>OY744539.1:8247606-8600106 GCA_963556195.1 Sepiola atlantica | reverse complement strand
AAAAAACGCGAGAGAGAGAAAAAAACGCGAGAGAGAGAGAGAAAAAAACGCGAGAGAGAGAGAGAAAAAAACGCGAGAGAGAGAGAGAGAAAAAAACGCAGGAGAGAGAGAGAAGGAGAGAGAGAGAAAAAAACGCGAGAGAGAGAGAGAGAAAAAAACGCAGGAGAGAGAGAGAAAAAAACGCGAGAGAGAGAGAGAGAAAAAAACGCGAGAAAGAGAGAGAGAAAAAAACGCGAGAGAGAGAGAAATAAAACGCGAGAGAGAGGAATAAAACGCGAGAGAGACAGAGAGAGAAAAAAACGCGAGAGAGAGATAGAGAAAAAAAACGCGCGAGGAGAGAGAGAGAAAAAAACGCGAGAGAGAAAGAGAGAAAAAAACGCACGAGAGAGAGAGAGAAAAAAACGCGCGAGAGAGAGAAAAAAACGCGAGAGAGAGAGAGAAATAAAACGCGAGAGAGAGAGAAAAACGCGAGAGAGAGAGAAAAAAACGCGAGAGAGAGAGAGAAAAAAAAACGCGAGAGAGAGAGAGAAAAAAACGCCAGAGAGAGAGAGAGAAAAAAACGCGAGAGAGAGAGAGAGAAAAAAACGCGAGAGAGTGAGAGAAAAAACGCGAGAGAGAGAAAAACGAGAGAGAGAGAGAGAGAAAAACGAGAGAGAGAGAGAGAGAAAAACGAGAGAGAGAGAGAGAGAAAAACGAGAGAGAGAGAGAGAGAGAGAGAGAGAAAAACGAGAGAGAGAGAGAGAAAAACGAGAGAGAAAAACGAGAGAGAGAGAGAAAAACGAGAGAGAGAGAGAAGAACGGGAGAGAGAGAAAAAAACGCGAGAGAGAGAAAGAGAAAAAACGCGAGAGAGAGAGAGAAATAAAACGCGAGAGAGAGAGAGAAATAAAACGCGAGAGAGAGAGAAAAAAAACGCGAGAGAGAAAAAAAACGCGAGAGAGAGAAAAAAAACGCGAGAGAGAGAGAGAGAAAAAAACGCGAGAGAGAGAGAGAGAAAAAAACGCGAGAGAGAGAGAGAAAAACGAGAGAGAGAGAGAGAGAAAAACGAGAGAGAGAGAGAGAAAAACGAGAGAGAGAGAGAGAAAAACGAGAGAGAGAGAGAGAAAAACGAGAGAAAGAAAAACGAGAGAGAGAGAAAAACGAGAGAGAGAGCGAAAAAAACGCGAGAGAGAGAGAGAGAGAGAAAAAACGCGAGAGAGAGAGAGAGAGAAAAAACGCGAGAGAGAGAGAGAGAGAGAAAAAACGCGAGAGAGAGAGAGAGAGAGAAAAAACGCGAGAGAGAGAGAGAAAAAACGCGAGAGAGAGAGAGAGAGAGAGAAAAAAACGCGCGAGAGAGAGAGAGAAAAAAACGCGAGAGAGAGAGAGAGAGAGAGAAAAATGAGAGAGAGAGAGAGAGAGAGAAAAATGAGAGAGAGAGAGAGAAAAAAAAATGAGAGAGAGAGAGAAAAAAACGCGAGAGAGAGAGAGAAAAAAACGCGAGAGAGAGAGAGAAAAAAACGCGAGAGAGAGAGAGAAAAAAACGCGAGAGAGAGAGAGAGAAACGCTAGAGAGAGAGAGAGAGAATAGCTAGAGAGAGAGAGAGAGAAACGCTAGAGAGAGAGAGAGAGAGAAACGCTAGAGAGAGAAAGAGAGAAAAAAAAATGCGAGAGAGAGAGAGAAAAAAACGCGAGAGAGAGAGAAAAAACGAGAGAGAGAGAAAAAAACGCGAGAGAGAAAAAAACGCGAGAGAGAGAGAAAAAAACGCGAGAGAGAGAGAAAAAACGCGAGAGAGAGAGAGAGAGAAAAAAACGCGAGAGAGAGAGAGAAAAAAACGCGAGAGAGAGAGAGAAAAAAACGCGAGAGAGAGAGAGAGAGAGAGAGAGAAAAAAACGCGCGAGAGAGAGAGAAAAAAACGCGAGAGAGAGAGAGAAAAAAACGCGAGAGAGAGAGAAAAAAAAACGCGAGAGAGAGAGAAAAAAAAACGCGAGAGAGAGAGAGAAATAAAACGCGAGAGAGAGAGAGAAATAAAATGCGAGAGAGAGAGAGAAATAAAACGCGAGAGAGAGAGAGAGAAAAAAACGCGAGAGAGAGAGAGAAAAAAACGCGAGAGAGAGAAAAAAAAAACGCGAGAGAGAGAGAGAAAAAAACGCGAGAGAGAGAGAGAAAAAAACGCGAGAGAGAGAGAGAGAGAGAGAAAAAAACGCGAGAGAGAGAGAGAAAAAAACGCGAGAGAGAGAGAGAAAAAAACGCGAGAGAGAGAGAGAGAAAAAAACGGGAGAGAGAGAGAGAGAAAAAAACGCAAGAGAGAGAGAGAAAAAAACGCTAGAGAGAGAGAGAGAGAGAAACGCTAGAGAGAGAGAAAAACGCGAGAGAGAGAGAGAAAAACGCGAGAGAGAGAGAAAAAAACGCGAGAGAGAGAAAAAAACGCGAGAGAGAGAAAAAAACGCGAGAGAGAGAGAGAAAAACGCGAGAGAGAGAGAGAAAAACGCGAGAGAGAGAGAGAAAAACGCGAGAGAGAGAGAGAAAAAAACGCGAGAGAGAGAGAAAAAGCGCGAGAGAGAGAGAGAAAAAGCGCGAGAGAGAGAGAGAAAAAGCGCGAGAGAGAGAGAGAGAAAAAAACGCGAGAGAGAGAAAAAAACGCGAGAGAGAGTGAAATAAAACGCGAGAGAGAGTGAAATAAAACGCGAGAGAGAGAGAGAGAAAAAAACGCGAGAGAGAGAGAGAGAAAAAAACGAGAGAGAGAGAGAGAGAGAGAAAAAAACGCGAGAGAGAGAGTAAAAACGCGAGAGAGAGAGAGAGAGAAAAAATCGCGAGAGAGAGAGAGAGAGAGAAAAAAACGCGAGAGAGAGAGAGAAAAAAACGCGAGAGAGAGAGAAAAAAACGCAAGAGAGAGAGAAAAAAACGCGAGAGAGAGAGAAAAAAACGCGAGAGAGAGAGAGAGAGAAAAAAAACGCGAGAGAGAGAAAAAAACGCGAGAGAGAGAGAAAAAACGCGAGAGAGAGAGAAAAAACGCGAGAGAGAGAGAAAAAACGCGAGAGAGAGAGAGAGAAAAAACGCGAGAGAGAGAGAGAGAAAAAACGCGAGAGAGAGAGAGAAAAAACGCGCGAGAGAGAGAGAGAGAGAGAGAAAACACGAGAGAGAGAGAGAAAAAACGCGCGAGAGAGAGAGAGAGAGAGAAAACACGAGAGAGAGAGAGAAAAAAACACGAGAGAGAGACAAAAAAACACGAGAGAGAGAGAAAAAAACACGAGAGAGAGAGAAAAAACGCGCGAGAATGAGAGAGAGAAAAAAACGCGCGAGAATGAGAGAGAGAAAAAAACGCGCGAGAATGAGAGAGAGAAAAAAACGCGAGAGAGAGAGGGAGAGAAAAAAACGAGAGAGAGAGAGGGAGAGAAAAAAACGCGAGAGAGAGAGGGAGAGAAAAAAACGCGAGAGAGAGAGGGAGAGAAAAAAACGCGAGAGAGAGAGGGAGAGAAAAAAACGCGAGAGAGAGAGGGAGAGAAAAAAACGCGAGAGAGAGAGGGAGAGAAAAAAACGCGAGAGAGAGAGGGAGAGAAAAAAACGCGAGAGAGAGAGGGAGAGAAAAAAACGCGAGAGAGAGAGGGAGAGAAAAAAACGCGAGAGAGAGAGGAAGAGAAAAAAACGCGAGAGAGAGAGAAAAAACGCGAGAGAGAGAGAGAGAAAAAACGCGAGAGAGAGAGAGAGAGAGAAAAACGCGAGAGAGAGAGAGAGAGAGAGAGAAAAAACGCGAGAGAGAGAGAGAAAGAGAAAGAGAAAAAAACGCGAGAGAGAGAGAGAGAGAGAGAAAAAAACGCGAGAGAGAGAGAGAGAAAAAAACGGAGAATAAAAAGATTTAAAAGTATGTTTTAATATTTGTATGTACAGGATTAACTTAGAAACTAATTAACTGATCATTGATTTTTGTTAACAGCTGAAATTCAACGTAGACTGATCCAAGTTTGTCCATAAGAACACATCCAACATGGTCAAAACTGATCCCCTCCTAAAATATCAAATCTTGAAAAATATTCCCCAAACCCAGGATTTCTCTCGCGACATGATAGGTAATTGTAAGCAGAAGAAGAATTTTTTTAAAGTTGGGACGGTCAAAAAGAGGGGGATCAGTCTACGTTGAATTTACATTGGAAACTTATCCCCTCTCCTAAAATGTAAAATATTTGAATTTGTTTTCCAAAAACCCCGTACTTCTCTAGCAGTGTACACCGAAAAAAGAACAAAAAATGGTCAGTAAAAAGTTTTGAAAAACGGACTATGGTAAAAGACGAACAAGTACCAAAAAAATAGTTATGTTTAAACTTTTGGCTTTAAACATCGTGGATAGTTTTAACTAAAGTCAACAGAAGAAAAAAGTGGTCAAAATGTTTTAGTGTCACCCCCCCCCCCTCCCTGTGTGTAGAGTTTCAGACTTTATGGCCTTTGATGTGTCGCACCTAAAGACCAGAAATGTCTGCAAACCTACACACTGGCGCCACCACTCCTTCAAAGGATTCAGAAGTTAAGGAGACCAAAAAGGTGTGAAAAGCTTTCGGAGGGGTGTGGTGGGGTCGGGTCACCATTCACAACTTGTTAGTCAGACGCCACAACAATAAAACATTGTACTTCTACAGAACCCGTATTGACAGGGTTCCGGTTGTTTCTGAGATTTATCAAATGACATCGGAAATGGCCGAAGCAGGTAACGATTTTTAAAGTCACTGGGGAAAATGCAAACCCACGGCCACTGACGTTCCTTTAGGGACTCTAAACTTAAGGCATGTAAAAAAGACGAGGAGGGGGGGGGGGGGGTCTGATGTCATGATATAAAAAAAAACACAAGTGAGCGAATTAAGCTTATTTTCTGACATTTTTAACAACTAACAGAGAGATTACAATAAACAGAACGAGAACGGTCAAAAAACAAATATACAACAAATAAATGTGACCGTAGTCCATAAAACTTATTTTCCGACTTACCTATAACATTTGTTTGTATTTTTAAGTAATTTCAATGGCTTTTTATTAGATATCAAAATTTCTCTCCATTTTACTTTCACGGAAAGTTGGAAATTTGCAGACATTTTTTCCCCCTCGCAGACGCTAAGACGAATAAATTCAAAGAAAAACAAGCCGCCGCGCATGCGTGGTCCCCCTCTGTGTGTGACTCGATGTGGCGAGTGTAAAATGCAATAAATTTGGGCAATTTGGGGCATTTTTGACCCCCTGGGGACGCAAACCAGAATTTTTCTGCGGTCAAGGATGCTCATTTTATATCCAGAACAATTGCCTCTACATTTTGGCCAAGTTTCAGAAAAATTGAATGGATGGATCAAACGTTATGGGAGAAAAGGGTCATTTTTTTTGCCATTTTGGGGGCTTTTGAGACCCTGGGGGGCGCGTACCAGATTTTTTTTCAAAAATCGGAGAATGTCACTTTCTAACCTGACAAAAGTTACAGCTTCATGCAAAATTTCAGAGAAATTCAATGGATGGTTGCAGAGAAAAATCCGGACGGACGGACGGACATTCCTCAAAACATTTTATAAATCGGGGGACCAAATACATAGATGAAAATATTTTTTTTTTTGTGGTGGGGGGGGGGGGGGGGTAAAATGTTGTCAATGTTTTTATAAGATAAAAGCAAAAAATGATATTATTCCGTCAGCGCTCGGGCGCTTCCGCGACATGCCCGATCGTTGTTGACGCTAAGTCACTGAAATAAGGCGCGTCATCTATAATAGTACCGTTAAAACAAATAAACTTATGCAGGTAGATAGAAGAGTAACTTATTTTGCCTTTGGTACCATTTATTTGTTTTGTTGGTTCACTCCTTTTTCGTTCTGTTAGCTGTCGTTATAAATTTCCAATAAATTTAATTTAAAAATTAAAAAACAAAGAAAATTATTTTAGAATTTAGACTGGGGATCCTTGTGGTAATCCTTAAGATTAGCTGCGAACATGAATGTTAGGAAAAACTATGTATAGGCATTAAGAATGGTTTTATGTTTGTTAAATATTAAATGAGGAATCATTTCGAAGTAAAACCCATTTAGTATTACGTCTGAAAGCTTGAGAAAAAACACGCTTGAAATGTGTGAACAAGAGATTAACAAACGATTTCACCAGACATGGCTGTAGACTGGTTTATCTAAAAATGAAGGGAAACGAAAGACTGGCTTCGTTTTATTACTCTTTGTTAACAATTTTGTTTTTCGATCGCATTGGCAGCCATTGCCTTTTTTGTTGATGTTTCTAAAGACGTCTTTTCACGCGTCTTCTGGTGCTTCTTGCTTAAAAGTCCGAAAAAAAGATTTCTTTGTCTTTTAATGTTTAAGAGGTAAATAAGGGGCAGTAACTCTTAATTGTAATTTTGAGCCAGACTTTATCGTTAATTTCTATCAAGCCTGATATTCTCTTCAACTGGAATCATGGATTTGAAATTGTTCCAGTTTGAAGACGTACTATATTTTACTTCAGAAAAAGCAAAACAGATAGATTTTTTGCAAGCGCATGGACTTATTTCTGGAGAAGAGACCTGTAATTGTGGGCATAACATGCGACTTGTGCCATCACGAGTGAAAACGGATGGCTTCCATAAACCCAAGTATAAACAAAATAAATGCGTAAATTTTCAATAAAATCTTACATTTTCCATTTATGTATACTTTGTTGTTCATTTATTACTAATTAATTTTCAAAATCTTAAATTTTCCATTTACGTATACTTTGTTGTTCATTTATTACTAATTAATTGAATGTGGCAGTAAATTACGTTACATGTAATAACAACAGTTGATAAGAGTTACTGCCCCTTATTTACCTCTTAAACATTAAAAGACAAAGAAATCTTTTTTTCGGACTTTTAAGCAAGAAGCACCATAAATTATATATATACATATACACATTAATTTTACTCACATGTTTTAAGGAAGTGTGTGTGCAGCTCATATCAAGGATTACAGGATCAGTTTCGCATATAAACTTAACGTAAAGTGATCACCTACTTCCGGATCAGATAGCGTTTTAAGGATATATATATATATATATATATATAACCAAATATTTTTTTTAAGGGATATAATTATTGGCAATAATTCTGGCGTGGAAATGGGCATCGGTAGGCATGATCAATACTCATTCACACAAAAAAAATATTGTTAAAAGTCATAAAAAAGCACGTGCCTTCTTACTAACCCTAAGTCAGGGAGGTAATGCAAAAAACTTTTTTACTATAACAAGACGGAAAAGGTGCACCCGATGTGTCGTTAATAGTCAATTTCGCCTCCAAATAGTAATTATTTTATTTGTTTTAATGGGCGCTTTGCAAGACATAAAAATGCAAAAAGAGAATAATTTAAAAAAGAAATTGCGACGCTGAAAACGCACCGAGTTTAAGTGTTTTTTTTTGTTTTTTTACATGTTTTATTACAATTTAACTAATTTGTAATTGTCATTTTTTAATAAAACAAACTGATTTTTTTTTCTCTTGCGTATGTTTGCCATAATCCGCAGTGGCCAATTTGAACCGGAGCAAGTAAAGGCCGAATACTCGACTTCTGCATCTACTCGCTTCCGCTCTGGTTATGTATTTAGTTCAAATTGGTTACCGCGGATTATTTAACTTAATTCACTATTTACGCTAAAGTAAATTGCCTTAAAACTTTCTGGTAATGTTGAAACTGAATTTAGGAAAACTCGTCACAGGAAAATTCGGCAACAGAAAATTCGTCAACGGAAAATTCGTCACTTTTGGCCAAGTAGGAAAATTCGGCAATTATCGAATAAATATCGATTGAAAATAGATTTTAGAACCGTTTTTGCAGGAGATATACTTGTAAATACGAGGCTACCCACCCCCCAGTGAAGAACATTTTTTATATTATTTTTTTGGTACTTGTGCAGTTTACGAACCGGGCTATTTTTTAGATAAGATTTTCAAGTTAAATTAAATTTTTACGATATCTTTTGTTTATTAAATTGTTAGGTGAAAGTACAGAATAGTTAACAAAGCCCCCCCCCCTCACTTCATGTTAAGAATGGCTTTCTAAATAATCCGGTTCGTAATTACGTTACGAAATTAAAGGTTTGGACCGGGTTATTTTTTACATCAAATTTTCAAGTTAAATTCAATTTTTACGATATCTTCTGTTTATTAAATTGTTACGTGAAAGTACAGAATAGTTAACAAAGCACCCCCCCCCTCATTCTCCCCATGTAAAAAATCGTTGTCTAAATAATATTATTTCAAGCCTGGTTCGTAATTAAGTTACGAGATAAAATCCATCATAATTCATTTAGATTTCTTCGTAAACAAGTCAGCCATTTTAATTGACAAAACATCAATTACTTCGTGTGTGTGCAAAACTTGAAAGAAATTTATAAACTATCGAGTAAAACGTCATTTAAACTGGCTTTAAATTCTAAGAAAATGTCCATGTATTTAAAAAAGCAAAATTGTTTTTTAACTGTAATTCAGTGTTTTTTTTTTTCATCTTGCCTAAAACTTGTTTTAACTAACAACTTTATTTAATATTTAAAAAACGAAATTCTTCTTTCAGACAACGATTTTTTACATGGAGAGAATGGGGGGGGGGTGCTTTGTTAACTATTCTGTACTTTCACGTTGTAAAGAATAACCCGGTCCAAACCTTTAATTTCGTAACGTAATTACGAACCGGATTATTTAGAAAGCCATTCTTAACATGGAGTGAGGGGGGGGGGGACTTTGTTAACTATTCTGTACTTTCACCTAACAATTTAATAAACAAAAGATATCGTAAAAATTTGGTAAATTTATAGAAACGCACCTTTCGTATTTTGACCCCTAAAAAAAAAAAAAAGGTTTCTACTTTTTGGGGCAAATTACATATAAACAGCCTCAACAAATATCTGCTATGAAAAAAAATTATGAAAATTTTTATTTTAGATTTTAGGAGGGGGGTCACTTTCCTATATAAGTTATACGTAAAGTGAGCACGCATTTCTTGCCCACCGAATCTCACCTCTCGTATTTCGACCCCTAAAAAAAAAAAGTTTCTACTTTTCGGGGCAAATTACATGTAAACAGCCATTTTAGATGTTAGGAGGGGTGGGGGATCACTTTTCTATATAAGTTATACGTAAAGTGAGCACCCATTTCTTGGCCACCGAATCTCACCTCTCGTGTTTCGACCCCTAAAAAAAGTTTTTACTTTTTTTGGCAAATTACATGTAAACAGCCATCCATAAATATCCGCTATGAAAAAAAAATGAAATTTGTTATTATTTTAGATGTTTACATGTAAACAGCCTCAACAAATATCCGCGCGCGGATATTTGTTGAGGCTGTTTACATGTAATTTGTCCCAAAAAGTAGAAACTTTTTTTTTTAGGGGTCGAAATACGAGTGGTGAAATTCGGTGGCCAACAAATGCGTGCTCACTTTACGTATAACTTATATAGGAAAGTGATCCCCCACCCCTCCTAACATCTAAAATGGCTGTTTACATGTAACTTGCCCCAAAAAGTAGAAACTTTTTTTTTTAGGGGTCGAAATACGAAAGGTGCACTTCTATAAATTTACCAAAAATTTAATTTAATTTGAAAATCTTATCTAAAAAATAGCCCGGTTCGTAAACTGCACAAGTACCAAAAAATAATATAAAAAAATGTTCTCCAGTAGGGAGGGGGGTAGCCCCGTATTTACAAGTATATCTCCTGTAAAAACGGTTCTAAAATTAATTTTCAATCGATATTTATTCGATAATTGCCGAATTTTCCTACTTGGCTAAAAGCGACGAATTTTCTTACTTGGCCAAAAGTAACGAATTTTCCGTTGCCGAATTTTCCTTTGACGAGTTTTCCGGGCACCGTTGAAACTACCTATCCATTCCGGCTGAATATGACGTTAGTAAAAAATGTATTAGGGTTTACTTCGACCGACAAATAGTAATTCGTTTTTTTTTGTTTTTTTTAATCAAGTATTACATTAAATATAAAAAAAACGATTTTGATCGGTCGTCGCCATATTGTATCTTTGCCCGATTTTATCATTGAGTTATCTCTCTTGCCCTAAACTGGTTATAAAATTTCTAGCTATACGTACAACAGTTTTTTCTTTTTTCTTATAATTTAATAAATACTGGATGAATTTGCGTTATTTTTTCCGTGTAGTCTTATTTTCAGCTAACACAAAGTTTATCCATTTCTTTAAATATTTTAATGTGAAACAGCAGAAGCACCAAAAAATGTTATTAAAAAAAACACTTATTTTATTATTTGTTAATCACTATTTGAACAAAAAGTCTGAAATACACACAGTGGTAAAATTGTCGATTCTCAACCAAAATGGCGGACAATAAATCGTCTGCAGTGTTCCGACATCACAAATGAGTCAGTAAACCCAAATAAATTGTTTGGGACGAATTGAAAATTTAGCTTAAATTATTTTAAAGGAAATACAGTTGGGAAATTAGTCCAAAACAATTTATTTGGGTTTACTTACTCATTTGTTAGGTCGGAAAAAAAATCAGGAAACTGCAGACGATTTATCCGCCATTTTAGTTGGGAATCGACAATTTTACCCATACTGTTTGTTACATTGCAAGTACATTTATAAATAACACTGATTTTATTTTCACAATAAAAATGAAAGAAAAATTACTATTTGCTAGCCGAAGATTATCACCAACGTCAAAGTGCTGACGCCACATTTGATAGCCCCGTACCCCCCCCCCCAATGAGATTCTACTCTTAAGGGGGGGGGTACGCTTGAACATTGAAAAACTTGGTGGAAAGTAAAAAACAAAAAGTATTTTAGAGTTCCATATATAAATTTAACGAAAAATGATCTATTTTAACGTTTTATTGAAGTAAAGTAACTCAAAAATGTTAATACTAACCCTAAGTCCGATTGGCAAGGTCAGTCGTCTATAAAAAAAAAATTTTTTAAAGCAGAGCCCCCGCCTAAAAACAAAGTACACAGCATTTATTTCCCATAGCAAAAAAAAAACTTTATAAAGTTAGTGAACGGTTTTAAAACGCTAGAATAGCCCGGAAATGGGGAGTCATTTTACGTTAAATATGCGAAACTTATACCATACTTTGAGTTCTAAGAGAGAATTTGTTTTCTTTCCATCAAGTTTTTAAGTCGAGGATGTTAATCTACAATAATACCTCTCTCCCAATTGTATAAAATTAAAAAAATGGTTGTCTAGAATTTCCAAAAGAGAAAAAAAAATAGTCAACAAATAACGGTTAATTCGTCGTTTCACAACCAAAATCGCAGACTGAATCGGCTGCAGTTTTCCGACCTCGCAAATGAGTAAGTAAACCCAAATAAATTGTTTGGGACTAATGTGAAAATTTCTCCTCAAATAGAAGATGGCTAAAAGTCACGAGTCGTAACGCCAACAACCACACTTACCTTGATTCCGGGAGAACTTCAAAAGGGGAATGGCCTTTCTTGTGTTGCAGAAACGGTACGAACTGTGTAATCAGCCTTTTAGTTGATCATCAATTAGGGATAAATTATTGACACGAGGTTACTTTAATTGCTCGGTCGTTAAGTCCTTTTTTCTGTTAGAGTTGGCGTGTGGTTAATTCCTCGCAAACACAACACTAAAAATTTGTAAAATACAAGGAGTCGGTACACGAGGTTCACTGTTGCCTCGCAAAATCTCAACTGCTATCAGATTCAAAAGAGACCCCGCATGGGGAAAAAGGCGCGCAAAAAGTTATTTTCGAAGGTTCACTCCAGAGGCGCCAATGTTTACGGTCAATGCCAAGGTCACTTTTCCTTATCTTTGAAGGAGGGGTCAGCAAGTGCGATTGCCGGCACTGTTATTTCTAACAAAGGAAGAGTCAGCAAGTGCGATTGCCGGCATTGTGATTTCTAACACACTCCCCAGAGAGGAGCAAAAAAGTAATGGATAATCATTACTTTTTTCAAGTAGTTATGTTATTCTGTCTAGTATGGCATAATTGTAATTACAATATTATTTTTCAGACCATAATCGTGATTTTTCAAAGAATAATATAATAGTTGTTATCCAAGAAACAAGCTAATTCCACTAAAATTTTATTTTTATTTTTTATTTATTTTTTTTATTTTAATTCATTTTCGATTTCGCTGTTATACCTAGCTCTCTATCATAGACGGAGATAAAGAGCGATCCTTCGCTCTTAATCATGCTCAGGAAGCTGATCAACATGAGATGTTGTTTGTTCCGTACAATCCGGACAATCCCAATCTCCATCAGTCACCTTCACGGAGACTCTGACACAGTCAAAATGGTACCATCTGTTGCATTTATCGCAACATACCATTGGTGAAGAGCCGTCATTCCTAATGGAACATGTAGGACAGAAAAAAGGTCCTCCAAATCAGAAACTGCCTGAGTTGCAGAAGAAACCTCCCTGATTTCCAAGGGATACAAATGATTCAAGGAATGGATCTGTTCGCATTTATCTCTCAATATGCATGCAGAACGAACTCGTCCATCCCTTCCTTGAATGAGACGTAGAACCTTACCTAGGCTCCAAAAGGGTCTCGTTCCGTTTGGCGTTTTCACCAAAACAATTTCCCCAACAGAAATCCTTTCTGGGCAATGACTTAACAAGTTCTTGTGATTTTCTCTCAAGGATAGGAGATAATCGTTATGCCACAATTTACGGAATTTCTCAACAAAGCTCTCTCTTAGTTGAAGAAATTCCAACAACTCAATCCTACTTGGAGGGTCAGGACAGAGGTCATCGACCTCATGATTTCCTAGCAATAAACGTGGATTATAACCGGTTTGCAGGAAATGGTTCGGGGTTAGAATATCTAGTCCCATATCCGAAGAAGTAATATAAGTAAGAGGCCTGTCATTAACAGCTCTTTCTACATCCGAAAGTACTGTCAGGAAGTCGAAATATTCCAATTTCTCTCTTCTTACGAGTTTTTTCAAGCATTGTTTTACTGTTTGGATCATACGTTCCCACGCACCCCCATGCCAGGCAGAATAAAGAGGTATGGTAACGTGAGTTATAGACGTAGATCTAAAATGCTGCTTAAATTCATCTGAGACAAATATCTCAGATAACACTATTCCAGAGGCCAAGAAAGTTTTGGCATTATCCGAGTAAACATGAGTAGGTACTCCAAACAAATTTGTGAATCTGAAAAATGCCAGCAAAAATGAACGAGTACTCATATCTGGTAGCAATTCTAAATGAACTGCTTGTAGACTCATACAAGTGAATAACAAAATATACATTTTGACATCCTCTCCATTTGTCTTCACCCAAAATTGCCCAGTGAAATCTACACCCACTTGCTGGAAGGGGTGAATAAAATTAGCCCTATGCACAGGCAATTGAGAGCCAGTTGGTGCCTCGAATGGCAGTGAGTTTATTTTTTTACATACAACACAGTGCTGGATTACTCTTTTAACAGACTGTCTTCCTTGGGGTACCCAGAACCCCATTAATCTTAACTTGGTCAAAATGGAATTTGAGCCGAGGTGGCAACAATTCAGATGTGCCTCCTTAATTACTAGCTCAGTCAGGTGATGATGCTTCCCCAAAAGAATAGGGTGCTTTACCTGATATGGATGAATGTTGGAGCTCTGAATACGACCAGAAGCTCGAATTAAACCATCGTTGTCCATAAACAACCCAAGTCCAGCAACTCTTGGCGGAATACTTCTTCCAGATGGCAATTTCAGATATTGAAGTTCCTCAGGAAACTCCTCCCTCTGCATCGCCACGAAAAGCAGCTGTTTAGCCTTACTAGCAGAATCAGTCTGCCGACGTTTTAGTTTGTCGACAAACAATAAAACCTTCTGCAAAACATTGACCACTCTCGTCAACGAAGAGAAGTTGGATACCTCTATGGGCAAAGCGTTGCTCTCAGCCGAAGAATCATCAACATACATACAGGAAACAATCCTTTTATTAGCGTTGTTCAGACAGGGGAGAGGAGCATTCGGCCAACCAATGTCGGCCCGATGTATCCATTCAGGGCCGTAAACCCATAAATCATAATGATGCTTGAATTTTGATGAGGAAACACCTCTAGTAAGTAAATCCGCTGGATTCTCATTAGTCGGAACATACTTGAACTGGACGGAGATTCCAAGTTCACCATTTATCTCCTCCACCATCCCTTTAACGTCCTTAATACGGTTCTCAACAAATATATTCCCTTTGGCTGCCTTCCCGTTGAGGACCCAAGACAAAACCACTTGAGCATCCGAAACGAGATATAGGGACCGGATAACTACCGGGCTCAATGCCTTCAAAATGTTGGGAATAACTCTAACGGCAAGATATATAGCTATAAGTTCCAGAGTTGGTAGGGATTTCCCTTTAAGGGGGGCTACCTTGGCCTTTGCAAATATCAATATGCATTCGTTCCCTTGCTTAGCATACAGAGCAAAGCCGTAAGCAGCTTTAGAAGCATCACAAAAACACAGGAATTCAGTAGGAACGTGTTCCCTCAACGCCCTTCTAGGAAACTCCAACTCGCTCAACGAATTCAAATCATTGGCCAATGAACGCCAATTTTCTTTAAAATCTTCTGGGATTTTCTGATCCCAAGACAAATTGTTTTTCCAGAGTTTGCTAATCAAAACCTTACCCTGTATAGTAACTGGGAGGCACAAGGATAGCGGATCGTAAACCCTTGAACACTGAGCCAATACACTGCGCTTAGTGCAGGCCTCAGGATCAATCGCCGTAGGTGCAAGGCTCACAGAATCCTTTTGTGGGAAAAACCGGTATCCCAACACTTTCTCCGATACAGGAAGAGGGAAGGATGCACTTCCATCCTCTATCATCTCCTCCTGCAAGCTCTGATTATTCGAGTTGCAAGATTGTAAGTCAAACCCAGCTTCCTTCAGCCTGTCGCGTACTGAATGGTAAGTTGAATACAGTAATTCGAGATTACTGCTGGTCTTGACCATGTTATCAACATAAAAGTTGTTGCAAAGTACAGATGACGTTTCGTCATAACTGTATTGCTCCGCATGATACTTGAGTATAAAACTCAAGATGAATGGGCTTGCATTAAAGCCAAAGATAATAGAATTATATCTGAAGGTGCGCAAGAGGTCAGCCACCTTCAAGAAAAAGCAAAACCGATTTTTATCTTTATCGGTCCTCAGACGAACTTGTAAAAATGACTTCTTAAGATCCCCCAAGAGTACATGATCATCCTTCCTAAAGGTCAATAATAGATCCAACAACTTGGCCGGCAAATTGACACCCGCATAAGCTGCATCATTTAAGGAGACCCCCCCCCCCCGCCTTTTGAAGGAACAATTAAAAACAGGACGAATTTTGGTGGTAACACCTGTCCCTTCCTTAATAACTGGGCGATGCAGGACCCAGCAATAATTTTCAAACTCCCCTGGAGAAACGTGAACAGGCTCAATAATACCTAATTCCTCGTATTCTCGGAAGACTTGTAGGTATTCCTTATATATGCCCTTCCTCTCTAAGGAGTCTGCCACTCTTTGCATAATTTTCAAGGAAGGCACATAATTTGACTCAACAAGAGATATTTTCTCTTCGTCCCATGGCAAGTCCACATAATACTTCCCATTTTCCAAGGCAATATTTTTCTTGAATTCATTGATTTTGTTTTCATCATATGACGACAAATCAGAATTGCTATCAACGCCTATTGAGTCGAGAGAAAAAAAATTCTCTACCCCACGCTCCACAGAAGAATCTTCGAAGAAGGGACCCCAGGGGTCCGGAAATGAAGCCATCGGATTTAAAGCTCCCTCAATGAGGTAACTCAAACAATTGGGTAAAACACGGACTGTCTCCGCGAAGGAAGAGGATTCAAGTTGATCACTGTCATAACTCGAACCTTCCCCCAAGAAACAGCTGATATCTCCAAAGAGAATAATCCCATTTGGAGTTTGCCAAGCCGATCCGTTGAGACAGCTAACCAGACGGAAATTCTCTAGACGCTGAATGATATCTAACCTTATGAGACCGTCCAAGGCGGAATAATTCAATTTTTCATACCCTGGGTTGAGGCGAAATCCAGCCTCCCTGATATTAGCCACAATCTCAACAAAACGAGATACCTTAAACTTCAGATTTAAACTATCTGTGAATAAGGCAGGAAAAATGAAGGGAATCTGATTTCCCAATCTAACAGACACCCCAAGTTGTGAAAGCTTGACATTTTTAGTACCTATAAAAGTGTTGATAGGCATAACGACAGAACGAGGAGAGAGCTCCTCGCGTGCATGCAATTTTTTTTAAATGTCAGCAGAGAAAAAGGAGCTCTGACTACCAGTGTCAAGAAGATACTTTAGATGGATAGGAGGGCCATCTCTCTTAATAGAGACACTAAGAACCGGGCAAATGCACTCGTCATGTCCCGAAAGTAGGGAGGTATTGCCCACGAAGGCCTGGGGTGACTTGGGACACATCGCGGAAAAATGTGATTTTGAACCACAGGATACACAAGGATAAGGAAATCCCGTCAAACCACGACAATTTTCCTCCCTGTGGGCACCCAAACATTTCCCACAAAGGCTGAGCTCCTTAGCACGTTCGATCCTTAATTCGTACGTCGAATATCTATGACAATCCTTCATTCCATGGTCGGACTTCAAGCATAACTTGCAATTCCTCCCCCTACCTTCATTAACATTATTTTTGAGGTAGTAATTCTCCCTTTTAATATGTACAGGTCCATGAGACCTGTCCGCCATACTGCCGCGGCCATCGGACAAGGAGGACGCCTGTTTTGGCGGGCAAAACTCCCGCGCTTTATTAGGGCGCAATGGCGCCGCAGTGATGAACTCGATTATTTCAGGGACATTCTCCATGATGACATAGAGAGAAGGGTATCTTTCCCTGCTTCTCGACATCAACTCCTTCCGGATTTCTAAGGGAAATTTCCGGAACAAGACATGCGCGATGAGTTTACCTGACGTGGAGTCTTCGGTAAAAAAATCGCTATTAAAGGATTTATCCAACTCCGTCAAGTCTGATTTTACTTGCTGAATATAAATTTTCAGTCTCTCAATGTTGGTAATAGGGTCGGGCTGAGGAAAGATTTCCTCAAATATTTTATTTTTTATAATATCAGGGCTCATAAACGTTTCCCTTAATAAGTTCAGAGCCCTGCTATAATTATCTGACGTAATGTCAAAATCCACCACCAGCTCAAACGCTCTGCCCATGAGTTTCGACTTCAAATAAAGCAATTTATCTGCTTTATCATCCATCGAAGCCGTGCGGAACTCGAATCGTTTCAGGAAGGTCCGAAATTCAAATTTGTCCAAGGAAGAGCTGCCGTCGAAAACAGAACACTGCAAGTCCAGTCTCATGAGAGGAATTTTCCTGACATTCTCCTGAACACCCACTATCCCGTCTGAGACACCCCCCTTGATACTAATCATTCCTTCCCGAATCGTGTCCGAGAATCTGTTGGATTCCTCACAGACCAAACTCCGCTCGTCCTTGGACTCGCACTTCGTTAAGAGCTGATCAACGATATCATCACAGTCTGAAATCCACCTTTTAATATTTTCCAAGTGGGAATTTTTTACAGGCTGTGACATCGAACCATTCTCTACCCATTCGAGAGTTGAGGAAATTCGAAATTTTTTCCCTTCCAACCTACTCTCAAGCTCCTTCTTGGAGGGAGACATAACTGGGCAAAAATATTTTTCTTTTTTAAACTTTCAATTAAAACCAACCTTAAGTTCAATTTGACAATGTTTTTTTTTTTTACTAATAATAAATATTTCCTTTGTTTAATTTAACAAGTAATAATATCTAATTTATTATTTATTTATTTTTTTTATCAAAAACTTTACTTTCTAAGGTTATACATAAATACACATATATACGTAATGTAATTTTCCTTTTAATAAAAAACTTAAATTCTTTTTTTTAACGAAGCCAGACCAGACAGAAGAACAATAAATAGTGTCTATAAACGTAGACAAAGATAACGTTTCTGCAAAATCTTCTATGTGAGAATTTCTCCTCAAATAGAAGATGGCTAAAAATCACGAGTCGTAACGCCAACAACCACACTTACCTTGATTCCGGGAGAACTTCAAAAGGGGAATGGCCTTTCTTGTGTTGCAGAAACGGTACGAACTGCGTAATCAGCCTTTTTGTTGATTATCAATTAGTGATAAATTATTGACATGAGGTTACTTTAATTGCTCGGTCGTTAAGTCCTTTTTTCTGTTAGAGTTGGCGCGTGGTTAATTCCTCGCAAACACAACACTAGAAATTTGTAAAATACAAGGAGTCGGTACACGAGGTTCACTGTTGCCTCACAAAATCTCAACTGCTATCAGATTCAAAAGAGACCCTGCATGGGGGAAAAAGGCGCAAAAAGTTCTTTTCGAAGGTTCACTCCCGACGTAGAGGCGCCAATGTTTACAGTCAATGCCAAGGTCACTTTTCCTTCCCTTTGAAGGAGGGGTCAGCATGTGCGATTGCCGGCACTGTGATTCTAACACTAATTTCAATTTACCTTAAATCATTTTAAAGGAAATGCAGTTGGAAATACACTTTATTTGGGTTGACTTACTCATTTGTGAGGTCGGAAAAAATTGAGAAAAATGCAGTAGATTCATTGTCCATTTTGGATGTGAAACGACGAATTAACCCAAATAAGTGTTACCAAAAACAATAAAAGTTACTTTCCTACTTACCTACGCCCAATGCATACTCACGTTTTATAAAAGATAATAATAATGATATAAAAAAAATTAAATTTAGCAGAAATAGTGCAAAAAATAATCAAGTTAAACGCGAAACTGAAAAACAAATTGATAGACATTTTTACAAAATTCTTGTCGATTCTATTGCCGCCGTTACAACCTTTCGATTTCTCTTCTTTTACTTTCCCCCCTCCTCCTTCCCTCTCCACTTTCCCACCTACTCCTCACTCCCTTCCACCTTCTACGGAGAAAGCGTGATAACCCTGATAACTTTTTTTTTCTCGGCCTTTTGACTGAGATCAAAGTGTAGTATCTAGGTACGTGCAAAAAATGGCCGTGTGATTATTAAAAAGGCTTTTTAAAAAGCGCTTCGCTTATCATTAATTTTTTAAAATTAGTTTCCGTGTAAACTTTGATTGTGTTTGAAAGATAAAAGCCTAAACTTAATATCCCAAAAATAAAAAAATGTATATTTAGGTGTGAAAAAAAAATTATAATGAAATATGTATCACGACGTCTCAAAATAACAAAAATTCAGTGAATTTTGAATTTCGTAAAAATCCCTTGAAAGATAAATAACAGTTTTCTGGAAGTATTTCAAAGATAATTATTAAATTAGACATAAGATACTGAATTAAAACAAAAATGTCCTACTTTTTACTACAAATTAGCTAAATTACCCCCCCCCCCCAAAAAAAAGTCATAGTTTAGTAAAATCCGGCAGCCAGTCAATCAGTAAACAGTCGCTATCACAATGCATAATATATGGAAAACAAAAATGTAATAATATTTCTGTTTATAATTTTAAACTCTATATATAACAAGCCGCGCATGCGTGGTCCCCCTCTGTATGTGACTCGATGTGGCGAGTGTAAAATGCAATAAATTTGGGCAATTTGAACATTTTTCACCCCCACCCCCCCTTTGAACCCCTGGGGGGTGCGAACCAGAATTTTTCTGAGGTCAAGGATGCTCATTTTATATCCAGAACAATTGCCTCTACATTTTGGCCAAGTTTCAAAAACATTGAATTGATGGATCAAACGTTATGGAAGAGAAGGGTCATTTTTTGCAATTTTGGGGGCTTTTGACCCCCTGGGGCGCGAACCAGATTTTTTTCCAAGGTCAGCGATACTTATTTCTATTAGGAACAATTGCCTCCACATTTTGGCCAAGTTTCAGAAAAATTAAATGGATGGATGAAAAGTTATGGGGCAAAAAATGTCATTTTTTGCCATTTCGGGGCCTTTTGACCCCCTGGGGGGCTAACCAGATTTTTTCAAAAATCGGAGAATGTCACTTTCTAACCTGACCAACGTTACAACTTCATGCAAAATTTCAGAGAAATTCAATGGTTGCGGAGAAAAATCCGGACGGAGGGACAGACGGACGGAAATGCCTCAAAACATAGGTCTCCCGATTTATAAATCGGGGGACCAAAAATGGTTTTGTAATAGTTTATAGAAACTGATAAATTATTATACCTTAATTTCCGGTGGTAGGACAAAATGCCCACCGACAAAAGCCCACCGGACAAAAGCCCACCAAAATAATTCAAATACGGACAAAAAAGCCCACCAAATAAAAATAATTTTTTTTTTTAATAAAAAAAATATATTCTGATATTTATTATTTTTACAAGACTCTTTGTTTGTAATTTTCTTTTGACAACAGTTTTTTAATTTCATTTTTAAACATTTTTCCGGTACTTTGTAAATACTGCATTCTTTTAAAGATTGCATCATTAAAAAAACACGCATCCTTTTTACTAACCCCAGGTCCGTGTGGTAAAACAAAAAATACATTTTTTTAAAATTATGTATAGTATTACTCATCTTTCGCGGGAATTATTTTAGACTGTAAATTGGGGGATCAGTTTTGCATATAATTTTAACATAAAATGATCTACCATTTCCGGGCCATTCTAACTTATTAGGTCAGTTAATTAGTTTTCTTTTGCAATGGGATATACATTCTATGCAATGTTTTTTTTCCGACGGGGTGGATGGTTTCTACTTTTTAAAGCGATTACATGCCGTTTTACGACTTTGCCAATCGGACTTAGTGTTAGTGGTAATTTTTTTAGTTAACTGTCCTAAAAAGTTAGAATGGCTCGGAAAGGGGGATCATTTTCGTGAAATTTATATGCGCAACAAGCCTCCTACTCTAAATTTAAAGTATAACTGGGGGGGGGGGGGGTCAGCGTGTTCACACGTAATCGCATAAAAAAGGTAGAATCTCATTGGGGGGGGGGGGACTTTATTTTTCCCCTTTACGTATTGTATCCAAGATTTTGATAAACTTATTGTGAGAATTTAATTTATATTTTTCTCTGGTGCCATTTGTTCCTATTTATCAACTTGTGCCATTTTTACTGGTGCCATTTTAACGAAATTAGGTGAAAATAGCGATTTGAGCTATAGTTTAGCAGTCATGAATTTCCGAAGTCTGTATTAATTGAAAATTTATTTAATTAGTTTCAAAGAGAAATAAGCATTAGGTTTAAAGAATTTCAAACCGGAAAAAAATACAAACAAACATTAATTATTTCAGAGGATATATACGCGGTGACCGCACAAACAGCCAGGCTCAGGGCGGCGCCAGAACAGAATAAAAACTTCACCCCAAAACTGAACTCTCTGAGAGGCGTAATAAAAATTGTTTGGTGCTACTGCAGAGACGGGGACCACTGTTCGATCGATGGCGGCGGGATCGACGGAAATAAATTTGATTTTGGGTTAATTACTTTTTCACGAAATGGACGTAATGGCCAGGATTAAAGTCAGTCAATTGTTTACTTTTTATTTTTCAAATCAAAGTTTTATTTATTTCGTTTTTTTTTTAATTTCAACTGTTTATCAAAGTTTTATTTATTTAAATATTTGTTGTACACAATGTTTAATCTGTTTCAATAAATAAATGTTCATAATTTTAACTTATTCTCACTTGTCAATTCAACAGTTATCTTCCAAAATCAAATTTCTTTCCGTCGCTCACGTTTTCGGACGATTTCTCCCGAAGAGCAGTCGGCAGTTTCCGCCGCCATCGATCGAACGGGGTCAGGTCAAAACGTCACCAAATCAAAACGTCGCCAAATTTTTCCACTACAAATCAAAACGTCACCAAGTAGGGTTAGGGTTTAGGGTTAGGATTTAGGGTACGCAGCGGCCATCACCGCTATTTAAAAATATATTTTGTATATCTTATTAATAAAAGCTTCATATTTTTTTAAACCTTTTCATTATTACAAAAGTAGAACACTGGTACAAGTAACAAATTATTTGACGATAAATATCACTTAAAGAATTTGGTGACGTTTTGACTTGGTTTCGATCGAACAGTGGCCCCCGTCTCTGCAGTAGCACCAATTGTTTTTATCGAGTGACAACTATTAACATAAGATTATTTGTGGCGTCTTTCCGTTACAAAGATTTAATATTTAATATAAAATATAAGCACATAAAGTTACCGTAAATATTGGTTGTGAGTAAAGTAATAAGTGTACTAATACATCTTGTTATATAGGTCACAAATGAGTAATTAAAACCCCAATAAATTGTTTTTTACCAATTTTTCAACTGTATTTGATTTTTAAAATGCAATAGGTAAAATACTAAATAAAATTTTAGATCTTATTTTAATAAATAATGTTAATTACGAAATTGAATCCAGTATAATGCATTTTGGTTTCTTCTGAAACAAATCAGTCATTTTAATTATTTCTTAATATTACGAATAAAAACATAAATTTCGAATTAGTCGTGTTTTACTATGATATTTGTTTGGTTAATATATAATAATAGAAAAAAAATAAATATCATGTATACGAAAATATGTGATTATTTTCTGTTTTAATCTATTAGTGGCGTTGCGGCACATGTTCGCCTTTGTCCACTGTCCGTTTTTCACAACTTTTTACCGACCATTTTTTTTTTTCGGTGTACACTTATCTATCAGGCTGCTAGAGAATTCTGGGGTTTTTGGAAAAAAAATTTCAAATATTTTACATTTTAGGAGGAGGGATCAGTTTCCAATGTTAATTCAACGTAGACTGATCCCCCTCTTCTTGACCATCTCAATTTTTTTAAAAATCTTTTTCGGTGTACAATTACCTATCATGTCAGTAGCGAATTTCGGGGTTTTGGGAAATAAATTTTTTTAAATTGAGATTTTAAGACGGGGGATCAGTCTTCGTCTTTTTTTTTACCATAGTCCGTTTTTCACAACTTTGTACGTCTTAAAATCTCAATTTTAAAAAATTTCTTTCCAAAATCCCCGGAATTCTCTCGCGACATGATAGGTAATTGTAAACAGAAGAATAATTTTAAAAATTTGAGATGGTAAAAAAGAGGGGGATCAGTCTACGTTGAGTTTACATTGAAAACTGATCCCCCGTCTTAAAATCTCAATTTTAAAAAATTTCTTTCCAAAAACCCTGAAATTCTCTACTGACATGATAGGTAATTGTACACCGAAAAAATTTTTTTTTTTAATTGAGATGGTCAAAAAGAGGGGGATCAGTCTACGTTGAATTAAGATTGGAAACTGATCCCCCCCCCCCAAAAAAAAATGTAAAATATTTGAAATTTTTTTCCAAAAACCCCAGAATTCTCTAGCAGCCTGATAGATAAGTGTACACCGAAAAAAGAAAAAAAAATGGTCAGTAAAAAGTTGTGAAAAACGGACAGTGGACAAAGACGGACATGTGCCGCTTTCTGTAGTTTAAACTTGTTTTCGGTTTGAAATTCTTTAAATCTAATGCTTTGAAATTAATTAAATAAATTTTCAACAAACGGAGAATTTGAAAACTTATGATTGCTAAGCTATCTCTCAAATCGCTATTTTACCTATTTTCACTGAATTTAGTTAAAATGGCACAAGTTGATAAATAGGAAAAGATGGTACAAGAGAAAAATATAGATGAAAATCTCTAGGGACCTCCAATTAGTTGTGAACTATTTACCCCCCCCCCTATATATAACACGATGTAACTTTAATTTAGATTAAGATTATCAACAAAACTTTTTTACCATTCAAAAGAGGATACATTAAATAAACTGCTGATGATTTTTTAGAATTTTTTCCAGCATACGAAACTCATGAAAATGTGAAGTTAAAATGTTGTGTACTTTTTTTTACGTGATAAACTAACGTTCTTATGTATAAGCATTTATGTGCGCTGTGATAGGCACATTTTTAATAAATCTCGCATAAATCAAGTTATGGCCAGATCTTCACGAAATTTTCAATACTTATTCATTATAGGACTAATTTATCTTTAAAATGCTGTTTTCCTAAAATATATTAGGGAAAATATTTTTTTTACGTGATCCCCCCCCCCCCTGTTTCATTTTATGAAATATTGAACGAAATATATTGTCATCCGGCGATTTTTTTTTCTTATATAAAACTAAACTCTTTTAAAAAACACATTGGATTAATTTTATTAAATTTTACGTAAACTGTTTTAGTAAACTGGTCCGTGAATGCACAAATAAAAAGTGGAAATAAAAGCAATATTATTATGTTTTGAATTTTTTTTTACCTTTTCTCAATAAAATATACTGTGATTTATTGAAATGCAAAAAAAAAAAAAGTTTTACGAAATAATTTTTATTTTCAGAGACATTTATTCATTTGATCGTATTGATCGAGTTTATCGGTTTTAAACATCATTTTTGAACATATTCGTGTTCGAAATTTTTCAAAATATTTTAATATGATATAGCCCGAAGTATTATGAATCGTAAAAGACAAAAGTTGTGGCGGATGTCATATTATGTACTTGGAAAAAACTACTTCATTTGCTAGAAGTAAGAAAATTTTTTTGCACTAACTGATTTTGCCGCAACTATGGAACGCAATACTAGCCATAATTAACACGTCAATTTTTAAAGTGAAATTGTCCCACGCGCATGCGCATACATTTTTAGAGTAAAATTGGTGCACGCCGCACGCTAATTTGTAAACAGTAACACTAATAAGAAAAGTAATAATCTGTCTCAAGGAAGAAAAAAATGGTTAAAACAAACCGTTAATTTTGTTTACACCATAGTAGTAAAGTAATTTGTTTCACTTCTGTTCATCCGTACATAGATAATATCTTGCCATGTCTCACGCGATGTTTAGTAAACACTACCCCGTGTGTCGTAAAACAAGAAATTTTCGTAGTTTCATCGGACAATGAAGAAGGGTTTCTTTCAGAATTTGATAATGTAACCTTTAACTAAACTATTTTACTTTAAAACAAGTATAACTTTATTTGAGAGAGTTTTTTTGCAATCGGTAAAGCAAAACGAATGTATGACTTCTTAACGTACACATGAAATAGTGACGTCACCGTTCTTCACATGCAATTGGAGGTCCCTAAAAATCTCACAATGAGTTTCACAAAATCTTGGATACAATACGTAAAGGGAAAAAATAAAAGTCACAACCACCCATCCACCCAAAAATGAGATTCTAAATTTTTTTATGCGATGACGTGTGAACACACTGAAAAAAAAATTAATTTTGCGTAGGAAATTTGTTGCGCATATAAATTTCACCTAAGATGATCCCCCTTTCCGGGCCATTCTAACTTTTTAGGGTATTAACTACAAAAATTTACCACTAACCCTAAGTCCGATCGGCAAAGTCGCAAAACCACACGTAATCGCTTTTAAAAAGTAGAACTCATCCATACACGCCCGAAAAACAATGCATAGAATTTCTCTCATCGCAAAAAAAAATGGTTAATGCATTAAAAAGTTAGAATGACTCGGAAATGGTAGATTATTTTATGTTATGCAAAACTGATCCCCCAATTTCAATCTAAAATAATTGTTTTTTCTTTCTACAAAAGATGAGTAATACATAATTTTTTTAAAATGTAGTTTTCGTTTTACCGCCCAGACTTAGGGTTAGTAGTAAATAGGGTACGTGTTTTTTTTTATGATGCAATCTGTAAAAAAATGCAGTATATATAAAGTACCGGAAAGATGTTTAAACATGAAATTTTAAAAATTTTGTCACGAAAAAAAATTGCAGACAAAGAGTTATTGATAATTGTAAAAAAGTTAAATATAAAAATATATTTTTTAATTTAAAAAAATAATTTGTTATTACGTGTTTGACTTATTTTCGTAGGCTTTTGTCCGGTGCGCTTATATCCGGTGGGCTTTTGTCCGCATACCTAATTTCTTTATTCTTTTTAAGGTTATAAAAAAATTGAATTTAAGTACCCTTATGTTGTTGTAATAAAAAAGGAAATGCTTATTTAATTAAAATATTTGTGAATGTAATTTACTCCTCTCCAGGAGTTAGGCACAAGGCCAGTTTTTATCCTACTCCCACAAGTAAGATGTGACCCAAGCTCGGGTCGGAAAGTGGGGGTTGAAAAGCCAGCGCTCGAGAGGTGAGCACTCTGACCATTAAAAATTGCCTAGGCAGCCCCGTCAGCATTCCCCGGTAGGGGCGCCTCAAGCAGTAAGCAATTAACTTACTCCTCCCCAAAGAGGGGAGGCAAAGCCTGGGAGGGTGGACCTCCTAGAACTGCACAGGACAGACCAGACCCATAGACCGGCGGAAATCAAGCCCCGAAGGCCAAGACAATACCGATCTATGAAGTGCAGTATCCATCGGAACAGATACTACACTTTGATCTTAGCCAAAAGGCGTTATTTCACCCCTACCCACAATAGGAATATGTGACACAAGGTCGGAAAGTGGGATTTGAAAAGCCAGCGCTCGAGAAGGTGAGCACTATGGCCATTAAAAATTGCCTGGGCAGCCCCGTCGGCATTCCCCGGTAGGGGCGCCTCAGACAGTAAGCAATAAACTTACTCCTCCCCAAAGAGGGGAGGTAAAGCCTGGGAGGGTGGACCTCCTAGAACTGCACAGGACAGATCAGACCCATAGACCGGCGGAAATCAAGCCCCGAAGGCCAAGACAATACCGATCTATGAAGTGCAGTATCCATCGGAACAGATACTACACTTTGATCTTAGCCAAAAGGCGTTATTTAACACCCACCCACAATGGGAGTATGTGACACAAGGTCGGAAAGTGGGATTTGAAAAGCCAGCGCTCGAGAAGGTGAGCGCTCTGGCCATTAAAAATTGCCCGGGCAGCCCCGTCGGCATTCCCCGGTAGGGGCGCCTCAGACAGTAAGCAATAAACTTACTCCTCCCCAAAGAGGGGAGGCGAAGCCTGGGAGGGTGGACCTCCTAGAACTGCACAGGACAGACCCATAGACCGGCGTAAATCAAGCCCTGAAGGGCAAGACAATACCGATCTATGAAGTGCAGCATCCATCGGAACAGATACTACACTTTGATCTTAGCCAAAAGGCGTTATTTAACACCCACCCACAATGGGAGTATGTGACACAAGGTCGGAAAGTGGGATTTGAAAAGCCAGCGCCCGAGAAGGTGAGCGCTCTGGCCATTAAAAATTGCCTGGGCAGCCCCGTCGGCATTCCCCGGTAGGGGCGCCTCAGACAGTAAGCAATAAACTTACTCCTCCCCAAAGAGGGGAGGCGAAGCCTGGGAGGGTGGACCTCCTAGAACTGCACAGGACAGACCCATAGACCGGCGTAAATCAAGCCCCGAAGGGCAAGACAATACCGTTCTATGAAGTGCAGTATCCATCGGAACAGATACTACACTTTGATCTTAGCCAAAAGGCGTTATTTAACGCCCACCCACAATGGGAGTATGTGACACAAGGTCGGAAAGTGGGATTTGAAAAGCCAGTGCTCGAGAAGGTGAGCACTGTGGCCATTAAAAATTGCCTGGGCAGCCCCGTCGGCATTCCCCGGTAGGGGCGCCTCAGACAGTAAGCAATTAACTTACTCCTCCCCCAAAGAAGGGAGGTAAAGCCTGGGAGGGTGGACCTCCTAGAACTGCACAGGACAGACCCATAGACCGGCGTAAATCAAGCCCCGAAGGCCAAGACAATACCGATCTATGAAGTGCAGTATCCATCGGAACAGATACTACACTTTGATCTTAGCCAAAAGGCGTTATTTAACCCCTACCCACAATAGGAATATGTGACACAAGGTCGGAAAGTGGGAGTTGAAAAGCCAGTGCTCGAGAAGGTAAGCACTGTTGCCATTAAAAATTGCCTGGGCAGCCCCGTCGGCATTCCCCGGTAGGGGCGCCTCAGACAGTAAGCAATTAACTTACTCCTCCCCAAAGAGGGGAGGTAAAGCCTGGGAGGGTGGACCTCCTAGAACTGCACAGGACAGATCAGACCCATAGACCGGCGGAAATCAAGCCCCGAAGGCCAAGACAATACCGATCTATGAAGTGCAGTATCCATCGGAACAGATACTACACTTTGATCTTAGCCAAAAGGCGTTATTTAACCCCTACCCACAATAGGAATATGTGATACAAGGTCGGAAAGTGGGAGTTGAAAAGCCAGTGCTCGAGAAGGTGAGCACTGTGGCCATTAAAAATTGCCTGGGCAGCCCCGTCGGCATTCCCCGGTAGGGGCGCCTCAGACAGTAAGCAATTAACTTACTCCTCCCCAAAGAGGGGAGGTAAAGCCTGGGAGGGTGGACCTCCTAGAACTGCACAGGACAGACCCATAGACCGGCGGAAATCAAGCCCCGAAGGCCAAGACAATACCGATCTATGAAGTGCAGTATCCATCGGAACAGATACTACACTTTGATCTTAGCCAAAAGGCGTTATTTAACACCCACCCACAATGGGAGTATGTGACACAAGGTCGGAAAGTGGGATTTGAAAAGCCAGCGCTCGAGAAGGTGAGCGCTATGGCCATTAAAAATTGCCTGGGCAGCCCCGTCGGCATTCCCCGGTAGGGGCGCCTCAGACAGTAAGCAATTAACTTACTCCTCCCCAAAGAGGGGAGGCGAAGCCTGGGAGGGTGGACCTCCTAGAACTGCACAGGACAGACCCATAGACCGGCGTAAATCAAGCCCCGAAGGGCAAGACAATACCGATCTATGAAGTGCAGTATCCATCGGAACAGATACTACACTTTGATCTTAGCCAAAAGGCCACGAAAGCAAGAACTCCTATTTATCTACGTCCCACAAAGTAGAATGTGACACAAGGTCGGAAGGTGGGAATTTGTACTCTAGAGGAAGAGTACTAAGTTTCTCAAAAAATTGCCTGGGCAGGGCGCCTCAGACAGTAAGCAATAAACTTACTCCTCCCCAAAGAGGGGAGGCAAAGCCTGGGAGGGGGTTAACCTCCCATAACTGCACAGGACAGTCGGAACAGATACTACACTTTGATCTTAGCCAAAAGGCTTTATTTAACCCCTACCCACAATAGGAATATGTGACACAAGGTCAGAAAGTGGGATTTGAAAAGCCAGCGCTCGAGAAGGTGAGCGCTATGGCCATTAAAAATTGCCTGGGCAGCCCCGTCGGCATTCCCCGGTAGGGGCGCCTCAGACAGTAAGCAATTAACTTACTCCTCCCCAAAGAGGAGAGGTAAAGCCTGGGAGGGTGGACCTCCTAGAACTGCACAGGACAGATCAGACCCATAGACCGGCGGAAATCAAGCCCCGAAGGCCAAGACAATACCGATCTATGAAGTGCAGTATCCATCGGAACAGATACTACACTTTGATCTTAGCCAAAAGGCGATATTTAACACCCACCCACAATGGGAGTATGTGACACAAGGTCGGAAAGTGGGATTTGAAAAGCCAGCGCCCGAGAAGGTGAGCGCTATGGCCATTAAAAATTGCCTGGGCAGCCCCGTCGGCATTCCCCGGTAGGGGCGCCTCAGACAGTAAGCAATAAACTTACTCCTCCCCAAAGAGGGGAGGCGAAGCCTGGGAGGGTGGACCTCCTAGAACTGCACAGGACAGACCCATAGACCGGCGGAAATCAAGCCCCGAAGGCCAAGACAATACCGATCTATGAAGTGTAGTATCTATCGGAACAGATACTACACTTTGATCTTAGCCAAAAGGCGTTATTTAACACCCACCCACAATGGGAGTATGTGACACAAGGTCGGAAAGTGGGATTTGAAAAGCCAGCGCCCGAGAAGGTGAGCGCTCTGGCCATTAAAAATTGCCTGGGCAGCCCCGTCGGCATTCCCCGGTAGGGGCGCCTCAGACAGTAAGCAATAAACTTACTCCTCCCCAAAGAGGGGAGGCGAAGCCTGGGAGGGTGGACCTCCTAGAACTGCACAGGACAGACCCATAGACCGGCGGAAATCAAGCCCCGAAGGCCAAGACAATACCGATCTATGAAGTGTAGTATCTATCGGAACAGATACTACACTTTAATCTTAGCCAAAAGGCGTTATTTAACACCCACCCACAATGGGAGTATGTGACACAAGGTCGGAAAGTGGGATTTGAAAAGCCAGCGCCCGAGAAGGTGAGCGCTCTGGCCATTAAAAATTGCCTGGGCAGCCCCGTCGGCATTCCCCGGTAGGGGCGCCTCAGACAGTAAGCAATAAACTTACTCCTCCCCAAAGAGGGGAGGCGAAGCCTGGGAGGGTGGACCTCCTAGAACTGCACAGGACAGACCCATAGACCGGCGTAAATCAAGCCCCGAAGGGCAAGACAATACCGATCTATGAAGTGCAGTATCCATCGGAACAGATACTACACTTTGATCTTAGCCAAAAGGCCACGAAAGCAAGAACTCCTATTTATCTACGTCTCACAAAGTAGAATGTGACACAAGGTCGGAAGGTGGGAATTTGTACTCTAGAGGAAGAGTACGGAGTTTCTTAAAAAATTGCCTGGGCAGGGCGCCTCAGACAGTAAGCAATAAACTTACTCCTCCCCAAAGAGGGGAGGCAAAGCCTGGGAGGGGGTTAACCTCCCATAACTGCACAGGACAGTCAGAACAGATACTACACTTTGATCTTAGCCAAAAGGCTTTATTTAACCCCTACCCACAATAGGAATATGTGACACAAGGTCGGAAAGTGGGATTTGAAAAGCCAGCGCTCGAGAAGGTGAGCGCTATGGCCATTAAAAATTGCCTGGGCAGCCCCGTCGGCATTCCCCGGTAGGGGCGCCTCAGACAGTAAGCAATTAACTTACTCCTCCCCAAAGAGGGGAGGTAAAGCCTGGGAGGGTGGACCTCCTAGAACTGCACAGGACAGATCAGACCCATAGACCGGCGTAAATCAAGCCCCGAAGGCCAAGACAATACCGATCTATGAAGTGCAGTATCCATCGGAACAGATACTACACTTTGATCTTAGCCAAAAGGCGTTATTTAACCCCTACCCACAATAGGAATATGTGACACAAGGTCGGAAAGTGGGAGTTGAAAAGCCAGTGCTCGAGAAGGTGAGCACTGTGGCCATTAAAAATTGCCTGGGCAGCCCCGTCGGCATTCCCCGGTAGGGGCGCCTCAGACAGTAAGCAATTAACTTACTCCTCCCCAAAGAGGGGAGGTAAAGCCTGGGAGGGTGGACCTCCTAGAACTGCACAGGACAGACCAATAGACCGGCGGAAATCAAGCCCCGAAGGCCAAGACAATACCGATCTATGAAGTGCAGTATCCATCGGAACAGATACTACACTTTGATCTTAGCCAAAAGGCGTTATTTAACACCCACCCACAATGGGAGTATGTGACACAAGGTCGGAAAGTGGGATTTGAAAAGCCAGCGCTCGAGAAGGTGAGCGCTATGGCCATTAAAAATTGCCTGGGCAGCCCCGTCGGCATTCCCCGGTAGGGGCGCCTCAGACAGTAAGCAATTAACTTACTCCTCCCCAAAGAGGGGAGGCGAAGCCTGGGAGGGTGGACCTCCTAGAACTGCACAGGACAGACCCATAGACCGGCGTAAATCAAGCCCCGAAGGGCAAGACAATACCGATCTATGAAGTGCAGTATCCATCGGAACAGATACTACACTTTGATCTTAGCCAAAAGGCCACGAAAGCAAGAACTCCTATTTATCTACGTCCCACAAAGTAGAATGTGACACAAGGTCGGAAGGTGGGAATTTGTACTCTAGAGGAAGAGTACGGAGTTTCTTAAATACTTGCCTGGGCAGGGCGCCTCAGACAGTAAGCAATAAACTTACTCCTCCCCAAAGAGGGGAGGCAAAGCCTGGGAGGGGGTTAACCTCCCATAACTGCACAGGACAGTCGGAACAGATACTACACTTTGATCTTAGCCAAAAGGCTTTATTTAACCCCTACCCACAATAGGAATATGTGACACAAGGTCGGAAAGTGGGATTTGAAAAGCCAGCGCTCGAGAAGGTGAGCGCTATGGCCATTAAAAATTGCCTGGGCAGCCCTGTCGGCATTCCCCGGTAGGGGCGCCTCAGACAGTAAGCAATTAACTTACTCCTCCCCAAAGAGGGGAGGTAAAGCCTGGGAGGGTGGACCTCCTAGAACTGCACAGGACAGATCAGACCCATAGACCGGCGGAAATCAAGCCCCGAAGGCCAAGACAATACCGATCTATGAAGTGCAGTATCCATCGGAACAGATACTACACTTTGATCTTAGCCAAAAGGCGTTATTTAACACCCACCCACAATGGGAGTATGTGACACAAGGTCGGAAAGTGGGATTTGAAAAGCCAGCGCCCGAGAAGGTGAGCGCTCTGGCCATTAAAAATTGCCTGGGCAGCCCCGTCGGCATTCCCCGGTAGGGGCGCCTCAGACAGTAAGCAATAAACTTACTCCTCCCCAAAGAGGGGAGGCGAAGCCTGGGAGGGTGGACCTCCTAGAACTGCACAGGACAGACCCATAGACCGGCGTAAATCAAGCCCCGAAGGGCAAGACAATACCGATCTATGAAGTGCAGTATCCATCGGAACAGATACTACACTTTGATCTTAGCCAAAAGGCGTTATTTAACACCCACCCACAATGGGAGTATGTGACACAAGGTCGGAAAGTGGGATTTGAAAAGCCAGCGCCCGAGAAGGTGAGCGCTCTGGCCATTAAAAATTGCCTGGGCAGCCCCGTCGGCATTCCCCGGTAGGGGCGCCTCAGGCAGTAAGCAATAAACTTACTCCTCCCCAAAGAGGGGAGGCGAAGCCTGGGAGGGTGGACCTCCTAGAACTGCACAGGACAGACCCATAGACCGGCGTAAATCAAGCCCCGAAGGCCAAGACAATACCGATCTATGAAGTGCAGTATCCATCGGAACAGATACTACACTTTGATCTTAGCCAAAAGGCGTTATTTAACACCCACCCACAATGGGAGTATGTGACACAAGGTCGGAAAGTGGGATTTGAAAAGCCAGCGCCCGAGAAGGTGAGCGCTCTGGCCATTAAAAATTGCCTGGGCAGCCCCGTCGGCATTCCCCGGTAGGGGCGCCTCAGACAGTAAGCAATTAACTTACTCCTCCCCAAAGAGGGGAGGCGAAGCCTGGGAGGGTGGACCTCCTAGAACTGCACAGGACAGACCCATAGACCGGCGTAAATCAAGCCCCGAAGGGCAAGACAATACCGATCTATGAAGTGCAGTATCCATCGGAACAGATACTACACTTTGATCTTAGCCAAAAGGCGTTATTTAACACCCACCCACAATGGGAGTATGTGACACAAGGTCGGAAAGTGGGATTTGAAAAGCCAGCGCCCGAGAAGGTGAGCGCTCTGGCCATTAAAAATTGCCTGGGCAGCCCCGTCGGCATTCCCCGGTAGGGGCGCCTCAGGCAGTAAGCAATAAACTTACTCCTCCCCAAAGAGGGGAGGCGAAGCCTGGGAGGGTGGACCTCCTAGAACTGCACAGGACAGACCCATAGACCGGCGTAAATCAAGCCCCGAAGGCCAAGACAATACCGATCTATGAAGTGCAGTATCCATCGGAACAGATACTACACTTTGATCTTAGCCAAAAGGCGTTATTTAACACCCACCCACAATGGGAGTATGTGACACAAGGTCGGAAAGTGGGATTTGAAAAGCCAGCGCCCGAGAAGGTGAGCGCTCTGGCCATTAAAAATTGCCTGGGCAGCCCCGTCGGCATTCCCCGGTAGGGGCGCCTCAGACAGTAAGCAATAAACTTACTCCTCCCCAAAGAGGGGAGGCGAAGCCTGGGAGGGTGGACCTCCTAGAACTGCACAGGACAGACCCATAGACCGGCGTAAATCAAGCCCCGAAGGCCAAGACAATACCGATCTATGAAGTGCAGCATCCATCGGAACAGATACTACACTTTGATCTTAGCCAAAAGGCGTTATTTAACACCCACCCACAATGGGAGTATGTGACACAAGGTCGGAAAGTGGGATTTGAAAAGCCAGCGCCCGAGAAGGTGAGCGCTCTGGCCATTTAAAAATTGCCTGGGCAGCCCCGTCGGCATTCCCCGGTAGGGGCGCCTCAGACAGTAAGCAATAAACTTACTCCTCCCCAAAGAGGGGAGGCGAAGCCTGGGAGGGTGGACCTCCTAGAACTGCACAGGACAGACCCATAGACCGGCGGAAATCAAGCCCCGAAGGCCAAGACAATACCGATCTATGAAGTGCAGTATCCATCGGAACAGATACTACACTTTGATCTTAGCCAAAAGGCGTTATTTAACGCCCACCCACAATGGGAGTATGTGACACAAGGTCGGAAAGTGGGATTTGAAAAGCCAGCGCCCGAGAAGGTGAGCGCTCTGGCCATTAAAAATTGCCTGGGCAGCCCCGTCGGCATTCCCCGGTAGGGGCGCCTCAGACAGTAAGCAATTAACTTACTCCTCCCCAAAGAGGGGAGGCGAAGCCTGGGAGGGTGGACCTCCTAGAACTGCACAGGACAGACCCATAGACCGGCGTAAATCAAGCCCCGAAGGGCAAGACAATACCGATCTATGAAGTGCAGTATCCATCGGAACAGATACTACACTTTGATCTTAGCCAAAAGGCGTTATTTAACACCCACCCACAATGGGAGTATGTGACACAAGGTCGGAAAGTGGGATTTGAAAAGCCAGCGCCCGAGAAGGTGAGCGCTCTGGCCATTAAAAATTGCCTGGGCAGCCCCGTCGGCATTCCCCGGTAGGGGCGCCTCAGACAGTAAGCAATAAACTTACTCCTCCCCAAAGAGGGGAGGCGAAGCCTGGGAGGGTGGACCTCCTAGAACTGCACAGGACAGACCCATAGACCGGCGGAAATCAAGCCCCGAAGGCCAAGACAATACCGATCTATGAAGTGCAGTATCCATCGGAACAGATACTACACTTTGATCTTAGCCAAAAGGCGTTATTTAACACCCACCCACAATGGGAGTATGTGACACAAGGTCAGAAAGTGGGATTTGAAAAGCCAGCGCCCGAGAAGGTGAGCGCTCTGGCCATTAAAAATTGCCTGGGCAGCCCCGTCGGCATTCCCCGGTAGGGGCGCCTCAGACAGTAAGCAATAAACTTACTCCTCCCCAAAGAGGGGAGGCGAAGCCTGGGAGGGTGGACCTCCTAGAACTGCACAGGACAGACCCATAGACCGGCGTAAATCAAGCCCCGAAGGCCAAGACAATACCGATCTATGAAGTGCAGTATCCATCGGAACAGATACTACACTTTGATCTTAGCCAAAAGGCGTTATTTAACCCCTACCCACAATAGGAATATGTGACACAAGGTCGGAAAGTGGGATTTGAAAAGCCAGCGCTCGAGAAGGTGAGCACTATGGCCATTAAAAATTGCCTGGGCAGCCCCGTCGGCATTCCCCGGTAGGGGCGCCTCAGACAGTAAGCAATTAACTTACTCCTCCCCAAAGAGGGGAGGTAAAGCCTGGGAGGGTGGACCTCCTAGAACTGCACAGGACAGACCCATAGACCGGCGTAAATCAAGCCCCGGAGGCCAAGACAATACCGATCTATGAAGTGCAGTATCCATCGGAACAGATACTACACTTTGATCTTAGCCAAATGGCGTTATTTAACACCCACCCACAATGGGAGTATGTGACACAAGGTCGGAAAGTGGGATTTGAAAAGCCAGCGCCCGAGAAGGTGAGCGCTCTGGCCATTAAAAATTGCCTGGGCAGCCCCGTCGGCATTCCCCGGTAGGGGCGCCTCAGACAGTAAGCAATAAACTTACTCCTCCCCAAAGAGGGGAGGCGAAGCCTGGGAGGGTGGACCTCCTAGAACTGCACAGGACAGACCCATAGACCGGCGGAAATCAAGCCCCGAAGGCCAAGACAATACCGATCTATGAAGTGCAGTATCCATCGGAACAGATACTACACTTTGATCTTAGCCAAAAGGCGTTATTTAACACCCACCCACAATGGGAGTATGTGACACAAGGTCGGAAAGTGGGATTTGAAAAGCCAGCGCCCGAGAAGGTGAGCGCTCTGGCCATTAAAAATTGCCTGGGCAGCCCCGTCGGCATTCCCCGGTAGGGGCGCCTCAGACAGTAAGCAATAAACTTACTCCTCCCCAAAGAGGGGAGGCGAAGCCTGGGAGGGTGGACCTCCTAGAACTGCACAGGACAGACCCATAGACCGGCGTAAATCAAGCCCTGAAGGGCAAGACAATACCGATCTATGAAGTGCAGCATCCATCGGAACAGATACTACACTTTGATCTTAGCCAAAAGGCGTTATTTAACACCCACCCACAATGGGAGTATGTGACACAAGGTCGGAAAGTGGGATTTGAAAAGCCAGCGCCCGAGAAGGTGAGCGCTCTGGCCATTAAAAATTGCCTGGGCAGCCCCGTCGGCATTCCCCGGTAGGGGCGCCTCAGACAGTAAGCAATAAACTTACTCCTCCCCAAAGAGGGGAGGCGAAGCCTGGGAGGGTGGACCTCCTAGAACTGCACAGGACAGACCCATAGACCGGCGTAAATCAAGCCCCGAAGGGCAAGACAATACCGTTCTATGAAGTGCAGTATCCATCGGAACAGATACTACACTTTGATCTTAGCCAAAAGGCGTTATTTAACGCCCACCCACAATGGGAGTATGTGACACAAGGTCTGAAAGTGGGATTTGAAAAGCCAGTGCTCGAGAAGGTGAGCACTGTGGCCATTAAAAATTGCCTGGGCAGCCCCGTCGGCATTCCCCGGTAGGGGCGCCTCAGACAGTAAGCAATTAACTTACTCCTCCCCAAAGAAGGGAGGTAAAGCCTGGGAGGGTGGACCTCCTAGAACTGCACAGGACAGACCCATAGACCGGCGTAAATCAAGCCCCGAAGGCCAAGACAATACCGATCTATGAAGTGCAGTATCCATCGGAACAGATACTACACTTTGATCTTAGCCAAAAGGCGTTATTTAACCCCTACCCACAATAGGAATATGTGACACAAGGTCGGAAAGTGGGAGTTGAAAAGCCAGTGCTCGAGAAGGTAAGCACTGTTGCCATTAAAAATTGCCTGGGCAGCCCCGTCGGCATTCCCCGGTAGGGGCGCCTCAGACAGTAAGCAATTAACTTACTCCTCCCCAAAGAGGGGAGGTAAAGCCTGGGAGGGTGGACCTCCTAGAACTGCACAGGACAGATCAGACCCATAGACCGGCGGAAATCAAGCCCCGAAGGCCAAGACAATACCGATCTATGAAGTGCAGTATCCATCGGAACAGATACTACACTTTGATCTTAGCCAAAAGGCGTTATTTAACCCCTACCCACAATAGGAATATGTGACACAAGGTCGGAAAGTGGGAGTTGAAAAGCCAGTGCTCGAGAAGGTGAGCACTGTGGCCATTAAAAATTGCCTGGGCAGCCCCGTCGGCATTCCCCGGTAGGGGCGCCTCAGACAGTAAGCAATTAACTTACTCCTCCCCAAAGAGGGGAGGTAAAGCCTGGGAGGGTGGACCTCCTAGAACTGCACAGGACAGACCCATAGACCGGCGGAAATCAAGCCCCGAAGGCCAAGACAATACCGATCTATGAAGTGCAGTATCCATCGGAACAGATACTACACTTTGATCTTAGCCAAAATGCGTTATTTAACACCCACCCACAATGGGAGTATGTGACACAAGGTCGGAAAGTGGGATTTGAAAAGCCAGCGCTCGAGAAGGTGAGCGCTATGGCCATTAAAAATTGCCTGGGCAGCCCCGTCGGCATTCCCCGGTAGGGGCGCCTCAGACAGTAAGCAATTAACTTACTCCTCCCCAAAGAGGGGAGGCGAAGCCTGGGAGGGTGGACCTCCTAGAACTGCACAGGACAGACCCATAGACCGGCGTAAATCAAGCCCCGAAGGGCAAGACAATACCGATCTATGAAGTGCAGTATCCATCGGAACAGATACTACACTTTGATCTTAGCCAAAAGGCCACGAAAGCAAGAACTCCTATTTATCTACGTCCCACAAAGTAGAATGTGACACAAGGTCGGAAGGTGGGAATTTGTACTCTAGAGGAAGAGTACGGAGTTTCTTAAAAAATTGCCTGGGCAGGGCGCCTCAGACAGTAAGCAATAAACTTACTCCTCCCCAAAGAGGGGAGGCAAAGCCTGGGAGGGGGTTAACCTCCCATAACTGCACAGGACAGTCGGAACAGATACTACACTTTGATCTTAGCCAAAAGGCTTTATTTAACCCCTACCCACAATAGGAATATGTGACACAAGGTCGGAAAGTGGGATTTGAAAAGCCAGCGCTCGAGAAGGTGAGCGCTATGGCCATTAAAAATTGCCTGGGCAGCCCCGTCGGCATTCCCCGGTAGGGGCGCCTCAGACAGTAAGCAATTAACTTACTCCTCCCCAAAGAGGGGAGGTAAAGCCTGGGAGGGTGGACCTCCTAGAACTGCACAGGACAGATCAGACCCATAGACCGGCGGAAATCAAGCCCCGAAGGCCAAGACAATACCGATCTATGAAGTGCAGTATCCATCGGAACAGATACTACACTTTGATCTTAGCCAAAAGGCGTTATTTAACACCCACCCACAATGGGAGTATGTGACACAAGGTCGGAAAGTGGGATTTGAAAAGCCAGCGCCCGAGAAGGTGAGCGCTATGGCCATTAAAAATTGCCTGGGCAGCCCCGTCGGCATTCCCCGGTAGGGGCGCCTCAGACAGTAAGCAATAAACTTACTCCTCCCCAAAGAGGGGAGGCGAAGCCTGGGAGGGTGGACCTCCTAGAACTGCACAGGACAGACCCATAGACCGGCGGAAATCAAGCCCCGAAGGCCAAGACAATACCGATCTATGAAGTGTAGTATCTATCGGAACAGATACTACACTTTGATCTTAGCCAAAAGGCGTTATTTAACACCCACCCACAATGGGAGTATGTGACACAAGGTCGGAAAGTGGGATTTGAAAAGCCAGCGCCCGAGAAGGTGAGCGCTCTGGCCATTAAAAATTGCCTGGGCAGCCCCGTCGGCATTCCCCGGTAGGGGCGCCTCAGACAGTAAGCAATAAACTTACTCCTCCCCAAAGAGGGGAGGCGAAGCCTGGGAGGGTGGACCTCCTAGAACTGCACAGGACAGACCCATAGACCGGCGTAAATCAAGCCCCGAAGGGCAAGACAATACCGATCTATGAAGTGCAGTATCCATCGGAACAGATACTACACTTTGATCTTAGCCAAAAGGCCACGAAAGCAAGAACTCCTATTTATCTACGTCTCACAAAGTAGAATGTGACACAAGGTCGGAAGGTGGGAATTTGTACTCTAGAGGAAGAGTACGGAGTTTCTTAAAAAATTGCCTGGGCAGGGCGCCTCAGACAGTAAGCAATAAACTTACTCCTCCCCAAAGAGGGGAGGCAAAGCCTGGGAGGGGGTTAACCTCCCATAACTGCACAGGACAGTCAGAACAGATACTACACTTTGATCTTAGCCAAAAGGCTTTATTTAACCCCTACCCACAATAGGAATATGTGACACAAGGTCGGAAAGTGGGATTTGAAAAGCCAGCGCTCGAGAAGGTGAGCGCTATGGCCATTAAAAATTGCCTGGGCAGCCCCGTCGGCATTCCCCGGTAGGGGCGCCTCAGACAGTAAGCAATTAACTTACTCCTCCCCAAAGAGGGGAGGTAAAGCCTGGGAGGGTGGACCTCCTAGAACTGCACAGGACAGATCAGACCCATAGACCGGCGTAAATCAAGCCCCGAAGGCCAAGACAATACCGATCTATGAAGTGCAGTATCCATCGGAACAGATACTACACTTTGATCTTAGCCAAAAGGCGTTATTTAACCCCTACCCACAATAGGAATATGTGACACAAGGTCGGAAAGTGGGAGTTGAAAAGCCAGTGCTCGAGAAGGTGAGCACTGTGGCCATTAAAAATTGCCTGGGCAGCCCCGTCGGCATTCCCCGGTAGGGGCGCCTCAGACAGTAAGCAATTAACTTACTCCTCCCCAAAGAGGGGAGGTAAAGCCTGGGAGGGTGGACCTCCTAGAACTGCACAGGACAGACCCATAGACCGGCGGAAATCAAGCCCCGAAGGCCAAGACAATACCGATCTATGAAGTGCAGTATCCATCGGAACAGATACTACACTTTGATCTTAGCCAAAAGGCGTTATTTAACACCCACCCACAATGGGAGTATGTGACACAAGGTCGGAAAGTGGGATTTGAAAAGCCAGCGCTCGAGAAGGTGAGCGCTATGGCCATTAAAAATTGCCTGGGCAGCCCCGTCGGCATTCCCCGGTAGGGGCGCCTCAGACAGTAAGCAATTAACTTACTCCTCCCCAAAGAGGGGAGGCGAAGCCTGGGAGGGTGGACCTCCTAGAACTGCACAGGACAGACCCATAGACCGGCGTAAATCAAGCCCCGAAGGGCAAGACAATACCGATCTATGAAGTGCAGTATCCATCGGAACAGATACTACACTTTGAAAAATTTATTTGCAGAAAATACATGTTAATATTCAAAACAAATTAGGCACAAGGCCATCAAAAGTGTGGGGTGGGTGTCGTTGGTCATCCTTTGTCAAAGGTAATAAAATTGTCTATCCTACTCTTAACTAGAATCATCTCAGTCACCACAATACCACATTTACTCTAGGGGCAGTCCTACTTAGGCTATTGTAAAATTAGTTTGCAATCTTAAAATTTTCCTTCGGGGTTTTTTTTTTTTTTTTTTTTTTTTTTTTTTTTTTTTTTCATATATAGTAAAATAAATAAATAAATAATATGGTTATATTTACAGAAATTCATTGGAGTATAATGGGGTAGGGGAGAAAAGCAAAACCCAGTTAGTAAGACCCTCCTAACCCTTTCTAAATATTAGACTGCCCACTGTTTTCCGGTTTGTTCCGAACCAAAAACAAGCAGATTCGTCTCTAAATGGGGGTGGGATCTAAGTGGGAGAAAAAAGAGAGTGGGGGATGGAGTTTGGAGAGTGGGTGGTGTCCTTCCAAGATAAGTGCAAGTTGGGGTGGGGCTGAGGACAAAAAATTGAAAGTGGAGAGTGGGCATCTTGGAGGGTTTCTATTACCAGGAGGGTGGGATAACTCATTCATTCAACTAGATAAGAGGCTAAACTTACCCAAAGGGCTGGGGTCCGACTGGACAAGGAACCGTGCACGCCATGCTCAGGCCGGGAACACGTACTCATACTTGACTCCTTTTCGTACACACAAGCTCGCTACTTGTATCCACCTTTTTTCAAAAACCGAGGAGTGTAATCTTTTCCTATCACATCTGATCTTGACTTTCAGCTGGTGCTTGAAGAATGCGATCAGATCCTGATCAGCGAAAGATTCAACCCCCTGGTTATTTCTCAGACGCGACGTCCACACCACCATTCGCGCTACAGCCAGGATCACGAGAAACACCATTCGTCTCTCCCCATCCCACGGCGGACAGACGTTGTCTATTACGTAAGCTAGGTGCAGTGGCAGCGGCTGCTCAGGATCGATGCGAGCCGTCACCTCATTGACGTACTCCCAGTACTGCTGGAGCTTATGGCACAAGAAGAAAGCGTGATCAGGCGTTTCCTCAAAGAGCCTGTCGCAACGGGGACACTCGGGTGAGTCCTCAATTCCGGATCTCTGCAGTATTGCATTAAGGGGTAGCGCATTCCGGGCCAATCGCCAGGTCAGAGAGAACTCCGAGTTGTTGATATGACTCGTTCCCGGTGCCCAACTCCATTCGGAGCGGATCTCCTCCTCTGTCCACCCGCAACGCTTAACTAACGGATCGTCAGCTGCCCCCCTCACTAATCCTCTATGGAGTTCTTTTCTAGAAAGCCGCGAAAGGTCACTGGACCTAGGAAGCTTTTTGAGCGCGGCTCGACACTCCCTGAAAAACTGCGATTCACCCCTCGGCCTACGATGGCCCTCAACCGAATGGTCGAGGATAAGGTCGGGGAAAGCACTATCGACCGCGGGGTTCCACGCAGATTCCTCTGTCAATGTTCGACTCAGGAAAGCCAGTCTCTCGGCGTCTCGATGACACGTCAAGTCAGGCATCCCCAAGCCTCCCTCACACGGACGTTGAATGCAGACCTGGCTGCAAACCCAATGCCTCTTCCTGTCCCAGAGAAGTGAGGACAGAAGGCGCCGGAGCACCTTGAGGCGGTTCACAGGCAGGGGAAGCACAGCCAATCGGTAAAGGATGAGAGGGAAGACGTAGGTGGCGCACGCCTCCGCTCTACCCTTTAAGGAGAGTTTCCTTCGAAGCCAAGTGTTAACCGACGCTTCGACCTTTGACTGTACCTCCGACCAATTCCTATCGAGCTGGAGGCCCGGTCCGAACCACACGCCAAGGATTCGAACCGGGCCATCTGTCCAGCAGAACGGAGCTGGAAGGGTTGTGTCACCGCTCCAGGCACCCAACCGCAGGCCAGTTGACTTGTTACAGTTGATTTTGGCCCCTGTGATCGCTTCGTAATGTGTGAGCGCCTCTGTCACCCTCTCAATGTCTTGGAAGCATGACACATAGACGGTGATGTCATCGGCGAACGCGGAGACCCTGGCTCGCGCTCCACCAGGCAAAGCGATTCCGCATAGGGCCAGACCTGCCTCCCCACTCCTTAGCTTGCGAAGTAGTGGCTCCAGTGCAAGGATGTAGAGCAGGGGCGACAGCGGACAACCCTGGCGTACCGACCGGGAGACAGCGAAAGACTTCGAACGCCTTCCGTTTACCTGTACTACTGCCGTCTGCGAGCTATACAGAACAGAGATCCATTTGCGGAAATCCGGTTTGAAACCGGCAGTCTCTAAAACAGATGCCAAGAAGCGATGGTCGACCCTGTCGAAAGCTTTGGACTGATCCAAGTTGATCAGCGCGGCTTCCGTGTCGTCTTCTATCCCCTCTATGATCGTACGAATCAGGTGCAAGTTGTTCTGAATCGATCTTCCCTTCACAGCGTAGTTCTGCTCAAGTTCGATCAATTCTCCGATGACACCCTGCAACCGGTTCGATAAGATCTTGGCCAAAATCTTTAACTCTGTGTTTAGCAGAGTAATGGGCCTGTAATCGTCTAGTTCCTCTCCACCATGCCTGTCCCGCTTCTTTAGCAATGTGATCACTCCCTTGGTGACTTGACCTGGGATAGAACCCTGGTTAAACCAGTGGTTGAACACACTCGTCAGAATCGGCACAAACATGTGCGACAGCCTCAAATACATCTCGTAGGGCAGACCATCAAGTCCCGGCGATTTGTCACAGCCGACTTGCTTCAACGCAGCTAAGACCTCACGCTCCGTAACCCTGCCTTCACAACCAGCTGCTCTAGCCACATCGAGGCGGGGAGAGTCAGCCAAATAGTTGCCAAACTCCTGGACCGGGAGATTGGGCAGTTGGGTGTAGCGTTCCTCGAAATGCTCCCGAAATCCCTCACAGATCTCCCGAGTCGACTCCAAGGCACGTCCATCTGGGTGCTTGACTTTTCCAATGTATCTATCCGAGCCACGCCTCGAAACTTCCCTACGCTCATCTACGTCGCAGTTCACGGCTTCATTGGAAACTTTCCTTAGCCTAGCCCTAACTACTTGGCCTTCATAGCGCTCGCTAGCCTCGCGTCGTAGGTCTTGTTTAGTTAGTTCTATGCTTACAGTATCCCCCTCAGCCACCACCCGGGTTAGTTTCTCTTCTAAGTGCTTTTCCGTCTTGGCCTTATCTAAAGCGAGACGCTGGGCGTATTTGACGGAAAAGGTTCTGATCTTAGTTTTTAAACTGACCCACCACCTACTTCCGGTAACTGCCCCCACTAAAGCCTTCTGGATAAGCTGCATTAGCTTTTCCCGGAAGTCTCGTATCTCCAGCAAGGAGGTATTCAACTTCCAGTACCCGGCTAGTTTAGGCCTGTTCCCTAACTTCAACTGGGCCATAACTAGTTTATGGTCCGATTGACCTAACCATTTGAACGTAGGACACGATATAAAGTCTACATCGCCTCTTCTAACTAACATCCTATCCAAATAAGTATTCGGGTAGGAAGGCACACTATTTGTCCATGTCCAATTCTCCCGCCCCGGATGATCGACACGAAACCTGTCGACCAGATCGCATCTTTCCATCAGGTCAACCAGGCTGGTCTCACATCTCTCCGTCCCTCTCGTTTCCCTCCCGACCTTGTCTATTTTGGGATTAAGGATGGCATTCCAATCTCCCATTAAAACTACGCGTTTCGGACATGCGACAAACACGTCCAGATCCCGAAAAAAGGAGACCCTCTCTCGAGCGGTGCTGGGTGCATGAACCGCAATTACCCGGAACACAAAATCCTTTACGGCCACATCGGCCACGACCAGCCTGCCCCCCAAATCCCTATGAACAACGTCTACCGTCGCGGACAGGGTGCGTTTCACAAGCAAGGAGACACCCTTCCCCCGGGGATTCCCATATGCTGAGAAGACATCGTAGTCTCTTGTCAGCACCTGACAATCCGCGGATGAAACAAAGTGCGTCTCCTGGATCGCAGCTACATCCACTCCCAGGGACAGGAGATCCCTCCGGACGCGAACCGCCCGGTTTGAAGACCTCAAGCCCCTTGCATTCAAACTAGCCAAGCACAGAGTCATGAACTTACCTTAAGCAGTGTCGCACCCGGTTCCAAAGTCTGCCGGCAAGAGGACGCCGACGCTATGCGCCATGCTCAATGTGGCCAATTCTTTGGTGTCCTGGCCGCTGCGCGCAATGCCGCCGACGTCCAGGGGAAAGGTAAGTTTTAAGGCCCTATAAAGAGAAGGATGAACCAACATTGGGACCCTTCCCTTGCATTCTGGTAAAAGTTCGTCCAGGGAAGGGTCTTTGTCCTTGGTGAGGTTTATTCCCGGTATGGCTCCCTCCGTGGCCTCCAGCATTTGCCAGACAGAGTTGTTACGACCGGCTGGAAGCCTCACAAAAGTTGTTAAGAAGGGGGCCTCCGGGAAATTGGTGGGGTCTTCTATGTCTTTACCCCCTATCTGGCTGAAGTCCAACAGAGGTTTTAAGTTCCTCTTCTGCCGGAAGGATACGTCCATGCCAAAAGATAGGGGGTCAATTTTACACAGCTCCCTCCCCAATTTAAAGGGGAGGGGTCTTTCTTTGATTTTCCTCCGAGCCGGTGAGGAAGATTGGCTCCTTTTCCTCCCCGGTTTGACTAGTTTGGGCTGAGAGGATTCGGAGCTGGGTGGTGTATGTGCAGGTGTCTGTTTTGATAAATGCAGTGTGGGGGCTGGTGTTATTGCTTGTGTTGGTGTGGGGGCCGGTGCTTGCAGAGTGGGGATAGGTTTTTTCTTCGAAATTGTTGTACTGGGGATGGGAGTTGGTTGTGTGTATGTAGGTTTTGGAGGTGTCGGGGATGGTGTCTGCTCCATGGGGGATTGGGCAATCTTTTCTTCCCTTATCCTCTTTTTTCCTTTCATTTGTTCTTTTTCTGAACCGGGGGGGAGCAAATTTTTTGGCATCTCCTCCTCACCGACTTCTTCCTCTTCATCGGAGGATTTTTTTTGTTTTCTTTTTACCCCCTGCCGGTTTTGCGGCCTGAGGGCAATCTGTTCATTTTGCTGCTGCTGCTTCTGCTGTTCCTGTTGCTGCTGTTCCTGCGGTTGGACGAGTGGTGAGATCACGGTGGAAGCGGTTACATTCTTCCTCTCTTCCCTCACCACTGTGCTGCATTCTTCTTCTGCTCTTCCCAAGGGTTTTTTTGATCTTGGGGCTGTTGTTGTAGCAGAAATTGGAAGAGTGGTTGGAGCTGTCTTCAGAACCGGCACAGGAGCAGCCGATGGCGTTATTTGGCTGCAAACTGCTTTTTTGGGGCAGTTCTTTGCCATGTGGCCTATTTGCTGACAAAACCAGCAGTGCGGGCGACGGCCTTCTACCACGATCGGCATGTTCCAGCCTTTATGCGTCAGCACCGACGGAATTGCAAGGAAGTCTGCCCGCATCAGCTTCATGGCGATCGTGTAGTCGGCCATGTGTAGTCCACTCCTGGACCTTACCGGGTCCACTTGTTCTACATCCCCAAACTGGCTGAAGTATGCGCCTAGGTAATCCGCGCACAGATCAGGTGGGGCATTATAAATGCGGACCCGGGTCCTCCTTTTGCCCTGGTATTCGGGCTGCAATTTTATACTCCCGCTCCTCATCTCTTTCATGGAGAGACGTTCTGCTTCCTCCCGAGAGGGGAGCAGGATGTCCCACATGGCATAGCTCCTTTGGCAGATATAGGTTGCCGGAATGTTTAGCTTCTTTAGGAGCTCCGCCATATCCTCCTTTTTGAGTCCCAGGAGGCGATTTTCCTTCAAGTCCGAGGTTACGAGGGACAAAACCCTGTCCTCAATCGCCTCCCAGGAACCAGGCACAGGCTGCAGTACACTCCCTTCAATGTACTGTTTATATTTTTTTAAATACAATTCTTTGTAGTCCTGTGGGGACAACCTCTTCTCTGGGTTCTTCTTCCCCCAAGCAGACTCCCTCGGTGGTGCTGTTTTGGCCTCCCTCTGGTCCCTGATGGTGGAACCAGAGACGCCTTGGCTCCTGGAAGCGGAGCCCCTTTTCTGGGGAGTCTGGAGGGTATTGGAAGTGGAGGGAATCGCCGCATTGAGTGAAGTTGGCTCTTTTCCCTTTTTTTCTCCCTCGCTGGGGGAAGCCAGACTCCCTGCAATGGAGCCACTCACTGGGGGAGTCATGCTTACTTCAACTGCAGAGGGCACCACCATATTGGGTGAAACCGCCTCTTTTCGTTTTTCTGCTCCCTCATTTGGGGAGTCAGCCTCTGGGGGAGCAACCCCTTTTTGGTTTGCATTCCCGCAAAGGGAATCCTTTTTAGGGGAAGCCGCCCCTGGCACGATGACATCCGGGCGGTAAGCCCCGTCGGTGCACTTTGCGGGTCCCATTTCCCCATTGGGGGAGTCAACCTGCAGGGGAGCCTCCCTTTTTTGGTGTTCATTCCCGCATGGGGAGTCCTTTTTAGGAAAGTCTATATCCGGGCAGTATGCCCTGTCCTTTTCGGCTCCCCCATTGGGGGAGTCGTCCTCTATGGGAGCAACTGTCTTGGTGGGGTCCGGGCTGAGAGATGTGTCATGCTCCTCAGCGTTCTTGGTGGTAAATGAAATCTCTTCCATGTCTCTGCCAGTTAAAATAATAATAAAAGAAAAAAATGTGTGGGGGGGGGCTGAAAGTTCACGATTTCAACTGGCGTGGAGACGGCGTCGACTATAGAGCCGGTTTTGGCGCGCTCTCAGGGCGCCAAAACAGGCAAGAGGGGGAGATAGAACTGAGAGAGGGAGGGGGAGAGCGTTAATAGAAGAGAGAAAGTGGGTTTGACCCCCCTTGTCGCTCGAGGCTTACGGGAAGGTCAGTGTTGCATCTCAACCCGAAGGGAGAAGGAAGTGATAGTAAAAGTGGGTCATGCGGTGAGGGTGCCGCTGACAATGTCAAACAAGAGGGTTGTTACTGCATCCCCCACCCCAATGACTAGGGCGAGAATCAGTACATTAGAAAAAATATTTGACCAAAATCAAAATGAGAGAACAGATACTACACTTTGATCTTAGCCAAAAGGCCACGAAAGCAAGAACTCCTATTTATCTACGTCCCACAAAGTAGAATGTGACACTAGGTCGGAAGGTGGGAATTTGTACTCTAGAGGAAGAGTACGGAGTTTCTTAAAAAATTGCCTGGGCAGGGCGCCTCAGACAGTAAGCAATAAACTTACTCCTCCCCAAAGAGGGGAGGCAAAGCCTGGGAGGGGGTTAACCTCCCATAACTGCACAGGACAGTCGGAACAGATACTACACTTTGATCTTAGCCAAAAGGCTTTATTTAACCCCTACCCACAATAGGAATATGTGACACAAGGTCGGAAAGTGGGATTTGAAAAGCCAGCGCTCGAGAAGGTGAGCGCTATGGCCATTAAAAATTGCCTGGGCAGCCCTGTCGGCATTCCCCGGTAGGGGCGCCTCAGACAGTAAGCAATTAACTTACTCCTCCCCAAAGAGGGGAGGTAAAGCCTGGGAGGGTGGACCTCCTAGAACTGCACAGGACAGATCAGACCCATAGACCGGCGGAAATCAAGCCCCGAAGGCCAAGACAATACCGATCTATGAAGTGCAGTATCCATCGGAACAGATACTACACTTTGATCTTAGCCAAAAGGCGTTATTTAACACCCACCCACAATGGGAGTATGTGACACAAGGTCGGAAAGTGGGATTTGAAAAGCCAGCGCCCGAGAAGGTGAGCGCTCTGGCCATTAAAAATTGCCTGGGCAGCCCCGTCGGCATTCCCCGGTAGGGGCGCCTCAGACAGTAAGCAATAAACTTACTCCTCCCCAAAGAGGGGAGGCGAAGCCTGGGAGGGTGGACCTCCTAGAACTGCACAGGACAGACCCATAGACCGGCGGAAATCAAGCCCCGAAGGCCAAGACAATACCGATCTATGAAGTGCAGTATCCATCGGAACAGATACTACACTTTGATCTTAGCCAAAAGGCGTTATTTAACACCCACCCACAATGGGAGTATGTGACACAAGGTCGGAAAGTGGGATTTGAAAAGCCAGCGCCCGAGAAGGTGAGCGCTCTGGCCATTAAAAATTGCCTGGGCAGCCCCGTCGGCATTCCCCGGTAGGGGCGCCTCAGACAGTAAGCAATAAACTTACTCCTCCCCAAAGAGGGGAGGCGAAGCCTGGGAGGGTGGACCTCCTAGAACTGCACAGGACAGACCCATAGACCGGCGTAAATCAAGCCCCGAAGGCCAAGACAATACCGATCTATGAAGTGCAGTATCCATCGGAACAGATACTACACTTTGATCTTAGCCAAAAGGCGTTATTTAACACCCACCCACAATGGGAGTATGTGACACAAGGTCGGAAAGTGGGATTTGAAAAGCCAGCGCTCGAGAAGGTGAGCGCTATGGCCATTAAAAATTGCCTGGGCAGCCCCGTCGGCATTCCCCGGTAGGGGCGCCTCAGACAGTAAGCAATTAACTTACTCCTCCCCAAAGAGGGGAGGCGAAGCCTGGGAGGGTGGACCTCCTAGAACTGCACAGGACAGACCCATAGACCGGCGTAAATCAAGCCCCGAAGGGCAAGACAATACCGATCTATGAAGTGCAGTATCCATCGGAACAGATACTACACTTTGATCTTAGCCAAAAGGCGTTATTTAACACCCACCCACAATGGGAGTATGTGACACAAGGTCGGAAAGTGGGATTTGAAAAGCCAGCGCCCGAGAAGGTGAGCGCTCTGGCCATTAAAAATTGCCTGGGCAGCCCCGTCGGCATTCCCCGGTAGGGGCGCCTCAGGCAGTAAGCAATAAACTTACTCCTCCCCAAAGAGGGGAGGCGAAGCCTGGGAGGGTGGACCTCCTAGAACTGCACAGGACAGACCCATAGACCGGCGTAAATCAAGCCCCGAAGGCCAAGACAATACCGATCTATGAAGTGCAGTATCCATCGGAACAGATACTACACTTTGATCTTAGCCAAAAGGCGTTATTTAACACCCACCCACAATGGGAGTATGTGACACAAGGTCGGAAAGTGGGATTTGAAAAGCCAGCGCCCGAGAAGGTGAGCGCTCTGGCCATTAAAAATTGCCTGGGCAGCCCCGTCGGCATTCCCCGGTAGGGGCGCCTCAGACAGTAAGCAATAAACTTACTCCTCCCCAAAGAGGGGAGGCGAAGCCTGGGAGGGTGGACCTCCTAGAACTGCACAGGACAGACCCATAGACCGGCGTAAATCAAGCCCCGAAGGCCAAGACAATACCGATCTATGAAGTGCAGCATCCATCGGAACAGATACTACACTTTGATCTTAGCCAAAAGGCGTTATTTAACACCCACCCACAATGGGAGTATGTGACACAAGGTCGGAAAGTGGGATTTGAAAAGCCAGCGCCCGAGAAGGTGAGCGCTCTGGCCATTTAAAAATTGCCTGGGCAGCCCCGTCGGCATTCCCCGGTAGGGGCGCCTCAGACAGTAAGCAATAAACTTACTCCTCCCCAAAGAGGGGAGGCGAAGCCTGGGAGGGTGGACCTCCTAGAACTGCACAGGACAGACCCATAGACCGGCGGAAATCAAGCCCCGAAGGCCAAGACAATACCGATCTATGAAGTGCAGTATCCATCGGAACAGATACTACACTTTGATCTTAGCCAAAAGGCGTTATTTAACGCCCACCCACAATGGGAGTATGTGACACAAGGTCGGAAAGTGGGATTTGAAAAGCCAGCGCCCGAGAAGGTGAGCGCTCTGGCCATTAAAAATTGCCTGGGCAGCCCCGTCGGCATTCCCCGGTAGGGGCGCCTCAGACAGTAAGCAATTAACTTACTCCTCCCCAAAGAGGGGAGGCGAAGCCTGGGAGGGTGGACCTCCTAGAACTGCACAGGACAGACCCATAGACCGGCGTAAATCAAGCCCCGAAGGGCAAGACAATACCGATCTATGAAGTGCAGTATCCATCGGAACAGATACTACACTTTGATCTTAGCCAAAAGGCGTTATTTAACACCCACCCACAATGGGAGTATGTGACACAAGGTCGGAAAGTGGGATTTGAAAAGCCAGCGCCCGAGAAGGTGAGCGCTCTGGCCATTAAAAATTGCCTGGGCAGCCCCGTCGGCATTCCCCGGTAGGGGCGCCTCAGACAGTAAGCAATAAACTTACTCCTCCCCAAAGAGGGGAGGCGAAGCCTGGGAGGGTGGACCTCCTAGAACTGCACAGGACAGACCCATAGACCGGCGGAAATCAAGCCCCGAAGGCCAAGACAATACCGATCTATGAAGTGCAGTATCCATCGGAACAGATACTACACTTTGATCTTAGCCAAAAGGCGTTATTTAACACCCACCCACAATGGGAGTATGTGACACAAGGTCGGAAAGTGGGATTTGAAAAGCCAGCGCCCGAGAAGGTGAGCGCTCTGGCCATTAAAAATTGCCTGGGCAGCCCCGTCGGCATTCCCCGGTAGGGGCGCCTCAGACAGTAAGCAATAAACTTACTCCTCCCCAAAGAGGGGAGGCGAAGCCTGGGAGGGTGGACCTCCTAGAACTGCACAGGACAGACCCATAGACCGGCGGAAATCAAGCCCCGAAGGCCAAGACAATACCGATCTATGAAGTGCAGTATCCATCGGAACAGATACTACACTTTGATCTTAGCCAAAAGGCGTTATTTAACACCCACCCACAATGGGAGTATGTGACACAAGGTCGGAAAGTGGGATTTGAAAAGCCAGCGCCCGAGAAGGTGAGCGCTCTGGCCATTAAAAATTGCCTGGGCAGCCCCGTCGGCATTCCCCGGTAGGGGCGCCTCAGACAGTAAGCAATAAACTTACTCCTCCCCAAAGAGGGGAGGCGAAGCCTGGGAGGGTGGACCTCCTAGAACTGCACAGGACAGACCCATAGACCGGCGTAAATCAAGCCCCGAAGGCCAAGACAATACCGATCTATGAAGTGCAGTATCCATCGGAACAGATACTACACTTTGATCTTAGCCAAATGGCGTTATTTAACACCCACCCACAATGGGAGTATGTGACACAAGGTCGGAAAGTGGGATTTGAAAAGCCAGCGCCCGAGAAGGTGAGCGCTCTGGCCATTAAAAATTGCCTGGGCAGCCCCGTCGGCATTCCCCGGTAGGGGCGCCTCAGACAGTAAGCAATAAACTTACTCCTCCCCAAAGAGGGGAGGCGAAGCCTGGGAGGGTGGACCTCCTAGAACTGCACAGGACAGACCCATAGACCGGCGGAAATCAAGCCCCGAAGGCCAAGACAATACCGATCTATGAAGTGCAGTATCCATCGGAACAGATACTACACTTTGATCTTAGCCAAAAGGCGTTATTTAACACCCACCCACAATGGGAGTATGTGACACAAGGTCGGAAAGTGGGATTTGAAAAGCCAGCGCCCGAGAAGGTGAGCGCTCTGGCCATTAAAAATTGCCTGGGCAGCCCCGTCGGCATTCCCCGGTAGGGGCGCCTCAGACAGTAAGCAATAAACTTACTCCTCCCCAAAGAGGGGAGGCGAAGCCTGGGAGGGTGGACCTCCTAGAACTGCACAGGACAGACCCATAGACCGGCGTAAATCAAGCCCCGAAGGCCAAGACAATACCGATCTATGAAGTGCAGTATCCATCGGAACAGGTACTACACTTTGATCTTAGCCAAAAGGCGTTATTTAACCCCTACCCACAATAGGAATATGTGACACAAGGTCGGAAAGTGGGATTTGAAAAGCCAGCGCTCGAGAAGGTGAGCACTATGGCCATTAAAAATTGCCTGGGCAGCCCCGTCGGCATTCCCCGGTAGGGGCGCCTCAGACAGTAAGCAATAAACTTACTCCTCCCCAAAGAGGGGAGGTAAAGCCTGGGAGGGTGGACCTCCTAGAACTGCACAGGACAGACCCATAGACCGGCGTAAATCAAGCCCCGGAGGCCAAGACAATACCGATCTATGAAGTGCAGTATCCATCGGAACAGATACTACACTTTGATCTTAGCCAAATGGCCGATAGAAGTTATAGAGTCAGACATAGATGTTAACGAAGACGCCTTGTACCAAGAGAGGAACGCCAAAGTATTTGCGTTAATGATGCAGTTTTTAGACGACAAAAAACTTGTCATTGATAATACGAGACACAAGAAATGTCGGAAAACAAGCGATGGGGATATTAAGAAACCATTACATTGGAAACAGTAAACCTAGAATTATCGCCTTATATACAGATCTGACAAACAAAAAAAATGAAGTCACATGAAACCGCCACGGATTACATCATAAGAGCTGAAAATGCAACATCATCTCTCAAAACAGCCGGTGAAATGATGACGGACAGCTTGTTAATCGCAATGCTCTTAAAGGGGTCACCATAAGACTTTAACGCCTTTTCTACGGTAATAACCTAACGAAAAGAAGAGTTAAAATGCAGCAATTTTAAATCTTCACTTAGAAGCTATGCGGAGACAGAAAAATGTTGAAAGAAACAAACACGTGATGATCACACGATGAGGATATCCGTACAATCTAAAAACGAAAGAGTTGTACGATGTTATAACTGCGGAAAAGCAGGACATAAAAGTTTTGAATGCAGAAGTAAACACACGTCTATATTTAAAAGACGATGGTGTAAAAATTGCAAAACTGGAACTCACGACACGGATTATTGCAGAAAAGGAAATAGTTCAGCTAAAATATGCTGAAAGACACAAGTGAGACCAACTCATTTTCATTTGCAGTAAGTACGACTGAAAACCTTTATAAAATGAACATGTTTGATTTGTTGTAGACTGTGGGGCTACCGCCCACACAATTAAGGATAAATCTAAATTCATTCGAACAAATAAAAATTTTGATAAATCAAAACATACTATTGAATTAGCTGATGGAAGCCGTAGTACTGGCATAGTTCACGCTAAAGGTGACGCTGAAATTTACCTAAAAAATGCCAATAATGATAAACATGAAGTAATTTTACGAAATGCATTATATGTTCCATCTTACTGACAAAATATTTACTCGATACAATCAGCAACAGAAGATGGCGCTTCGATCTATTTTTCAAAGAATTGCGCCAAATTGAAGACCCCAGATGGAAGCACGTGTAACATTAATAAGCGAAGGAAACTGTATTTTCTCAACGGTATCAAAACTGAACAAACGCATTTATTGAAGAGATGGCATGATATTTTAGGACACTGCAATAAAAAAGACATTTTGAATTTGGAACAAGCTGTTAAAGGTATGAAAATAAGTAAAAAAAAAAATTTAATTGTGATGTATGTGCAATAGGAAAAATGTGCGAATAGAAAAATAGAAAAACAGACAAAAAGGCAAACAAAAGACTTGATTTAATCCATTGTGATTTAGCAGGTTCAATTGAACCAACTTCGATAAACGAATTGAAATATGTAATAACATTTGTCGATGATTACTCAGGACTTATTAACATTTATTTTCTTAAAAATAAATCGCAAGCAGTAGATGCCACGCAAAGATTTTTGGCTGATATAACACCCTACGGATCAGTCAAAAGACAGATAACGAAATGGAATTGACTTGCTCTAAGTTTATAAACTTACTTACAAAGAAATTAAATAAAGCAAGAATTATCAGCGCCTAATTTGTCACATCAAAACTATACTGCTGAGAGGTCATAGATATCACTTTTCGAAATGGTGAGATGTTTGTTAATACAAGCAATGTTTCCAAAAGATTTATGAAACAATGTGGTTAGAGCACCAGCCTACACAAAGAAATAGATGTTTTAACAAAAGAACTGGAAAATTTTTTTTGAAATGTTCAACCAACCAAAAACCTGATATAAGTAAATAGGCATACTTGTAGCACTACATGCGTTGCTTACATTCAAAATAAAACAAAACTAGATCTAAGAAGTGAACAAGGAATTTTCGTCGGATACGATGTTGGAAGTCCAGCCTATCTCATTTACTTTTCAGATAGAAAAGAGATCAAGAGAATAAGAATAAGATGTGTACCTTTTCATGAATCTCAACAACCAGATACAGAGGACGACTAGAATAATTCCTTTGATTATCCCAGAGAACAAACAACTCGACCAGAAGAATATAATACAGAAGAACAAGATAAAAAATATGAAGCATCAAATACAGATGAAAAATATGAAACATCAAATGCAGATGAAAAATATGAAACATCAAATGCAGATAAAAATATGAAACACCAAATACAGCTGAAAAATATAAAACATCAAATACAGCTGAAAAATATTAAACATAAAAACAGAGGAAAAATATGAAACATCAAATGCAGATGAAAAATATGAAACATCAAATGCAGATAAAAATATGAAACACCAAATACAGCTGAAAAATATTAAACATCAAATACAGCTGAAAAATATTAAACATAAAAAACAGATGAAAAATATGAAACATCAACTGCAGATAAAAAAATATAAAACGCAAATGCAGATGAAAAATATGAAACATCAAATGCAGATGAAAAATATTAAACATCAAAAACAGATGAAAAATATGAAACATCAAATGCAGATGAAAAATATGAAACATCAAATACAGATGAAAAATATGAAACATTAAATGCAGATGAAAAATATGAAACATCAAATACAGATGAAAAATATGAAACATTAAATGCAGATGAAAAATATGAAACATCAAAAACAGATGAAAAATATGAAACATCAAATGCAGATGAAAAATATGAAACATTAAATGCAGATGAAAAATATGAAACATCAAATACAGATGAAAAATATGAAACATTAAATTCAGATGAAAAATATGAAAGATCAAATACAGATGAAAAATATGAAAGTTCAAATGCAGATGAAAAATATGAAACATTAAATGCAGATGAAAAATATGAAACATCAAATACAAATGAAAATATTAAACATCAAATACAGATGAAAATATTAAACATCAAATAGAGATGAAAAATATGAAGCATCAAATACAGATGAAAATATGAAGCATCAAATACAGATGAAAATGAAACTGAGAAAAGATGTTCTCAACGAAAAATCAATAAACTTAAATACCTTAATGATTATGTGTAGATACTGACTATAGCAAATTGTTCTATAAAATATTGTTATAGAATAAAAGACATTCCTGAAACTTATGAAGAAGCAGTGACATCTACTGAAAAATTAAAATGGGAAAGAGCCATGAGTGAGGAAATTGATGCTCTTAAGGAAAACAATACTGATGAACTCACCCCTGTTCCTAAAGACAAGAAACTTATTGGTGGCAGATGGGTCTATGCAGTGAAGTTAGAAGCGAACAATGAGGAACAATTTAAAGCTAAATATGTAGCTAAAGGATTTTCCCAGATACAAAATATAGATTATCAAGAAACATTTTCTACTACAGCTAAGATCCAATCTATCAGAATGTTTGTTGGATAATGGCCCTGTGGGGCCGGACGCATCTTGAAGTGGACGCATGTGTGAGGGATCGTTTGGTTTGGCTTGCACGATTTAGTGCGGGTGGACCCGTAGAGTCGAGTGCAAAATGAACTGGTTTTCACAGTCGGAGCTCACAGACGTTGACGGGGCCACCACGTTGACAAGACCTCAGATCAAGGGTCAAGGTGCATCTGCGCATGGGGGTTCTGTGTGGGAAACAGAGTTTTGACAGGCTGGGTTTTGGAAGTGGGCCGAACGGACGATTTCTCTATGTAGTCTTCAACATGATTAGGGAAATTAAATTCCCTAAGAGAATACAGGCATGAGATTTCTTCTTCCCCCCTCCTCGAATCACTAAGGACTTAAGCTAGGAATTAACTATGATAGAGTAGTAATTTGGTCTCTCCCTCGACGTTAGTGAAGCATCTCCATGGCCGACAGAAATTTGACGCCTGAATAAAACAGAATCAAAAGTTTAAAAGATTGTTTGTCTCGTGAATTGTGGTATGAAGGTTTTGTTGCAGACACAGCATACGACATCGAGACACACCCCTCCACGCGAGGAAGAAGAACAGATACGAGAAACTAGACGACATCAAGACGACACCCCTCCACGCGACGAGGAAAGAGAGAAGGTACGAGAAATTAAAAGGTATGCAACATGTTCAATTTGGGGCTTTCTTACAAGTAAGCATTGAACTCAGGTTATCACAGAACGTGTGAGGTCCAATAATAATAATAAAACAGACAGCACGTGACTTCGGCGAAGACAAAGAAAAAAAGAAAAATGAAGAGGGAGAGAACTTCATAATAGTAAGTAACTTGCCGTTTGTTTTTTGTTTTTTTGAGAGACTGCGTTAAATAATTAAGTTTAAAAAAAAAAAGCTGTTGAACAAACTTAGTAGAAAAGAAATTAAGAACAAAAAAGGAAAAACAGACCAAGTGACTTTTAATTAAGAAAAGCGAAGTTAAATCATCGTTAGCTGTTGTAAGGGAAAAAAAAGTACGAAAAAACAGAAAGATAGACTTTAAGATTAGACTAAAGAAAAAAAGACGTTGATGTGCCGTAAAAGTAAAAACAGAAAGAAAAGAATGAAACAATTATGAACGTATTGTGAAAAGAAAAGAAATAAAACAAACGGATTTAGTTAGAAACAACAGTTTTGTTTCTAACTAAATCCGTTTGTTTTATTTCTTTTCTTTTCACAATACGTTCATAATTGTTTCATTCTTTTCTTTCTGTTTTTACTGTAATAGAAAGAAAAAAAAGATAGTGTAACAGACAAACACGGACACATAAATTCAATAGTTGAAAAAAATATTAATTCTTGTTCGAACACATACAAAAAAAAGGAAAAACAATGACACACGCACACATAAATTTAGAATTAAGGTAATAAAAAAAAACAATGTACTATTGCACACACGCGCATATTACCTTTTGTAGAAAAAACAAAAAAAGAGAGAAAGACAAAAGAAAAGACAGTGACGAATTTTCACACATACACACACACTTTCTGTCCATGTTTAAAATATACATTCTGTGGGGAGGGAGGGATTTCTTGTATTGTTTTATGTTGTCGGCAGTGGAGATGTTTACTCAATTTTATTGTTTAAAATCTTTTTATTTATTTAAATGTATCGTCGAGGAGAGACACTCATTTGATTAATTTTCCTTATTATTCGGTTTAACCGAAAACATTGTTTTTTTTTGTTTTTTTTTGCCCCTCCTTGTATTAAAATAGTAGTATATGAAGAAAAAAAAAAACAATAACTAATTAAAATTATGTAGAGGTCAGCCACGAATGGGAGAATTGACCTTTTGGGGGTGCTGTAAGAATTTTGACGGGGGTCCGATGTGTTTGGGCCTGTATGGGGCGTGTCTCTCCGACTGCCGGCTTATAGTATAAACGGGTTGGGATTAAGTTATGTTCGCTACGCGTGACCCGTTGAGGTAGCCGGTGAGCTTGCGATTATACGGACAAAGAGTTGTTCGGTGCCACACGCGTGAAAAAAAAAAGCGAGTTGTAGTCATGAAAAGATTGGCATGATTATGGATATATTTTTAACATGTCGGAATTAGTTAGGAAAATTGGGTGGGATCAATGTGGAATGAATTGGGCCCCTTAGAAGAAGGATGCGAGAAAGGCAAGTCGCCGGCCCTGAAGCTATGGTGAGCCCCCTTGGAAGGGATAGACAAAGTGCAATGTAGCCGGCTCAGAGGAAATTGGACGGATCATCTTCGGTAGGGAGCTAAGCGGTCGCTCTAGGGTCCGTGTTGAAAAGCGGACGTGGTCGAATGATATCATAAGACATATCTTACAGAGAAATTAGATGGCTGACCAGAAAGGGAATATAAGATTTTTAAAATGGGTGTTTTGTGTTTTGCCCTGTATTCTTAATTATGGCTTAATCTTTAAGAAATCTGAAACTAATTTGTCTGATTGGGCAAATTCAGAAGATAAAGGAGTATTTCTGGATATTGCTACCAATTAAACAATGATGGTCCATTGATATCATGGAAATCTAGAAAGCAGACGACTGTCACTTTGTCGACATGTGAAGCTGAATATATGGCTATGTGTAATATAATGCAGGAAGCAAATTTTCTAAAGCAATTGTATCAAGATAGGAGTGATATTGAAATTGAAATAAATATATATGTAGATAATCAAGACGCTATAGCATCATCAAAGATCTAAGCATATTGATGTTAAATATCATTATAAGGTCTCTAATTACAAAATCATAATGTATATCTACAATATATACATATATATGTTTTTCGTGCCAATATTGTTTTGTATTATTAGTTCCAGAAATAAATTTGATCAATTCACACGTGTATTTTATATGTCCTTCATTTGATATAATTTCTCATTTCATTTCTCGCTTTCAATTATTCTACAATGGATGAAGTAGCTGGTTATTTAGCTAACCCCAACTCAACACCCAATTTCCGGGTCATTTTAACTTTTAAAGGCATTAACTAAAAAAATTTACTACTAACCCACAAATCCGACAGGCAAAGTGGTAAAACCACATGTAATCGTCTTAAATAGTAGACACTGGTAGCTGGATTTTCCCCACATTAAAAACCGACATTATGTCTAACTCTGCCCTCGATTTAAATATTTGCCGATTTTACAATAGAATTAACATTAAAGTGTAGTATCTGGGCTGATACTATACTTTATCTTTTCTCTCCTCTGTTAGTGAAAGAGAAATCCTTCTAGACTGAGTCAATAAAGTATAGTATCAGAACGGATACTACACTTTAACGGTAATTCTATTTTGAAAAGTAAAAAAATAACATAAAATTAAAATGAAAAGAAAAAACTATTGTAAAATGGGTAAATATTCAGAGCAGATGTAAAAAACATACCGGTTTTCATTTTCAAATATTCAAAGCAGACGTTTTTTCTTAAATTTCAATTGGTTGCCTTTGGTTTGTTAATTTGAATCACATAAGACAAATCCTGGATTGGTGCGGGCAGTGCTGCCCATTTTACAAAACTGATCTCCCAGTCTACATCCTAAAATAATTGTTTTTTATGGGGGGAGGGGTTGCGAAAGATAAGTGATACAATATAAAGATTTATTTAAAATAAAAAAATAAAATAAAATAAATAACACAACAAAAAAGCAACTTTAATGTCCAATATTTTTTTTGGGAGGGGGGGGAGGGAGGGTTAGCCCTTATTTAAAACTATAACGGATGGAGCCTAGTCCCCCCCCCCCCACACACAACCAGACAAGAGAGTAAATGATAAAAGTGCAGAATAGTTAACAATCGAGCAATCATAAACAAAAACAAAAAAATAAACAAATGCCTTATACCAAATGCAGCAGAATTTAATTATCTACCGACCTATATACTTTTAACATGCTAAAACTGTTTTTAAGTTTTTTTTTATTGCAATTCTTTTGTTTTTCTCTTTTAAGTTGTCTTTACGACACACGGGAAACAATGGTCGCTTGTCACTTAACTGTTGAGGGACTTCATTCCTGAAAAGTTGTAAAAATAATGACTTACCCTAACACTAACTCTTACTCAGGGTTTTTTTGTTTTTTCTCCTGTGTGCATAAAGACCACTTTGCACGAAATAAAATTTTGAAATAAAAATCTTAAAAGAGTTTCACCAGATTAATAGTATACAGGTCGGTAGATAATTGAATTCTACTGCATTTGGTAAAGTCATTTGTTACTTTTTTGTTTTGTTTTTACGATTTCTCGACTGTTAACTATTCTATACTTTTACCGAGTGAGTAAATACTTATTTTAAAATATAAGGAGGAGGGGGGGGTAGCCCCTATTTAAAACTAAACAGGCAGGAACATACACCCGCTGACCCCCAAATACTTTAAATAATCGAATCAAAAAACGCTTATTTCTAAATATTATTGCCCTTATTTAAAACTAGAGGTGCAAGAACCTAGTCCTCTCTCCCAACTTAGAAATAATGATTTAATTTGCTTGCAAACAACAAAGTAAATGCTGTTCCGATGGATACTGCACCCTATAGACCGGTGTCGTCTTGTCCTTTGGAGATTGATTCCGCCGGTCTGTGGGTTTGTCCTGTGCAGTTCTAGGAGGTCCACCCTCCCAGGCTTTGCCTACCCTTTTTGGGGAGGAGTAAGTTTATTGCTTACTGCCTGAGGCGCCCCTACCGGGGAATGTCGACAGGGCTGCCCAGGCAATTTTTAATGGCCAGAGTGCTCACCTTCTCGGGCGCTGGCTTTTCAAGTCCCACTTTCCCGACCTGACCTTGGGTCACATCTTACCTTGTGGGAGTAAGATAAAAACTGGCCTTGTGCCTAACCTCCTGGAGAGGAGGTAAATAAAAACAAAGTAAATAAATACTTATTTTAAAATATGGGGGGCGGGGGGCTTAGCTCTTTATTTAAAATTATAGAGAAAGGAGCCTAACCCTGACCCTCCCGAACGATCCTAATATTCCGTTACCGAATTATTCTTTGCTTTGTGCAATTTTTTCCTATTTATTCACTTGTGCCATTTTTACGGTGCCATTTTTACCAGTGCCATTTGTACCTGTGCCATTTTTATCGTGGCATGTGTACCTGTGCCATTTTTACTGTGCCATTTTTATCGAGCACCATAATTTGTTGATTCTAAAAAGGTTCATTTTAACGTTTTTGTGAAACAATTATAAATATACAAAGTTTATTAGTTTTTACCGATAAATAAGGTTCAATAGTAATATAGGGATCGTTAGAATATCCTGCTTATTCGTCAGTTGGTTTAATAATCTTAAATTGTATGTCTGGTTAAATTTTTTATTTTTATAAAATATTTTAGAATTTAGAGTGAGGATTCACTTTACTAGATAATTTTTTTTTTTTTCATTATTTATATTTGTACTTTTGTTATTGAAGTTGCGTAAAATGAATGAAAATGCGATTGCTTTAAATTCCTATTGTCAGGATGACTTTGAATATTTTGAATAATAAAAATAGGGATTGAATATAAAATTACTTTTAAAAAAATTAAATAAATTACAAATTACGCGGATACGAAACAGTCACTACGAATAAGCGGCCATGCAAACATGGCGTCCCCGGTTTCAAACATGGAGGTAGATGAAACGTTTTTATCGAAAATTCAAACTTATGACGTTCTGCAAGATTCTCGTGTCTCGTTTGCATTGTTTTCCGATGTACAAAACATGAGTGAAGTGCGAAAATGTGTCATCAGTGGAGAATTCGAAGCGGCTTTATTGAAAACTTCGATGGTAAGTTTTACTTTTTGCTAGAAATTCGGAATAGCGACCACCTGTTTTTTTTTGTTTTTTTTAAGGCTAGGGTAATCCGGGGTGAAATGAGCCATGAATGATTATCTCTATTTTTTCTCAACTTAGTCTTTCCCAAAATTTGATGCTTCCATTATGAATTGCATCAGGCATTGTCTTTATGATATGGCCATTGAAACTGTATCATTCTTTCTGCTCTGCACTTTGATGAAGAAGAAAGTGTAAATGCCAACATATGCACTTTTTCACTATTTAATAACACTTTTTGCTGATTTCTATTTATATCACTTGAGAACTCTAGTGTATGATATTCTTGAAGTGAGACGACCATATAAGTATAATTGCAAAACCTTTTTAAAATATTTTGATGGGAAGCAAGATTTGGTACTACTCCAGGGTTTGCACCTAATTTCCGTGACTGCTCGGCCGCATCGATCCGACAGGTCATGGAAGCGTCCGAGACCTACCGAGACGAAGACGGGGCTGTATAAACAAAACCGCAAAATGCGTGAAAAAAAAAATGGAAGATTGGCAGACGACAATATAAGACGATGAATACGGAAAGAAAGAAATGCATATATTTTTATTAAAAAAATGAACAAACCCATAGCTGAAATAAATAAACTTTTTTTTCTTTTTTTACTTTTGAACCATTTTTTTTTTTTCAATTAGGCAAGTCTTTTTGTTTTTTATAGATTTTGTTATGGGGGGGGGGAATTCTGTATCTTTTCCCGGAGAGGTAGCGCTTTTTTTTGGGGGGGGGGGGGGGGGCTTAGCGAAAGACAGGCAGAAGAGGAGCGTGGGACCACAGGTAGATCATCTTCAGTATGGTCGCTATCTCCAGATTTGACCGCGCAAAAAAATGTCCCCGATCGCAAAGAAACCCCAAGCCCTGGATTCTTGGGTGGGGCATCTCCATGCATATTTGTCCGATATTGTTTGTCTTGCCGTCAACCGGCAAAGTCGTGCGCATCGCCTACACCGCATTCTGGTGGGCAGTAGAGATTTCTGATGGCAGAAATTCATAACCTGCTCCGGAGATTCTAGGCTCTGACACAATTGCTGAAAATTCATTTTTTTGAGTTTAGCTTAGCGTCTCCTTCCAATTTTTATCGGCTGCTTGCTATAAACTGCCTTGCAGTATCCTGATTGGTCAGTTTTTTTCCCCAGTTTTGTTTACAGCCTCGTTTTCGACTCGGCAGGTCTCGGACGCTTCCGTGACCTGTCTGATCGATGTGGCCGAGCAGTCACGGAAATTAGGCGCAAACCCTGGAGTAGTACCCAAGATTTTTCTTAGAATTAAGTGACCCTGCATTTTTACATATTTATCGAATCTAGCAAGAGAGTGGTATACAACTTTAAAGCTGCATAATGATTCCCGGAGTTTTGGTTGTTGTTTTGGAATATTCAAGGTGTGAATGTTTTTAGAGTTCTCATTTTTGTGGTCGATGTTTCGGAAGAACCAATTTTAGAGAAACATTTTAAAGTGTGAAAAAAAAAAGTGAATGGTTGTGCCTACTGATGGGTGTTGATGCATTCGGGGGTGGGGATGGAATGTTGCCACCAGGAACGAAGTGGACGAGTCAGAAATGGGGTGGGACAGGTTGTTACTACCCTATAAATTTAGGTTCTGCATTCTCTTGCAGAGGTCCTTCAGCTCAATGGATGGCGGACCATACACCTTTGTTCCAACTGAGAACTCCATTCTCGACATAGAACATATTATTATCGGACCCTGTTAGGTGGGTCGCTAAAGAACATTTCTTTTTAGCAACGTTTACCCTTCCAACTGCTGCCTCGGGCCCCCTTCAGGCTACAGCCAGGAAAAGATAGTTTGTTTGAAATACTTCACATATATTTTATATTTTTCCTAACAAAAGAACAGTTTTATGTAGTATTCAAATATGAGAGAAATGTTATATGATAAAAAAACAAAATAATGAATTAAAAAGCATATGTTAACAAGAGATATTTTATATATGTTTAAAATGGAAGTCTATATAGATAGGCAAACATAGAATGGTTGTACATATTTTGAGAGTCCTTGCAGAATAAGGGGGATTCATTAGCTGAGATATCGAAGAAGTCTGAGTCAATAATTTAAGAGCCGTGAATTATTCACGAGTCTGAAAACCGTAGTCAAAACTTTCTCATTAAATTACATACATTGCATTGAAAGTTATTAATAAGAGTCAGTGTTGATCTTTGACATGGCTTTTATTAAAAAAAAAAAATCTATGCAAGAGTAAAGTAACTTCATCTCATGTACATGTGTTTGATGAAAAAATACTTAATGCTTTTCTTTACGGTGATTTTTAAACTCTTAATGTAGGTGGCCCTATTCACCCTGGTAATTTTTTTCAAGTTACGTAAAGTACCTCATAAAACTTGATACATTTTAGTACTATAGGGAATAGAAAGTATCTCACTCCTGATGCAATTCTCTACCTATAAGAGTAAAATGCATTATCTTTATTTGACTAAATGCTGAGACTTAAATTGCTACCCTGAGCAGATTTCCACATTCATGCATGCAGTTATCAGATGTCAAAAAAAGAAAACACCAAAAAATGTCCCATTTCACCCTGGTTTACCCTATTTACATTTTGCAGATTATCGAAAAGTAAGTAACGGTAAAGATCGACGGTTTAAATAGTTTCTTCAAAAGTTTGAATAAAATTAGTGTATAGGCGATAATTATATATATATATTAAAAGATTTTAGAATTAAGAACATTTTGGAGTTATGTAGTAATAGGGGGAAAAAAGACGTTTTAAAACTTTTTTTCGTTTCGATATAAAAAAAAAACATGGCTGCCTGAGCAATACAACAGCACTTCTGGTCCCGTAAGCCTTCATTTTCTCAAAATCACCATTTTTCTAACATATTTACACATTTCAAGCGTGTTTTTCTTCAGATTATGTGCGTAGTATTGAATAGATTTAAACTCTAAATGGTTCCGTCGATCTTTAAATAGTTTCTTCAAAAGTTTGAATAAAATTAGTGTATAGGCGATAATTATATATATATATTAAAAGATTTTAGAATTAAGAACATTTTGGAGTTATGTAGTAATAGGGGGAAAAAAGACGTTTTAAAACTTTTTTTCGTTTCGATATAAAAAAAAAACATGGCTGCCTGAGCAATACAACAGCACTTCTGGTCCCGTAAGCCTTCATTTTCTCAAAATCACCATTTTTCTAACATATTTACACATTTCAAGCGTGTTTTTCTTCAGATTATGTGCGTAGTATTGAATAGATTTAAACTCTAAATGGTTCCGTCGATCTTTAAATAGTTTCTTCAAAAGTTTGAATAAAATTAGTGTATAGGCGATAATTATATATATATATTAAAAGATTTTAGAATTAAGAACATTTTGGAGTTATGTAGTAATAGGGGGAAAAAAGACGTTTTAAAACTTTTTTTCGTTTCGATATAAAAAAAAAACATGGCTGCCTGAGCAATACAACAGCACTTCTGGTCCCGTAAGCCTTCATTTTCTCAAAATCACCATTTTTCTAACATATTTACACATTTCAAGCGTGTTTTTCTTCAGATTACGTGCGTAGTATTGAATAGATTTAAACTCTAAATGGTTCCGTCGATCTTTACTTTTACCGAAAAGTAAATGACACTTTTACAGATTAGCTCAATGACTGCCGATATTAGCTCTGGTAAAGAGCTACGTCAACAGCCGAAAGGCGATCACACAGAATTAAAGTCGGGTTCCTGAAACAGAAAACGAAAAATCACTTATTTATTTACATTGTTGATATCTACATTAACACAACGCGTTGTTTTGTGCACAGGTTTAGTCGAATCTCTAAATCTTTAAATAGTGCAACTCCAGGACTATACACAAGTGAAATATGGCGCTTACAAATAAAATAACAAGAAAACTTTAGGAAATATTTACTTGTGATGGAAAAATATTAGCATATGCCAAAATTTATGGAAAACAATCCAGTAGATGTATAATTATTTGAAAAATTAAGTTATCGATGTTATGAATGATTTTATGCTGGATTGACACCATTTGTATCCGCTGTCAGAAGAGTTCTGTAAGGGGAAGCAATCGGTGACATTTAATTACATAATACTATTCCAGAAATGGTTTTCACTGTTCCTTCGAAAATGAACATTAATGACTTAAATTTAGAGGATTTCCTTGAGGAAGTCCCCTGCCTTGATAAGCTTCTAGGACTGACCTTCATTTCAGACCTGAAATGGAAGACTGACTTCAAATCTGTTGCTAAGATTGATGGAAAAATGGTTGGGTCATTATACTGCTCCAGAAAGTATCTAACTTCTGGCGCAATTCTCTACCTGTATAAGAGTCAAATACGTCCAAGAATGGAGGACTGTTGCCACATCTGGGGAGGTGCCGCTCAGAGCACCCATTGCTGCCTAGACAAAACCGATTTCGAAATCTACTGGGAAATGTCCTCTTCTCTTATCTACAGCCTCTTTCTCACAGAAGAGTTGGCTACTCTTTCTCTACTCTATCATTATTTTCATGGTAGGTGCTCCAATCTATGGTTCCTCTTCTGTAAAACATTCACAGCAAGAACTCGTCTAGCTACAACTACTGAAAATAATTTTCCTTTCTTTCTGTGTACCCAAAACTTCCATGTGGATTGTTTCTTTCCAAGAACTGCCCGTCTGTGTAATACAATACCACAGGACTGCTTCCCAGCTAACTACAACATGGTCATTTTCAAGTCCAATGTTAAATTCTTGTTGGGCTGTCTTACTAAATAATCAAACTCTGTCCAATCCCAGTCATCATTACCAATCCTCCGGACAAACTCATTAACCTTTATCGAGCAGTGACTTGCTAGTACTAAAAAAAAAAGAAATATGCTAAAATTGACTGAATTCTTTATAAGCGTAGAAACGGCTGTCTGCCTCAGAGACTTATACCTGTGGCGCAGAAATTAAGTTTCTAACAATAACCATAATTTTATTTGTGTAAAAAAAAATTAAAAATTAAAAAAAAATCCTAATCTAACCCTAAAACCGAATCGTATTAAAAAAAAAAAAAAAATCTAGACCCTAATTTAACAGAATTTTAGGGTTACTTTAGAGTTATCTTACTTTTAAAAAAAAAGTTTGAATAGTCTCCCTTGAAATTCATGAAAATGGCAGTGATTGTCGTGTACGATTAAAAGTTAAATTTCTTCAAAAAATAAAGAATTACTGGATTATTTATTTCCTAAAATTTTCTTATTTCATTCGTGTGTTGTCCTGTAGAAGTGCCCTTTAAACATTACTTTTCTAAAACGAAAATTTGTGAGTTATTGTTTTTTCCCAAAATAGTATATTTTCTTTTTTCTTCTTTCCATATTGCTATTGTTAGAGGAGGCAGTGAATATTGTGATTACGTATCGACTCTTGATTGGACAAAATCTTCAATCAGCAGTTTCTTTCAGCCAACCAAAGAAGTGAGAATATTCAGCCCCGAAAATCAATGTGTACTATAAAAACCCAAACACAGCTTTTCCCTTCCTCTCTCTCTCTCTCTTTCTCCTCTTTTTTTTTCACGGACAACACACGTATATATGGCATAATCCTGCTTGGAGCGAAGAGTTTCAACAAAGGCAACAAGAGACACATATGAACTTCTGTACACTCAGCGAAGCACACCCACACACCGTTCACTAGACACATGTACAGTTTATACATGCACACTCTCTCATTAATAAAGTAGGCACACTAATATACACACACCACCATGCCTATTCCATTTACACACATGTAAACGTACAAGACAACAGCCGAAATGAACTCTTGTATTCTATTTCTCGTTACAGAGAAACACAACTCTTCTACTCAAACGTTCCTTGGACACTTTGAACTCTCATTCTTTATCTAACATGATTTTCATTGTCTCTAATCAAAATTAATATATTTTCGTCTATTTCAAATCCAATATTCAACATACAGGATAGATAATTTAAGATAGCGCTTGTGCAGCTTAGTTAACAAAAAAAGGGGGGGGATGAAAATAAAATAAATAGACAACAAATAACTGTTAGAAAACGATAATATTCTATCGATGTTTTGGTTTAGTAAAGTTTAAAACTATTTGAAGGTTTTGTTATTTCAAAATTTGTGTTACTTTCACTTTCAACCGATTTTGTGAAAAAAAAAAAAAAAAAATTAGGCTTACCCTGAGTCCAGGGGTGATTTCCAGTCAGATTAGTGTAAGAATATTTCTTTTGTATCTTTTAAACTATCACCTAAAAAAAAAAAAAAAAAAAAAATCGGAACACATGCCTTTTTCTAGCCCCCAGACGAAACCATTTCAAGTGGTGAAGGGGAAGCGAGAAAGCAAATAGCAAATCAGACTTACTTCGCCACCTGAAATGAATTGGGAAAAGAAATCCTCCACTCTAAATAAAGTCAATAGTGTGATTCTTTTTTTTTCTTTAGATTATCATTTCTGATGACCTATGTGAAAAATTAATTACTGATGTAATTCTATGATTTTATGTTTTAGTAATATATCTAGATAAATAGCAAGTGCGAACACCGGTGAAGCATAACGTTTTTTTTTTTTACGGAAGGTGTACATTAGCGTGTGTATGTGTATGTATGTGTGTATATATATATATATATATATATATATATATATTATTCTCTTCTGTCGCACATAAGGTTCTACCCTATTAGTGGGGGACCATGAATTTGGACGACTGCAATCCCATGCAGAGGGGAACCCCCTTGAAAATGCTTCCACCTGTAAGCAGTGGGTGGTGACCTCGTGATGCCTTAGAATCGGATTCTGGTGACTGAATCGTTCTTTCACTTTACCCCTTACTTCGTCTAGACGGGAGATCGGAGAGACTCCATCCGATTAATCGGCTGGTCACATCATGCCCTAGTTATCTATAAGTTCATCCCCAACCGTATTATTCAATCTGATTCTTCAAAAAAATCAAAACTTTATTTCTACTTTTTATTTTCTTCACAAATAGAAACTAGAAGGCGGTGGCTGAGGATCAATCGTGTTGCGAATACCAATGCCAAGGAGTAAGGTTTTCAAAGAGCAATGTATTCTGGGAGTAGTGCCACTGGTAGGGTGCTTCTTTGGGGTCCTCTGTTTTTCTTGATTAATTTCACAGAGGATACCTCTGTGAAATTTCCTTTTAAGAGTAATGCAATGTTTCCCGGAGAGCAAAGTATTCTAGGAATATAAATAATTATCCTACCTATAGAAGTATATTTGACAACTTTATTCGGCATAGATGGTGGATATGCCACAAAGCAAACACATTTTGTTACGAAGAAAAAGAAGGTAAAGTGTGAAGAGTAGAAAGTGCCGTGAAAAATATTGGCGAAGCAGATTTCAGCCAAATTTCTCTCAGACTAATTATCATTATTTGTATTATTATCAGTATCATTATTGTTTTTACATTTCAATTATTTGATTTTATAAACTGCCTTGGCAACCTTGTTTCGTGGATTTTGGGGAAACTGCATCTACAACATACAAATAGCTGCAGTGGCAATAACCCTATCGCTCGGCCAGCAGTTTTAGTGGAATTTAGTTCTTTCTTTTTTTTTTTTTTTTTTTTTTTTTTTTTTTAATGGAAATCGCTCCAGACAAGGCATGAAGTCACTTGATGTAAGGAGTTAAATAAATACTACTTCAAGGTCAAAAACTAGCCAACGATAAGTGTTAGATGGATAGATTCCGACTCAGAAAACAGCAGTTTTTCCTCCTTTGTCAGAAACATCGCTCATGGAATGTGAGGACTAAAAGACAAAATAAGGAAAGCGAGAGTTACGAGGCTGCCGAAAGTAAACCCAAGGTCCACTTTCTACTCTCCTTAGTTTAAGTTAAGCATGGATATTACGCATATATTCTAACAAGTTATGAAATCTTGAGTTTAATTATTTCATATTTTAATATTTATGCTTGTATATGATCTATTTTTATATCCGACATATAAATTGAGATGTAGATTAGGGTTCGAAATTGATTTTTTTTTTTTTTTTTTTTTTTTTTTTTTTTTTTTTTTTTTTTTTTAATAATTTTTATATGATGATCACTAAAACCGAAACCGATTTGCCAAAACTGATTTTAATGTTTGTAATTTCCGCATTTCTCTATTGAAGAAATATCGTAGCTGCAGTCAGCCTTTAGGTAGTTGAGTGCTGTCTGTTTCGCTGAAACAGATTGCAACATATCAATTGTTTTTTTTCTTTAATTGTATTTTTAATTTCATTCTATTTGTGCACCGTTTTTATGTGGAATGTGCGAGGATGTGACTATTTACAATTCGGATCACATTTTAAAGTTTCACACTCGATGTTAAAAAATGGTGCGCAAATGAAATCAACCCTTAAACTCTTAACTTCTAAATGTTCGGACTGGTTCCATTAGGGTATCGTTTTACTATAAACTTGAATGATGTAATGAACATCACCGTTTCTCGCCAGAAACTTTGTAAATTATACATTTTTCAGAATTTTTTCATGATAATCTGAAAGTTTGGTTTCTAATCAAAAAATCTAGCAAAAACCTACCCCCCCCCCCCCCCCCCCCTGAGCAGCAATTAATTGAGCTGTAACTTTGCATAACAACAAAAAAACAAACAATTTTCATTTCAGATTTTGGTCATTTAGAATTGGATAATAAAAATTACAATTACCTCTCTTTAAAATTAATTTTTTAGATTGTTATCCCTTTTTTTTCCCCCCATTAAATCACTTTAATTGATAATATTAATATTGGCAAAACTATTGTGTATGTATAAGGAAAACGGACAATAAAAATTAACACAGAATAAAAGTTTATTTGGTATTTTATTTGGTATTTTATTTGGTATCCATCTTAATGTGAGATACTCAATAGTTGGTACATCAATATATATGTTGCCAAAACTTGAGGTGGCATACTGATATAAATATTTAGCTATCATTTTTTATGTTATGTTAGGTATACACCTAACATAACCATAACAAGTAGAAAGAAGCGATGTAGCCGAAAGTGAAGATTTTTTTTTTTTTTTTTTTTTTTCTGAAATTCAGAAATTTGTTTAAAAATATTTTCAAAAGAAAAATTGAAAAAAAAAAAATAAGCCGTGTGTGGTCCCCCCTCTGTATGTGATTCGATGTGGCGAGTGTAAAATGCAATAAATTTGGGCAATTTGGAGCATTTTTGACCCCCTGGGGGGGGCGCGAACCAGAATTTTTCTGAGGTCAAGGATGCTCATTTTATACCCAGAACAATTGCCTCTACATTTTGGCAAAGTTTCAGAAAAATTGAATGGATGGATCAAACGTTATGGGAGAAAAGGGTCATTTTTTGCCATTTTGGGGCCTTTTGACCCCCTGGGGTGGCTAACAAGATTTTTTTTTTTTTAAATCGGAGAATGTCACTTTCTAACCTGACCAAAGTTACAACTTCATGCAAAATTTCAGAGAAATTCAATGGATGGTTGCGGAGAAAAATCTGACTTGCCTCAAAACATTTTATAAATCGGGGGACAAAAAAAACATGATTGGTTTCATTTACCACTAACTGGCCAGGAAGTGGGTGCTCATTTCATGTTATATTTATATAGGAAAGTAGTCCTCCAACTCTGAAATCTAAATAAATAAAAAAAATTTAATTCCTTTTTTGCAGATATTTTTTCAGGCTGTTTACATGTAATTGCTCACAAAATGTAGAATCTGATTTTTTTTTTTTTTTTTTTTGATGGGTGTTATAGTGAAAAAAAAAAAAAGTACCAGTTTTTCTTTTCATTCTTCTGAGGAGTGTTAGACATTACAAATGCCTCTCATCCTGCGCCTTCCAAAACATGTCTGCCTCATCTCGTAGACAAAACCAAAAAGGTTGACTGGTCTTGCCTTTTTGCCAGGTTTCACTTCCCGGAGAACTTCCTGTTTGTTACATCACTACCGGTTTTGCAGCCACTTGCATCCATTCGCTAACTTGTTTTCCGTAACCTACTTGCTATCACACTAAATATTGTGACACTAACTAACTAGTGCATACTCTCTCTCCGGAAAGCTTCACCACATGATTGAGAACAGAGACTCTGCACAGGGGGCGATTGTTCCGTTGTGTCGATAAGCAGGTTTTATTGAAGCACTTGCTAAAAGTGAATTGATTTTGACTACATTAGTTTGTTTTGCTGTATTTTGCATGTGACTTTAATATTCTCTAGAAACTTCTGCATTCGGAGGAAACCAACTCAACCCGCCCAAGGTGTGTGTTGCACCAGGACCATGATGACTTGCTAAAGGCATCTTCAAGGCTGATTTCTTTTTTTTCCGTTGTTCTCCTGCATACAGCGCCTGGTATTCCCAAATGATCACCAATCGAGTCCTGGCCAGGCTCGGCATTATTTAATTTCGGTGATCTAACGAAAACATGCCATATTGTTATAGGTCTCGCACAAAATATGGTTTGTCACCTTCCGATGTAATCCTCCCTACCTCTGACTGGGTGACGCAAGCGTGTCGGTGGACAGCTGAATACCCGGACAACAACCATCAAGGAGGACTTAGCTGAGATCTCAGATCTACAGGTAGTCGGTCTTTGACGGGGAATCGTGATTGCGACCTTGCTCAGGACTATCATGCACGGGCCACCATGATTCGGGATGTAATGCAAGCCATAGAAGAAGCTGTATCAATCTGGCCAGGGTGAACACCGTTGCAATAACAACACAGAATATATCTTGTTATTGTTCACTGTTTCATCAGTTCAGCCTTCAGATGATTTTCGCTTTCAGCTCATCTCCAAAAGTTGCAATTTTGTCGATCAGATTTAGTCCTTTTCTTTCTTTTATTTGTTTCTCTTTCTAGATTCAAAATCCATTCCAAGTGATAACAGCTGCCCACAAAGCTCTTCAGCAAAGGCTAAACAACCGGATGTTGACCAAAAATATTCATTCTGAAATTCTTTTCGCTTTGTCTCCATTAAAAAGTGTAAGTAATTTTTTTATCTTTTCCATGGTCAATATTAAATCAGAAAGAAATTATAAAAACTAACCATTTTTTTTTTTTTCTAAGGTGACATTTTGTTAATGAAGCGCTGAATGATTGTTAAGCGAATCGAACTGCTGCATAGAGCTCAAGAAGATCATGCCTCAGGATTGTCTGGTCTGCATGAAGTCCTCTTCATTAGTCGCAGCTATTCGTTAAACTGCAAGATTACAGGTGTTTACCTCCAACACTGAGAGCTGTTGCATGCGAAGTCTGGGGAGGTCTGGTCCAGAACACATAAAGGAATGGCGCAGAAGCAATTTTGCCACTTTCACTCTATTGCTTTGCAGTTCCGACACTGACACGTCTTTGCTTGCCACACGCAGAGGCAGACGACCACGGATCCTGATACCGACTCCTGGAATTTAACCCTGTATGCCGTGTTGCGGCTCTAATATCGCTTGGTATTAAACATGTCCTCCATAGGTGGCCCTGCCAAGAATCAAAGTTCCAGACGGCATAGCTCTGACGCTACCAACTTGCCATCCTTCCTCACCATGTTACCATGTTGAGGAAGAGGTGGATTGGGGGGGCGGAATTATTTTTGCTGGCTATTGTTTCAAATGCAGAATGGAGTTTCTATGGAGATTATTTTCTCCTTTTTATGCAGACTCAATCAGCCAAAAGATGAATTTTTTTCTTAAACCCTATATTAAGCCCACAAAATATTGACAAGTGGACACTTTTCTCTAAGATGAAGTTATCTATCTTTCTATGTATAGATACACAATATTGTGCACACCAAATTTGAAAAAAATTTAGATTTTGTTCTTACTGGCAAACCATATTTACACTTAACTTTCAAAGCATATGACTGCAAATTAATATTTAAAGCTGAAACTTGACCGATATTTTTTTTTTTTTTTTTTTGTAGATTTCAGATTCCTTTCGCAAATTTGGTGTTTCGGACGATGATAAAAGTGTATTTGTCGTGATTGTTGATGACAAACAGCACCAGGTCTTAAGCCAAATTGTTGGAAAAGTTCAAGGCAAACTACATGATATGAACGACATTGAAAACTTATGTGATGTCATGAATATTAAAAAGGTAAGCATCAAAATTATTTTGTCTTTCATTCCTGATTAATTATCGGGAATTTGATACTGTTTTTGATACTGTCAGTTAATCCATTTGTCTCTATTTACTTGACTCTCCCCACAAGGGAAAAGTTAAACATAAGGTCGGTTTTTAATGTGGAGAAAATCCAGCTTCCCAAAACGGAGCAATCTGTATTAGTTGCAACTTTTATTTTTGCCCTAAGATGAAAGACTTGGAAAGAGAACACCGGGTAGGTACAGCTCATTACTTAACAAAAAAAAAAATTATTTTGTGCTTTAGCAAATACTTGATTTATCATATTAAAAATTGTAAATTTACTTGCAAAATATTAAAAAAAACAAAAAAAAAAAAAAAAACTTCCCTCAAATACACATGCAGCCATGCTGCATCTCTGTCTGTTTGTCCCTCAATTCTATGCAGACGCACATGTGAAAGAGTAAGGTCCTTCAACTGTTTCTGCATGACGTTGTTTCTTATCACAGAGCCAACATTTTTGTTGACAATGCTACGTTATATAAGATTAAAAAGAGAATCTTGTGCTTTTGTTGGGAATTTTAGCATTTCTGGAAGCATCTTTCCTTTGCAGGATGGTTTAAAAATGAAGACTCGAAAAACACATTTTCATTGCTCACTTTATGTTAGTGTGTTCTCACTCTTCTATTTCATGTACATCAGCTCACAATAAAAATGCCTATTTAATATAAAACAAAAATGTGTCAAACTGCAACTTGTTTCACATGTCAAATGAGCCTGTTAGCAAGTGTGAGTAGGTATTAGTATGATGTTGCATTAACACGCCCGCTAAGTAGGTAATCAGTATCTTCGCTGTCAAACTGATATAAAAAAAAAATAAAGCATTTAAGGGTTAACCTAGATTCTGTTATGCGCAGTTTTCATAACCCACTCCTGTAATCGCAACAGCCAAAACAAACTATCATCGCTAACCCTACCCCCAAGCAATCTGTAGAGTAAGTACAATTAAAAAAAAAAAAAAAAAAAAAAATTTGTCTTACATTTTTAATTTCACAAAACTTAAATTAGTTTATCTAAAAATGTATTGCTGTCTTCTAGAGTTGGGCGGTTTTGAAATTTTGGTTTCGGTATCGGTTTCGTTTTTTTTCCCTTAAAACCTTGGTTTACGGTTCGGTTTTTCGGTTTTTTTGAAAAACATTTTTTTACTATGGAAGCTATTCATTCTCTTGTGTGATGATTAGTTATTATTCAACGTTTAGTTGAATTATGCCACTGTTTCGATAATTTTGTGACTGAATCATTCTCCATGATATGAATCATATAAGTTTTAAGGTGTTGACTGTTGTAATCAAAGTTCTGATACCTTTTCAACAGTTAACTCGTTAAAACAGTGACCAAAGATTCATGAAAGATTTCTGAAGAATAAAACTGAGTTTGAATATACATTCTATCTAATTCTTTAACCCATCAGAAGCTAAAATATAACTCAGAAATGCAAGAAATTAAAAAACGAAAATTTATTTAAACAAACAAAATAATTTTACAAATAAAATTAAGCAAAAATGATGATGAAAATAAAATATTGTCAAAATTATTTGACAGATAAAAATTTTAATTTTTTAATAGGTGAAAATGTTTGCAAGACGTGTCTTGTCGCGTAAAATAAACACACCATATACTTCTCGAATTGCCGGTGTTGACTGTTGGGATGTCTGTCATTTTGTGTGCTCGAAGTTCTGTCAACTGGTGCGTGTTGGGGTTAATATTTGTTTTTAAGACAGGGTAATAAAACTTTATAGACATGCGTAAAAGACTAGTACACCCGAAAACCGCGCCAAGGGAAAAGGAAGGATGGTTAAAAAAAGTAGAGATTATTAATTCACCTAAAGTCATTTTTTAAGCTTTACGGTCATTTTAGTCATAGAATTCATGACTTGGATTAAAGTTTAATAATTAAACTTTCGAATAAATTGTCAACTCTAAATAAATACCATATTAACAATTTAGTAAAATATAAACTGTTGCATAGTCTACTTTTTGAATAACCCATTTTTGGGAGAGAAAACGGTATAGTTGAGAGATAGTTCTCTAGAAATGACAATTTATGTATGAAGTGGCTTTTCAAAAGTAAACAATGAAATGCCTAATGTTTAAAATAATTTTTAAAATCCGAATAAAGTGATACTAGCATTGGCAACTACTTTTTTTCTTTTTAAATGTTTATACTCGCTCACTACTTTTCGTTTATTTACTTTTACAAGTATTTTTTTAAATTTCATTTTAATAACTTATTTTTTTAGATAACTCTGAAACAAACAAATAATTATTTTACAATTTTGAGTTGAATCAAATAGATTTTCGACATCATACGGAACGAGTTTGATTTTTTTCTTTGTCATTTGAAAATAGTTTATGCTAAAAATACGATGTCATGTTGTCTGTCGTATTTCTCTTTTTTCATTTGAAAATTCAAAATGTTAATGATAAACAAACTGTAAACAAAGATCTGTCAATTAAATGTTTTTTATCATATATTTGTTCAATCTGTTCTCTTACTAATATAACATTTTTTGGTAATATTCAATTTTATTCAAATCGGAAAATCTTTTCAACCGTGTTTCCTTGTATATGGTGGCTTACTGTAGTAAAAACACAATACCGAACGGTTACGGTTTAAAAAAAAAAAAACGATTCGGTATGGAGACGAAACCGAAAAACCACGGTTTTTCGGTAAAACCGCCCATCTCTACTGTCTTCATTCTCCTTCAGCTTATGTACCAGCATTGACAGAAATTGAATAAAGTATCTTGTCTTATTGCGTCAGCCCATACCACCACATTGCATTTTTTTTTTTTATTCTTACATTTTACAATGTTCGATTCTGGGAGTCGGGATTCAAGAATGTACTCGGCATTGATTGAGGAAGGGAGGGAGTAATTGAAATAAGTTTTGATACATTTATAGTCTTTAACCCCCTCAAAGCACATCTAGCGTTTCCCGGGAATCAATGAAGACCCCCCCCCCTCCCTGTATACTTCTGTTTTAGATATAATGAAAAAATAAAATATATGGTTGTCAAGCTAGTAGATTCCAGAAAAATCTGACTTTCACGACTAGGTCTCCTATGTCTTCCTGTTGGAGGCCCATCCTCTCCCAAGCTAATAAATCCATTACTTTCCGTAACTTTTAATTTTTCTTTTAGGGTGGGTGGGGTCGTTGGAGGACCAGATATTCTTTTTCATATAGCCTCTACCCTGAATTGGCTCAGTTTGGTTGAACCTATTAGGATTAAGATCACTGCCGGTAGGGCCTTTAAGGTCATGGATGAACAGATAAGCCTCCACATCATAAGGGAGGCCAGTACTCCAGCTATTCTTTACTAAAGTCTTTCTTTCTTTTCAGATTTACAAAGTTACTGCCGAAGAAATGCAAGTTGGATCTCTCGTCGATGCGCTTGTCACGAGAATTGCAATGAAAGATATTTTTGCAGTTTGATTGGAAATATCAAAATTATCACAAAATTATAGATTGGGTAAAAAAAATTTTTTTTTTTTTTTACATTTATAAAAAAAAAAACTTTAATCGAATAAATTTTTCTAAAAAAACTATATTGAACAGTGTTGCATTCTTGTTGAAATTTGTATGAGTAGGTGAGTGAAATGCAGTAGATTTTGAAGTCTTATGTAAAATTTTCCAGTTGAAAGTTTTTTGTTTTTTTTATTTAAAATTTATTTTTTATTTTTTTTATTAATGAATCACCAAAAACCACTCGAAATGTTCATCTCAAACTCTTATCTGTTGAATGATAAATATTATCACCAACTCAAAACAAGAACCAGTCCAGAAAATAGCAATTAAGTGGGGAATTAAGCAAAAAGATTTTATCAAGGCTGATTTAAAAAAAACTAAATTATTTTATTTACTCTTAACGAGTTACCATGGCCAAAATCCACTTGGGGATAAGGGTTAATGAGATTGTCAGTTGAATAATGATAATGCAATGGGCAAAGATTACTAAAGATGGTAGCTCGACAAATATTTGTTAACATTGAACTTGAAGACGACCATGTAATTTTTAAGGGAAGCAGTCTCGTGGCAATGTTCCAATGATGGTAAGTTTTTGGAAAGAAACACTGCTCATGGAAATTCTGCTTAGTTTTAGGTACAAGAACAAATATATTGAAGACTTTGCCAAGGCTGCCGCAAAGAAGATAGGCTCCCTCTACCGTGCTAGTAAACTCCTCACATCTGACACCATCCGCTTATGCATGGAGTATTGGGATGGTGCATCATCCACTAGTCTCTCCCTTCTAGACGAGGTTTAAAAAGAGTCACAAACCTAATAGATCCCTCACTGTCAACCAAGCTCCAGCCCCTGCCCCATCGCCGCAATGTTGCATCCTTGTGCTTGTTTTACAAATACTTCCTGGATTGTGCTCCGATGAACTGGCTGCTCTGGTGTCCCCCTCGACATAAATTCACTAGACCAACTCGACAATCAGCTAAATCCCATCCATTCACAGAAGGTCCCCAAATGCCGAAAAGCTTTCTACTCCAATAGCTTTCTTTGTGCTGCTGGCATCTGGAACTCCCTCCTGCTCCTGACATGCAGAGGTTTAAAGCTAATGCTACACTGCTCTCAACTTGGGGTGACACCCAAATTCTCAGTAACCCTTTACGACTACAGTAGCGGCCTGCCTTGTTTGGGGTGAAATATGCTAAAAAACAACTTAATGTTAGGGTTCCAGTGCTTTTTTTTGGGGGGGGGGGGGGTAAAACTGCAAATGGAGAATGATAAATTGGAATTAGGCAATGTAGTAGGAAGCGAGGTTGCCAAAATAAAAGGGTGATGTTCCAATTTATCGTCTGCATGTCTTTTGCAGTCAAATCTTTGGAATCCGTTAAATTCTTAGATCTATTCTGCACAAATACCAACAACAAGACATAACAGATGAAATAATTTACTTCCTGAGAGTACGTTAGAATTCTTATAAGAAAAACTGAAAATAAAGACAAAACAACTTGTTTTTTTTTAACAGTTTAATATCTTGAAATAAATACAATAAATCTCAATTTTAGAAATTTTTACAACAAATGATATTTTCATATATATTTAACCTCTTAATTTTTTTTCTTCTCCATTTTGATGGGAGGTCAGCCATCAATTAGTAACATCTGTATATTCATCTTTCCAATATGCACAATGTGACCAAGCTATCTTTTTTTTCTTCTTTAAAAGGGAAAAATAAGTTTTAATTTGAAATGAAAAAATACATAGTAAAATTTATTAAAAAAGTTTTTTGAGGAAGGATATTTTCTCTGAAATGGCAAAAAGGATGAACAAATCCAACCTTTTTTTTTATTTTAAATGTTGACTCCACTACAAATAGTTTTAGCTTTTCAATAAGGTTTTCTTAATTTTATTTGAAATGAGCTCTACTTACCGGATGTTGCCTGAGATGCAATGAAATAATTTTAGTTTCTAATTTTTATTTGTTTTGCACATTTTAAAACTTAAGCTAGACAATTTCTATTATATTTTTCAATGTATAAGTTATCCCCTTGCTGATTTTTATTTTTAGGTGATTTAAAAATGTTTCATATCAGCAGTCGTCTGGGTAAGATAAAATAAATTGTAGTTAAATGTTAAGTGTTTTTGGCAATATAACCCAAAAACACGATACAACAACACCAAATGAAATTTTGATTTGTCAGCAATATTAATCTATTGAGATTAACAATAAAAACTAAAATTTTAATTCTTAATGTGTATAACTTAAAAAAAAAAAAATATATATATATATATTTACATTACTCAGTGTTTCCCGGAATTCAGTAGACAGCTTGTAAAAGAATATTAAGATAAAGTATAGAAACTTTAGTGCAACTCCATAACTTGACCCGCATGAAAAAGAAATAAAGAAAATTGTTTATGATGTACATACCCGTGATGGGGAAAAAATATTGTACACCAAAAATCATGTAAATTGATCAAGTAGTTTTTATTTGTTTTTTTGTTTTGTTTTTACAAAAGAAAATCATTTTTAAGCGATTAATGAGAAATCTTTTTTTTCTTTTTTATGGCGGTTGAGTTATGGACTTGAAGTTTGAATTATGTTGCCTTTCCAAAATTCAGCCATATTTAAAAAAAAAAAATATCAAAAGTTTGAATTATTTGGAATTATCTTCCTTGTCCTGCAATGCATTTCCAATATGGTGTCAATAAGCTAAAATAAATTGATTTTCTTTAAAAAAAAAAAAAAAAACTTTGATCAATTTACGTGATTTTTGGTGTACAATATCTTCATTCCGTGATAAAAAAATTTTTTAATTTTTTTTTTTTTTTTTTGCATATTGGTTGAATTATGGACTTGCACTGAAACTAAATGCTCAAGGAAAAAAAAAAAAGAAAAAAAGTTTGTCAATCACAAGTGACTTAGTAAACCAAACATTTTTCTTTTTTTTTGAAAGGCAACAGATTATTCCAATAAAAGAAAGTTCATCTTTCAAACTTTATAGACCGTTACCTAAATCTTAAAAGCTGTAAAATTCAATCCAGTATACAAATCAGTTTTAACAAACAGAAGTTAAAAAATCCTGGGAGATTTGTTTTCAAAATCTTGTTCGTTTTAACAAACTTCACTTAACCCCGTCACAGGTGAATTATCCCTGGTAAAATGCTGTTTTGGATTAAATTTAAGGGGGAAAGCATTGTCACCCTTCGTTACCAGAGTTACAAAATTCTCGAAAGCAGCTCATGTATGTCAAAATGATGCAGTAAGTTAAGGAAACCATGAGAAATGTTGATAAAATGCAACATTGAAAAAATATATATTTTCATTGACACTATATATTAGTTTGATCTTCCATCAACCCTCGGGGCTAAAGATACCAAATGTAACCAGTTCTTCAGTCGATGTTTTGATAGTGTAATGCACTATTAGATTCTCCGTCCGATGAGGAAACAAACAGTCGAAAATGAGATTCACCGGATAAAGAATCTCATGTGTGACACTATTAAAACATTCACTTAAGAATCAGTTACATTTGGTATCTTTAGCCTGTGGGCTGAGTTTATAGTGTTTCCGAGAAAGCAAAGATATTGAAGAAGATAAAACTCAGTGTCAATTGAAATTTTTTAAAATAGAAAATATATATGATCTTGCACAAGTAATTGAGCACTCTGGTTATTTCTCCTATAACACTAAATTACATTTTTTTAATATACACATTGCACCTATGTCAACTATTTTAAGATGTACACAACTTGTATTGGGAGAAAGCTAGACAAATGCATTCACACATTCTCTTAAATGTTCTATGTAACAGTAAATTGCAAGGGAAAATGAATTCTCATGGTGACAAATTTAAATAATGACATAAAAAGCTGCATTATTAATTTTTTTTCTAAGAAATACTCAAATAATGTAAAGGAGATAACTCAATTTCTCACTTTAATGCGAATATTCTACGGTTGCTATGGTAACGAAGTCTTGTCGAGAGAGAGTAAATAGGAAGATGGCAAGACATTAAGGCCAAAAACAAAGAGCAAGATATTTTTATGATAATACAATTTATTTATTTGGAGGGAATCAATTTTTTTAAAAGCTCCGACATTTTTGTTTCCGCCTTACAAGTTTAAACAAAACTTTCAAATTCAAAATAATTTTCAATTTGCTTCCAGTAGAGTTTCAAACTGAATCTATAAATTAAAATTGATTTTTAAAGGACAAATATGAAAGAATGGAAATTTGAGAAAGATTGTGTAGGGTCGACATGGTTTGAGAGTTCTGGATGAGCTGCAAATTCACTTTCCAGAAAAAACACTAAAAGTCGGACACGCCTTAATTTTAAGTAGGTCAAACAAATATTTACTCTAGGTACAAGTTAAGCAGTGCTGACTTAGTGAGTACAACTTTCCATCTTACTGCAGCGATGCGTTCGATGATTTGAGTATACAGTTTGTTGCCCAGAAGGAGGAATTCATTTATGACGTAATCCATTTCCCTACCTCTCTGAAACGAATAGATTGTAGTGGTAATAAAAACAGTTGAGTGGACACTGCTTAACAATAAAAATGAACTTAGAATGGTCATCTATGCATTTAGCTTGATGATTACCTTCAGGAATGAAAAACAAACGTTTTTGTGTAGTGTACGTGCCATAAGTATATTATTTATACTTCTAATATCACTAAAATAGGTTTTTCCATTCTTTCTTCTTGATATTTTTAATCTATTATATAAAGGGAAATTTGTGTGTGTGTGTGTGTGTATATATGTCCAATTAAAAGTAAAAAACTACCAAAGAAACACTCACAACGTTGGTATATTCTTGATCAGTGTTGCCTGGAATGAATATCTAAAATCTAGAAAAAAAATACCCATTCTTTGACCCTAAACTGCCACAGATTTCGTCAGAGGGGGTATTGATTTTTGTTGTCATTTTTATGTACTAAAGGGAAGTAAATCTGATTTTTTTTTCAAAAAGTTATTTCTCTTACGTCGACTCGAGTAATCTATAAAAAGTGTATGTCCAGAGAGAAATAGGCAGAGAATAGAAGAAGTTGGGGGGGGGGGGGGGAGAAGTTTTAATAAAAATATGTTACACTTTTGCTCCGGGCAATGCCTGGTAGCCTTGCTGGTAATATAAGTTTATTTTGGAGGTTTCAAGTGAGAGGTTAGCAGACCCATAGGCATAATATTACCCTCTTTGAATGGTGGAAGGGGATGTATGCGTTTTCTGGGAGTGCTGTCATTGGATGTTTTGGAATGTAATGACAAACAAGACTTAAAATTACGATCGTCATCTCATTCTTATAGAAGTTAGAAAGGGTCACACATTGTTGTACTGATGCTCCATCTGAAAAGTTGGTAGATTTTGCAATGGAAAATGTCTATTCCAATTGTAAATGTGTTTATACATTGAAAATGATATTGTCAATAGACTTGTAAGTGGAATTGTTTAAACATGTAAAAGCAGGAATTAAAATTTAACAAAAAGCAGACTAATTGGAAAGTAGAGAAATATATTTCATTAAGATTATATGAAAATCAGGTGCAGGGCACATTTTGAGTGATCAACATAATTCAGTACAAAATTTAGATGAGAGGTTTTAATTTCAAAATAGGTAATTTATGTACACCCATATATTATATATATATGTAGTTTGCTTGAAGCATTGTGTGTAATATATATATATAGGAGTATTTCAATGCAAGAAATGGAAATATGTTGGTGTTGGAAAGGACAAAAAACGAAGTGATTTAAAATTTAAAAAAAAAAAAAAAAAAAAAAAGCCTTCGTTTTTCGTCCTTTCTAACACCTGACATATTTTTATTTCTTGCATTATGATAGCTTTCTATGACTCCTCTCTCATTATATATATATATATAATGAGTAAAGCAATTTCTCTATGATCTCTGGTACGGGGAGATCACTGGCGCTAACAAAGCGTTAATGCATAGCTCTTCATAAAAGAATATAGCACTCTAGCTAAGAAATAATTTTGAATATATAAACATTTATAGATTTCCCTTACACGTGGCTGATAGCAAAATGGTAATGGTACTCGACTGCTGATAAGGCGATCGGGTTTTGAATCACAATTTAATACCTGGAGAGCCACGAAATGGCTAAACAGCTGTCTGTGGATTAACAAATTCGCCCGCTTGACACAAATAGGATTTATTTCTGATCTCGTCCGTAGCCATTGAAAGTAGCCTCATTGACTCAGAATCGAATTAAAGGCGACTCTTGTTTCAGGGTTCGAATCGTGCGACTGGTTTGAATGGTTATCTCTACACTGATGATTCCACAAGGATGAAACGTATATATATGTAGATAATAATGAAATATTTATTATTAAATATTTCATTATTATAAATGATCATAAAATTTACTTATCGTTCTTTACCACATAGCATTGCAATCAAGAAATTTTTTGACTATCATCATATTAATTTAACATCTGTTTTACATGCTGGCATGGGTTCAACTGCTTTTAGAAATTTACTTCCAAACTAACCTATCTCTGGCCAGGTCTTTCTTTATCCCGCTTTCTCTCAAATCCATCATAATCACTGCCGCCAATGTTTCCCATGGCCTTACACTGCTAGCTGACTCTTCTACCTTAACCGTTCTACATCTAACCCAAGAACTCTCATTCTTCAAGACTCACATTACACACCAATCATAATTCTCATATAATTTCTCTTCATTTAACACATGTCTTCAGGTTTCACTTACATACATTTTCTCTTAGTCGACAGCGGTAACGCTCTGCTGATTAGTAATTAGCAGAAACCATGGAGCGATTGGAGAATTCCTTTTGTCCCTCCTAATCCATCCAATCGATAGAAAACACGTGAAAGCTTTCAATCATTTATTTGGAACTAAAAGCCAAAGAGAATAACCTTCAAGAACAGAATGTCATCGATTTAACAAAGTGAGGAATCGAGTATACTAAACTTGAATTCCTATTTACTTGCCTCCTCACGAGTCGGTTTTAATGGGAGGAAAATCCAGCTCTCCAAACAAAATGGGCACTCTTGATTGGGACAAAAATGAAAATTGCCTCAATCTAAAAGGATTTCTCAATCACTAAGATCAGAAAATTTGAAGTGTAGTATCAAAACAGATACTACACTTTGATCATAGCCAAAAGGCCAACGAAGAGTATACTAAACCAGAGTTGATTCACATTTGTTTTCTTGAGGCTTTTTTCCTTATTATATTTAAATAACACAAAATACATGCTAAAATATAATTTAATTCTGGGATTGAGTTATGTTTGAAAAAATTTTTTGTTTCAATTAATCGAATTAGGTGTAATTTATAATTAAACAAACAAGTCACCAATCCCTCTCTCTTACCTCCTTTTACTATGCTGATTCAACCATTCTCTAATATCTCTGAAAATTTAAAGAAAGAGTGACTCTTTTTCAGCATTGTCATCTAATTTACAGTGTTTGTACACCACCCACAAACGTGTGTAAATTAGATGGCAAAATAATAAGTCGCTTTACTTCTATATTCCCCATAAGGATAATATAAAAATAGACCTAGCTATGCAAGAAGAATGTCCTAAAAGATATGTCACAGTTTATAAATTTTTAAATGCAATCAAAGGAGAATAAACAGTGGTCGTGACTCAACGGGTCACAGGTACATCTAGTCATTCAATAATAAAACAAAAATAAAACAGGTTGGTTGTGTTATGCATTTTTATTTTACGGCATATCAACCTGTTTTGGGTTATTTAATGCTGAATCCAGTCATTTTGATAAAAGTTTCTCTGCTTCAACAAATTTTTAATATCTTCAAACATTGATTCCCGGTGTACATTTCTATTTGGTTGGATTATTTTAATCAGTTTTATAACATTATCTTATTTTTCATGGCATATCTACCATTTTGGTAGTTCTTAGGCTTCAAGTTTTTACAGGTTAATTAAAATATATATATAATTTACTATTTCATGTATATAGACATAATATTGTAAGCATATATATATATATATATATATATATATGCTTACAAAACAAAGTTAATCAGATAGATACTACCATTCCGGGTTAGAAGTGATCTTAGAGTAATGGCAAGTGAAGGTTTGGTCAAAGTGTAGTATCTGTTCTGTCCAAAGATGGTACAATAATATTGTGGGGTCTGCGTTCATGCCGGACGTCAATAGAATGAAAATATGTCATAAACTCCAATAGTTTTGGAGGTAGAAACCCATAATCAGATATATTCTGAAAGTATATTAACCAGAGTACTTACATAAATATGTTTCAGTTTGAACAAAAGTGGTACAATAGAATATCGTGGGTGGGGGGGGGGGGGGGGTCTGCATTCCCGACAGACCTTCATAGAATGAAAATATTTTTGAGCACGTCAGCAATATACAACACTGGAATTAAGTAATTCATATAATTCTCAGAACAGTAATGACACCTGCATCTTGAGGGTAGATCATGAAATACACGACAAGGAGGTCCATATTAATTTGAAAGAGGGGGCAGGAGCAATAATGATTCAAATTTAAATATTTACTCCAGTTAAATTACTGTTACGTTGGCAAGGAATTAGGACTTAAAAAGGTACTTTTCCAGATTAGGACCCAAGCTGACCCTAACGACGCCAAGTCAATTTTAGCTTGGGTCCTAATCTGGAGAAGCAACCTTAAAATTTTATTACTGTCAACTACAGAAAGTGGATGGATTTACTCCATGGCTTAGAAAAAAAAAAAAAAAATCTCCTTGTGATGCGAGAAACGGATTCACAACCAGTGACTTCTAACATGATGCCAACTTTTGCGATTCTCATCTGATCAACCCAAGACACATGAAGGTAGACAAAGAATTTGCTGATTGGAATGTTGTGATTTACAGAACAGTAAGAATTTTATGATGAAGCAAAAAAAAAAAAAAAAAAAGACATTTTTTTTTTTCTTGGGTTACCATTTTTTTCTCCCAACTTTCTTTTTGAAAAGATAAACTCAAAGATACAAATCTGAATGCAGTAAAAGAGCAAAAACAACAGCGGCACAGGCAACAATGGCAGCAGACATCAGGCCATCCCCTCAACTTTTCTCTCTCTCTTCTTTCCCTCAACTATCACTTGTGACCAGTGACTTCTTAATCAATGTAATCAGGATATCTGTTTTATAGAAATAACAGAAGAGAAAGAAAGTTGTTTTTTTTATATTCTTGGAGTTTTTGTTGTTATTTTCCATTGTAGAGAGCAAGTGAGACAGGAGGGATATATATATATAAAAAAATTCCAAGTTTTAAAAAAAATTCCAAGTTTAAAAAAAGAAAAAAGAAAACCTTATTCCGTTTCAATAAGTGGTTCTGCCTGTGACACTCATGTCTTGCGATCTGTAAAAAGAAGAAAGGAAAATTATTAATATACAAATTCTTCGGACTATGATGGAGTTATGTTCCTACCTAACGACACGTAACCCGATTTTTGATGGAAGTGGAAACATACTTAAATGAGCACATACGTTATGCACCTAAGCTAACAGAGTAGTAAAATCATAACCGACCAAGAAAAAGGGGTGGCCAACCTATAGCACATTACATGAAGTGGCTCACTGAACCACAGAGATATAAAAAAAAAACGTATGCTCATACCGAAATAAATTTAAACATATTTCTAAAAAAAACAAAAAAACAATGGGAATTTATGTAATTTAGTGCAAAAACAGAATTTTTCTGAGATTAATTCTAATTTAAAACAGCAATTATTTTTATTGATTTTATTGTTCTGTGAGCATCTATTAATACATATGACCCCAATTTTACATGTATTTTAACTTCCATAACAAAAATAAAACAAGTTCAAAACTGCACTTGTAAAATAAAAATGTCACTTCAGTAAAGTTTATCTTTTCTTGATATGAAGTTCTTTAATTTAACAAATCGACAAACACATGCTTACATTTTACAAAATTTTCAGACAACCCCGTAAATACATTCATAATAACAAAATGAAGGGGAATGAAGGAACATAAGTAACAAGTGGGTACTGACCTCTTGCCACACTTGAAGTGAATAACGGTTAGCACAATGCCTAAAAGAATGCAGATGCAGCCAACCACTAAATAAGCAATGCCAAGAAACGGATTCTTGCCTCCGAGCCAGGACATTGTCGTCAGAACGATCCTTTTAGTTCCGCCAAAACTGTGTACCGGGTAATCTTTTTAAACGACATTAAGGAAAACGCAAAAAAATACATCTAATCCCAACAAGCATTTATGCATGAAAAACAGAATTTTGTAATTACAAATGGCTCAAATAACCTATAGATTTTTCTCTATCTCCCCCGTATACTAGCCCAGTCTAATAATACTACAATGAGTGTATAGGCATAGAATACAAAATACATATTTAAATAAGTGAGGCGAAGACAGAAGCCTGTAAATGTATTGATAGAAAATCATAAAAAACCCAAAAAGTGCTAAGTCAGCAGAATGAGGAATAAAGAGAAATCATCATCATCATCACCATTTCAGTGTTTTGCATAACCTTCTACCTCCGCATGTGCTGGCCCTCATTAAAGTTCTTATCCGTCTCTCTGAGATCCAGTCTTACTTTTTATTGTTTTTCCCCCCGAGTTTATATGACAATTGATTAGATTAGCCCTTTCGTCATTCCTTTGTCTTCAATTTCCAAAATGATAGCTTTAATTTAAGCCATTTGCCCCACTTTCAGAACTATTTGATTAATTCGTTCATTCCATTGTCTGTTCATCATCATATTCGGTTCAACGTCCGTTTTACATGCTGGCATGTGTTGGACGGCTTTTAGAACTTTACTTCCAAATCAACCTATCTCTGGCCAGGTCTTTATTTATCCCTCTTTCTCCGAAGTCTATTCTTATTACTCCCTTCCATGTTTTCCAGAGACGTGAGACCTGTTTTTTTGTAAATCAGAAAAGGCAGAATTCTGTTTTTTTCTTTGAATTCAGAAAAAGTGATTTAAAAATTTTTTTTAACAAAAAATGACTTCTGCCGAAACGCTAGAGCTTTATGCCCTAGTTTTTGTCATTTGGCTAGATTTAGAGGGAGGAGGGGGGGTTGAAAGGAGACAAGCTGAAATCGAGATGGATTTCCCTGGGAAATTGGTGGAAATCCATCTTGATTTCAGCTTTTTTGCCCACTAACATCCCTGGTTTTCCCTGTGAACTGACCCTGCTACCTTAACTGTTCTACATCTACTAATCCAAGAACTCCTATCCATTCTTTCAACGTGACCATACCATCGAAGTCTCCTGTTCTGTACAAATCTCCCTATCCTGTCCAGATTTAATCTCTTCTGGAAGTCATCAGAACTAAGCCTGTCTCTTAGACTCACATTACATATCCATCGTATCATTTTCATATCATTTCTCTCCATACAACGCATGTCCTCAACCCTTACTGGCCACATTTCACTTCAATGCATCATACACATGCCTAATAGACTCTTCACTGGGTTGACAGAAAACAACAATGTAAAAATAAACGAGTGAAAAAGACTAAGATAATAACTCTGAATATGTGAATAATTTGGGTCGAATACACTTCAGACATTTTAAGATATTTAAAAAACGCTGTTAACTTTTTTCTTTGCTTAAGTTTTGTTGTGGAATAACCCAAGCTACCTTTTCAAGAATATAATGGACTACCCCAACATTGTGTGCCTATATTACTGTCTCAACTAAAAAAAGAAAAAATGCCACCCATGATATCGTTAATAAAACTCACAATTCTTGCTGAAATCAAACCAAATTTGGTACAAATAAACTTCAATCTATGTCTGACTTGTCCACCAAGTTTCAGTCATCAATGTTCAACAGTCTTTATCGCCGTTCAATGATTTGCTTCAAATGTGAATGGTGCATTTGCAGAATATATAACAAATGCAACGAAGATAACTGTTTTACTAAGCGAATAATCGTATGAGGAAATGAGAATTTGGGACACTGAAAATGTACACATTTAATTAGATTCTTGTTTTAAATCTAGTTAAACAAATTGTTTTTATTTATTTTTGAACTCTTTTAAAGTTTTTTTTACTTCCACTGCGATGATCGTCTATAATATTTTTTTTTCTCTGAAAAGATAATTTGGGACGTTTAAAATGACGATTTTTTCTTTGAGATTTTAAGCCGTTGATTGCTTTTTTGTTAATTCTTTTTTGAAATTTAAATTAGGGAAACAACTTTTTCATTGATTAGGCTTAAGGCTAAGCCTAACCCTAACTAATGAAAAAGTGGTTTACCAAATTTAAATAAATAAAAAATTAAACATTTTTTTACATAGCCGATAAAGTTGTTGTTTTCCTAATTTTTGAGTCAGTATTGAAAACAAAAAAAAACAATCGACAGCTAAAAAAAAAAAAAAAATAAAAAAAAATCAGTTGCATACGCTTTGAGCATTTCAGCATCCGAATTTCTCGTTTCATTAAATGATTATTTGTTTAGTAAATGTAGTTATTTCCCTTGCATTTGTTATGTATTCTCCAAATGCTCCAAATGTGAGCCTCTGCATTGATTAATGCTGAGCACTATCCTATGGTCATTTACTGAAGAAGTTCCTACGGAATGAAATCCAGTCTTTAATTTCAGAATGCAATCAACAGAAAACACAGGTTTTGCCAATAAAAAGGATACTGTAATCAATTGTGATTGTATACATGCCAGCTGGCAGGTTATTTTTAAAGATGCCAGTGTGGTTGATTCGTCTATGAAGTTTCTTGAAAGTTGGTAAGGCAGCCGTGCGCATCCACACGATCAGGTCTTCATTGTGGTAGCCGTTGTCGTCCACAGAAACATTGTCCAGCTGCCACACAGATTTTTGCCAATAAGGTGGGTGTACATAGTACGGGCTTTTTTGAACTAAAAAAAAAAATTAAATAAACAGAATACTCCTTGAAAACAAAGAATGAAATAAAAAAAGATGAAAGTAAATTGCAAATATTTTATGATCTTAAAAAATTTTTTTTTTTTTTTTACAGAATTCCCTAAAAATAGTAAATTTGTATGAATCTGCATAGTATGATTTTTTTGACCGACTTGATTCTGTTGTTAGCATTTGCTTACCAAATTCTTTCTAGAATCAGGTACTTAACAGGAGGAACCACGTGAAGTTTGCCAACATTCATAAGTGAAAGTGGTGCTATGGAACCGACTGGATTTGAACTTGGCACGTCCAGCTCATCAGCCTGCATCACTGCTACAACTGAAACTTTTATTCTTTTTTGTATAAGTTTAAAAAAACGTGTAAACAAATAAAAATTAAAAACAAAAATGACTTCACTGCATTCCAAGCAACCCTGGGTAGATACAGCGAGCACAAGATAAAGCAAGAAAAATTAAAAGAATCCGTAGTAAATAGAATTCAACTTACATGTGGCCGATGGATTGCTGAATTTAACATTTTTGTCCGATTTCCAAGCAATGCCAGTTTTAATCAACAGAACTTCAGTAAGGTTTTTATTTTGATTATATTCCAATGTATAGGAATCTGTAAAGAAAAAAACAACAAACAATGAAAAAAAAAACAATGAAAAAAAACATGGGTAATTTTATTAAATACTCAAAGGCTCACCCTGACAACTCTTGCTCCCAACCCTGAATCCGATATAATTTTTATCATTTTGATTATTCGGACTACTGTTATCATCACAACGTTTCGGCCGCTGTAACCTCCGGCCTTCTTCAGGTATATCTCTTCGAACTCGGGAATATTTCTCGGGAATTTGGAATGGAACCCTTTATTTAATCCACGGGGGTAACATGCTCTCGTCCCGTCAGCCATTCCGTCGTTCGGTAATCTGCAATTCTTTGTATCACCCGCACCGAGGATTGAACCTTCAACCTTCAGATGACTATCACTTAGAACTGAATTTTACTTAATACTATATCCACTGCGCCACGTGTTTTTTAGAGATATTAAGGGTAAATTTTTCAAATTTTACTTATAATGAATGTCGTCTTGACCTTCAGATGAGTTATGTGTCAAAGCTTCTTCCTAAAGTTTTATTATGGTAAAATTTTTGTTGTAGGTTATTTTGTTATGAGTATTGAAGTTTATTTTTTCTTTTTATTTATTTTGTCTGATTTTTTGAAAAGTAGGATTTTCCTTTTGGTGGGAAGAGTTTTTAACAACGTTATATGCAAACATATTTGTAATTTCTTCTGTGGTAGAGGCTTCTTTTTTGTCTTAGTGTAATTGATTTAATGGGATGTTAGAATATTTGCCTGAGATTTTTCGTATCATTTTCCAGATTGTTTTAACTTTAGTCGTGATGTTGAGTTTGGATACAAAATTTAGTGCTTCTGCTGTTTCGCCCTAATATTAAAATATTTAAAGAAATGTATAAACATTCTTATGTACTTACGTGTTAGCTGAAAATAAGATTGTACAGAATAAATTACGCAAATTCATCCAGTATTTATTAAATTATAAGAAAAACGATCTTATGTATCGTTAGACATTTTCACTTATGAAATGTACAAGAGAGATAACTCAATTTTTTTTTTTAACTGGTTTAACAAAAATGGCTACCAAAAGATAAAATCGTTTTTTATTTTTAATTTAATAAATACTGGATGAATTTGCATAATTTTTGATGTACAGTCTTCTTTTAAGCTACCATGTAAGTTTATACATTTCTTTAGCTATTTAAAAAAATATTTTTTAAGAGAGACCTATCATGTTGGGGCGAAACAGCAGAAGCACCTAAAGTTCTGCAGGAAGTTATTTTTGATTCACTCATAGTTCTTTGTGCTTTAGCCTGACAGTTTTTAAAACTGTTATGGTTTTCTTTGGTTGGATTTAATTAAAAAATTTCTTCTTTTGACCAGGAACAAAGTGTAGTATCTGTTCCGATGGATACTACACCCTACAGACTGGTATCATCTTGGCCTTCGGGGCTTGATTTACGCCGTTCTATGGGTTTGTCCTGTGCAGTTTTAGGAGGTCCACCCTCCCAGGCTTTGCCTTCTCACCATTTGAGAAGAGGTTAGTTTATTGCTAATCGCCTGAGGCGCCCCTACATGGGAATGCTGACGGGGCTGCTCAGGCAATTTTTAAAGGTAATAGGTGCTCTTCCTCTAGGGTGCTGACTTATCAAATCCCACTTTCCGACCTTGTGTCACATTTTACTTTGTGGGATGTAGATAAATACCTTAATTAAAAAAATTTCACAGCAGTATGGTGTGTGTATGGCAGTTTGGCATTCATGATTGAACCAAGGTTGTTTTTGTTGGTTGAAGTTGGAAGTTTTAAGTATGCTTTCTTCAGCAATTTCTAGGAGTTTTTTAGAAAAATATGTTATGTGGCCTTTGTTATTATTTGATTTGAGAGGGAGTTTATTTTGACATAGAATTTTGATATTTATCCCAGTTTGCTCTGTTAAGTATGTGATTTCTTCTTTTTTGGAATTGGGATTTTTAAAAATTATTGGGAAGTGGTCACTGCCACGGTTATCGCTGAGTACTTTCCAATTGAAATCTAAGAAAGTAGTGGGGTCACATAATGTGAGGTGTAATGGAGAATTAGGTATTGGGTGTATGTTTTTTGATTGAAAAACAGATTTCTTTTATTGATTATAATTTCTATAATTTTGTCTTTTCCATTGTTTTTTTTTTACTTACCCAAATTTGATTATAACTATTGAAGTCACCGGCTAAGATTGGGTTGAGAAGTTGTATAATTAAATTATCCAGCTTTGTTTCATTAATCTTCTCTTTCGGTGGTATGTATAAGGAACAGATTGTTATCCTTTTATGAAGAAATCCTGATACGGCAACTGCCTGCAAGTTTGATTTTAAAGGGATTTGCTTTTGTGGTATTTTGTTGAAGGTGTTCCCTGAAGCTCTGTCATTACTATTGTGGATATAATTATATTTGGTATAATTTTTAATATTTATTCTGCCATTATCTTTGAGACGAGTTTCCTGAAGGTAGACAACTACTGGAGATAAGTTTTTCATCAATATAAGCAATTCTTCATACTTTGGTTTTATACCACGTATGTTCCACTGTAAGACCGTGTAAGTCATAGATGAGAAACATTCTATTTGTCTATGGGGATCTGGTCCTTCCTTTCCATACCCTCCATTTATTTTTTTCTCTTGAGGTTGATTGAGATCTGGGTTTTGTTGGTTTAAAGTTATGTTTTTCTTTTTTTATATATTTCACTTAGTTTGTAACTTTTGTTCTGTTGGATCCTTATTTTTAACATTTCCCTGTGGGCTTTCTTCTTTACCTTTCATCAATTTCCAGTTCTCCTCATAATTTGGTTTTACACCTCTGCAATTCCATTGTATTCAATTTTGTTTTGGTAATTTAAGTTCCATTATAATTTAAGTAGTGGTTTAGTTTTAGTATTTATACTTTGTGTTTTCAGGGGAGGGGGAGTTATGATTTGTCTGTAGAAGTTGGGGGGGGGGGGGTCATCCAGTTCCATTTTCTCTGGTATTTTTTTATTTATTTTTTTTTAATTCCTGGTTCTTCATTTGAGGTTTTTATTTCTAGTTTGTACCTAGATTGGGATCGTTGTCGTGATTTTTCAGATTCTAGGCTTTTTGATAGGACTTTTTGAGTTTCTCTGTCTTGAACATCTTTCCTGGTTTTCAATTTCCACCAGTTTAAATTTGCTTTCATTTTCAATTAGTACCATTTCTGTTTTCTGTTTATTATATTGTTTCTTCAAAAGAGGTTTCGTTTTTGGAGGTTGTTTGGGTTGAGATTTTCTTTGGTTTGTAACATCTTTGGTCTCATTGATCTGGAGATTTTTCTTTTCATCCGATTCTGTGTTAGATCTAGTTGTCAGGCTGACTAAATTTGCCTTTAATATCTCTAGTAGTGATCTTAGTTCTTTCACTAGATCAGATAGGTTGTTTTCATTTAGTAGGGTTAATGGGTTTGATCTTTGGGTTGCTTCTGCATAAGTGTTTTTTTTTAAATATGCTTCAACAATCTTCCGTGCGTTTGGGTAGGATATATTTCTCTTATGTTTAACTTCAGTGATTTCTCTTTCTTTTAGGTAAATTTTACAGTTTTTTAGAGTAGGCTGGGTGGCCTTAATCTTCTTTGTGGTTGAGGTCTTTTTCACCACATTTCCCACATATTTTAATTCCTCTACATATTTCCCTATGGTGCACATATTTTTGGCATTTCTGGCATCTTAGGAGTGTAGGGATATATTGTTCTACCTTTTCAATTAGGTAGTCAATTTTTACTTCTTTTGGAATTGTAGGGATGTCAAAGTATTAGTTGGTATGGTCTGACCATTTCTTTTTATGGTAATGCGCGTGTGGTCAATTACGTCTTGTTTTTTTAATGCTGTTCTTATTTCTTCTGTAATTGCTAAGGACAATTCTTGGTTCCTTATGACTCCTTTAGAGGTGTTTAGCTTTTCATGTTGAAAAACTTTGCATTTATGGTTGTAGAATCTCCCCATTTTTAATAGGTTTTGGGCGTCTTTATTGCCGTTTACTTTGACAAGAAGATTTCCGTTTCTTAGTTTTTTTAATTGCCTTTGGATTGCTCTTGCTCCTAAGTACTTTTTCCATTAAGAATGGTGATAATTCACTCATTTTTTTGCTTTCTAATACTTCTATTACTAGGAATCTTGAGAAATTTGTGGGAAGGCTGTTTTTTCGGGGGTTGTATATTTGAGGTTTCTGAGGCATCAAAGCTAGATCTTTTAAGGGTTTTTTATTTTTTATTTTATTTTCATCACCCTTGCTTCCCACCTGCCTCGGATCCCTTTGTGGGAAGTGCCGGGGGGGGGGGGGGGCATTCGCCCTAGCACCACAGATGCAGGGATGATATACTTGGTTTAGGTGAAGCACCGAGCACCTGTTTCCCTTTGATTTTGCTTTTTAGGGTTTTTAAGAAAAATGTCAGGGATGTAAATGCTTTGTTTGCCATAACTAATTGACCCTCAGCCACCGCTTTCCACCATATTTTGTTATTAGTGGGGGTTGGAAAAGGAATGTTAATTGGTGTGAATAGATTGGGTGGTGTTGGTTGTATACGGTTGGACTTGACATGACCAGCTGATTGATTCGATCGGGGCTCTCCAATCGCCCATCTAACCCAGGTAAGGACTAAACTGGAGTGTTGCAGTGCGCATATCAATTACTTTCCTGGGTTATGGACTGCTCACCTACGAAGATCCTACCCTTGATATCACAGGTTGCCACCCAGGACAAACTAGTGGCCCTGTTAGGGTAAAAAAAAAAAAAAAAGGGAAGGAAGAGAAAGAAAGAAAGGAGAATTGTTGTTTTATGCATTGCAGAACATGATTGAGTTTTGCAAAGAGAAGGGAGAAAAACAAAAAAAACTTTAATGTTTAATACATTTTTGGTCAGAAAGCGAATATCTTCAAACAGCCTGATCTGGTAGCAGCAGACAAACCATTGGGAATATTGAAGTATCATATATTGAATGTTGAGCATGTCAAATATTTCTAAATAATGGGTTTCTTCTGTGTGGTTGTATTTATAGTTCATTATTATAGATCAAGGACAAACCATTTGGCAGGGTTAAAAAGGTTAGATTAGCAAAACGTGGGAACAGAATGAAAAAAAAAAATGGATGAGGAATGATGTCATCAGGAAAGGGAGAAGAGAATTGCAAAAATCAGTTCAGTTTGATACTCGGGACTGAATCTAAAACAAGTCTAAAGATGAGCTCTTAAACCGGAGTCTTATAGCCCAAACAAAATCACAACTCAAGTTTAAAACAAGTAACATGGTTTTATTTCGAGAGATTACACTTATATTTGATTTCTCTAGTGAATGACAAACTTGCAAATCAGGATAAACATATCTTCCAACTGAACACAAACAGTCCATCTTCTGTCTGAGACCCACAGAAACTCAATTGACCCCCCCCCCTCCGGAATATATATATATATATATATATATATATATATATATATATATATATATATATATATATATATAATTACTTGGACTACACCGTGAGACCACTTAAGATTTATCAACTGTTAATCTATGGACATAAAAACTGACTGACCAAGGAGCCCACCCTCTGGTGTGAACGTTACTTTTGCAAAGTGTCTCACAATCACAGCATAAAACCTTGTATCCAAAAAGAAATCACTATTTGTGTTTTATTTTGTTAGCTAATATCTGCAGCATACATCTATGCACCCCACTGAACATGCAGCATTGCGCATGTTAACACCTATGTAATCCAGTGTATCCCAAAGTACAATCTTGCAAAAATAGTGTCCATTAGCCGAATAGATTAAACAATAAAATTCACCGCAATAGAAGAAATAAGAGTCGGGCATCGGAGGATAACAAAAAAAAAAAAAAAAAAAAAAAAAAAAAAGCTGTGAAACAATATTCGAAAAGAAAAAAAAAAGTGGACGGCCAACTCACCATTAAACAAGCTATTAGCAATCGCACCACATGGAGCATAACCAACCTGTCCACTCGTATTGGTCCATCGGAATGGCTCACATTCCTCAGCCAGTTTGTTTGGAGAAAACTCGTCACCTTTCAGCTGCTTATCATCACGGGAACGTACGTAGCGACGATGGTTTTGGTAAAAATTTGTCAGCCCATAATAGAGATATACAGGTTGCTGGAGAAAAGAAAAATTTTAAAAATTTAAAAAATTAAGCTTTTTAAGGTGAACATTTTTAGTTAAAAAAAAAAAAAAATGCATATAAAGTGCAGTTACGTCACAAATTTAGTAAACACTAGCAGGAAGATCTATGTACTTTTCACTATGCTTTTCCCATTTCGCCCCTCTAATATAGTTATAAGAAGCTGAAATGTTGGAAAACTCTCTGAATTAGCGTATTATACATATGTTTTAAATTTCATTAAAATCAGATATACGTATTTGAAGTTTTAAGAGGGGGTCTGTCCTTATGGGTCACTTAGAGGTGAGGGTACATAGATATTCGGCACATAGAGGGTAATAGAGATTCGGGACCACTTCCTCGTCTTCCCCAGAGAATATTATATATATATATATATGATATAAATTTCATCAAAATAAGATAGAATTGAAATAGCTTCGGGAATACTTCCATTGTCTCACTCGGTAGATTTTACATAAGAATACACTTTAAAATTTTATGTAGATTCTCTAACCTTTCTTTCTATAGAAAACACACAAAAATCACACACGGACACATAGACATTGAGTTTTATATATATAGATTTTATAATTTATTTTCATAACCAGGGACCTGGCATCGGTAACCACAAACGCTAGACTCTGACCACTGAAATGTTTAAAGGTGAGACTGACTTCAACCTAAAAAAATCTTATCCCACTAGTAATAATCTAGATACATTGTGCAAATGATATTTATTCGCAAGATTACTGTCTTGGAAAAAATAACACAGGCGTTCTATTTTTTTTTTTTTTTTTTTAGATTTAATTCTATTTTTTTTTATTTTTTTTAGATTTAATTCATGAAACTTGGGTTAGTTTATCTTTATGATTATCAGAGTTTTTGTATTAGAGATTTTGCCATCATACACAGATCGTCTTGTCGGTGATGTTAATAACTTGGGAGTTATAATAGATTTTGGGTCTTCCAACAACATATCACTTTATCCAAGTGACCCTACTGGAATAATTCTCATAGCAGCAGACGATACTGGAGCAAATATCTGCCAAGCCTACAATAGCGTACAGCTTATTCGATTTCACTTCAACAGCCTCAAGGTAGCCACGGAACCGGTCACCGGTCTTTGTCACTGTCTCTCAACTTAGGCCTCTGGCGATCCTGGTTTTTAGCTCATCCTCCTTCGTCTGTAGCTGGATCTGTTCTACCACGTCCCACATGTCGACGGTAGGGTTGCAGTCAGGCGAGCTGGGAGGCCAAATGTCGTCTGATCGACAAAGTTCTGAAAGCCAGGCCTAGGTTTTCCGACTGCTATGTGAAGATGCTAAGTCTTGCTACTACACAATCAGGACACAGATTTAGCCATATGTGTTCAGCCTGAGGCCTCTAGGGGAGGGGTTGGCATGACATTTTCGCCAGTGATGAACTCCTGCATTTCGATGGAATCAGATCGTTGATTATGCATTTTTCTCTCCGATGTCGCTTAATCTAAAATTGTTTTTTTACTGTTTTATTCTTAAAATTTCTAATTTTAAAATTTTAATTTTTCCAATATTTCCCTCATAAAACTCATAGACTATGGAAAGAAACCAGACAAGATTATCATTTCAACTTTTAAAAGGGGAAAGTCATTAATTTGCGCGATACATTTTCAGCTATAAATTTGGTCGGATCTGCAATTGAACCGGATTGATGTTATTCAAGATGCAGAGATTAGACAAATAAACGTTCTTTACTTGCGGACAGATTTTTTTTTTTTTTTTTACTTCAGTGGCAGTAGAGACTTCATTCAATTGCGGATGATTCACAAGATTTCTACTTAGCTAAAGGACGAGGCTCACAAAACAGTGTCAGTGCAGTTTTCTGCGGCTGTCAGGGGGATAGTCCTCCCCTCCCCCCCAAAACACAAAACAAAAAACAAACGTTCCCGCTTTAAGGAACTATTCTTCAATTTCAAATAATGGAAATTTTCTTGTACATAACATAAGTTATTTCCCTTGGTGAATTTGATTTTTCGGTCATTAATTAAAAATGGTTCATAATATAGATTGTTTGGGTCAGTCTAAATCATTTTCTAAATAAATTGTAGCAAAATAACTTATATCGCCAATAACATAGTACAGCAATAACAAATGAATATTGGCTAGTTTGATTTGTCAGCTTAATGTCTGACTGGAAAATCCAACAAGATAACGGGAGATGACAGACAAAGAAATTTAAAAAAAAAAAAAAAGGAAAAAACAATTTAAAAATGAAATAAACATAATTTTGGAAAACCTGGTGCTGATTGAAGAACATTGCGATAAATCATTGAAAAGAGGTGAATAATAACAATGTTTACCTTGAAAGATTCAGTCAGGTTAATAGATATTTTACAAGTGCAACTTGCCAACGTGTTTTCCGCAATCACTTCAAGGCACGTTCGATTATTTTCATTTTTACACTGCGTGTAATCAGCCGTCACTTCTTTGACCTGAAATATAACAATAATTAAAAGAGATTAGTTTCATTTACAAAAAATTATCTGCCTTGTCATAGTATTAAAGGTTAAAAGACTAAAAAATATTGATACATTTTTTTTTACATGTAAGGTTAAGATTGATATAAGTTGTATTAGTAGTTTGTGGCAGCGTTGCCAACTGAGATTATTTTTAAAACCCGCTATATCGAAACAAAAAAATCTCCAGAAAACTGCTAGATCTTAACTTTTGTACACTATATAAAAATATTCAATGTGTACATACACATATATATATTTATTTATTTATTATTATTATTATTTAAAAAAAAAAAAAAATAATAATAATAAATATATATATATGTGTATGTACACATTGTATTAAGGTTGAAACTAATTCATTTGTTCCATCATATGTCTTATTTGCTCCAACTTGTGTCTATCCGTCACACCTCTGCATTGTATTGCCTTCTAAGTATCACATTTCTAAATACATAATTTTCTGTTTTTTTTCTTCTATACATTGTTTTTATTTTAATGTTATTTAAATTGTTATTTGTCACTTTTATGTTATTTGTATTTAATTTAAATGTTAAAAACAAACAAGGGAGGTAATTTATGAACGGGTTGTGAGTCTGACTAATTGAGAAATGTAAAGTTTAACAAAAGATTTATAAAGTTGTGGTGGATTAGAGTTTATAGGGTCGGGGGATCCCAAGGATATTTTCAAATATTTAAATTTTCATTGAAATGTACAACTACTACTGTTCTGCATATATCATGTATGGAAGATAACTTAAGAAATAGTCTTTGATATCATGACAAGATAGGAAATGAATACGGAAGGGAGGTTAACTGAAATCGCAGTTGGGTGGGTAGCAAAGAAATACTCCAGATTTTACAGAAGAAAAAACGCTAGCTGCTAGATCCAAATTTTACTACCTAGATTCCAAACAATATCTCGAAATCTAGCGGGAAAACCACTAAACACGGGTTGGTTGTAATAAAAAGTAAATTCATATGAATAAGCATGGTACGACTTTACATGAGTGACAGATGAGGAGCCATCCCAAAGCATGCTAGGCATGAGTATATCTTGTTTATGAAAATAAGAAATAGAGGCACGCAAGCAGACAACACCAGAACATGAAAAGTCAATGGATGAATTTCCTCCACTCATTTCTTCAACAAGACTTAAATTGAAGGTTTACTGTAATTAAAGTCATTAAAGATGTACAAAAGAGCTTTACTTTGTGAACATGTAAATAACAGCTAATAAAGAAAGACTTGTATTATAAACGTGCAGGGCCACCCGCCGTTGCTCAGGAGAGTAGTAAGTAATTTATTTTTTATCAATAACAATTGATTTCCTACTGTTGTCATCATACTGTAAAAACCGAAACAACTAATCGAGGTAGAACTTACTAAAAAAACAAAAACAATGCTTAAATTAAATCTTACTTAAAGACCAAATACATGAGTAAAACCTTTTAAAAAGAAAATTAAAAAAAAAAAAAAAAAAAAGAAAAAAAAGGAAGTTTTATACAAAAAAAAAATTTAAAAAAATATGGACGTATCCGCTCTCACCTGAATCTGTAAATAACGCATCTGTGTGCCGTAGATTAATTCCTATTTTAGTCACAAAAATATTAACAAGGAAATATGTTTTTGTGTCTTTTAAAAGTGAAAGAAATTCTTTTCTTTTTTTAATTATCAATCAATAAGATGAAGCCTGTTTTCTTTCCTCATAAAAATTAAATTTGCATACATGATTATTCTTTCCTTTCTTTATTATCAGTTATTATCAAGACTAAGCCTTCTTTTTTTTTGCTCATAAAACTTTGCATACATAATTATTGAGGCAAGCTGGACACACATGTTTACTTATTATATAGATAAAATCGTGTAGTTGTTTTTTTTTTTAATAGAGACAACACTTATGGAACAAAGAAAACTCACAAAAAATTGGATTTCAATTACGTTGAGGCATGAAATCTCTTTTTTCAGGAGTTCAATAATTAAACTTTTCTTGAATGATGACTTTAAACATTCATCTGTTTAAAAGGCTATATTGAAGATGTTTACTCCCAAATGATGCAGCCATTTTTTCATGACTAGTTTTGCCTATTTTTCATAGCAGTGACAAGTCAAAATTGTCCTCTTTTGAAATTAAACCGTTCGGCTGACTCCTCCTTTTTTCCTTTTCACTTCTTAATTAAAATGCTCGATTTTATGGTTTATTGAGTGGTCAAGAAGTATTTTTTTTTAAATTTTTAAATGATTTTTACAGATTTTTTTTTTTTAATTTTGCAAATATCCTGAATTCTGATTAAAGATTAGCATTTTTCAACAACTAAAAAAAAACAAAAAAAAATTCCTTTAACACTATCTCTAACTCTCAATCTGGGTGATATATACTTCCCAAAAAGATACTTACTCATATAAGCTCTCTTTCTCAGTTTGTTTGGAAAGTTTTTGGGGGGATCAAGGGTTTCCACCCAAACTTAGGGTTAAAGGATGTTTTTTTTTTAATTCGCCGAAGAAGGTTTTTTTTAGAGGAAGGCGTTCCCACCTAGACTTAGGGTTAGTGATAGGGTTAATTTCTACTTTCTTTTTCAAGTTGCAGAGAAAGGGTTTTGTCTAGCTAAATGGCAACGTAGCCACTTCCTAAAAAAAAAGAAAAGCTTATTAAAATGAGTGGACAAATAATTTGCCCAGTTTAATTTAAAAAGAGGACAACTTTGATTTGTCACCGCTACAAAAAAACAAAACTAGTCAGAAAAAAATGGACGCCTCATTTGGGAGTTAACATCTTCAATATAGCCTTTTAAAATTAATATTAAAATACTTGAATTTTTCTGGAGCAGCCATATACACTATCTCTCGGTTTCAAAATGGCAGCCCTCCGACCAAGATCACATGGAAATTAAATTGTTCTTGAACCGAGTACTCCAGCAGTCTCAATAGAAAATATGTTTTCTAAGGTTGCTTATTTTGAGTTGAGAACAGGTCAGACGTTTTCAGATATTATGCAAGCTCACTCTCCAATTCTCACAGTTCAGCGGGTCAGTTATCTCTAAATTCCACTCAGTGTGTTCTTGCCTAATCACTTGCTTTCAAGTTTTCCTTGGCCGGCCAACCTTGCTGCGATTTAAGACATCCATGCTTCTACAACGGTTTATCCAGGAAGATGAATGCTCCACATGATCATACCATGCTGGGCAAATGTAGTGCATTCAGCAAACCCTTGGTTTTGGTCAGATTTCACATTGCAGATCCACTAATTTGTAGTGGAGAATATATCTCAGCTAGTAACATCAAAAAAAGTTTTTTTTTGTTTTTTTTACCCCCTTATCTGAAAGAGAAAATAGTAATACGATAAGGACATTCATGGTTACTTCGATCAGTTGCCAGAAAGTTAAAGTGTAGCGATATCTATTAATAATGGAGATTATGTGTCTGAATCCGAAACTCCATCAGAGTAATATTACTATTTACTTAGTCTGCCAGCTTCTATATATACTACTACAAATACCGCCGTAAACACTATGCGCATTTCTCAATTTACATAATTTATTGCTTTTAAACTTCTAATAAATTAGTATTTGCAAATATACACTCATGATTGTTTTCTTCAGATTTCCAAATGTATTTATGCTATTTTGCTCGCTAATAATCTTATTTCTTTAATTATTTATATATATATATATATATATATGAAATGAGTTACGCAGTTAATCTACCTACTGCAAAACTGATTGAACAGCCAACGTTACTCCATCTTTTACTCTGATTTTTTTTATTAAAACGTTCTGAGTTTGTTTATTTTCTTAATCTTATTAGCCATTATGTTTTAAAACACAAATTTATTGAATCAAATTGTTTAATTAAAATAATAATTGATTTAAAAATTACTATTTAAAAACACACATACACACACACATTATAATGAATTTAGTTTAGGTAAACTTTTTTTTTCCGAGAGCATTTAAAAAAACTATTCGTGTTTACTGTATTTGATTTTTTAATACTTTTATTTTAGGTACACCTTTTCCGATTTGAAAAACTTCCAATACTATCATTTTTTCACGACCTTAACTGTGTTTATGATTTCGATTTTACCGTATACGCTGTAAAGCTTTTCTTTACAAACTGTTTTTATTGTTCCGTGTTTTATTTATTAAAATAAAAGATGTGATTTGTTTTCTTTTCTGTCAACAAAAAAATTAACACATTGTACTGGAAAACTATATAACTGATATTAGAATCAAATTGTTTAATTAAAAAAAGGTCATTTAACAAAAACACACACACACATTCTAATGAATTTAATTTAGGTAAACTTTCTTACCGATAGCATTTAAATAACTAATCGTGTTCACTGTATTTGATTTTTTGGTGCTTTTTCACTGTAAGACCCAAACTTACTTTGACAAAGTTACGCGCAGTAAAAGAGTACCGATTTTTTTAATCGTTTTATTTTAGGTATACCTTTTCTTCTGATTTGAAAAATACTGTTCGCTGTATTTAGATTTTTAAATTGTTGATTTTAAATTTATTGAATCAAATTGTTTAATTAAAATAATAATTGATGTAAAAATTACTATTTAAAAAAAACACACACATTCTAATGAATTTAATTTAGGTAAACTTTTCCTCGAGAGCATTTACATAACTAATCGTGTTCGCTGTATTTGATTTTTTTACTGTTTTATTTTAGGTACACCTTTTCTCCAATTTGAAAAACTTCCAATATTATCATTTTTTAATGACCTTAAGTGTATTTCGGCTTTACCTTTTACGCCGTAAAGCTTTCATTTACAAACTGTTTCTATTATCAATGTCTCACCACCCAAGAAATATGACTGGGGCTCCATCGGTTTACGGGTGAGTGTTCATTTCAGCCTAGCAAAAATATGCGACCGGAGGGAGCATATATTTGCTAGTTTATATAAAAATCTATGTAAAAATAGCATTAAAAAACGAAAATTTCCATTAGAAGTCAAGCTAGAGATTTGAGCTACGTACATGGCAGAGAAGCGATATCAGTTCTGCCTCTGGGGAATTCAGTGTCAAAGTGATAAGTGGGAATCTATGTAGACTATTAGGCTGCCACGTTAAACAAGATGGACCTAAAGAAGGTGAAATGCTGTGAATATAACAACCGAGATGAGAATCTTTTATCCGGACCCGTGGCATAATGGATAAACAACATTCAGTTCTAAGTGACAGTCTTCTTGAGCTTCAAAGTTTAGCACATAACTAAGAATACCAGACTGACAGAATGAGAACAATCTACCTTCTGTAGATTAAATAAAAGGTTCGATTCTGAAATTCCAGTTTCAGAAGTTCTAAAGAAGGTCAGAGGTTACATCGGCCATAAACTTGTGAAAACAGCCAAAATGAGAATTAGTAATCCTACATTTTTCCCATAAAAATTTATTTGGAATAGGCAAATAGCCAACTCAGAATAGGCAAACAGCCAGATGAAAATAGTCAATAAGCCAGATGAAAATAGTCAAATGAGAATATAGCCAGATAAAAACAGGCAAGTAGTCAAATCAGAAAGTCAAATCAGAATAAGTGCTCAGAATAGGCAAATAGCCAAACCAGAATAGGCAATGGAAAAAGTCAGATGAGAATAGGCAAGGATGAAAATAGTCCATGGTTCAATTGCCAAGCGAAAATAGCCAAACAGCCAAACGAAAACAGTAAAATAGCCAAATCAAAATACAGCCAGATTGAAAACGGGCAACGTTCAAACAGCCAGATTGAAAACGGGCAACGTTCAAACAGCCAGATTGAAAACGGGCAACGTTCAAACAGCCAGATTGAAAACGGGCAACGTTCAAACAGCCAGATTGAAAACGGGCAACGTTCAAACAGCCAGATTGAAAACGGGCAACGTTCAAACAGCCAGATTGAAAACGGGCAACGTTCAAACAGCCAGATTGAAAACGGGCAACGTTCAAACAGCCAGATTGAAAACGGGCAACGTTCAAACAGCCAGATTGAAAACGGGCAACGTTCAAACAGCCAGATTGAAAACGGGCAACGTTCAAACAGCCAGATTGAAAACGGGCAACGTTCAAACAGCCAGATTGAAAACGTCTATGATCAAACAGCCAGATTCAAATAGTCTATGGTCAAATAGCCAGATTCAAATAGTCTATGGTCAAATAGCCAGATTCAAATAGTCTATGGTCAAATAGTCTATGGTCAAATAGTCTATGGTCAAATAGTCTATGGTCAAATAGTCTATGGTCAAATAGTCTATGGTCAAATAGCCAGATTAAAATAGCTAAATAGCCAGATTAATATAGCTAAATAGCCAGATTCAAATAGCTAAATAGCCAGATTCAAATAGCTAAATAGCCAGATTCAAATAGCTAAATAGCCAGATTCAAATAGCTAAATAGCCAAATAGCCAGATTAAAATAGCTAAATAGCCAGATTAAAATAGCTAAATAGCCAGATTAAAATAGCTAAATAGCCAGATTAAAATAGTGGTCCAAATGAAAATAGTATCAATAGTATGAAAATACCAATAGAAATTATCAATTTTTATCTCAAATTCTAAAACAATTTCAATGACTCAAAAGCTTGATGAATACAGAAAATTACAAAAATTCCCAGGCATAACTTTTAGAAAATATTTTTTTTTTCATAATGATTTTCATATATATTTTTTTTTCGGAGAGGGAGTTTTTATTTTTAGTCCAAGTCGGATAGATGGTTTTCATCGACTCCAACTCCACAGCCACAATAATATAAGCACTGATTGCTTTTTTTATTAATGCGGAAAAGAAAAAGAAAAAAAAAAAGACAAAGAGTTGTAAAAATAAACTTTGATCAATTGGAGATTCACTCGGCCACTGCTGCATTAAGGACTGGTCAAACGAGTGCAGATGGTGGTTTTGTTTACTGAACAAATAACAGAAGATCAAAAGAGAAGCCGATATTTTGTGGATAATCCATATGTTGATTTACAGATTAACCTCCAGTTCAGAGCGTTGTCTTCTCAACCTCGTGTCGTACTATGTTGTTCTTATTGCACGCACCCCTGTATGATCTCTCCAGACCGAGGACTTGCCATCCTAAAATGAAAGCTCCTTATTTATACTTTTAAAAGGACTAAGTAGAGACAAAACTGATGGAAGACAGAAGAGGTTTATTCAACTTGATCTTCGCTCTTAATCACTGACCAGTGTATGTGCGTGTGGAGGAGGGATTGATAATCACTGTTTAATCATATATTGTCAGCCCATATCATTGTACACGTCCATGCGCTGCGTGCTCCCAAGTGGACTGTCCCTTTTCTCTCTTTGAGCCATGTGACGTGATATCCGTTTCTACTAACTCCCACAGTCTAGCAATCCTCACCTCGGGTTCATCAAGTTGACCTTGGCTGACCTTTCATTTCCTGTTATTCTCAACCAACCATTTTAAATACTAGTGAGTCTACTTGTTAAATATCTCACACATAAATATTCGGAACATGTTGCATTTATACATATAGAAAACATGAATACAAAAATGCTCTAAAACAGGTTCGACATTCATAAAAACGTTTTTTTATTTGATTAAAACAAAAAGGCAATAGTAACAATTAAAATAAAAAGATGGTTGTATGTGCGCATAGTAATGCCATTTGGTGATACAGGAAGTTAGATACTTGGACTACTGATCGTATTTCTATGTGACTGGCCATTTAAGTTTCTAATCTTCGCATGACTAAACTTGCTATCTAGCCACATTGATGAGTCGGAGTTGTGGATTATTATTATACACATATTTACTTTTATTCACTCCAAACAAGGTAAGGGCCTACTGTGATTAGGAGCCAGATTTAAAGTGGGCATCCTAAGTGGAGAGTTGTGCAGCGAGATGTTTGTTCACATTACATTTAAATTTCTGCATGTTGGTACAGTCGGGAAAACAGGGAGGGAATTCCATTATATATATTTTATTTCAAATAACACTATATATGAGTTTGATCGTCCATTGATATACGAAACCTGTCTAAAAAGTATCCGACCTTATGCCAGAAAAAATATTACAAATACCTGATGGGGTTGGGACCCTAATCCCCTTCAAAGTAGGCCCCTTGTACTTGCACACACTTAGCCCACCGATACATCCACTGCCGGAAACACCTCTGGAAGTCTTCTTTTGGAATGGTGTTCATCTCCGTCGTCGCGTTCCACATTATCTCTTCTCTAGTCTCAAAACGGGAACCTTTCAGTGGCGTCTTCAATTTTCCAAACAACCAGAAGTCGCAAGGAGCCATGTCTGGAGAGTAGGGAGGTTGGAAAACGACTGGAATTCCATGTTTGGCCAAGAAATGTTGAATCAATTAGGATCAATGTGTGGGGGCATTGTCATGATGCAGTTGCCAGGTTTTCACCATCCACATGTCTGATCTTTTGAGCCGAACTGCGTCACGGAGACGCCGGAGAACATCTTGATAGTACTCCTTTGTCACTGTTTGTCCTTCTGGTGCATATTCGTGATGCACAATTCTACGGATGTCAAAGAAGACAGTCAGCATCACCTTAATTTTGCTTCGCACTTATTTTGGCTTTGGAGACTCGGGATGCTTCCATTGCGACGACTGTCCTTTTGTTTCTGGGTCGTACCCGTACACCCATGACTCATCTCCACTTATCACGGTGTTCAAAAACCCATGATCAGTGTTGGCAATTTCCAGAAGGTCCTGTGCAACTTAAAAATGGAGGTCCTTTTGTTCAACAACAACTTGGGTACAAATTTCGCAGCCACTCTGTGCATGTTTAAATCATCATGCAAAATTGCATGTGCGGAATCTTTACTCACTCCGACCTCTTGGGCGATCTCCCGCACGGTTGAACGACGATCTTCCATTACCAAATTTTGCACCCTCTTAACAACAGCTGAACTCTGAGCAGTTTAGGGCCTGCTAGAACGCTGATCACTTTCCGCTGATGTGCGGCCATTTTTGAATTGGTTGAACCACTCCTTAATTTGTGTTACACCCATCGCACTTTCTCCAAACACCTGCTGAATCTTACGATTTATTTTGTTTTGAGAATCACCAAGCTTTTGATAAAATTTGATGCAGTACCTTTGCTCAACACGTTTAGTCATCTTGAGAGAATCGTTAATCCGACGAACACGTTGTGTAGCACTTCACTCAGCAACCGACAGGTAACGACTAACGCGCAGGAAGGTGTTGATAAAATTCATACATGCGCATGAAGGTGTCTTCCTTCACTGTGTAGAGTGATGCCGCCCTATCATCTCTTTTGCATGGAAAAAATAAAGGTTGGATACTTTTTAGACAGGTCTTGTATCTACGGTTTCACACAAACACTAGAAACTCAACACATAGGCTAAAAATACCAAGTGTGACCATTCTTCAGTCGATGCTATGACGAACTGCCCCTCTAAAAATGTGTTTCCATGAAACCACAAATATCAGTGGACGATAAAACTAATGTATAGTATAATTTGAAATATGTAATTGAGCACTCTGGGTATTTCACCTATACTAAAAAACAACATTACACGTTATTTATATATATATTAGTAGTTATAGTTGAGTTATCGACAACTAAACCAGGATTCACTGGTGAGGAGGGTGGCTAGTCACCTTGCACGATAGGTGGAGTTTTGCCAGCTTTTGGCAACCTCCTACAGCTGTGGACGAGCGCTGGTCATTTTATATTTTGCGGTGAAGAAATATTGCCAAGATATTCATACTCTCAACAGCACTCAAAATGATCGTGCATGTATTCTGCCTCGATTTAATCTGTAAATCTGGTGTCAACAAGATTTTCAACTGTAGACCCATATGAGTGCTTATTAGTAACAGAGAGTATGTTGAAATAGAACTGATGTAATAAGTGTGTGTGCGTGTATATATAGATGTGCATTTTTTTTATTTAAATCATTTTCAAATCAAGAGCATGAACAAAGGTATAGTTGTTTACAGCTGTTTTAAGGCAGTGTTTATTTTAAGTCAAAAAAACATTAGATGTTTCTAAACACTTGATCGTCTTCCGAACAAAATTTTCGTAGATACTCAGCAAAAAATACAAATCAAGAACAATGTCAATTACCTCGGTAAAAATCAATTATAAAATTAATTCAATATCACAATGCATATTATCATAATCCAAGAAAGGATCCATCATTAAAATATATAAAATAAAACATTGTTTAGTTGTCGATACCTTGATCATGCAGCAGATAGTAACTGCTTCTATGTTAGAAGCAGTTATTGAGCGACCTGTCTACTAATATATATAAATATATATATACTAGTTGTGCCTACCCAGCGCTGCCCGGTAGTGTATTTACTTGCATTTAAAAAAAAACTATGTCGTTTTATTTTCAAAATATTTCTCGTTTTAATCAAAGGGAAGTAACTGTATGGACAAATAGAGTTATGTCCCTTCTTTTTAAAGATGGCAACCATTTGAAAATAATTCCGCTCCGGGTAAAGTGTTTTCTGGAAGGAATTAAATCAGATTTTATTCATCTTAAAAAAAACATGATTAACCAAAAAAAAAACTGATGAACCAGAATAAAATATTGATTTTGTAGGAAGAAAGCTATTGATGACAACGAAATGAAAAAGCGATCGACTTTAGATATACTCACATACAAACATCTCTATTTTAATCAAATGAAAAAGCAACTTTTTTTATATACATGCTAACTTACGTGATCTGAGGTGAGAAGCAAGACAACCCCAAGAGGAATAAATGAGACCCCAATAGCAAAGAACGCAGGCAGAACAGTTCCTGCTGTTAGGATGGGTTGCCATGCCGGCAAGCGTTGCTGTTTGAATTTGGTATCTGGAAAGAAAAAAAAAAATGCAAATATTAGCAACCTTTTTTTTTATGACTTACTTTTTTATGACATACTCTGCGGAAAAAGTTGAATAGAGTTGCGGAAAAAAAAAAGAAAATTGCTTAGAGACACAAACTAAAACAATTACGAAACTACTTAGTTTTATTTATTTTTTTTTTTTTACTTTTGTTCACCTCAAACAAGGTATATTGCCACTGAAGCATAAGGGGCTACTATGATAATGGACAGATTTAGGGGGTGAGGAGTTAGGCAGCAAGATGTTTATTCACATTACATTTAAATTTTTGCATGTTGGTACTGTCGGAGAAACAGAGTAGGGGGGGGGGGGATTCCAAAGGTAAGCGGCCCGAGGAAAGAAGCTATCAGAGCAGAAAATCTACAGAGAAGGGGGTGTGAGTTGGTTGCTAATCAGGTGGGTGAGGGGTATTTCTATTGAGGGTGTACAAGTGCAGTTAAGATCAGCAGAACATATTCCGTTATCGTCTCACTCGTGCCGGTCCAAAGTTGTTGTTCGACTCAGTCAGTGTTGCAACAAAGACTGCTCATTCCACGCAAAACCACAAGTCTAGTTTATAAACAACAGGTTTATTTGTTGGGGGTTACAAATGATACTCGTGTTCTCAGGCTGAATAGCAGACTTGCAAAATGAGATTTTTGCCTGACCAAATCAACAATGAACTCAATCCTTTAGCTAGGAGCCCTAAATGCCACCTTGCCCGGAGAGGCAGCCAGACTCAACTGACTGCCAGCCCTTAGAAAAAAAACCAATTGCCTGTGTCATGCTCACAGGGCCAGGTATAACTGACCCCCCCCCCCCCTATAGGCTGGAATATATATACTTTTGACTGGAAATCTGATATGTCAGGTTCCCCATCTTCATTCGACCACCACAGAGATAATATCCAGCCGGTGTCCACTCAAAAAGGTTTTATCACTAGCCCATCTAAAAACATTGCTTTTCTCAAGTAGGACAGTCCCAGCATGACCCCCCCCGTTTAATGAGGCACTTACTTTTTTTTCAAAGAAATAAAATTCTGGGTGGCCCAATATAAAATAAGATATTTTCAATTTCTTCTGCTCCCCCCCCCCCCATTTTCCTTTGACCAAGCATCTATTACTTACGTCTGCCATTCACATGTACCACTAAAACATGCAGCCTAGTACATGTTTACAGTAGAAGTATTTGTAAAACAAGCACAGTAATGCAGGGACCTATTAGGTTAGAAATTACTTTCCTTTTTTTTTTTTTTTACACAGAAACAGCGATATATGTGGGGGGGGGGGGGGGGCTAGTGGCTGGTGCACCAGCCCAGATGTGCCAACAACCCTTCATGCACGGTTGAATGGTGGCTTTATAGAGATACAGGATACTAGCAGGTGTGAGAATTTTTTTTTAGCCCAGTAGAGGGAGCCTACCTTCTTTGCAGCAGACTTAGCAGTATCTTCTATGTACTTATTCAACTTCATGTTACCTGAGAATGTCAGACCGAGGAGTTTAAATGTTATACTCATGGGAAGGGTGCTATCGGCCATGACAATTGGTGATTGGAAAGGTTTCTTATAGTTGTCAAAATAAAGGAAAATGTTCTTCTGAGTTAAGATATTATAACTACTTAGTTTATTGGGATTTTTAATACGAAACGCAAAAAAGTTGACATTTTTCTTTACCAGCTTAAAAAAAAATTTTTTTTTATTATTTCTATTTTCTTTACTTCAGCTTAAAATACAAACTAACCTGGTTGTTTTGTAAACAAGCTTATGACAATTTAGAGTTAATTATTGCATTAGAAATACATGTATATATATATATATATATACATGTACATGTAAACAAAAAGACTACCCATCCCAGGACAGGTAAAATTAATTCCGCTGAACAGAACAGTTTTGCACCACTTTTAAGTCTCCTTATGAAGCCATTTGACATAATGGTAAAAATGCTCGCTAATGGGCCGGGAGAGCAGGGTTCAATTCTCAGTTGAGTCATACCAAATACTTCTAAAAAAGAAAAAAATATGGTACTTGATATCCCCTTGTTAAACACTCAAAATTACAAGGTGTGAATCAAGGGTAAGTGGAGTAATACTAGGACAGGAGTGCCATCCTCCCCTGCACCTCGGTATAGTAGCCAATAAAAAGGAAGCCTTTTGGTTGCCCTCGACCATTTTAGTTTTCAAATGGGAGATTGCCCATATTATACCCCTTAAAACCTCTTTAAAATGCTCCAAAGAAACTGAAATTTGGGAAATATTTATTAATATTCTAATACCTATTGTTAAAATTTCACAAAAATCAGAGATATCTGCATTTTCACAAAGGGCTTCCACCCCCTTTGTATCAAACTAAATATAGCCCACATTACCCACCTGTATGCCTAGCAGTTGTGTTCCAAAATTCATAATGATTGGTTAATTAGTTTAGGAGAGAACCCTATAAATAAAAATATATAAACATATACACATACCTAACTTTATATAAAAAAGAGCTACAATATATTTATATTATTTATTATTTACTTATTTTGTTTAATTAGAACTTAATGCAACAATATTTATTTATATGTCTGCTTTTGACTACAAAATTGTGTTTCTTGTTTAATAATTCAATTCGGTTTTTGAAGTCTATCATGTGGTATTTTTCATCTAAACAATGTTTAGTTTCTACTATTTATACTTCTGATACATAAATAGAAAAACAGATTCCAAAGACCATATCTTTATTTTCCAGTGAAGAGATTAATTTTAATAGCTGTTTCTTCGATTGTCCAGAATCTTCTCAGGCAATTGCCCAAAACACACATGTATTCACTTCAAGTTCAACGCCATATTCGATTTTATTAGACTATTTGTTAAAAAAAAATATCGCTCTAAAAGAATGTTTTCTAAAGTAAGTTTCGATTTTTTTCTTCTGATGAATCATTGTCTAGAAGATTCAGGATTTGTTGATCCTAAAGGAAACCTTGATTGTCTGGAAAATTGAAGAAGCAGCTATTAAAATGAATCTCTTTACAGGGGGAAATAAAGATATGGTCATTGGACTTTTTTTTTGTTGGCTATTTATAAATGCTCTGGAATTGGATATTAATATCTATTGAGCTTTCATTACAAAAAATAAATATATATAGGAGCAGCAGACATACATAGACTCAGCTTTATTTCATAGTTTTTCAATATAAAAATAAAAACAGCGAAACTCTTATGATTGGAAAAAATGTTCTCTTATTCTCACCATCAACTTAACAGCTGAAAAAACATTCAAAATGTCATTTGTGTGTGTGTGTGTGTGTGGGGGGGGGGGGTTAAGCTCTTCACCCAGAATTTAGAGATGACAAAGGCGGTCAAATATAAAACACACACACACACGTAAATCGGAGGGTGTGGGCATAATGCCCCCCCCCCCCCACACACACAAAATCAAACCGACATTTTTTTTCTGATAGAGTACAAATAGAAATAACATTTTTTCTTGAAGTGGTAGCATAATTAATTTTATCCATATTTAGTTAACACCTACTATGTTTTTCATGAGTTGTCCAAAAGAATTGAAGACGACATGTCTATCAAGTGAAACACTCAAAAGTACAAAAAACATTTTTGGTGCATCTTGAGATTCCACAGTAAATACAATTCAATTTTTTCTATCTTTTTTTGTAACCGGCATATTAACCCATTAAGAGTTATTTAATACCGAATCCAGTCATTTTAATTTTTTTTTTTCCCAGTCTTTTATATTTTCAAATATTTATTCATGAAGTTTGCTTTTATTATTCATTCAGGATATAAGATGATCAAAGTTTCATGTTATCCTCAGGACAAGTTCTATTTAATCCATAGATAGGACCCTGACAGGTAGGTACTACCACTCTGCTATCACAGTAGCCTCTTATGTCTCAGTGGCAATGTGTCTTGTTTGGAGTGAATTAAAAAAAAAAAAAAAAGAAAAGAAAAAAAAAAAGGAACAAATGCCTCAAAACCTGGTTTACGATAACCATGATTTAGTTTAAACATCATCTTTTTTTTGTTGAAAATTACGACTTAAATTTGTCTTTGCTTCATGTCAACATCCAAAATGGCAGTCATTTACAAAATCTTTTCTAAAAAATGAGAAAATTTGGATACCTTAAATCTTGTGCAGTTCTAGGAGGTCCACCCTCCCAGGCTTTGCCTTCTCACCCTTTGAGAAGGGGTTAGTTTATTGCTAATTGCCTGAGGAGCGCTACTGGGGAATGCCGACGGGGCTGCCCAGGTAATTTTTGAGGGTCATAAGTGCTCTTCCTCTAGAGTGCGAACTTATCAAATCCCACTTTCCGACCTTGTGTAACATCTTACCGCTGTGGGAGGTAGATAAATCAATCCAATTTCATGTTATGCAGAAAAGTAGTATTTCAAGTTTGCATAAAGACAAACATTAAAATTTTTTTTTTTTTTAATTTTTTTTTTTTAATTTTTTTTTTTTTAAAGATTTTTAAATTTCTTTAACTTGCAAATAGAAGCTGATAGGCAGTCATTTTAAAGATTTACCATCAACTAGGGCTACTATGACATTAGGGGCTACTATGAAAATCCTCTATCATTTTACTTTTAACTAATCGACCTTGATTTGTTTGACCCCCTACAACTGAGCTGTAACATATGTATGATACAACTGTAACATGTTTTATGCTTCTCGCCAATGCTAAACACGTACAAGAAGTTCTTGGAAATGCGGTTACCAATATGCTTGAGGACTATTTCGCCAAAGGAGAAAACATCATAAAAACGTGGACTAAAACAGTAACAGCTGATTTGCACTTAACATCTGGTGTGAGAAAATGCGAAATGGAAATGTGAAAGTTCCAGTTGAGAGGAACAGGAAGTTTGCACCATTTGCGACTGCTGGAATCCTCTTAGTGTTGGAAAACAAAAAGTAGATTGGAAGGGCTGTGACGAATGCGATCTATGGTATCATAAAATGTGTCTTAATGAAAAGTTTGGTCAAGTGCCACAGATTATTGCAGCTGTTCTTAGTCATCGTTTTCTGCTCAGAGGGATGTTTATGTGCCTAGTTTCAAGTCAGGGTTATAATGATGTTATATGGTGCCCTGCATTATCATAGTATAGGAGTTACTATCATAATTATTTTGCATTAAAAAAATGTATAAAAAGCCGAAATAAATGTTTTCTTCACTTTTTCGAGAAAATCAAAACCTGTGTTATTCATTCAGGAAATACTGGGCTAGAAAACTTCTCACACCTGCCTATATCCTATAAAGCCACCATTCAACCATGCATGGAGGATTGTTGCCACATCTGGGCTGGTGCACCAACAACTAGCCTCTGTCTTGGAAAGGGTGCAAAAAAGAATTTCTAACCCAACAGGTCCCGCATTGGCTGCCAACCTCCAGCCCCTGTCACAGCACCGCAGTGTTTTACAAGTACTTCCACCAAAATGTGTTCCGACGAACTTACTGCACTTGTACCCCTTCAACATAAATACTCCTGACAAACCCAACTAGCAGCAAAATCACACCCCTTCACTGTAACAGTCACCAGATGACAGAAAACTTTATACTCTAATAACTTCTTCTCTCAGACAACTTGCCTTTGAAATTCCCTCCTTGCTCCCTGACTGTACCAACATGCAGAAATTTAAATGTAATGTTAGCAAACATCTTGCTGCCCAAATCCCTACTTAGGATGCTCCGATGAATCTGGTCTGCTATCACAGTAGCCTCTTATGTCTCAGTGGCAATGTGTCTTGTTTGGAGTGAATTAAAAAAAAAAAAAAAGAAAAGAAAAGAAAAAAAAAAAGGAACAAATGCCTCAAAACCTGGTTTACGATAACCATGATTTAGTTTAAACATCATCTTTTTTTTGTTGAAAATTACGACTTAAATTTGTCTTTGCTTCATGTCAACATCCAAAATGGCAGTCATTTACAAAATCTTTTCTAAAAAATGAGAAAATTTGGATACCTTAAATCTTCATTAATAAAATTATTTAATCAAATATTATGTGTTTAATTCGAAGAAGCATGATTTGTAAAATTTAAAAAATAAAAATGAATTAATATTTTATTTTAAATATTTAATTAGAAAGAAAAAAATGTAATGAATAAATTAGTTTCAAGAATCCTATTCAAAAAAATAAATAATAATAATTTAGAAAATACCAAACACCTCTGGCTCCTATCTAATTATTTATAAATTCAAGAGATAAAAAATTTAAAAAAATAGGTAAAAAAGAAAATACCAAACACCTCTGGCTCCTATCTAATTATTTATAAATTCAAGAGATAAAAAAAAAATACCAAACACCTCTGGCTCCTATCTAATTATTTATAAATTCAAGAGATAAAAAAAAAAAGAAAATACCAAACACCTCTGGCTCCTATCTAATTATTTATAAATTCAAGAGATAAAAAAAAAATACCAAACACCTCTGGCTCCTATCTAATTATTTATAAATTCAAGAGATAAAAAAAAGAAAATACCAAACACCTCTGGCTCCTATCTAATTATTTATAAATTCAAGAGATAAAAAAAAAGAAAATACCAAACACCTCTGGCTCCTATTTAATTATTTATAAATTCAAGAGATAAAAAAGAAAGAAAATACCAAACACCTCTGGCTCCTATCTAATTATTTATAAATTCAAGAGATAAAAAAAAAAAGAAAATACCAAACACCTCTGGCTCCTATCTAATTATTTATAAATTCAAGAGATAAAAAAAAAAAAAAAATACCAAACACCTCTGGCTCCTATCTAATTATTTATAAATTCAAGAGATAAAAAAAAAATACCAAACACCTCTGGCTCCTATCTAATTATTTATAAATTCAAGAGATAAAAAAAAGAAAATACCAAACACCTCTGGCTCCTATCTAATTATTTATAAATTCAAGAGATAAAAAAAAAAGAAAATACCAAACACCTCTGGCTCCTATTTAATTATTTATAAATTCAAGAGATAAAAAAGAAAGAAAATACCAAACACCTCTGGCTCCTATCTAATTATTTATAAATTCAAGAGATAAAAAAAAAAAGAAAATACCAAACACCTCTGGCTCCTATTTAATTATTTATAAATTCAAGAGATAAAAAAGAAAGAAAATACCAAACACCTCTGGCTCCTATCTAATTATTTATAAATTCAAGAGATAAAAAAAAAAGAAAATACCAAACACCTCTGGCTCCTATCTAATTATTTATAAATTCAAGAGATAAAAAAAAAAGAAAATACCAAACACCTCTGGCTCCTATCTAATTATTTATAAATTCAAGAGATAAAAAAAAAAAAATTTGAAAGTATTTATACGATTTAAATTCAACATTTTGTAAGATGCCTTATCACATAATACAAAACCTTTTTTTTACTTACAAAGTCTTCTACATTCATTCCACCTTGCATTTAGTGTAGAAATTGATGTATATTTTTATAGTGATCTGATTAAATGGTGTAAGTTATTTTTTTTATGCTTTTTCTTGTGATTTTCAACTGTGAGAGAAATTACATTTTTTTTCTCGTTTTTATAAATCTAATCCGGTTTGTTCATACGACAGATACGTGTGTAAAATTTTTTTTTTTTTTAAAGTCAAGGAGCAAAACTGAACTATAATACTTGACTTTTGCCATTAAATTGGTGCAATGGATAAAAGTGCTATGTAAAATCAGTTCTAAGTAACAGTCTTCTGGAGGTTGAAGGTTCAATCCTCAGTACGGGCGATACTAATACAATTCAGAATTACTTAAGACTTCTATATGGTCATGGCCGATGGAATAAGAGCAAGCTACCCCCCCCGTCCATTAAATAAAGGGTTTTGTTCGAAATTCTGTACAGATTCCTGTGTTCGACAAGACACATCTGAAGAAGGTTGGAGGTTACAGCAGCCAAAACGTTGTGAAAATAACACTCAAGATGAGAACAGCAGTCCAAATAATATAAACTAATATATTTGAGTTTTTGTCTTTAAACTTTAATTCAAGTCAGCAATTGCTTTCTACTCACCAATTTAAAGGCTTCAAAATCACTTTCGAATTTGGTGCTATTAGAAATTAAACAGAATCTGATTGGAGAGGGGGAATAAAAGAGAACTTTGGGTAACATAAAAATTTGTCATGGTGAAGGGAAATTTATGTTAAAATTAAAAAAGTTGAAAACAAGATTTTTGGAAAAAGGGCATTCTATGAACATCTATTGCTAATGGAGATTTGGTATCTGTCTGAAACTGAAACTATACTATCTTTTAATGCTTAATGACTAGACTAAATATACTATTAATGCTCAATTCCGGGGGGGGAGGTAGTGTCATATCTGTTGTCATGATACCATCCTCTCAGGCATTACCTCCTCCTTTAGAGAGTACGTGTAGCATATGTTCGTTTGTCATATATATCGGCAAAATATGCAACCGAAGGGAGTAAATCATTGCTAGTACTTCTAATATATATTCATTTGCGGTGCCAGAGTGCATCGTCGCAGACTTACTTTACTTGGGCCATTGGGGAGTTTTGAATCTTTCAACATCATATTTCACTTGCCAAACCGGCTCTATCAGAAATTATCAGTCTCTGAAATACACTTTATTTTTTTAAATGCTAGAAGACACTGGCTTTTGTTTATTATGGACCAGCATAGGCCACACTGCCTTGCACTTCATTCGATTTTGAAAAACAAATCAAGTTTGATTTACAGATTATTTAAGCAGTCCACAGAAAATTGGCTCCTTTTTGAGTCGGCAGGATATACCGTAAAAGGTAATTCGACAATGTTAGAGCTTTCTGGGTTCTATTTTTTCAAAGAGACGACAAAACTTATCCAGATATTAGGTACTTATTAGGAATAGGCACTTAGAGAATTGCAGTCGTGATGTAAGAATTCTGAGTACGAACGGAATCTCGGAGCAGTACCGGCTATTCCCGAGTCTGAAGACAGATGATATTAATAAAAAGGTGTGGTTGTTTTTTTTTTGCGAAAAATTTATTATTTTTTTTGTCCAGAAGAGGGTACTGATATAGCTGTTTTGAAGTGTTTTTTTTTTTTTTTAAATTTATTTTAGCTAATAAAAAGATTTTTTTTTCTGGTGTGTGTGTGTGTGTGTGTGTGTGAAAAACACTTGCACTCTGGCCATGCCTTTGCCCTCACGTTCGAGCACCGCCAGAAGCGATGCCCAAAATCAACCCTGAGCACAGTAAGTTTGCACATGCAACGGAAATTGACGAACGAGCATAGCTCGTTCACTCTCACACCTTATTTGTATAGCCTCTACAGGCAATGCTTTTCAATCTTTTTCTTTTCAGACAGAAAGAATGACCTGTAGAGGCTATACAAGTAAGGTGGAGGCCATGAATGAGCTACACTCGTTCACACACACACACACAATTTCTTTTGATTAACCTAAAAGAATAATAAAGAACACTTAAAAACATTAACCTCTACGTAAACAAGGAAAAGTATCACATTTTGCGTAAATAAATAAAAAAAAAAAAAATGAGCAAAATCAATTCTTTTCTAAATACTAATAATTAAAAAAACAACCATTAAAAAATACACTTAAAACATTGCCCCACTCTGGGCAAACAAGAAAACAAAAATAGATTTTATTCAATAAATTCTTTGCGGAAAAAAATTAGAACTGCGCCTTTTGATTTGTATCATCTGCTTTCAAACTAGGGAATAGTCGGAACTGCTTTGGGATTCCCCGTTCGTACTCTAAATTGCTTACTCAAAACTGCAATTCTCTGGGTGCCTATTCCTAATAAGTACCAGATATTGCTCTGGCATGCAGTTTACTAAAACTACAAAATGTACAAAAAAGAAAAAACTGAAAATGTAGAGATTGAAAAAAAATTTGCATGAAGTAAAACTTTCACTAACAAGGAACCTCGACCACAAGAAATACAACATGGACGCCATTGAAAAGAAAAAATAGACATTCAGCAAACAGAATGGGGGAAAAACTGTTAGGCAGTCAACCTACGCGTGAACAATGCAACAATAAAATCTCTCTCCAAAGTCAAAATTATATCGGACGTCAGTGAAGCTGAAATTTATAATACAGACATTCCAGTTGTGGGAAAATACACAATGCTGCATAATAATAACTTAGAAATACCCACGCAATTTATAACAAATGTGGTCTTCAATATAAAAACGGCAGAGAAACTATGGTGAGTAAAAAAGGATATCTAAAATAAAACAAACTGAACATTTACACGTCACATAAGGTGATTTAACTGCCTTAAAGAAAAAATTAAAAGAAAATCTATAAATTTTTTTCCCCGTCCCTACAGCTATTACGAAATTCTTCTTGCATAATTAAAAAACCTCAAAATCAAAAGGATTGGTGAAGCGCTTTTGAGCCTTGGATGGCAATCTCGATAATGCTGGTCCCCATCACCGCACTCGGTTGGCATCAGGAATGGAATTCAGCCTATAAAATTTTGCCTCAATAAAATGTTTTCTAAAAGCCGTCCAACACATGCCAGCATGTAAAACGGACGTTAAACCTCTCCCTCTAATTGTTTAGAGTGATCATTCAAAGAAACAGATCTAACAATGAGAAATAAAAGAAATGGACAATCGTACAGTATGATTAACAGTCGGAAAAAAAATTACAACAAATAACTTACCGAATGCAATAAAATTTAATTTTCAAACGATCTGTATAGATTTCCACCCCTTCATTGTAGACATCCGTAGATGGCGGAAAATTTTCTTTCATAGATTCATTCCTTTGACCACTTGCTTTTAGAATTCCATCCCTGCTCTCTCAACCATACTAACATGTTGAAATTTAAATGTAATGTTAACAAACATCTTGCTGCCCAAATCCCAACTCAGGTTGCTCCCCTCCTATAAATATGGTCCCTATCACAATGGCCCCTTTGGCAATATACCTTGTTTGGTAGGAATAAAAGTTTTAAATAAAATAAATTAAAAAAACAGAAAGACCTTAAAAACGTCTGAATACGGTGCAATGTTAAAATTCTTGCTAAAACCTCCTACAGACAATTCACGTTGTAAATATACGTTGGTTAAACCCTTATAATTTTAATAACATTTTCTGTATTCCATATACGATTACTGTTGTGTTGATACTAGCTGTTCCTACCTGGCATTACCCGAGAGTAGTTTTTAATTTTTTTTTTTTTTTTTTTTTTACTAAATTATTTGAAAAAATTTTTTAATAGGATTTTGAAAATAACGGATAAAACCTGAAAGTATTATAAATCTTTTTTCATGAAAATGTTAAAGCTGATTAGAAATTCATAAACATGTACTGACTTTTAGTAACAGATAAAAGTTTATGTATGTCACTGCTGTGTACCAACATTTTGTAATACTTTTATTAACTAGCGGTGTATCCCGGCATTGCCTATGTGAAGATATATTGCTGGTCGGAAGGTGTCTTAGGAAAAATAATTTAAAATATCGTCACGTTTACAATTTTTGCCTTGAAAAAGTATCATTTCCAATTTTTAAAAAAGTAATAAAAAAAGCTGTTGGCGTAATGGTGTTCTTAAACAAAAAACATAACGTCTTTAACGTTTCTGTAAAACAGCAAATGGCTTTAATGAATCGAAACAAATTCCCTTTTCTTTTAATTATTTAAATCTTAATAATACCAATAAAACAATTATTTAAATGTTTAAATCTTTTTTTAAATACATTCTTCTCAGAGATATTCTTTGTCTAATTTTCTGTTTTATGAAATGAAGTAAATTTATTAAAAAATAAATAAAAATTCTTTTTTTTTTTACATTCTAATATATTTCAATTATTTCATGGAACTAACCGATATTGCCCCTAGTGACCAGAGATAGAACTGAAGGAAAATGTCAATCATGTCTTTAGATTCCTTGAAAAATTTAACCCTTATTGAAACTTATTTTAATGTTCTGTTAACATATAGATTTCTGTAACACACAGAGATTGACTATTATATATATTCGACGTATATAATTTTATATATATCTAGAGATTTGACTTTTATATATATATATATATATATATATATAGAAGATGAAATAAAATTTTGAGTGCTCCTGCTGATTACAAATTCATAGACATGCATAGACTTTTAGTTGTCCCTCCTGTAAGTACCCAATATCTTTCGAGAAAGATATCGGGGGAAACCAATGCCAACAATAGAATCATCCGATTCATCCGAAATGAATGAATTAGTAAGACTTGAAGAGCAGAGAACGTTTTTCTTTGGATTTGAGAGGAAATATTTTGTTTAAAAAGTTTGCCACACACACACCCCGTTTTGTTGACATTTTGCTACCACAATTTAATTTTTTTTAAATCGTATTTAATTGGACAATTTTTTAAATCGTGTATGGACAGAAAAAACTAAGAATTCCATGTTACATTACCAACACTTTAAATTAATCAAATTAAAATTGCCTTTTTTTATGTTGAATAATTGTATCTAAAGTTGACCAACAATATTTAAAAGAATAAAGTAAAAGTGTGAAGTTTGTTAGAAAACAGCAACATCAGTCAAAACTGTATTGATAGTTGCAGCTCGTTATTTTGCAACATCTATATTATATTTATCAAAAATAAATAAAAATAAAAACAGTACATGAGAATGTATTAACTTCTAAAACCATTTTCTGCAGAAAACCAAGATGGTGTCTATATGAAAAATGGGTACTTATGCAGATTAGGACCTACACTAACCTTAACAGATGCCAATTCGATTTTAGCTTGGATGCTAATCTGCGTAAGTACCAAAAAATGATTAGCCAATCAAAACGCATCTGACACTATATGCAAATAACAGAACACTTCCTATGCAAATCTTTTTAACTCAACACAACTCCCTAAAGCATGTTTCACGAAACTGTGCATACTTTTTGTCCCCATTTACAAATTATTACATTTAATCCAAATAAACTGCTTCTCTCAAATACGTACTCCAACAAAGATTTTCACTCTTCTATCATTAAGTCCTCCCACTCTACTCACATTCACTGTGTTATTTCCTTAATTGATATAATTATTAAGTCTTCATTGATTATTTCATTTTTTAACTCATACTGTTTCCTACATACAACACTAGATCTCTAAAATAAACAAGAAATGCTTCCTCAATTATGCTTATATTCTACCTAGTGTCCTGAATGTATTCACAGAATAACGGAATGGTATTATTTTAGCAGTGCATTCTGGCTATTCATAATACTTTTAATCATTCTTCAGAATACTAGAATAGACTACAGAACACTTAAAATCATATTCAAAATGGTGTCTTAGTCTGACTCCTACATGTTTCGTAAGTAACTTTTTCATAAAAAACAGGTATTACTATTGTTTTTTAAATAGAAAACAAAATCTGACAACTACGTTTCATTCAAACATATCTGTAATTAACTATAACTTTACTCAGTTCAGATCTCATACGTCGGGTCGTTTCTCGCTTCTTTGAAAGTTTTTTTCTTCTTCAATTTTCGCGTCATTAAACTTTTAACATCATCTTCATTAAACTTTTTGCATTATAACATTTTGCAAGCCATTATTTACGGATCATTGATTTACACAAATAGATAATTTTTTTAATGAAAAATGAGTAACATATTTATACCAGAAAAACAATTATCTTCCTCCTTCATTCCGACCTGGCATTGAGTCGTCGAAAAAAAATTTCTCAATTTCAGCATGGTTAAACTTTTACGATTATTTTCATTAAACTTGCTAATTCTTCTTAAATGAAAATCTGATTTTTACTTATTTTAAAACATTCCAAACCTTTTAAAAACTATAGAAATACCGGTTAATCCAGAATAATTAGCGAACACATAAAAATATCACTGAATATCAACAAACAAACAGCAATTGTTCAATGTGACTACAGATTTCTGCATCATTTAAGTTTTCCACTTTCTTTATATTTAAACTTGCTTCTTTCGTTCTCTGAATTGATAATCTGATATTTACTATTTTTTATTCTTTAACACTCACTACGTAAACTTTCAACCATGAAAGAATATTGGAATGAACGTTTTATATTCCGAACCGTCATTAGCAGTGACCTAAATTATTTTTCATCTTCTCTGCCTGAGAAACTAACAGAGTATGTTTGCATTATCACTAAACTATACAATAACATTGTCTTTGTATATTAAATTTTAAATTAAGTCTTCGATTTACTTATACAAATACTTTTTTAAAAAACTTAATTAGAATATTTTGCCAAAAAAACGACTTTTGCAGACACAGAAATACGTAAAGAGCCAGAAAAAAAACAAAAAAAAAACGAATGCAAACTTTTCAATTGTGTTGTCAGAAATTTCGAACCGTTACTATAATCCTATTCTGAAATAATCCAATATAATTGCCAAACACTAAAAAGACAAAACTTGAAATAACAACATGGCGTAAAGAATATAGCATTTCATGTGACGATTTCTTTCGAATAGAAATATTAGATAACTTCTTATTAACAATTATTCACAACAGAATAAACGTTGATGGATTTTTCATGATTTGTATAAGGTACGTCTTGATGTTGATTTTTCGACTGTTAACAAATATCTTTTTGATAATTGCCTCAGTCAAAAAGGATTTCTACTACCCGGACGCAGTCCAGAACAGAAAAAAATCATACAAGGAACCCAATGTCACTAATTTACGTGACTGAAATTAGATTTAAATAATTTAGCCCCCTCCCCCCAACAGAGCACAGAGATTTACAACCATCGTAGTTGAGGGGGTGGGGGTATGCAAATAAAGCCAGGCTGCATGTAAATATGTAGATATTTTTGCTGAAAAATATCAAAAAATGCTGACCCATCTATATCTAACAAAACAAAAAGGGTCAAAATAACAAATAGGCAACAAATAAATGTTACCAAAGGCAATAAAAGTTAGTTTTCTACTTACCTGGATAAGATTTTTTTTTGTTTAAATTATTTTAAAAATTTTTTGATTTTGGGGCAATTATCGCGCCATGTTCAATTCATGCGGTTTACAAAAATCAGAACGCAAGGATAAAAAAATGTAAATAAAAGCATTTTAAATTACTTTAGTACAAAAAATAAATTATGCAGCTAAGTAGAAGTGTAACTTGCCTTGCCTTTGGTAATATTTATTTGTTGTCTATTTGTTATTTCCACCTCTTTTTTTCTATTATATATAGTAAAGAAAAATCGTCGGAAAGTGATCCCCACTATAAAATCTAATTTTTTTTTTTTTTTTTTTTTTTTAATTTTCTCTGGATATTTTTTTAAGCTTTTTCCTACTTTAAGTTCTTTCTACCACCCACCCCTGTGTTTTTTCTCCGATAAATGTTCTTCCGATGAATTAGGTTTGCATACTTTCATCAATATTTTAACAGACTTTAAATGAAACCAGTGGTCAGCTAGGAAATATTTACTCAGTTCGAAACTTCTAATTTGTTTTTCGGTTAATGTAAACATTAGATACTACGTGGAAAATATGGTAGAACAAAACAGATGCTAGATTTGAAGCGATGCAAGTCCATACATCGAACACAACTGTTCCTCAATCAAGTTTCTGGTTGCATGAAGGGCGTAATTATGATGCTGCATGTGATTATCACACACGTAGAGATGTACAAATAGGAACAATGAATAACGCAACAACGTGTAGAGAATGTAAAGTTAATAAATGGATTAGGAAATCAGCAAGGACGCGTTGTTCTAGTGGCAAAGTTATTCTTCCAGATTTAGGTACACCTCCTGAACCATTAAACTCCCTTATTGATAACACTTCGCATTATTCAATACATTTCTTGAACAACATTCAGATTTATGACCAGCTTTGGCGCTGAAGAAATATGTGAAAGATGCTATATGCCTACATTTTAAGTTTGTGGACATATTTGTCATAAAGTGGGTTCCTTTGAAATCCAGTTTCTTCAAATAGATTTGATGGGTGATGAACAGCAGAAGTGACAACTCAATGTAACTCAGTATCAAACACAAAATTAGAAATTGTTCTTGATGCTAAACAGAGAAACTAAATATATACAAGACTTTAAGATGACTATGGAGAAGGCTGGATGTGATGACTTTAAAATGGTTATACATGTTGACAAAACTCTGAGATGGGAACATGAACAGCATTTTAATGTTCCTCGGGCACGTGAAGTTGCTATTGTAATAGTCGGTCAGAAGTTCCATCATCGGAACATCATTTTGCATTTCAGAAACAATCAACTTCAGTGCATCCCTGAAACAAATCAGGCATATGATGCTTTACAATACCGGATCATTCATTGAGCAGATCAAGAAGGGTATCATTTCACTGTTTAGAAAACAAATCCTCAAACCACAAAGTTAGTAGTAGCAACAAAGATATCAATATTGGGGGTGGAGGATTTTCCGTTACGAAATTGTTCTTGCTTTATGCCATATTTTCCCCGGGCAATGTTCGGACATGAGTCCTGCTACTTAAATATAATCTGATTTTTTGTGAGTGACAGTAAAAGTAGTTCCCAACATGAGAGTGAGCCCCCCCCCCCACCCCCCCCCCCCATATAATTATCATCATATTCAGTTTAATGTCCGTTTTACATGCTGGCATGTGTTCCACGGTTTTTAAAATCGAATTCCAAACTAACCTATCAATCTTTCTCTCAAGTCCATGCTTATCACTTCCTTCCACGTTTTCCTTGCCAATTGACCCTGCTACCTCAACTGTTCTACATCTACTAACCCAAGAACTCTTTCTTTTAATGTGGCCATACCATTGAAATCTCTTGTTCTGCACACATCTCCCTATACTGTCCAGATTTAATCTTCCTCCGAGATCATCAGATTTAAGCCTGTCTTCAAGAATCACATTACACATCCATCGTATCATTTCTTTCCATGCAACGCATGTCCTCAATCATCACTGGCCAGGTTTCACCTCCGTATATCACACTGCGTACACATGCCTGATAGACTCTTCCCTTGGTCGAAAATGATAATGCTCTGCTGGTGAGTAATGGCAGAAATGACCTGAACTTACTCTATCCACTCCTAATTCTCACCATCACACTAGCACCTGCTCCACTCTGTGCTCTAATAGTATCACCAAGGTAACAAAACTTTGACAACCTCAATAACTTTGCCATACTTATAATTCCACTGCACTTCTTGTGTACCAAATGCTGACAAGTAACAAACAAATTGAATTTGTACCTTTTCCACAAACTGATCATTTTGGTAACATTCACTTTCAGACCTTTATTTTCCATATCATTCCAATGTTTACGAGTATCACAAAAGATCGAGTTGCACCCGATTATACTAATCGAAAAGAAAATATTGAAAGGCAATGACCTGAAAGGCAATGACCTAAACTATCCCCATGACAGGACGCTAGTGTGTCACCAGTTATACTTTCCAGCAAGGCTGCTATCCATTTATACACCTGTTCTTGGCCTTTTGGCTAAGATCAAAGTGTAGTATCTGTTCCGATGGATACTGCACCTCATAGACTGGTATTGTCTTGGCCTTCGGGGCTTGATTTACGCCGGTCTGTCCTGTGCAGTTCTAGGAGGTCCACCCTCCCAGGCTTCGTCTCCCCTCTTTGGGGAGGAGTAAGTTTATTGCTTACTGCCTGAGGTGCCCCTACCGGGGAATGCTGACGGGGCTGCCCAAGCAATTTTTAAACCCCACTTTCCCGACCCGACCTTGGGTCACATCTTACTTGTGGGAGTAAGATAAAAACTGGCCTTGTGCCTAACTCCTGGAGAGGAGTAAATCAATATCCATTAATACACCTGGGTAGAGTGTTTGCTTACAGCACTTAAAATTGCCAACGGGTCACCTATCTAAGAACTGACCAGGGTCAACATCGCTTGATTTCCGTGATCTGACCGAAACCGATGTGATTGAACCATGAACACAATAGTGGAAATATATTTCCGAAAAGTAATCCACAAGTAGAAATAACCAATAACAATCAGCCAAATAGATCACAAAATACCGGAAGGATGCAAAATAAGCCCCTTGTTGTTGGTTTTTTCTTTTTATAGAAGTTGCTCCAGACAAGGCATGAAGCCACTTGATGTGAGGAGCTAAAAAGGATGAAAGATTATTAACACAAAGACCGGAGATGCCTATTGACCGTAGTCTTAAATAGACCAAAGTTAAAGGCAGGAGGAAAAACGGTCAACAGGAAGAGAGTTCTACAAGCTTGCAGTTGTTGGAAAAAAACCACTGGAATAGGAAGCTATATTATAACGAGGTATCTGAACACCGAATTGATGAAGACCACTAGACCAAACGAACTGGAACAAAAGAAGCAGGGAATAGATCAGATAATTCTGAAGAACACATGTCATAATAGTTCTTATATAAGAGACTGAGACGAGCAACACCACATCTATGTGTGAGGGGGGGGGGTGCAGAGAAGAGTGGGTCCAACCAAATTAGATACGCTTCTGAACCTTATCAAGAACAAACCCTTCAACATAATACAAAAAATAACTTTATGATACGTTTAACTCTTAATGCAATTAATAAAACAAAATATAAAACAAAATCTTAAAACAATGGAGATGATGTTTTCAGCACGAGTACTCATTGAAACTGTCGTCTACCATTTACATTTTTTTAATGGACTAACAAGTCACCACTTATTAAGGTCCAAAGGTCACTCGAGGATAAGGGTTACAGAGTTCGTCAGGTGGACAGTGAGACAACACCGTGAGGATTGGTAACGATGGTTGAAACTGGGTATTATTTAAGAGGATGGCTCAACAAGAATTTGTTTACATTGGACTTGAAACGACCATGTTGTAGTCAGATGGGAAACAGCCCCGTGGTATTGTATTCCACAGACGGGCAGTTCTTAGAAAGAAACTTTGCTCATCGAAGTTCTGTTTAGTTTTTAGGTAAACAAAGGAAAATTATTTACAGTGGTTGTAGCTAGACAAGTTTTTTGTTGTGAATGTTTTACAAGGGGCAACCATAGATCGGATCTCAGTCAAGCACCAACCATGAAATAACTATAGAGTAGAGAAAGACTAGCAATGTTTCTTCTGTGAGAAAAAGGCTGTAGACAAGAGAAGAGAAGGGAAGAGGTCATCCCCCATTAGATTTCAAAGTCGGTTTTTTACTCTGTTAAAGCAGGAAATAGTGCTTTGAGCGGCACCTCTCCAGATGTGACAACAGTACTCCATCTTAGGACATTCCTAACCCATTCATTGAAACCTCATCCTGCTAATCGCTGTATCTGGCATGCCCTACTCCCACCAGCATGTAAAATATATAAACACTTCTCAGCCTTCAGCCTGGGATCAAAGTGTAGCATCTGAATGAATTTTGTCCTTGGCCTCCCAAAATGAACTTCATCTTGGAAAGACACCATCCACTTTCAAACTTCATCTCTATTTCTTTCTCTTTTCACTTACGTCCCACTCTCATTTAGAGACTGACTGACTTGCTTGTTTTTGGTTCTGAACAAACCGGAAAACAGTGGGGTGTCTATTCTTTAAAAAGGGTTGGAAGGTTCTTACTAATCAGTGTCTGTTTTTTTGTGTCCCACTCCCCATTGCCAATGAATTTGTAAATACACATTTATGAATAAAATTTTAATTTTCCAACACTTTTTTTAAATTTTAAGTATAATGCTCCCTCCCCCCCAGAGTAGATGTGGTATTGTGGTGACTGCAATGATTTTAGCCAAGAGTAAGATAGGTAAAAGATAACTAACGACCTCCATATCCCCACACTTTTGATGGTCTTGTGCCTAATTTATACAAAATGAAACCATATATTCTGCAAATTAATAATTTAAAGTGTAGTATCTGTTCTGTCCTCAACCAGTGAAGGAGAGGTCCTTCTAGACAGAGGCAATTTTTATTTTTGTCCCAATCCAGATTGCCCTTTTTTTGAGGAGTTGAATTTTCCTCCACATTAAAAACCACTTTGTCTAACTCCTCTCTCATGGGGAGGCAAATAATAAGTAGTGTACTGTTTAAATCTCTATATAAATATATAGTATGTTTATATATTAGTACAGGATTCACTCCTAAACTAATTAACTGATCATTATTAATTTGAAACACAGCTGCTAGGCGTCTAAATGTGGGCTATATTTAGTTTTATACCAAGAGGGTATTTGTGAAAATTCAGATACTACTGATTTTTGTAACATTTTAATAATAGGTATTAGACATCAATCAATAGATATTCCCAAATTTCAGTTTCTTTTGACTATTTTAAAGAATATTTCTTTAGCATACTATAATTACAACCTACCATTTAAAAATTCAAATAAATCAGATTGGCATTGAATTTTATCTATAGTCATTAGACACCAATTATGCAAGATTCCCTGAATTTCACTTTCTTCTTAAGACCCTTTAAGCTTTAGACATTTTCTAGAATCAAAACTATGCAATGGATTTTGATCAAAATTAGAATAAGGATTCTTGAAATAAGGTTTAGTATTATTAATGATTTTAATCTTCATAAGGAGGCATATAAGTGATGCAAAACTGTTCTGTTCAGGGAATTAATTTTACCCGTCTCAGGACAGGTATTCTTCTAGTAATTATATATATATATATATATATATTCAAAGTTTTTGAGATGAACTAAAACTGGTCGATTACCAAATCGAGTTGTTAGCCTAGGTCCATGATAATAGATTTTTTTAATCTTAAATTGTATTTTGTGCTCCAATATAAAATTCTAATTTATTTTTTAATGTGATTTTTATTTCCAAATTTTTTATCGATTATGGACATATTTCTTTTATTAAGATTTTGGTACTGATATCGATCTTGACCCAGTTTTCGTGAGGTTCGGCTGTCCTACGCAAACGCCCGAGAGCTGACGAGCCGATTTGTACCAGACGACAATTTTGATACGATGCGGCGTCCTATGATAATAATGTTTTGTTTTTTGTTGTTGTTAGGGTTAAAAATATTTATTTGATAACAGTAATTTCGCTCTGTTTTGCTTGTTTTGTTGTTTAAAAAATTTATTGCAACTATAACTAAAAATTATAGGACGCAGCAACGTATCAAAATAAAAAAAAAATATTTATTTGATAACAGTAACTTCGCTATGTTTTGCTTGTTTTTTTTTTTTTTATTGTTTCTTTTAGAAAATTTCTTGCAAATATAACTTACAATCACAGGACGCAGCACCGTATCAAAATTGTCGTCTGGTACCATTCGGCTCGTCAACACTCGTTTGCGTAGGACAGCCGAACGCTTCCGAGTTGAACCTCACGAAAACTTGGTCAGGATCGATATCAGTACCAAAATTTTTATTATTAAATTAGCGACTAAAATGTTTTCACTATTGCTTTTATAGTCGTTAAATTGCATTAAAACTGACTTTTTTTTTTGTTTAAAAAAGAATGTTCAAAATTTATTTTTTATGCCAAAAAGTTTTTTTTTTTATTGTTGCAACCTTTTAAAAAATAAAATAAAACTATCTTTGGTGTAAGGAATTTTTTTATTTTAGTAAATGGCCGCCAGCGATTATATACCAGTAAATTAAAGTTAAATTCTCAACACACTAGACAAGTAAAAGGTAAATGTTTACATTTTTCCCCCCACGCTGTCAACGGAAAAATAAAAATGAGATTCTATTGTTTTCGTGATTAAACTTCAACATTTGCAAATACTTGAAATAATTTAAAAAAAGAAAATAAATAAAAATTAAATAAAAAATAATTTTGGATTTAGAGTGGCGTTTATTTTACTATATAAATATACCGCAAAATGATCATCCACATCCTGACCAGAAGGATCAGCCAGTTCTTGACTATGTAGGATAGAACGAGTAACCATTTTTTTTGTATTTCCAAAATGGCAGCCATTTTTTTTTTCACACAATTACTGGTATATTTTACATTTTTCTACTTCTCGTATTGCTACTTCGAACTTAAGAGTAAGTGAAGGGTATGTATTTTTTAATGTTTTTTTTTTTCTGCTTGGGAAAAATGGGTACTTGTTCTATCAAGAAATTGATGATCATTTTATGTTAAATTTATATAGTATAGTGAAACTTCACTTAAAGTTGAAGATATTTTGTTTATTAATTTTAATTGCAAGTATTTCCAGCATGCGGGGGACAAAAGGTAAAACTTTACCCATAACACTCTAAAAAGTAAATTAGAATTTTATTTGAGGACAAGAAATACAATTTAAGATCAACGATCAATTTTATATATAATTTATATATATATATATATATATATATATATATATGGGCGAAAACCAAATAGACGAGATATCCTAATGGGACCTATAGTACAATTGAACAATTTTGTTTTATAAGAGCTCTGCCACACCCTCTTGAAAAGGAAGCGAAAATATAGTCAATAAAATAAGAGATTGACTCGACTAATGTTTATTAAAATAAACATTAACTTTTATCGAAACCTCAATACTCTACAATTTTTAAAAATCCAAATAATAACTCAAGATAAAATCTTAATTTACAAAATAAATATATAAATAATATTTTATGAATATATATATATATATATATATATATATATATATATATATATGCTAGCTGGGCCTAACCGGAATTAGTCGAGTCTTTTCATTTCGCTTTTTTAAATCTATGCCATTTTCGTTTCGTACCAAATTATTTTCTATTTTGATAGGATTCTGAAAGTTAAAATTAATTATTACGGTATCGTTTAGTCAATTGAACCAAATTGTTATAAAACTATAACTAATTGTTGTTATGGTAATATTGTTTTCATCGCTATTTATAAAATGATTGGATGTAAATAGCTTCGAAAACTTTCAATCAATGAGTGAGAATGTGCTAAGACTTTCTATTCGGCAGTTTAAAAGCTTTCAAATTTAGAAGGGTTACGAAATAATGGTAAACGTTACTATTGGCGACATGAAATATTTAAAAGGAAATACCGCTGGGAAATTAGTCAAAAACAATTTATTTGTGACCTATTTACGTTAAAAAATTGGGCATTTTAACAAGAGCCAACGAAACAACTAGGCAACAAATAAATGTTACCAAAGGCAAGATAAGTTACTCTTTTACCTACCTGGATAAGTTTATTTGCGTTTTAACTTATTTCAAGGCGTTTTTTGGTTCAAAACAAACCTGGTGTCCACCTATTTTCCCACGATTAGTGACATTTATTGGATGTATTTCAACCAGTATTTTGTTTATTTTTCGATTTTTTGACCGATTACGAAGGGTCCCCGTGCAGGGCTCATGACCAGCCATTTTGTTTTCCGTTCTAACTGAACAGGTGGACACCAGGTTTGTTTTGAACAACAACAAAAAGCTTTGAAATAAGTTAAAACACTAATAAACTTATCCATGTAGGTAAAGGAGTAACTTATCTTGCTTTTGGTAACATTTATTTGTTGCATATTTGTTTTGTTTTTTTCACCCTTTTTGTTTTGTTGGCTATTGTTAAAATGCCCTACCTCCGGAATTATTGGTTGAGTAAAGTAATACGGTAGAAAATTTAACATGCTATCTTCTATTAAATATCATTTTAAGTCACAAGTGAATAGATAAACCAAAATAAAATGTCTGACTAATTCCCCAATTTCCTTTAAAATAATTTGTCGCCAATAGTCACGTTTACACAAATATTTTGTTTTCTAAGTTAATAGTTAGAAACACAAATTTAAAAGATTAAAATGGCTGGCTTATTTGAGAAAAAAGCATTATGGTAGATTTAATTAATTTCGTTAAGTTTTTTTCTTAATAGGATTTTAAAAAGTTCGTTTTATTTTACGTTGCATTATTTTTTCAATAAATATTTTATTAAATTTATTAAAGTAAATCATAAAAATAATGATGTGTAAGTCACGTAGATGCGAAAAACTCGAAAATGTGCACACAATTTTATTAATAGGATTTTTTAAAGAAAAGAAACAACATTAATATATTATTTCTTATGTAATAAAACCTAATAATAATAATTTATATTAGCCTTCCTTAGAAATATCGTAAATATTTTTTATTTCAATGTTGTTTTTTCGTAGGCACTCATCATAAACAGGACACAACAAAATATGGTTGACTTTCTGACCAGACTGGGACACAGTTTACGAAATATAAAGCAACATATTAAAACAATGCGAAAATTTGGAATAAAACTAAAAGTCCGAAGATGCGACATAAAAAAAATAACATCTACCTTTTGGCCGTCGACTTTTTGGTTTCTCATCCAAAACATTAGCACTTGTTAAGGAAGCCATTTTGGCTGAAGTTTTTTTTTTTAATCAGGTGAATGGTTGCGCCCTCTACACGCAATCAATAAACATATTCTCGATCAAGAAAGATAACTCTACTGGATTATTTTTAATTTGACTTATAAACACTTTCAAGTCACAACAAAAAAGGGGTAAATTTGTAGATTAACACTCTCCGCTAATCTCCCCCATCCCTCCAAAAAAGAATGAGATTCTACTGTTTTTAGGCGATTACGTGTGAGCATGCCGAAAAATTTTGGGGAAACAAGAAAAAACAACAAAATTTAAAAAACAAAAACAATTATTTTAGAATTTAAAGCGGGGGATCAGTTTCGCATATAAATTTAACGTAAAATGATCTCCCATTTCCGGGATATTCTATCTTTTTAAGGTATTTACCCCCCCTCCCAATTTTTCTTTTCGAGTGCCAAAGCAAGATAAGTTCTGTGCGGGTTTTTTTTTGGGGGGGTGGGGGGTGTCATGCTGAAAAGTTGGTGAAGTATAAGTTTGCAAAGCATTCACAACTAAAAAAAACTATCTTAATTCTACCACTAAACCTAAGTCCGAGTGGCAACCCCCAAACAAAACCCCTTGTAAAACCACACGTAATTGTCTCAGAAAGTATTGTTAACTGCCTTAAAACGCTAGAATGGTCTGAAAACGGGGGATCATTTTATGTAAAAAATATGCGAAATTGATCTCTCACTCCAATTTCTAAAATAATTGTTTGTTCGTTTGTTTTCAAGGATGTTCACACATAATCGCCTAAAAAGTAGAATCTAATTTATCAGAAGGGGGTAGCAGAGAGTGTTAATCTACAATGATACAAATAAATGTATATATACTAGACTAGTCCTGCCCCGTTGAGTCATAACTATTACCAGTATTAATTCCACTCTGATTTCATTCAATACTTCATAAACTGTGACATATCTGTGAAGATTATCTCTTGCATAACTAAAACTAAAAAAAAAAGTCTATTTACTTCAATATTAACCCAACCATCACCCTAACCCTAACCCAACCATCACCAAATCCATTATTCTTACGCGTTGTACCTATTTTTGCCGACTTTGTTTCTCAACCCTATCAACTACTCAAGTTCTATCTACTTCACCTCCACCAACCAGTGGTGAAGACTCAATTTAGTTACCGCTACTCCCAGGTCCATTTTGACCCGGAGTGGTAGTACCGGTCAGGGTCCCATCTATGGGTGAAATAGAAACTATTTGTTTACAAAGTATTTGTTCAAAAAATATACACCTACAAACAACTTAATATACAAATCATACGTACAGTTTCGTCATAAAATGACTCAACGATGATTGATGTGCCGTAAACCCTCTAACGATGTCATGAAGGGGGTAAAGAGGTATGCATGTTTATTATAATTTAAAATTGGTTGTACCTACCTACCTGGTACGGCATTCACCCTGGGCAGGTTAAACTCGCTTCCTTTGAAGGAGGAAGTTTAATGGGAGTATCTAATTTTTTTTTTTTTATTAAAACAGAAACCACCACCGAGGCCACCCATGGACGTGTTAATGTGATTTCTATTTATCCCCCCTCCAGGAGATTAGACACAAGTGTCATGTGGGTTTGATGGAAGCGTTTTCAGTGGAATGACTTGGATTTGAACGTGGCACACCCAGGTTCTCAGTCCGCGTCGATACCAACTAAGCCACTGTGTCATCCACTGTATCTAATTCACAAGCGGTCTCCAGTCACATGTATATCCCGGTCAGGGGAGATGACGACGTTAGGTTTTTGTAGTTCTTACAGGGAGGTGTTGACGTCCTCCAACATACAGTGCTTGGTATTCCCAAATGGTCACCCATCTGATACTGACCAGGCTCAACGTTGCTTAACTTTGCTGATCTAACAAGAACTGGTATGTCAACGTGATTATGCCGTTTGGTTGTGATAGAAGGTCCATCTGACTTCGGGTTCGAAACAATTAGATAGAATGTCCGTCCGATTCATAGATGGAATGAGTGGATGACGACATTGAAGATTAACTGAAAATACCTTTTTATTTTGGCAGAGCTGAAAAGGAATTACAAAACAGCTAAGAGTCAACCTTTACAAAAAGGGGGGGGGCACACATTTTTGTAGATTCCATCCTGTGTTGGTGAGGTTTATTATATCCTTTTATTATATGGTATGTGTTCTTCAGAATTGTCTGATCTAATACTTGCTTCCTTTGTTTCAGCTCGTTTAACTCGTTGGTCTAATAGTCTCCATCAATTCGCTGTTTTGATACCTCATTGTAATACAGCTTCCTATTCCAGTAGCTTCTTTCCTAGAACTGCAGGGTTGTGGAACTCTCTTTCTGTTGACTGTTTTCCTCCTACTTGGTCTTCTCAAGACTAAGATCATTAGGCATCTCCTGTCTTTGCAATAATCATCTTTCGTTCTTTTTAGCTCTTTACATCAAGTGGCTTCATGCGTTGTCTGGAGCGATTTCCATTAAAAAAAAATTGCGGCAGTGCTAAAAAGGAATTAGAAAACAGCTAATAGTCAATCTTCACAAAAAGGAAGGCACTACACATCCTTGTAGATTCCATCCTCTGCTGGTAAGTTGGAAGAGCCAGCAACAGAACATCTAGTTCGTACAACTCTCGAAAACCAACTGGTTAGGCAGGAAACAACTTGCGTAGGTGCAGCAAGAACTAGCCCAACAAATTGTATTCCTACGCCAAGACATCCGATTAGTCGATGGGCCAATTACTTAGTGATAAAACTTGTCTATTTACATCAAGAGAAAATAGTACATCAAAATATGTGACTGCTACAACCCCAACAACCAAATTCTATATTATCTATAAGGATATCAAAGAAACTTATTATTTTGCTATCTGAGTTACATATGGGTTTACAGTGTGTACGGACACACTCTGTAAATTAGATGGCAAAATTAAGCAATTAAGAAGCAACACTGGAAAAAGAGAGTCACTCTTTTTCTAAATGTTCACAGAGATATTAAAAATATTAGGAAAAACAAAATTATAAAATCATCATACAGTGAGAGAGGGAGAGAGAAATACATAGATAGCTAAGTGTAAGATGGGCGACTTGTTCAGTTCATTTCAAATTACAGTTAATTAGAATTAAAATGGAATTCTTTTTAAACATAACTCAATCCCAGAACTACAGAATATTTTAAAGCATGCGTAGTAGTTGCATAATTATGATCTATTTTCTTTTGCACAAGCATGTTTTCATTCGCAGAGTGATTGATACATTGTTCGATGAGAACACTTTTGCGTGCGATAGCAATTCCGCCCAAATCTTTTCCCGCACTTTTCCAACAGTCAGTTATTTTACAGTCAACTTAACAAGACGTCATATTTCTTTTCTTGTCTCTCACCAGGACTTGGGCGAGAGGCAAGATGAAAGACCTGGATGCAACCTTTCTTGTATGGTGCATGCATGTCTACTGACTCAACATAATTTGGTATTCCTGTTTTCATGACTTTTTCCGGACCATGTTTGTTAAAGGAAAGGAGCTTTGTCTGAATAGGATTAAATGTTATCACCATTTACATCCCCATTCAACTGCAGACTGGAGGTCATTTTCTAAGGATTCACCCATTGCCTTGGATATATGCGTGCTCGTTTTACCCACATGTCGAAAATAGAGCATGGTGTCATCAGCAAATATACCCATCTCGGACGCAATTGCATCAGGGAGGTCGTTTATGAAAATCAGGAACAATAAAGGTCCAAGGATTGACCCCTCGGGTAAACCTGCATTAATGTTATGTTGTTTGGATGCACAGCCATCAAGGATAACCTGGATCTTTCTTTTTGCTAGGAAGGATCTAATTATATTAAATATTCGTCCAGTAATACCATACGAATTAATTTTTATGAGTAGACCTTCATGCCAGACATAGCTTCACCTGCCTTGTCTAGTGTGTGGTATATGCGTTTAGATATGACCGTCAGGATATCTGCAGTAGAACGTGCTTGCCTAAATCCATACTGATAGTAAGAAAAATGTTTAGTATTAACGAGGTTGCGGACTATCGCTAGATTGATTAGAGATTGAAAGATTTTAGCGAAGAGCAAGAGTAGACTGACGGACTAAAATTTCGAAGGTTAATTCTTTCACCAGAATTCTTGAACACCGTGAGGCAATTTTCCAGCTATCAGGGAAACAAGACTCGGCAAGGCATTTGTTGTAGAGTTTGGAGAGGACAGGGACCAGCTCAGCACAGCATTTCTTTATTACTATTACTGGTATAAGATCATGCTTTGGAGGTGTCAAGGTTTTTTATGATGTCATGTACTTGGGAAGAGGTGATGATCAGGTCATCAAGTGTGGCTTCAGTCCATAATGGGAAATTTGGGAGGAAGTGGTTTGCGCAGTTCAAGGTGGAGTTCAAGGCGAACCACCGTGTAGTAATTCATCCTTATCGACATCATTGTAGTTGGATAGCGGGGGGGGGGGGGGGGGATTGTTGATTACCCATCATTTCACCACACTATTCCAGAAATCGTGAGTTCCTAATTTCTGTGACTCAATACCTTCTCTTAGCTGCGGCTTTTACAATGATTTCTTGATGCTATACAGTTCTGTCTATTTGTAGTTGACTTATGGCAGTTGAATTGGCAGAATGTTTGCTGCCTCTGAGCAATAGCAGCTGCACAGTTCGAAGTGAACTATTGAGGAGATTAGAATTTCCACGTTGGGGACATGTGCTTAAATATCTGCTTTGATCCATTTGGTTACTTCATTTGTGCACTAATCAGGGAGAGAATACATTTTATTCCGAGGGCGTCTCTGATGGATTCCCAATCTGCCTGTTTGAAGTATCTTGTCATTTTGAGTAACAACTGTTTGGCTTGGGGTCGAGACTTTAGGGTGATATTAACCATTATCACAAGGTGATCAGCATTCATGAGTGGGCTATGGGCATCCGTCACACAAGCCTCAGGCAGTGTGGTCAAGAATAGGTCAAGAAGTGAGGCTTGCTGATCCTCACGATCTGGGAGGTGGATCGGGAAAGTGACAGTCTGTGAAAGGAAGGGTGAAATTGAGAAACTATGCGTTTTATTACCAGCTGCGTCTGTATAGCTCGAGAATCCAAGCCAATCATGATGGTGGACATTAAAATCCATAAATACATGTATTTAGGCGCTCGGATGAAAGTGCTGCATCTATGCTGTCAGAGACACAGTCGAGTAGGGTACAGTCCGGGGTCGGAGAAGGGTAGATGACATATGAAATATAAGTAACTTATGCTGTGTTGTAAGGTTAATCTAGAGCACATGTATGATTGATCATCTGATTCCAGACTATGTTCCGAATATAAACTGTGAGTCCATACATATGTTTGTCAGAGTCCTTGCGGTAGAGTGGGAGGTATCCAGTCATGTCAAAACGATTAGAGGAGATTGAGGAGTCTAGGTTAATTTCACTTAGTGCTAGGATATCCAGGGAGTTAGTAAAGGAGAAAGGATTCTACATCATCGATGTTGGTTCTAAGCCGTCGGATATTTGTGAATGCAAGCCTCAAGGGAGGAAGCGAATGTGTACTTTTTAGGTGGGTGTCTGGTTTGATCTTGTTGCTTTTTTATAGTGACATTTTTAGTTTATGGATAGAGTGGGTTGGGAAAAGTAGGCGTTTGTTTGATGCCAGTAAGCTCACACAAGTAGACTATTAGCAGAGTCTTCATCTATGGGGTTGTGGCTTCGGGAAAGCCCACCGGAGATAAGTTCAGGGTTCCTTTTCATGTGCGACATGACACTACAGTTACTCCGATATTATACAACTGTTGATAGAACAGCCACTCTTAGCGCTTCTTAAGAGTTAAGGCTCTTGTACTACCAGTCAAAAACAACAGCCAAACAAGCTGTTAAACCTCTATCCTCAACCTGAGAGAAATTATATCGTATTTAAATGCAGTTATTCATTTATTTATATTTTTTATGATACTGATAATCGAAAGTACTCGATTATTTTTACAGTAGAGTATTGATTTTAGTTTTTAGTTAGTTTGGAATGCAATTGCTAAAAGCTGTCCAATACATGTAAAACAGACGTTAAATCAATGATGATGATGATGATGATGATGATGATGATGACGAAGTTAGAGCTGGGCAAAGGAGGCGAGGAGAAAGTTGTAGTCACAGTCGTGGTGTTCAACGGGGTAGTGACCCTGAGCATTCATTGGAGGGTGGGGGTATAAGATTGTAATAAAAAAATGTCAGCACTAATGAACTTTTGGGGCTTATCACACTGTCAGAAATGTCTGTTAGCTCTTTATCTAGTATAGCATGAGCGAATTCGTTGATCCCCCACAGATCTTCAGCTGTTCGTTTCTCTGAAGTAGTTGTTGACGTCTAGTTGTAGAGATGGTCGTAGTGGTGATGTGGCAGTTATACAGATGTTGATATTTTCTTCTTTCTGTTCTTGATGGCTGGAGTAAGAACAGTAATTTACAGCAAATATATCAAGATAAACTGCATCTTTCTCTTGCAACCCCTGTCGGGTGGAGGAGGACTCAAAACCCATGTCTGATCACTTCAATGTTTAATTCTCATGGCTCGGAACTTTCTAGCTTTTCTCCTCCCATGACGTCACATTCTGATGCATAATCCTAATTCTAAACTTTTAACTTCTAAATGGAATTTTCCATTTTTTGCTTAATTTTAACTTTATGTGGGAAATACTGTTTTTAACATTATTTTCACATAACTGCATGTTAATATTGTTTAAAAAAAACAAACAAAAAACAATAACCGTGATGTACAAATTCGGGATGGACAATAAATATGATTCCACACATTTTTCCTATTCATTTAAATATATATAAATATATATATATATATATATTTAAGTAAAATTAAAGCCGGGCACTTTAGAGAGATTAAAATATAGACATTCACCTAATGCTTCAGTGCGATACTCCGACTCTGTCATTGAGTTCTATTTGACTGTCTTGATGTTTACGCTCGCTGCTCTCAGCATGGCCAAGAGGATTAGATATCTCTGTGACCGTCTGAGATTGTCATTTCCCTACACTAATGAGAGCCGAAAGCTCGAAACGACGTCGTATGTAGGTAAAAATATTAAAAATATAATTTAATATTATATATATATATATATATATATATATATATATATATATATATATCATTAAATACGATAGACAACTTCTGTCTGCATACTTTTATCCTGATCCATTCCAATTTGCTAATGTATTTCCTTGTTTCTAGTGGGAACTGGCCGATGTAAAGGTCATGGTGCTACGATATTTATAGGTCAAAGTTTTTTTAATATTTATTTATATAATTATTCACGTGTTAGTTCCTATATTAATAGGGTATTATGTTCGTGGTATAAGCATTTAAGGATATTGTCGCAGTTATTAAATTTTATTTTGTTGGTAGTTGTTTTTTTTTGTTTTAATGAGTAGGACTTCTAATATATACATGTTTTGTTTATTAGTAGTGTGTTCTATAATAGAGGTGTTATCTACAAGAAGTAGATATATATATTGCCCATTTTTATGGTTTAATCGACAGACAACAGCTGTTCGTTTTTCTGAAGTAGTTGGTGACGTCTAGTTGTAGTCGTACAGATGTTGATCTTTTCTCCTTTCTTCTCTTGGTGGCTGAAGTAAGAGAAGAAATCGAAAAAAAAAAAGACAACAAATAACTCCATTATTTTCTCTGAGATTTGATTTACTTCTGACAGTAATTTGTAAGAAGTACCATCTAGATGAACTGCATCTTCCCTTTCCAACCCTCATAGGGTTGAAGACTCGAAAACCCGTGCCGGTTTACTTCAAGTTTAGTTCCCAAAGGCAACAACTCTCTAGCTTTTATGCGACATACTTCCTCCCATAACGTAACTACTAGTACACGTCAGCTTAACTCTAAACTTTTAACTTCCTATGGAATTATTCACTCTCTACTTAATTTTAACTTTACATGGAGATGTCGAATTTTAACCTTATTTTTTACACACTGCGCATTTGCATATTGCTACATTTATTCATTATATATACTAGCAAAAGTATGCTTCTTATGGTTGTATAATGTTGCTAATGCATGTGACGAACGAACATATACTACACTACTCTCCCACACTCATTAAAGGTAACAAAGTTATGGTAATTATTTAAATAAAACAAATTGAAAATTTGAAGCTTAATAAAGTATTACACATTTTTAATAAGAATTTTTAAGGAAGAAATGATTAGAAAAATAGACATCAAATCGTATTAATGATTTCCTAAAGTGAACCATATACAGAAAAAGGACCCCGGAAATTGAAAAGATGAAAAGAGACGAAATTCGGTCTACACCGATTGACCTGACAGTTTTTTGTAAACAAACGAATAATAACGCTGTGTTTTTTGGCTTTTGTCAAAAACTCGCTTTTTAATACAGGGAAAGATTTATTTTAAGAAATATTCATTAAATATCTATTTTTAATGTAGGATGCGTTTTTTTTTATTTACAAAACTTTTTTAATAATCAAACGAAACATTGCAGAATTCTCGTTCTAAAATGTTTTTGTGTCACTATTTACTTGCCTCCCCACGAGGGCAGAATGCATAATAAAATAAAAAAATCTTATATGTGCATCTTTTTTTTTTTTTACAATACGTTTTAATAAACACAGAAGATTCTATTTTTCGTGTTGTGTATTTTAAGAAAAATAAATAAGTATTTAATATACCCCTTTTTTCTTAAAATACACAACAAAGTTGGAAGTCTTGCTTCTTTCAAAGTTGCTCAAAGACTCCGTACCGGTGTATACCAGTTGAGGATACGTTTTTGACAATCAGTCCAACGGAGACAAGGCCAACTCGGTGGTCTTTTATCTGTCGGGCTGAGGTATTAGTCTTAGGTAGTCCTAGGAGAGGAGTTAGTTTATTGCTACCTGCCTAAGGCGCTCTGATCAGGAAATGCTGACAGGGCTGCCCAGGCAATTTTTAAGAGGCCAAAGTGCCCCTCCTTTAAGGGTGCTGGTTTATTACCTTATGTGGGAAGTATGTCTTGTGTTTAACCTCCTGAAGAGGGGTGAATAAAATACCTTAGTGAAGTCCACATCAACCTCAGTGTAATGAGGTCCGCCTGCTTTTTCCTTACAGTTATTCATGTATCGGTGCAATAAACAACCTTCATGTTTTACACTGTCCATTCCTTCATTTTGTCATTGCCATGGTTTTTTCTCTGTCTCAGTAGTAAGACCATTCAACCAGCATCGATCCTTTCAACAACTATTTTCTTAACTTTATTAATTAAAATATTAAGGTGCTGATTTATATACATTAGAGGTAAAAAAACGAGTTTATTCTTATTTATAAGTTTTTGAAGTTAAGGGTAAAAATAAATAAATAAAATAAAAAAATTATTTTTATTACAAATCTGTTGTTTTAATGAATAAAGTTAAGTTTATTCTTATTTATAAGTTTTTGAAGTTAAGGGTAAAAAATAAATAAATAAATAAATTAAAAAAAAATTATTTTTATTACCAACCTGTTGTTTTAATGAATAAAGTTTGTTGTAAGCTCCATTTTTACAGTCGTTAATTAAAAAAAAACGTTTCTTTTGGTTTCTACACAGATAACTATCAAGCTTGCTTTTGCTACTTTTTCGACCAACAAAAATTTCTTGCATTTCACCCACGAATAACACTTAACTATCTTTTTGTTTTTCACTAAATCAACACATGATGATTGAATAACCAGCTGATGGCATTATCTAAGTTAAATTGTATTATCATGGAATCTAGTGATATCACAGTTGTCATATATATAATGTTAACAGGCAATTTAAAAATTAAAAAAAAAAAACGAAAAAAATGCTTCACACTAAGAATCAGGGGACTCTTTGCTTCTAACTGCGATCCACTTCTGTCCAGTTTAAAAATTTGGTGGGTATAACGTCATACACACAAAGATAGTGGTGGGTGCTATTTCGAGCAGTTCTGATGGAGCGGCTAATCTGAAAATAAATGTTTTGAATATAGTCTAACAAAACGTCAAATAATTAAGCAATCAGTTAAAAATAAGCCTCTCTCTTTCAATCTCTGCAGCAGACTGAAATAGGATCTATTTCTTCTCGTCCCCTGTGAGCAAATTGGTCATACGTTGACCAATCGGCTTGCAGGGCATATTGATATCAACTGTCCCCTCATGGACTATTTTCTACCACCTGGTCAGTTGAAGAATTACGCAGAGAGAAATCGGCCAACAACGAAGAAACATCTCTCTCCTGCCTTTCCCCTGCATCATTCCAGCAGCAGCCATCTCCACTGGGAATATATTTGCTGACGACCCAGCAGCATCTTTTCTTCACTGGGACACAGTTCCAACCCTCTGTTAAATAAACCCTTTGTTGTTGCCTGTTACTTGGTTGTTGTTCGTTCAATTCATTTTGTGCGATAAATGTAAGGAAGGGACCAACACCTCCCTTCTATTACATCTCTACCTCCAAACCTTTCAAGACAACCATGGCAAATAAACCATTCATTTTCTGAGATCGAGTTGCTGCATTATTTAATTGAATAATTCATGTAAGAAGCACATCAGATGAATACATTAATGAAATCATCCGGTATGATCATTGCAATACATCTATGAATATGCATGAGTGCGTTCATTGCACTGCCTTGAGTCGTCCCACTCATTGTGCCAGTCCAAAGTTGTTGTTCGATTTAGTCAGTGCTGCAACAAAGAATTTTCGTTCCACGCAAAACCACAAGTCTAGTCTATAAACAAGTAACAGGTTTATTTGTTGGAGGTTAAAAATGATGCTCGTGTTCTCAGGTTGAATAGCAGACTTGCAAAATGAGATTTTTGCCCGACCAAATCAAACAAGTCCCATAAATTTAATCCTTTAGCTAAAAAAATGGCCCACATTGCCTGGACAGGCATTTCCCAGCTAACTCACTGCTAGCCCCTCAGGAAAACCAATCGCCTGTGTCATGCCCAGAAGGCCAGCCCCCCCCCCCCCCCTTCGGGAATCTTTTCCTCCTGACCAGAAATCTTGGATTCTAGTCTTTCTCAGTGGTCACCATTCGACCACCTAGAAGCTGACTGCTGGAGATATACACTAGAGATAACTGCCAGACAGTCCACTCAAGGGGGTTTATCATGGAGCCCATCTACAAACATTACTTTTCTCAAGTAGGCCAGTTCCCAGCATGACTCCCTGATTAATGAAGCACTTATTTTTTTTCAAAGAAAAAGAAAATTCTGGTTGGCCCAATATAAAATCAAAGACATTTTCAGTTTTCTCCATGCCCTTCCCCTTTCCTTTGGCCGAGCATCTATCACCTGCAACGTCTGTTATTTGCATGCACCACCAAAACATGCAGCCTAGTGCACGTTTACACATGCACACATGGTGACGTCCTAGAAGACAAGACATGCTTTTGAGTTGAACGATGTATTAATTGTAAATAACTTTTTGTAAGTAATTGATTAGGCTATGCCTTATTAATATTGCAATTAATTGTATTAAAGAGGCAAAAAAATGCAACTAAACAAAACAAACATTATTTTCTTACAAATTAAATCCCGTACGAACATATAAACAAGAAGTGCTCAGACCAGTGTTGTCAATTTAGCATTTTTCCTGCTAGATTTAGAGATTTTGTTTGAAATCTAGCTCGTAAAATTTGGATCTAGCAGCTAGAATTTTTTGTCTGTAAAATCTGGAGATTTTGTTTCCCCTCCATAACCGCAATTTCAGTTAACCTACTTTCTGTATTCATTTCCTCTAGTCATTATATAAGACTATTTCTCAAGTTAGCTTCCATCCATGATATATGCACATAGTTGTACATTTTAATAAAAAATTCAGTATTCATAAATATCCCCGCGATCCCCCGACCCTATAAACCATAATCCACCACAACTTTATAAATATTTTGTTAAACATTACATTTTTCGATAAGTCAGAATCAACTCGTTCATGGATTAAGTCCATCGTTTGTTTTCTTTTGTACATTTAAATTAAATACAGATAACAATACAGTGATAAATAAAAATTTAAATGATGTGAAAATAAAAAAATATGTATAGAAAACAGGAAACATTATGTATATTCGTAATATTTTTATGTAGGGTACGAAAAGTTAAAATCTATCAGTTTCCTAGAGATTTGTTTGTTTCGATCTATCTAATTTGGCAACACTGGTTCAGAAAAAGAAAAAAGAAAAATTATAAAAAAAAAAAACAAAACAAATGAAGGAACCTTCTTTTTGTAGGCCTCCACTACCATCGATGGTAATGATTTATTGATACAAAAAGTAACAAAATAAAAAAGGTTAATGTTAACAATTTAAAAAAACAAAATAGTTGCAACAAACAAACTTTTTTTTAAGTACTTCAGTCTTAAAAAAAAGATTTTTTTTTCAAACAAAAGTTAATATTTCTAAATAAAATATGTAAAAAATAATGTGATTAATAATTCATGGTAATAATGTTTTAGCTGCAAAATCTTTGAACAATTCAAAATTCTTATCACATCCCAATATATTATAATTTAATTATTCTTAAAATAGTAATTTGGTAACAATGACTGATATGTTATAAAAGAAGATTTGGAATTTCCCTTTTCTATTTTTTTTAACATTACGAAAGAAGAGAGATTGAGAGCTATATACAGGGTGGGCAAAAATAAGGGTCCTATTTTTAAAAATTCATAACTTTTTTATTTATTGATTTTTTTAATTTTTTTTTTTAGAATAAGTAAAGGACCCCTTCCGAAGCAAGCATGAGCCGTATTAGCCCTAAGGAACGTACCCTCATTTAGAAAACATTATTTTTGCTTAAAAAACTCAAAACAGTGTAAAAAACAATACTTTAGTTTTTGTAAGTTTTAAGAAGTGTTTTTCGGCTAAAATTTGTTTTGTTTATTTCAAAAAATCTCGGAAGGGTCAGTCTACACACGCATAAAGTTTGGTGAGTTTAACTTTTATTTTGTGGAAGTTATTCAAATTCAAGTTATTCAAATTTAAAGATAGGACCCTTATTTTGGCCCACCCTGTAGAATCAGCTACACTATTTTATTTGTACCAGTAAAATATTTTAATTATTTCTCCATGAAATTGAATTTGTTCTGGCTTTCCTAATTTATTAAATAAAGGAGAAAGTGTATGTATGGGTTGTTATAGGTTTATGTTTGCACTGAGAGTAGGGTACTTTTTTATGTGTGGGGTGGGGGTCCACACTTTATTTAAGTAGTATATCCAAAAGAAGACAAATAGAGGGGGCTAGGAGGTTAAGATAGTATAAGAAAAAAGAAATATATAAGAAAAGGTAAGGTAAGGTTTATCTATTTTACAGCATATCAACCCTTTTTGGGAGAGTTGCTGAAATACTGAAACACAATACCTATTGTGAACGATTCACTGCTTCAGGTTCTGTCTCCATAAGGTTATTTACTGGTTTAAGGACGTTAATTATTTACAGCAAAATGGGGTTCAGCATTACTCCAAACAGGTATGACATCATAATATCTAACCAAGAGAGAAAACATATCCCTTTAAAGTAAAGTACAATAACAATTTTTAGTAATTTACTAGTTTAAGATTGTTAATTATTTACAGTGAAATGGGTTTTGGCATCTTATTTGGTATTAAAATCATGATTCATGTAATTTTCTTGAGTGAAAACAATACTTAAATATTAGGTGTTTAATATCAAAATTAAAATTCAACATGACATCCTCTCTTTGACCGTCTTGTTAAAATTATGGTTTGGAATATATATGAGCTGTACCCACCTGAGGTTGCCGCAAAGTAAAAGAAAAAAAATGACTTGTTTATGAAGAAGCAAAAATTTAGGCGATTTTAATTTCGTAATCAAATCATTTTGTGAAAAAGGAATTTAAAAAAAGTTTGTTTTAGTACTTGACACTAATCGATTAATAGCAAAAAATAACACACACACACGCTTTAAGTGGCATAATTTAATATATATATATATATATATATATATAAATTCTTTGTAGAATGGTAGGAAAAATCCCAGCAGAGTGCTCGATTAATTAAGAATCAAAGTTAAAAATTAAGAGCATAATATTTATTTATTCTGTACCAGAATAAATATTTATTTATTCTGTACCAGAATAAATATATATATATATATATATTGTAAGAATTCAAGGGAAAGAACTCAGTATAATTGCACATGATTACTTCTCTTTAATCTGTTTCGGTAAGTAATGGAAAATGTTTAATTCTAACAGTTTTCTTAGCCAAAATAAGTATGTTACCCTATCCTCCCGAAATTGAAGCGAAATAAAATATATTTGTACCGATAACATAGTGGAAGGAAGAAACAAAAAATAGGCTCGTCCAAATGAAGTATTAATATGTCAGATCGATTGCTATTTGTATCTGAATTTGAAAGTCTGACACAATAACTTCATATGTTAGATTATATGTTGGAAGATATATATTTCAGCATAAATTCCTAGTTTACTGGCATAAATTTTAAATGTGTTATGCATATTTCCAAGCCGGAAGTAACCAGAGTTATCCGCCCTTACATGATTTCGTTGACAAAACGGGCAAAGAGAGGATATCATGTTGAATTTTAGTTTTAATATTAGCATAAATAATGTAAACTCAAGTAGTACGTATCTCTTTTTCAATCAATTTTGCAGATACAAAGATATGGCAGTATGCAAGGTAAACTTTCACACAAAAAGAACAAAAACAAAAAACAAACATTTTTTTTGTATGTCATAAAAATTTTAGCAACAAAAACCAGTTGGAAAAAATTAAATATCAGGGAATTACGAAGTAAAAAATTTTTTGGAAGTCACTCCAAAACAAGACATGATGCCACTTGATGTAAGGAGTTAATCATAATAATAAAAAGGGAGGGGAAGGTAGAATCACTTCAAAACAAACCAAGCCTTAAAGAAACCCCACCACCAGCGTTCAATCCCCTGGCTTATCGAAATGTATAAAGTTGTAGCTCCTGTTTGTTTGTTCATTAACATCTAGGGTCACCCATCTGGTACTGACCAGGATCAACACCACTTAACTAATTGGGAATACCAGGCAGTGTATATGAGTGGACAGCGACATCTCCCTGCAAAAACTAATGTCGTCATCTGTCCTTACCGGGATATACATGTGACTGGGGACAACTTGTGAATTTAATATTCCCTAGAAACTTGCACCTTTGGAGGAAGCTGGCTCAACCCATCCAGAGTAAATATCGCACCAGGTAGGTACAGGAACTCTTAGGGGTTTGGAGATAAACCCTGATAATCATATCTATTCTGAAATCAAGATATTTGGATAAGTATATTTCATTTTGATCAAATAATCATATTGTGGGAGTCAGTGTTCGTGCTGGATATCCATAACAATGAAATATTATGAAAAGTATAGAAATTTTTAAAAAAGAATGGAAATGTTAACATAGGTTTCAGGGCTTGGAGCAAGAGTACATAGGAGGCTTCATTAATTCCAAGGAAATGCCAAGTGTGCCTCGAGGGGGTGGAAGACTAAATTTATCGACGATTATTTCGATAAATGTTCCATTACTTACACTACCCATCATGCAATCAATGCTGAGCACATTCGTGGGGCCTACTCCAAAAAGTGAATTTATAAAATGTAAAAGTAAGAATAAAAAAGGTAATATTATGTTATGGGTTTGGGGGCACAAGAATTTAGGGTTCCTCATTCAATCCCGAGAAGCACCGAGTCTTCCTGCTAGGAATATATATATATGTAAAACTTGAGCAGATTCTAGTATACAGTATCATCAACAGGAATGAAAATCTACCTAGAAGAGTTTTTCACCTCAATACCGAGTTGCTGTCTCTGCAGTCACCTGCAGAAGATGCACAATCGTCTCTTTTGTCTCAACAGAAAAAAAGCAACATTCTCTGCCCATGTTTCTGCTCCCTGGAACAGCCTGCCAGAGGGGGTCGCGATGATGCCTACCATATCCAGGTTTAAAGTTACCTTAGACAAAGATTTATACGGTATATAGATGCAATATTTTCCATCTTTTTACATGGCTTGCTGGACTTTGCTATCATTTTGCTGATAAAATTGATTGATGTTAGTAATCAATTTTTTCCCTGCTACAACCATTGTGCCGGTGAACGTGATGTTGTCTAACCAGTCAAACTCTTTAACCCTTATCCTCGAGTGGCCTTTGGGCCTTTATAAGCGGTGACTTTTAATGTAAAAAAAAAAAGAAGAAAAAGGTAAAATACAGAGTGACCCCCCCCCCCCACAATGTGAGCCATGGAATTGTTGAAATTCACAATCCTTTCTGTAATCCAGCCATAATTTGTACATTAAACTTTAATATATGTTTGACTTGTTCACTAAGTTTCAGTCATAAACGTCCAACAGTTTTTGTTTTATTGTTATTCAAAGATATGTAGGGACACTTTGATGATAGTTTTATCAGTAGGAGGTGTTATTCAGAATGGGATTCACACTCACTGGACCGTAACGCCCTCCCCATTTTTATCTTTGGGGTTATTATTCCAAAGATAATGTCTATCAAAACAATCTCTCAGACTATTCCTAAACTGAAGAAAACGGCCATCAAAGTCCAAGTCAGGGCAGCGTTAAGGGAAGGGTGTCAGAGTTATCAACAATTTTGCACGTCGTATCCAGGTGTGCTTACCATTGAACGGCAATAAAGCAAAGACTGTTGGACATTCAAGACTGAAACTTGGTGGACAAGTCAGACAGACTGAAGTTTATTTGTACCAAATATGGTTGGATTGCAGGAAGGATTATGAATTTTATTAACGATTCCATGGGTGGCACTTATTTTTTGGGGGGGGGGGGGGAGGGGGTCAATTTGTACTTGTTAGAGTAGCTGAGGTCATGTAACATTAATACTGCATAGCAGCATACCGGAAACAGAGAGGGGGTATAAATATTTATTAAAAAATTAAAAAAATGAAATCCAGTAAGAATTAAAAACTATTTTTTATTTAAGGTATTTACATACATAAAATCTATCAAATGAATAGTAGATATGTTATATCAATCATAAAATACATCTTGTTTTACTGCAGGTTTCAGGTTTTAAATCATCAGACCTACACCACCAGCAACCCAGGCATTTCTCAAAAGAAGAATGCCTCCTGCTTGAATGTGATGTCATGCTACACACCACATAAACATTAAAAGCTAAATGACATCATCGCCTCCATTCAGTCTTGAGAGAATGGATAACCCCTGTGAGGGTGCTTGCAAGTGTAATTGTGAAGCAAGGGTTACACAATCTCCACTACACCTCTCCTGGGTGGGAACTGCTTGATTCCAGTGGCAAAGAGAAATCCAGGACGACTGGAAACAATTCTGAGATAAGCAGAGAGCACATACAGCACCAGATATTCCCAAATGGTCACCCATTTTAGTACTGACCAGGCTCAACTTTGTTTAAATAGCCCGACAGAAAAACACACAATATGTGACATGGATACTGAGCACCAGCCAATGAAAGTAGTTCGAATCCAATTCCACTCATTGTAGAATTAGAATAAGATATACCGACTGAAAAAACGTGTGGCATACAATCTGTTGTAGATACTTCATCAGTGCATAAAAATATGTCAAAAAGATATGGTTGGTTAAATAAGCACCCACTTTTATGCATGCTATAAAACAATCTCATATCAAATAATAATGATTGATTGATAGATTTTTTTTCGGCATATCAACCCTTTTGAATTATTTAATGCAGACTGCACTTTTTTGTATTTTTGTATTTGACGCTCTTTATATCTTCAAATAGCAGATTTTATTTTGTAGATAAACTATTTGTAGATCAATTTCTTTCGTATATTTTGTAAATAAACTGTCTACAGTCGATAAAATAGGAGATTTGGTTTAGTTTATTGAGCTTATAGATATTAGATTTTAGGTCATAAGCTCACCGTCTCAAAAAGGAGACTATAAGTTCCACCCTGACATCATCAAACAATTCATCATGCTACCAGCATTGTAGTATGGTTGTTGCGTGGGGATAAAATCAACACATTCTATCATAAAGTGTCTCACCGTATATGGGAATAGTATGGAGTTCAATATGCATATGTGTGCAAACATGTATATAGTGTATTAACATAATGTAGGTGTTTCTCGGATAAAAATGATGAATTTCTTCACATTTGAAAAATAAAAAATATAGCTTCATGAAAAACAGAAATGCATGTAAACTATAAATGTTATGAGTTTAATATTTCAGACATTCCTCTGTCCTTTTTCAAATTTTGTTTTTTTATAAAATATGAATGAATATGGAAGTTTATGAATCACTGGACAACAAATATATTTAAGTTTTTTTAAAAATTATTTTCTTTATCGCCTTTTTTTATTTATTTATTAACTACGAACAAGCTGTTCTTTGATGTTCTTATATTTACATATGTCCAGCAGCTTTATGTGAAAGTGTACCAGAGAATTTCTCTAATATTATTATTATTATTATTAATATATATATTTGGGCTACGAGTGGTCAATAGCTGGAATGAGCTGGCGTAATAGGTTGTCAATGCCAAAGACATCAACAATTTTTAGGGATAAATTAGTCATATAGACAATATTTCGTTCGACCCATGCAGCGATACGAAAACCAGGCATGGAGCAAGTGTTACAGACCTAGCTTTTTACCTGAAGCGTAAATGTAAATTTTCAATCATAATAAAAAATGATATGTTTAAATTGAAACTTTGTGAAACCAGGTAGTAAATTTCTGTTCATTTATTTGAATTATATATATTTAATTCAGCAGAATAAAAAATTTGTTTGACATTAAGTGTTAACCATTAATCTGCAGTATTAAGTTATGGGAATTCGTAATATATTTACTTGTTTTTATAAAATATTTAGTCATACAATCTCCAAGACATATAGCAACATATTAGTTCTTATATATATGTATGTATGGAAATATATATTTGTGTATATATATGTTAAAGAAAATATACCAGAACTGTTCAATGTAAAAGCCCGATGAATGTTAACATTTAACAACAGAGCATTTATAAGTAAACAATGGTATGTTAAATTCCAATGTTCAAATCTTTATTCATATTTTTACTTGCCAAATTTAAAAAGAAATTCAATGTAACTCTTAAATTATTTGTTTTGTGTAGAAACGAACAACCAGGAATAAATACATAATTACCAGGATCCTTCGCTCATCAGAAGATCGTCAGATCACAGGGATTTTCTCCGGAAGTGATCTGACCATTACCAACGAATGATCCAAAGGCAATCATTTGGATACCCAATTAGCATAACTATTTTTTAAACAGTTCATAATCAATTAAGGTTTGGTGTTATACATTTGTAATTTTATCGTGGCATTTTGTCTATATATGTGCAATAATGTTTTCGATATTAACAGTAATTAAAATGACTTAATAAAAAAATTAATAACTTACTAAAAGCCTTTCCTCTAACATCGCTCCCTAAAATTCTTACAGACAAGCAAAGCGAGAAAAGAAAAGGGAAGGGAGTGGGAGGCTGGCTAAATGAGTTTTGTCTTTGCAAGAAACTTATGAATAGAATGTTTATTATTTAAAATGTTGGTTTCAAGTATTTCACGTAGAGAACTTTGCAAAGCGATAGCAAGCTGGCAAAACCAGCTACACACACATACACACAAAATACACACACATACACACAAAATACACACACATACACACAAAATACACACATGTTGCCAGTAAGGGCTTAGATAAAAATAATTCAAAATATAGTTATGTCTACAATTTTATTTTTAATAGAATTAAAAAAAATTTGTTTTAATTTTATTTTTCATTCTAATAAATATTGAATTTGATTAATAGTATATAAAAAAAAATTAATTAAATGCATATTTATCAAAGTTACATACAGGCGAGAAACACACACAGACACAACATCTTGTCTGATAGTTTTATTAATATAGAGAGTAAAGACAAAAAAGGGGGGATGTCAACTGTTATTGAGCACTTTTAGTAGCTGCCTTTCGTCAGACTAATTCTTTTTTAATCAGTCTATTAATTTTGATGGATTCAGCGAATTGGTCAAGCATTCCGCTCTTCAATGTACAGATCACACTGTTATAAGTGATTGAGCACTTTAAAAAAAATTATTTTTCTTAAAACTTTTATTCACCCCAAACAAGGCACATTGCCACCGAGGGGTTACTGTGATTAGGAGCCAGATTTATAGGGGTCATCCTCAGCGGGGAGTAGGGCAGCAAGATGTTTGTTCACATTGCACCTAAATTTCTACATGTTCGTACAGTCAGGGAAACAGATGAACAGAGAGGGAATTCTAAAAGCAAGCAATCCAAGAAAAGAAGCTATTAGAGAAGAAATTTTTCCGGCATCTGGGTACCTCTACAGGCATTGCTGCCTTAAATCCCAATATTAAAAGTGGTTTGTGCTTGTATGGAGAACTGAGTTAATCATTCTATTCTTCTGGTTGCTTATATAAGCATCAAGTTAGTCTATTTTTGCAATCTATTTCCTCTGGTCTGATGAGTGCTTTAGCACAAACGTCTCAGTCACCGGGTGGGTTCAATAGGGGTAACCAATTATTTTGGTTATATATATATATATATATATATATATATATATATGCCTTATACATCCTCCGTATATTAATACCTTGGTCACTAACAATTATCTTATAAATACATAAGATAAAATCTGAGTTTTTTGGTTAAACATCTTATTCATCGTAACTATCCATCTGTTTTACCCACAGAAAATCAATTATTCCATGTTCATTGAATAGAATTGCGATCTTCACTGGGTTTTAATAGATGTCCCTCCAAAAAAACAAACCTAGAATCAGAAGGAAAATGAATCCATGTGAAATAAAGTTGTTACCTTCAGTATCATTTCTTCTGATCCTAGATTTGGTTTTTTTCCCCCCGGATATCTACTAACAACCACTAAAGAGTCAGATCCTACATATCCTTTGTTATGCAATTTACAAAGGATAATTACGATTTTCTGCCGGTGAAACGGCTGTAGGGTCATGATGAATAAAATGTTTTAACCAAAAAACCCAAATTTATTTTCTTATATATATGAGCTCTGGCATTTATTGATTATTTTACTACTAGTAGTAAAACTTTAGTATTGAGTTTTCGACTCATTTTCTGTGACTTCAAAGAAATAAAAAGTAGATACAGACTAAATATTATGAACAAAGCATTGGCTTCACATCCGGTCTTCAAATAAATTTTATACCAGATATGAAACGAATGATTCGTTCATAATATCCAGTCTGAATTTATTTACATAAATATGTTGGACGCTTAAAAAATAATTGAGCACTCTGGTCAAATTTTCTTAAAAAAAAAAAAAAAAAAATTAAAAAAAGATATATATATATAAATATATATATATATATATATATCTATATCGTGTGGCCAGTTTCAACAGTTATCTCCACACTGAAGATTCCGTTAGGATGATACATATACGTATGTGGATAATAATTAAATATTTATAATTAAATAATTATTTATACCTCCCTTTTGGCCGGGCCTTTAAGAGAAATAATATAAGCCATCTAATCTAAGCTAAAAATGCAAGTTCTTGTCTACTTGATTTATTGAAGACTTATAACTGCTGACTATGTTGTCCGTCTGAATTAACATAAATAGGGTTTATTTCTCTACTTGTCGCATAGCAGTTGGAATTGGCCTCATCGGTTAGAGCATTCGGATTCAAGTTAAAGGTGACCCGTGTTCTGGGGTTCGAATCGTACAATTGGTTTGAACAGTTATCTCCACACTGAAGATTCCTTTAGGATGAAACATATACGTATGCAGATATATATATATATTTAGTTCAATTCTTTTACAACAATTTTATTAGGTGTTGTCTTTAAAACGAGATAAACTTATAAACCTAAATTATATACTTTCATAGCTACAATTTTAGTCAGAATGAAGTACTTGGAAATGATTTTGTCTCATTTTTGTAGGGTTACTTGTATGTGGAATTATGACGAATTGCAAGTGTCGGCTGTTTAAACGTTTTTCGGCTGAATATGTTAACACTGTTTTGTATCTCTAGAATCCATTTTGTGTCAAACTCATGAGAGCTGATGTCAAAATGTTTACATAAAATGAATGAAATGAACAGATCAATAGAAATCCCACCCCCATATCTCTGTTTTCCCAAGCTGTGACCAATTGGATAGCAAGAAAACCAAATAAAGATTCTCTCTCTTTATCATTTGCTCATCATTTGGGGTTTGAACTCTGCAAGGCAACTTTTACACTGGCCCAGACACCGACTGCTGCAAAAAGAAAGAAAAAAATAATTATAATTAATTACAAATGTTTATTTACAAATCTATACTATACTATACTATTTAATGCCGAATCCGGTCAATTTGGTAAAGTTTTTATGCTTCAAGTTCTTTATATCTTCAAATATTTATTCATGGTGTTTGGTTTGGTTGTTTTGTAGAGGAAAATTCTTGTTTTCGTTTTTGGCTTTGCAGAACATTGAGTTTTGCAAAGAGAAAGAAAAAAAAAAACAATAACATCAATGTTTGGTGCATTTTTGATCAGGAAGCCGGTATCTTCAGCCAGTGTTTTGGAGATTACTTACATCAAAAACTGTAAGCTAACTTGTGTAAATAAAAATAATTTGTTTTCAAGCTGAAATTATTCAACTAATATGCTCGTATCTTTTCAAGCAGAACATTTTGATGATAGTTGACATTACATGAAATGTTTTTTTTTCTTTTCAAATTATTCTAACATTATTTCTGTAAAAAGCTGTCAGGTGAAAAAAATTTATTAATGATTAAATTTTATTTTTATTAAATTTTTTTTTATTTTGGAATTTGAAAATTTTATACCACTAAAAAACGGTTTCGGAATTTTTCAGATGAAGATTTATAATTTTTATTATTTGGATTATTTGGACTACTATTCTCATTTTGGGTGATATTTTCACAATGTTTCGGCTGATATAACCTCCGACCTTCTTCAGGTGCATCTTGTCGAATTTGGGAATCTTTATTACAGATTCTTGCTGAACCCCATGCACACGTGACATGGTGGATAAAGAAGTTAAATAACAATCAGTTCTAAGTGACAGTCTTCTAGAGATTGAACGTTCAATCCTCACTACAGGCCATATTAACTAAGAATAAAATAAAACTTCCTTAAGACTTCTACTTGGTCATGGCTGACAGAACAAGAACAATTCTGTATAGATTCCACAGTTAGACAAGATACACCCGAAAAATACCGGAGGTTACATCGGCCGAAACGTTGAGAATAATATCCAAGAGGAGAAAAGTAATCCAAATATTTTACTAAAAAACTTTTCAACACTTTAAAAGTACAAAAAAAAAAAAAATGAAATGAAACTGTTACACATTTAAGTTAGGACTAAAAAGATTTAAACTAACTTTATTTATTTGATTGTCTTCGAGTTGTGACGTAGATGCTTCAGCTTTGTTGATGTCATTTCTTACCAAACCAAGAGGCTGAAAAAAATAAATAAATAAATAAATAAAAAAAAATGTAACAATGAATACAATAAAATGTCAACAAAAAAAATGCAATTAAATATTAATCAAATACTCATGAATGGTGGATTTTGATATGTTAGGTCTTTCTGCTAGTTCTTGTTGTGTAATATGGGTTATTCTCTTGGTCATCATTTGTAGACGATGGTCTGCCTGAGTGTTCTTTATCATTAAGGTTAAAATCTACAACTCTAAACTTTGTGAACCACTTCCGTATTGTTCTGTCCGTTGAGGCATCTTCACCATACATATCTTTTTTGTTGCTTGTGGGCCATTCTTGCCTTTATGGAAATAGAAAAGCATCAAGTGCCCTAAAATAGGTCTTACAATTTTCCATTTTCAAAGGGCTTCAAAATTAACACAAATTAAATAATTTGGAACTTTCTTTCTCAAGAGATAGCTGGAAGTATGCTCTAACCGGAAATGTAAGTATACTATATCTGTTAATAATTTGTCATGTTCTAACGTGTCGAAACATGAACTACTAAAAATCAGCATAGACTTTTCGAACAGCCTAATATCTTTAAGCAAATAAAAAAATATAAAAATCCATATGAGGTGTGTCTGAATTAAATTTAGATTGTTATTTCTAAGTCCATAAAATTATAACCTAAAATTTCTGTGTCCTGCAACGGTTATCGTATAATAATGATTGAAATAGTCAATTATATATTCATCATGCTGGCAGTTTTAATAGAGAATTAAATATTAATGAATGATATGTGTATTAAGTAGTATATATGATATCATTTACTGTACAGGAAACAATAAAATTTATATGCAATCATCCTTTGGTAGATACCTCATTAATTCTTTTGGTATTATTCAGAGATGTGAGTCAACCTCCTCACACATCCCAATACAAACTCCATCTTTAGGCCCTCATATTCTTTCAAAGCCGACCACTGCCGCCTCAACAAATAATAATCACCTTCATAAAAGTAGTGGGTCTATATAAAAATATTTTAAGATTTGATAAATCGAAATATCAAAGTAAATAAGTACAGAAATTTACACTAAATGAATATTTAAATATATTACAAACATGAAGCATAAAAATCATTTACTAAAAAAAAGCTGAATTTGGCATTAAATAACCCAAAAATAGTTGATATTTAAAAAAAAAAGTATTTTGTAAGGATTTTATGTCTATGACCTCTCCTCTGTAATATGTGGTGGTGGTGGTGGGGGGGGTGGAGAGATGAGATTTGAACGAACGCCAAAAAGCGACTTTCCTTCTCTGGTTCATTTAGATATGCTCTCCTCTTCATTTTCAAAAGTAAATAAAGAGTTTTTACATGTTTTCACTAAATCAGAATTTTCAGCCAAATTTAAACCTAAAATATAGTAAGCAGATGCGAAATTAGAAACCCCTATCAAAACAAGGAAATAAACAGACAAAAAGAGATCCAGTCCAGCGGACATTGGAACAACAATTTTATATAAACTTATAGTTATATAAATGTTTTGTTATTTAATCATGTTTTCCTTGATTTTTCATTTACAAAACTGTTCATGTGTTAAGTCAGCACTTGCTAACTGGTAACCCATTCATAACATACACACTGTTTAATATCCTTCATTTTATTCCTTCTCCATTTATAACCCCCATTTTATCATTTATATTAATTGTCGGCATGGTTCTTAGTAAAGTCCCAGACAATCGTTGTCCAAAATAACCATACCAAGGCCAAGACCACCCGCCATCAATTGAAGTCGATATAACAGTAAACTCAAAATGGTAAAATCCATTACATAGAGATGTAGACTTTTTAAGGGTCATTTGTTTGGTTAAGTAAAGCCAGGAGTATTGGCTGTGGGACAAACCTTGGATGTATGGGCTCCTGCTCCATCTTGTTGCGATGTCCATTCCTTTCCTCCCGTTACCTTGTTTATGTCATGGAACATTTATACATAGTAAAACATCTGTAAATACTAGTGATTGGAAGATTATAATATTTTCCCCCGATTCTGTTCTAAATTCTTATTCTTTAAAAATCTCAAAATATTTAAGTTATTTTTAAAAAATTTTCAGATTACTGTAAAAATCCATGTAATATGCGCATATATTTTCAAAAATGTAAAACTACACTTGTGAAAGGTGATCTATAGATTATAGTTTTACTGGTTGTTTAAAATCTCAAAATATTTAAGTTATTTTTTTAAAATTTTCAGATTACTGTAAAAATCCATGTAATATGCGCATATATTTTCAAAAATGTAAAACTATACTTGTGAAAGGTGATCTATAGATTTTAGTTTTACTGGTAGTTTAAAATCTCAAAATATTTAAGTTATTTTTTTAAAATTTTCAGATTACCGTAAAAATCCATGTAATATGCGCATATATTTTCAAAAATGTAAAACTACACTTGTGAAAAGTGATCTATAGATTTTAGTTTTACTGGTAGTTTAAAATCTCAAAATATTTAAGTTATTTTTTTAAAATTTTCAGATTACCGTAAAAATCCATGTAATATGCGCATATATTTTCAAAAATGTAAAACTACACTTGTGAAAGGTGATCTATAGATTTTAGTTTTACTGGTAGTTTAAAATCTCAAAATATTTATCAGTAGTACCAGCAATGGAATATTAAGTTTTAAACAAAAACAAAAAAAAAACAATTAAAAGAATTATTTTTGGCATCGGAAAATAGGCACAAATTTTTCCGATTCCGATATCGATTCCCCCCAAAGTTTCAATTTTTTTGATTCCCGGTCCCAATTAATCGTCCCAAGACTAGTTAATACGTCATCTTGGCCTAAATGTAAATATCTTGTAGTTTAAAAGCGAGAATTATCTCAGTTAATTGATTGTTTATAAAGTCAGGGACTAGCATTTAGATTGAAAATTTTCTGTTTCTTTTTGTGATGCACCCTAGTGAAGAAATTTACCTGAATGGTTGGATGAACAACAGAGAGAATGGCATCATGAATGGTAACAAACAGAGAATTACGGTCAGCATTGCTGTAGAAATCCGCTTTCACCAACATTTCACGAATACCTGCCTTACAGTGCGTCAACAGCAATCGTACATCAACTGCACCGTATTCAGAAATGGCCTGCATTTTTATTAAAATAAATAAAAAAAGATTTTTAAAAAAGTTCTATAATACAAATATAGATAATTTAAAAAAATAATTTACTGTATAACTTGCATATCATCCAATCTACTGTCTTGTGCGACCCTTTAAATTTTAATTCCGAAAGACGATTTCATTATATATTCCATGTATTATATGAGTTCCATTTTCGGTAGGACAAGCTAAGGCTTGTATATGTGTGTGGAAATATATTTTGAAATTTATAATAATTTTAAATTTAGGTCTAAAAAAAAAATGCATAATACGCAAATATATACAACAGATATTTTAGAAATTAGAGCAAAATTAGGGCCTCACAAGGACCCATTTAGCATTTAATTCAATATTTAAGAAAAAATGATTTGCGTAATTGTGTTCATTCTTCTAATATCTAATCCACTTATAATATGATGGCCACTTTCTCTGTGGTTGTATCTGTCTGTCTGTACATCAGTCAGAATTCTTTTTAACAAATATCTTAACTTCATTTAGAAATGAAAAATATTGCATTAATACTAAATAATAAATTCCCAATAAATAAATCAGAAACCGGAAATCAAAACTGAAACCTTGCGATCTTCAGTCTGACATCCTACCAACTAAGCTCTTTGTACTTTCTTATAAATGGATCTTAAAACATTCCCATTACAAAATAATAATAGCTTTGGCGTGACGTCATAGATTTATGATTTACATCATGTTTCAAAACATGAATTCAAACATAAGCGATAATAAAAAAATAAATAGGTAAACATTAAATCAATAGTGTTAGACATTATTTTAATAGTCCCAAACAATTTTTTTTGCTTTAACTACGTATTGGCGTTACCTTTTTAAAAAAAATTTTTAATAAATATTTCTTGCATTAACAACATATGCGATAATAAAAAATATCAAAAGCGGGTTTTTTGATCTGATTAGGGCGCTTTTGGTTTAGGGACACAAATGAACCATAATACTTGACTTCTACATTTTAAACTTTAATTCATGCCAATAAATAAAAAATAAATTAAATCAAAAGGGTTTTTTCATCGTTCGTCTGCCAGTCACAATTTTTTTAAAAAGTAACAAATACATTGAGGAATTTGTCTAATTTTGAAATATTAGAGATCTTAACTACTTTTATAAATAGAGAATATTGTATTAATAGTAAATAATAAAGTCCCAATAAATAAAGCTGATGCCACGAACAGAAATCGAAACTGAAACCTTGAGATCTTTAGTTTGAGTTTCTACCAACTGACCTATTTAGACTTTCTTATAAATAGAATTTAAAACATTACCGTAACAATATAATCATAGCTTTGGCGTGACGGCATAGATTTATGGGTTTCAAAATATAAGCGATAATAAAAATAAATAAATGAATGGGTAAACATTATCAATAGCATTGGAAATTATTTGAATAGTCCAAAACAATTTATTTTGATTTAACTACGTATTTTATGTAGTTCTTTCACAATTATATAATATTCCCAGCCGAGCAAAAATATGCGACCAAAGGGAGCATATTTTTGCTAGTCCACTCATCATATAAGTGGCACTTTCTGTGTCCGTCTGTCAGTCACAATTTTTTTAAATAACGTAATAAATACATTGCGAAATTTGTCTCATTTCGAAATATAAGAGATCTTAACTACTTTTTTAGATAATAAATTTACAACAAATAAAGCAGATGCCATGACCGGAAATCGAAACCGAAACCTTGTGATCTCCAGTCTGATGTTCTACGAACTGAGCTATTTAGATTTTCCTTAAAAATAGATCTTAAAAACAAAATAATTATAGCTTTGACATGACGTCATAAATATGATTTACGTCATGTTTCAAAACATATCTATAAATATATATATAGTGCATTAACGTATATTTTTTAAATAAATAATTTGTATAAATATTATATAATCTAAAAATGCCCCTTATATTATGAGTGGATCTACCAGTCTAGCAAAAGTATGCGATCGGAGGGAGCATATATTTGCTAGTCTAAGATATAAAGTAAAGTTTGTGCAATTTAATTATCTGCCAACATCAATAAAGGACTACCGAAAAGAATCTGTTCTAAAAAAAAAAAGAAAAAAAAGATTCATCAAAGGTAGGTAACTTTGGTTCAAGAGATGTAATTTCACCAACCAGAACCAAAAAGCAATCTTTTTTATTTACAGAAATTATTATATAGAAAAGAATGGATGGCATCCAGGTATGTTATTACACAGTTGTTATAATGATGAAATGAAAAATAATCTATTTACCTGAGACAAAACCTTCACACCAACAGAATCCAAATAAGTCCAGCAAGAGCAATCTATAACGATGGCCTTCACTGAAGTGGTAGGGATATCATGTAAACCATTGGAACTGCCAGATTCTATCTATAAGAACAAAAACAAAAACATTAAATATTATTTTCCAACAACAAAAGTAACTTTTTTTTCTTCTTTAATCATAAAATAAATAAACAAAAATAGAGAATTTGGATTATTCAAACTACTATCCTCATCTTTGTTATATTCTCAACATTTCAGTGGATGTAACCACTTCTTCAAGTGCATCTTTTTTTTTTTTTTTAACTCTGGAGAACCTATATCTTGAACTTGGGGAACCTATATGTTGAAGTTTTTGGAATTTTTTTTCCCACAGTCAACAGATAAAGTATTAAAGTAATCAGTTACAATTGACAGTGTTTTGGAGGTTGAAGGTGTAGTGTTACTGCACCGGCGAGTCACCGGTGAGGGGACGAGTTACGGCCCCTGGCGATGACTCAGTTAGAATGTAATTTGACCGCCAATAAACCTTGTTATTTATCCTATACATTTCTCCGTCTTACTACTTATTTAACCCAGCCGATAACATTACATGGTGTCAGAAGTAGGATACAATTTGTGGAGACCAAAAACAAAAAAAAAAACCCGGATATCGTAGTAAGAAAAACAAAGAATTTCTAAGAGAAAGAAAATTCTACTATCGATAAACAAACGACTTACGGAAAACGATCCCACAAACAAAAAAAAAAGTAAGAAAAGAGAGAGAACAGCAAGTACAGAAATTTATTTTTCTCATATATATCGTATACTTTTGAAAAATGCCTCACACGGACATAAAGCAATATTCTGCTAATATACCACCCCCGGAACGAATGACTCTCGTTGGAAATGTTGCTAATAACTGGCGAAAATTTAAACGAAATTTTCTCAATTATTCGATTGCTAGTAGATTGTCTAAAGAAGCAGATACTTCATATCAGACATTTTTAGCAACTATCGGGGAGGATAGTTACGATATATATGAAGGGTTGAAGTTTAACTCTGAGGAAGAAAAGACGGACCTAGAGAAGGTGATGAAGAAGTTTGAGGATTTTTTCGTGGGCGAAACACACGAAGCTTACGAATCCTATACATTCCATCTTCGCAAGCAAGAAGTATCGGAAGGTATCGAGACCTATATAGCTGCTCTTTGACAACTTGCAAAGAACTGTAATTTCAGACAGCTACAGGATAGGCTTATTCGAGACCAAGTCGTTGTCGGAGTTCGAAGCGATACCGTCAGAGAAAAGTTACTGTCTGATAAACAGCTTACTCTAGACAAGTGCCTACAAATAGGTAGAGTCTACGAAACTTCGAAACAACAGACGCAGACCATTTCCTCCGGTGCCGATGCAGCAGATCCTCAAATCAACCGGGTTACGAAGCGAACCTACAAGACAAATTTCACAAAACAACCACATCCGAAATCGAAAATGCCTAGCAAATGCACACGCTGCGGGAAATTTCCATTCCATAATAGAAATGACTGCCCAGCAAAAGATGCACGCTGCAGAATTTGTTCGCAGAAAGGGCATTATGCAAAATTTTGCAGAACCGATAAGGCGAAGGTTAGAGAAATAAGAGAGGAAGAAGAAAATCATTTTTTAGGTTCTGTCACTCTCGACAATATAGGTACAATTACCACTGAGGATAATACAAATTGGCAGGCTAAAATCAAGGTCACCACTAAGACCTGTACCAAAGTTATAAATTTTAGGCTGGATACAGGTGCAGATGTGACCGTAATCCCGGACCGGTTCTTCAGGAAAAATTCCCCACTCATCCAACCCACAAACAAAAGACTGTACGGACCGGGTTATCATGAGATAAACCTCATAGGATGTGTGAAGGCCAAACTGGCCATGGAAAAAGTAAGCTCGCAACAAGACCTTTATGTTATAGAGAGTCTGCAAGAACCTCTACTGGGAGGACCAGCAATCAAAGCCCTCAACCTGCTGAAAGCAGTTAATAGAGTGACAAGCGAAGGGCACCGGTATAAGAAAGTTCCCAGAACTGTTCACAGGTCTAGGGAAACTGGAACATGTGTACCAGATACGTTTGGATGCAGGAGCTCAGCCCTTTTCCATTGCTACCCCTAGAAGATTGCCGTTGCCTATGAAACAGAAGGTTCAGGAAGAACTGAAACGTCTGGAGAACGAGGACATAATCCGTCCAGTCAAATCATAAACTGATTGGTGTGCCCCAATAGTTGCCGTCCAAAAAGCTAACGGTAAAGTTAGGTTATGCGTCGACTTTACCAAGCTAAACGAGAGCGTGAAACGGGAAAAAATTCCTTTACCCACCACAGACCAATTACTGGCCGAGCTCGATGGAGCCACAGTGTTTAGCAAGCTTGACTGCAACAACGGTTTCTACCAAATCGTCCTACACGAAAAATCGCAGGTCCTTACCACATTTATAACACCTTATGGGAGGTACTGTTTCAAACGACTTCCATTCGGGATAAGTTCTGGGCCCGAAATCTTTCATAGGGAGATGACGCACATTTTGTCCGGAATACCAGGAGTCATCTGTGATATAGATTGACGTCCTAATAAGTGGAAGAAACCAGCAGGAGCACGACCAGCGACTAAAAGCAGTACTGCAGAAAATGAAGGCTGCAGGAGCTACACTCAACGATAAATGTGTATTTTCTGTCAGAAACAAAGTTTCTGGGTCACATTATATCAAAAGAAGGAATACAAATAGATCCGAAAAAGTAGCAGCAATTATGGACTTGCCCAGACCTGAGAATGTGTCCGAATTACGACGCTTACTGGGCATGGCAAACCAGGTCGGAAAATTTGCTAGGAATCTAGCCGAAACCACCAAACCACCCCGAGAGCTTCTTAGGAAAGAGTCAGAATGGATCTGGGATGAGCCTCAGAAAGTAGCATTCCAGACCCTGAAGAAACAACTGAGTTCTGCACCAGTACTGACTCATTACAATTCCAACAAGCCGACAAGGATATCAGCAGATTCATCTAGCTATGGCCTAGGCGGTGTACTACTGCAGAAGCAAGAAAATGACTGAAGACCGGTATTTTATGCTTCACGATCTCTGACAGAAACAGAGCAGAGATATGCACAGGTTGAGAAGGAGGCACTAGCAGTCACTTGGTGTTGTGAAAAATTTGCGGACTACTTAGTCGGAATGCCAAAATTCACAGTCGAAACAGACCACAAACCACTGTTGGCACTGTTGAAGTCGAAGCGACTCGACGAATTGACTCCAAGAATTCAACGTTTCCGCATGAGGTTAATGAGATTCTCCTATGAGATCATATACACAGCGGGAAAAGACCTCACAACAGCAGACGCTTTGTCCCGAGCACCTGGGAGTAGTCCCGTTATACAGGATATCTAGCAGGAGACAGAGACCGACTCATTTATCCGCTCAGTCATAGGAAATATCTCGGCGAGCGATAAACGATTGGAGGATATCCGACTAAAACAAAATACTGACCAGGTCTGCAGTCAGGTAATCAAATATTATGAGATGGACCACTGGCCCGAAAGAGTTTGTCAACCAGGACCTAACAGTTTACCAGGGACTTCTAATGTACCAGAGCCGACTTGTCATTCCTAATGTACTTCAAAAAGACATACTAGAGCGTCTACATGAGGGACACCAAGATATTGTCAAATGCCGAGCACTAGCTCGCGAAAGTGTGTGGTGGCCTGGCCTCTCTAAACAAATTGCAGACAAAGTTGGGAAATGTGGTATCTGTGAAAAAGAACGAAAATATCCACCAGAACCACTACAACCCACCAAATTACCTGCATATCCATGGCAGAAAATAGGAATGGATCTGTTCGAATTCATGAGACACCGATATCTTCTGATTGTTGATTATTTTTCCAGGTGGATTGAAATAGCCCATTTACGGACAACCACCTCAGCCAGCGTAATAGAGCATTGCAAATCAATATTCGCTAGGCATGGGATCCCAGAGGCAATCATATCTGACAACGGTCCCCAATTCAGTTCTAGTGAATTCAGGAACTTTTCAAATGTTTTTGACTTCCTGCACCTCACAAGTAGCCCCCATCATCCGCAAGGAAACGGAGAAGCTGAACGTGCAGTCCAGACAATAAAAAACTTATTGAAGAAAGCAAGTGACCCATACATAGCACTGCTAAATTATCGCAGCATTCCACTGCAACACGGCAAGAATCCTGCAGAGCTGTTAATGAATAGAAAACTAAGAACACGGATCCCTACCATTCCTCAAAGAAATTCATTTGATCAGCAAAACATCGAGGAACATAGAAGGGCAGACACCCGGCTCAAAGCCAGACAAAAGCAAAACTATGACAAACGTCATCGGGCTAAAGATCGTCTTGCCTTTGAAAAAGGACAACCAGTCTGGGTCAAGATACCTAAGACCAGTACAGCTGTAGTAAGTAAAACTCTGTCACCAAGGTCAGTCCTAGTTAAGACAGATTCAGGACTACACCAACGCAACAAAAGTAATCTGTGCCTAAGGAACGGAGAAACCAGCTTCTCTCAGGTGGCTACCCCACAGGAAGCAAACACCTTACCACGTTCCCCTCGATATGGATATATGTATAGCTGTGATGATGACTCAACAGATCTTCCCAGTAACCAAAGAAACATCCCACTAGAGAGTTCCAGAGGTCCTAACCAAGGGAAATATACAAGAAGCGGTCGACAAGTTCGACCACCTAAAAGACTGTCCTTGTAAAGAACTTTACAACCGAAAGGGGGATGTAGTGTTACTGCACCGGCGAGTCCCCGGTGAGGGGACGAGTTACGGCCCCTGGCGATGACTCAGTTAGAATGTAATTTGACCGCCAATAAACCATGTTATTTATCCTATACGTCTCTCTGTCTTACTACTTATTTAACCAAGCCGATAACATTACAGAAGGTGCTCAGTGCTGGCGATACTAAGAATAAAATTACGAATTACTAAAGACTTCTACCCGGTCATGGCTGACGGAACGAGAGCAAGCTACCCCTTGTGAATTGAATGAAGGGTTCTGTTCAAAATTCTGTACAGATTCTCGAGTTCGACAGAAAGATTCCAGAGTTCAACAAGATACACCTGAAGAAGGTCGGAGGTTACATCAGTCGAAACGTTGTGAGAATAATATCCGAGATGAGAACAGTATTTCGAATAATTCAAATAATACAACTATATGTTGAACTCCGGAACCTACACAAAGATTCCCAAGTTTGACTAGAAAGTTCTCAAGTCTTAAAAGATGCACCTGAAGAAAGTCAGAGGTTAAATCAGCCAAAATCTAATTATTTTCTTGCTATGAGCAGTAAAAAAAAAAAAAAGAAAAAAAAATGTATGTTTTTTTCATGAAGAAAAAAAGTTAAAATTAAAACTTACCATCTTAGCTTTTCTCTTTTCTGCCTTCTGCTGTTTTTTTTTCAATTCTCGTGGATTAACACCAGTTAGTTCGTACAAACGACTGCGGAAATTCTCACAATTTGCAAAGTAAAGTGAAGATTCAAAGCGAAAGATCTTAATTCCAGGAATTTCTAAAGCCTAAAACGAAAGCAAACATAAAAATTTTTAAAAAAAAATAATCAAAAAAAATTTATTTCAATCTTTCATGACAAAAGCTACCTCAAATCATCTACATACAAACAGACACGACAGAAATAAATAGACAACCGTATCATTCATAATAAAGATTGCTGTCAGAGGGTCTTGATCTACCTAGGCGAGATGATATAAATTATTTTCCCCTCTCTGGTGGATAATCACTTGGTTAACAGCGGATAGTGGTGATTTGACGCTGATTAAGTCCACCTTCAGATTGACCTATCATATGGCTTCTCTGAAACTGACAATTCTAATGCTTTTTTGGTCCGTGTCATACTTAAATCAATGGCACTGTGGCTAAGTGGTTAATGACACAAACTGAGGAAATGGGTGTGCCAGGTTCGAATCAAGTTTGTTCCACAGAAATACTTTTATCAAAACCCACACCTGACCTTGTGTCTAATCTCCTAAAGAGGAGGTAAATAAAATACTTAAATCATGATATGATAGATTTATAGATTTCAGAAATACAAAAAAAAAAAAAAAAATGTCAATTAGTAGACAATATCGATGTTACAAACTTTTAATGTTGTGTGGACCCCACTTCACAGGATAAACACAGAAAAAAAAATGACAGGCAAAGTTTCAAACTTTAAGCATGAAAGAATTATGTCTATTTACTTCTATTATATATATATATATATTAATGTTAATGTAGTTTGCTTGAAGCATTATTTAGTGTGTATATAAAGATAATTTATAGAAGGCAATATAATGCAGAAGTGTAATGGATAAACATGAACTGAAGCAAATTAAGACAAATAACGGTGGAATGAGTTTTGAAGTTCCCATCTTTTTATTAATACAATATATATTAAAAAAAAAAAAATTTTAATATTATATTATAATCGTACTTGCGTCAGTGCGGTTCGATGGAAGTTCCGTATAACATGATATTTCAAGAATAAAATTTCCCTTCTTCAGATGTGTGTTTAACCATAACTCAAACATGCATAGGAAGATCGTTGCTAGTGAGGACTATTCGGCAGAAATTGAGATGGATTTGAAATTAAATCTATTGTTTGTCTTAAATTTTATTAGTGTCAATGTCAATATTTTAAAATTTTTATTTAGGTTTTCTATTACGTATATTTTTATAAATTTTAATTTTTCTTTAGTTTAAAATTTTGTTTTACTAATTTATTTGCCCATTCCTGCATTCAATTTCAATTTAATTAGTTAGTTTCAATTTTCTAGGCAATATATATACATATATATATATATAAGTATAAATTTTTATTTATACAAACATTATTGGTTACATATGTGCATACATGTTTCGGTTGCACTTTTCCAAGGATGTCAACCTCATCAGACCAAGAATTTTCGAGAAATGGATGGATTTGAAGAATTTTCTATCCTAAATAACCTTTTTTTTGGATTTAGTATTTTCTATTTCTTATGAATTAGTATCGGATTACCTATTTCACTAGTTGACCTTTTCTGCTAGTGGTTGTCCCTTTTTTTATTACCCTTTATGGCGTCTCCATCGCCTTTTCCTGTCCTCAATTTATTGCTCTCTGCTTTCTGGCCTACCCAGCTTTACAGACTCTTATACTTATAAACAGCTCTACTTATTATTGAGCACTTTTTATAAACACTTGAGTTTCTACGGATTTACGTTTACAGAAACTAATACAATACATGTACGATATATATATATATATATATATATATATATATATATATATATATATAGTCTCGGAAGTTTCTCAACCATTAAAACTATATAAGGAAAAAAAACAAAAAACATTTTAGTCCCAAGTCGTTCAGTAGAAAATCACTCATGTAAGTCAATTTATTTTTTGTAGTTACTATATTAGTTTGCTTCCAAGAATTTACACTAGTTTTAACATTATTTAAGGGATCATCAGTTGTTTACCATGAAAAACTGTATATATATATAAGTTATTTAATGTTGAAGCACAATACATTTTGAAAATGGTCTGTTAAGCACAAGTTTTAATTTTACATATAACTGGCGTGGGGTGAGAGTTCATACCTTTCCTAACAGTATTAGTGCATAAATGACCACAATAGATCCAATAGGATTTGAAATCGGCATAACAACAATATGTACTGTAGCAGCCACCATGCAGGTCCAGAAGGAAAAAGAGTGAGGATTGAACCCAGAGTGTTCTAGTCACCAAATAGAAACGTGTGCTTTTTGTCACGCGACTTCACATATGCAAATGAGCCTTGTTTTGCATGGGCTAATTCTCGTCGTGATAAAAAAGCTTAGACACTTTGCTCTGGGAAGAAGAGCGAGAAAGGTTGACGTTGTGACTACATCAAGTGCAAAGAGAAAAAGAAAGAAGAAAAAGAAAAGAAAAAAGGAATCAAATTCTGGACGAAAAGTTTGATTGTAAACGTCACGTCGTTCTCGTGCGTGTTTGGACTGTTGGTAGTGAAAAGACCAAAAAAGACAATTCGGTGTCCCGTTTGAACTCAGTCTTTATTTTATTAACTCTCTGTTACATGTACCCTTTGTCAGTTTCTATATTGCAGTTGCATATTTCTTCTATTTATTACGTTGAAATAAAATGATAAATGATATAGTTACTTATGACAGATACTGTATTAAAATCCATAACAAATCATTCCATTTTTGTCAAATATATTTCAACATAAATACAGGTTTTTATTCGTTGTTCAGGGGGATCGCTTGTTTAGTAATATTATCCGAGCAAACAATAGCATAAACGAAAAAGCAATTTAATACATAATATACACTCTCACACTCACTCACTTTTCAGGTTTATCGTCTATGTTCTCTTCGACGAGATGTTCGATGCTGTTTGGCTGTCCTTATACAAAGTCTCCATTGATCACGATTATGGGGATTGATGGTGTCCATTTGCCACTGCTTACGGTCTTGCCTGATGGTTTCTTTCCATGTCTTCTTAGGGCGCCTAGTCTAGTCTTAGTTCTATGCAAGTGCTGATATATCCCTCGCTTTTTTCAACACGTCCGAACAAGTGAACACGGTTTGCTCTTATTAGGACATCATGTTTTAGGATGACCAGTTTCTCAAGTAGAATATCTGACCTAATGTTCTGGATCTGGTATGGCTTTACGTTGTATACCGAACTAATCATTGCCCCTGTTAATCCTCTGGAGTTGGGCAAGTGAGGCCATACAAATCACTTTTTATTCTTTTTGTTTTTTTACATACACAGCTATCATAGATCTTACCCCAGGTAATAATTGGGATGGTTTGAAAATACATTTCAAATATTAAAGACATAAAATAAACATACACACCGATTTATAGACAGAAAGATCTCTGTAAATGTCTGTATTGGGCATTTGTCCAAGCAAACAGGAATAGGGTCTGAAAAGAAAAAAAAAACAAAAAAAAAACAATCATCAATTATTTATTTATGTAAATTACACATGATTATTTCCCGTTTATCCGTATCGAAGTTGTCTTTTAATTTGTTTTTTGTCAACTTATGAATATATTTGTCCCCATTTACTTGCCTCCCCACGAAGGCAGTGTTAGACACAAGGTCGGTTTTTAATGTAGGGAAAATACAGCTCCCCGAAAAGTTGCATTCTGGATTGGGTCAAAAATAAAAATTGTTTCAGTCAAGAAGGATTTCTCCTTCACTGACCAAAGACAGAAAAGATGAAGTGTAGTATCAGAACAGATACTACATTTTGATCGTAGCTATATTTTAGCTAAGAGGGAGATTTCTTCTAATTTAAATTTTTTTTTCAGCGTTTTTATGGTGTAATATAAGATTTTTAAAAAATTGTTTTAAATTAAGCAAATTTTAACTCCTTGAAATATTAGATTTGAAAATAAAACTAAAAGAAAAAAAAAAAAATTGTGACACCAAGCATAAATTTAAAACTAACGACAAACTAAATTAATTAAATCATTTTTTTTTGCATAATCATGTTGACACACTGGTTCTCATTAGATCATTAAAGTTAAGCAACATTGAGCCTGGTCAGCAACAGATGGGTGACTATTTGGTCATACTAGGCATTGTATGTGAGAGAACCACGGCACCTCCTTACAAAAAAAATAAAAAATAAATAACGTTATCAAAATCATCTCTACTAGGTATTGTTTGTGAATTTAATATTCCTATAAACTTCTTCGGTCAAAGAAAGCCGGCTCAACCCACCCAGGGTGAATGTTGTACCAGACAAGCAGGCACCTAGAGGAGTCCATGATTCTAAATAGGGAGTAACAGGTGATAACGGTCATGCTAACATAGGAATAACGTTATAATAAATTATTTATTTAGATTATAAAGAGGTTTTATTCAGTTTTAAGGCATATCAATCCTTTGTATTATTAAATATCAAACTACAACATATTTTTCATTGAACATAAGTTGCTAATTTAGTTTTACCTATAATCAAAGTGATAGGAAGGTCATTTTTTCCCAACGATGTTATTTCAGGAGAATGTAAAAGATCCGACTGAATTTGAACCAGGTTTACTTATTTCATACATTAGGTCAACATGATTCTACCCCTGATTAAGAGGATGTGTAAATTATAAAAATAAAAAAAAGTTCAACTACATAAAATGTGTAACGTAGTGGATGAATCTTCATCCTGTAACAAAATTGACTGCATGCATGTCGTGTAGCAATATGTGTCTCATGATGTGATGTCTGAGTGTCAATTGTAGTCATAGCAATTATAGAGTTGCGTATCATCTCTCATAGTAGCAGCAGCTGTGTGTAGAGGTCGTCTGTCTTTCTTTCTCTTTCTTCATAGCAGTTGTAATCATTCTTGGAAGACAATTGATGCACTTCGTTACAGATATGGCCATATAAACAGATGCTGAAATAATTATTATGAACCGGATGTAAGTGTCAGGACTGATTAGAGTTATTTTCATTTAACCGTAATGTTTTAACGTCATTTAAAAATAAATTTAAAGAAAAGGTTATCATTTTGCGCTGTGTTGTGCAGGTGTGGTAAAGGTCGTTAGGAGTGTGCATGTGTGTAGGGCTAATAGCTTGAGATGTAAACTAAAGGATTATGACTTACCTAGAGGAACGAGCAAGGACAGTGAGAAGAGAAAAGCCTACACCAACTCCAAGTCCATAGTCCACATCTAACAGTGCGGTACCGAGGAAGGCAACCAACCATACAGCCTAGAGAAAGAGAGGACATTTTTAACAAATTTTCAAATATTTTTGTCACTGAATGAGATTATTAATCAAAATTGTAAAAATCCATTGAAAAAAATATTGTTTTTTTTCCTGGTTCTGTGCTTGAACTTTTTCCAGAGAAAAAAAAAAGACTAAAAAAATAAAATTTATATATAAAATACCAAAATTGTCTGTTCATCCGTTTTTCACTTTCCCCATCGAATACATGCCTAAAACACACAAATTAAATCACCATATACCCTGAGGATTGTTTATAGCCAAATATTATTTGAACTAAGAAGATCCTCGTCATGGTGATTGATTAGTTTTCAATCGAAGCATTTGACCCAGACAGAGAGGGGGAGAAAGATAGAAGAGAGAGGGAGAAAGATAGAAGAGAGAGGGAGAAAGATAGAAGAGAGAGGGAGAAAGATAGAAGAGAGAGGGAGAAAGATAGAAGAGAGAGGAAGAAAGATAGAAGAGAGAGGAAGAAAGATAGTGGGGAGAGAGATAGGAGAGAGATGTATTTAAATGTTTCTTTGCAGCCTTTTGAGGGCCTATCTTGATTTTCAACAAGTTGCCATCTGTTTCTAAAATGTAAGATTAAAAAAAGTACAACCCCCCCACCCCCCCCACCCACCAACACTCAGGCGAATTGATTTCTTAGTTTTGATTTTATTATGGTCTTATTTAAAAGATAAATAAATTTGTATCAAAATTACCGAAATGTTAATGTTTATTTATTTACATGAATAAATGCGAGAGTTTTAGTCTTGTGTTTACAAGAAACTTATGAACGAAATGTTTATTATTTAAAATTTTGGTTATAACTATTTCAAGTAGCAAACTTTGCAAAGTCAGCTAATACTAGATAACACAATTGTTCAAGAAGATAGAGACAATTTTAAGTGTATTGTAGATAAAAGATCAATTTTGTTGCAGATACTTACAAAGTCAATTTTAGAAATCCCCCACAGCCTTCGTAGTTCAGTGAATTGCTTGAACATTCCTTTCAAAGCTACAAAGATTATAGCTGCCAAAACACACTAAAAGAAAAAAGAAAGAGAATAAATATTATTATTATTAATATGAAGCCACTTGATGTAAGGAGCTAACAAGAATGAAAGCTGATCATCATAAAGACAATAGATGCCTATTGACCTTAGTCTTGAAAAGACCAAGGCTATAGGTAGTAGGAAAGAAGAGAGTTCCACAAGCCTGCAGTTCTTGGAAAGAAGCTACTGGAATAGGAAGCTGTATTACAATGAGGTATCAAAACAGCGAATCGATGGAGACCACTAGACCAACGAGTCAAACGGGTTGGGACAAATAAAGCAGGGAATGGATCAGACAATTCTGAAGAACACATGCCATAATAATATTTATAGAAAAGGCCGAGACTAGCAACATGACGTCTGTGAGAGAGAGGGTGCAGAGAAGAAGAAAGGATGGGGGCCAATCAAATTACAGATAAATTTCTGCACATTTATGTTAATTCCAAGCTATGGCAGGGTCAGCAATAACGGATTTTTGTCTCCACTTGGTACGATCACAGGTTTGGTTTGGATGAAGGCTGGTTTTATAGAGATCATTGTGCAAGGTATCTGCCCATCTCATCATCGGCCTTCCTCTCGGTTGTTTCCCGGCGACTTCTAATATAAAAGCAAGTTTTGCAACCATGTCGGCGGCGGTCTCAGCACATGTGCAAACCATTTGAGCTGCCATTCCTTTATCTTGCCGTCGATCGGTGCAATGCCGTTGCGCCTTTGGATGTTGTCATTAATGCAATATTATTATACAGAGCAAAATTAAACATTTTATCCGATAATTCCCCTAACTTCCTTTTTTTACCATTATTTCTGAATTTATCCAATTCCATTTAAATAGCTGTATGATATTTCTGTTCAACTATTATATTCCTCCATTATCAAAGAAATCAAGTTGGTTAATAGCTTTAGGTTTTGAAATTTACCTTTCCATTAAAGTTCCAGCTGGAGAATGTAATGCACTCGTCACTTATAAGTTATCTCCCTTTATTCTTCTAGAATAAACGTTTTGTAAATAAAACTTATTTTTCAATTAAAAATGCCCATATAATAAAACGTGCTTGTAACTAAAACTATGTGTAATGAATAATTACGAGTAACTTTCCTTACTCTGACTTATCTCCCCTTTAGAGAACTCTCCTGCTTCTACTAACCACTATAAATAGTAGCACTAATACTGTACGGACATTGTGTGCTGAATAAAGCTTTCCCAAGTTACGTCTGTTCTCGTTAGTCATTACACTATGCATTTTTTGGCTATGCGTAAAATGTTTTGTAAATAACTTCTTTTTTAATTAAAAAATTGCAAAGGCAACGTTACACATACACACTGTGCTCTTTTTTCTTTTACTTCCGGTTGAATTATGTACAAAAACATAGGGTTAAAGCAAAATGTGCCCTTTTGGTTGTTGTTCATTCTGGGGTGCCTCAAATCCATTTGATCCAGATATCTTGTATCAGTTAATTTAAAAATCTTTTAAAAAAGTTCTCTCACCTGGGATCGAACTCTTAATCTCTAGTTAGAAGTCAATTTAAAATATCTTATGCTTATATACACTTGGTCATACGTTAATTTATACTAGATATGTAGTATCTAGTATGCTAGGCATGGAACAAGGAATGAATGAGAGCAGTAAAACAAAGTCGATTATAAAAGGGATTTGGTCCAAAATTCTCAGGTTACCGAATACAACAAAAAGCACCTGAAGAAGGTGGAAGAGTGCATGGGTCGAAACAGTGAACATAACGACAATCAATATGAGGATAACAGTCTGAAACATTTTCTCTGTAAAAAAACAAAAATAAAACAAAACACGTTTAATAATAATTCAAGAATGTTAACTTACATTTGGTAGGGTTTGAAATAATGGCCCGACAACAAGGAGCACAACGAGAATCAGTATAGATGAAACAATGCCCGTCACCTAAAGAGACGAAAGAAAATGGTAATTTGAAAATAAATTGGAAATTGCAGGATAAACATCCTGTTTATCATAATTTCAAAATTCTAAACAAACCGGAAGCAACACCCTACAAAAGAAACACCTGAGAGATAGAGATAGAGATAGATAGAGATAGAACTAGAGAGATAGAACTAGAGAGAGAGAGAGAGAGAGAGAGAGAAAGAGAGGGAGAGAGAGAGAGAGAGAGAGAGAGAGAGGGAGAGAGAGAGAGAGAGGGAGAGAGAGAAAGAGAGAGAGAGAGAGAAGAACCAGATTTGCTGGTCACTGTTGGAAAACTATAAACGTATTTACCTTTTGTTTTCTAAATTCATATTAGTGGTCAATTAAATTCAGTGGTTTAAAAAGGTTGGCAACCGCTCGTCTATATGACCGTTTTAGCATACCCAAAAGAATTGTGAACTTTTAAAGAATTTTATTTAATAAAAATTAAATAGTGGGGTGGGGCACAACAGTGATTTAATGCTTTTTATGTGACAGTGTCGGCAGCGCCGGTATGAGTTGACCGTTAGCCTACGAAGGTCGATAGTGCAATTACTGCGCTAGTATGAATAGACCGAAAGAAACCTTAAAAATCTCTGGACGGAATTGAACAGCTAGGATGAGAAAAAGAGAACCGAATTTTTATGGGCTTATCAAAAGATAAAGGAAAAAAAGAATTAACTTCTCAAAGTCGATATGAGACTGACAGCTAAACTCAGCAAGAGTTAGAAATGATGGCAGAGTGTTAAATCTCGAATCGGGTCAATTGGTTTTAAGTGGGTCGTCCGAGATAGACGTTGGTTAATGACCCTGCAGAACAGTCCTGGTATCTCTCAGCTGTTGTCAAAATCAGAAATAAACAAATTTGGCTGTGTCGAAATTACTTTTAGAAGCTTTGGATAAACGCAATAAAATTTATTTCTCAGGATAAAATCGGATTGTACAGTGACCCCCCCCCCCCCCGGGTAGAGGTGAAGTATATCTCGATAAAAGACAGTTTAGTCACAGTCGGAGAGAGAGAATCGGGGACGTCAGTCAGTTACGAGGGTCAGTGACGAAAGGGCTCGCTCTGTACTTTCCCCACCGAACCCATCATAACAGTTTGTGTATGTTATTTTCTCGTCCTGAACTTAGAACAGATTTTCGCTGACAACGATGAAGACGCCCAGAATTATTAGCGCCCGTCGATCCGACTAACACACGCAGTTAAACTTTGATATCATCGAACGACCTCGCTTTGTAAACAAACCAGTGTACATTATTTTAAATTATTTTTTTAAAATAATTATTCTTCTAAGAAAACCAAACAGACAAAGTCGTTACGGACTTAATTTTTTCCATTCAACTGTTCTGCATGAAATGACCCTTCTCTTCACAGCGCAACAAAGTTGCTGAACCAACCCGGTTGATTGCTCACTGATCTAAACAAGCACAACGTGGGAGTGAATAGTTGCTGGACCAGGTGTTTCAACATCGGCAACCTTCATCAGAACGGCAACTTTTCCAGAGCAGTACAGGGTGACCAACCAAACCCAGAATGGCCGAACTGGTGACGTCGCGAGCTAGAAGAGTGGAGCACATTTATTTTATTTTATGTTTTTTGTTTTAATTTTTTTAAGTTTGCGAATAGCTAATTCTGAGACCATTTTAAATATTAGCTCCCTTTCTGCATAGAAAGCACAAATGACATTCTCTTAATGCAATGAAATTTGGGCAGCAACAAGGTGTTTCACCAACATGATAGTTATCAGTGTTGAGAGGTGGGGCAGAATGGGTCACTGTCAATTATGAGAATTGTTTGATATTATTGGAACATGGAGTTATTTTTAGAGACTGCCAAGAGCTTATTCTGAAGAAGTATTCATACTGTGAAATGGATTTACAGAATAGACAATTTTATGGAATAATAATGTCTATATATTAAAAGGAGATTGTAGTTTGCTTGAAGCATTGCTGGTAAATATAAGTGCAGGTTTGTAATCCGAGGCTGTAGCAATGCGATGTAGGTACCGGAAGGTGGAGAGGGTGAACAGAAACAAACGAGGAGAGAAAACGAGAGTGGAATCTCAAAACAATTTATTAATATTTCACGTAAAAACTGATTAAATAACAGGACAGTAAATACTGTCAGGTAAATAAAAAGTTCCGGCACAAGGTAATCTTAAATTTTCGAAAAAAAAAACTTTCATTATCAAAAGACAACAATTAAAGACCGAATGGTCGAACAAACAGGAAAAAAACGGAATCAAACTGTTGAAACACTGCTGCAGAGGATTGGGAGTAGGAACGCAGAAAATGTCAAAATTTAATTATATAATTATTCAGCTAAAGTTAACATCTTATTAACATTTGTTTATTTATATACTAATTATTATAATTCTATTATTTTATTTTATTTGATTTATTAACTTTTATTTATTTATTCCATTCTAATTTTAAATTTACGTGTGGGTCGTTATTGTAATACAGACAGTCAAAGGGGGATAACTTAGAACAAATGGAATATGGTAAGAAATGAGACTTGAAATTTGAAAAAATTGAAATCAATTGTGGAAAGAATTAACATCATGAGGGTAGGAAGGAACCGTTGGAAAGGGATGGGGGGAATTAAGAGGAACCGTTGGAAAGGGAAGGGGGGATTAAGAGATAAAAATATACACACATATATACATATAAAGTGTAAATTTCTAAATACATATTTATTTTATTTTAAGGGTATAATACTCCTAGAACTAAATTTATATAAATTTATTCTATTTATTTATTTTTTTGTTATTATTATTTATTTATATATTTATTTATTTTTTTATTATTATTATTTTTTTATTTTATTTTTTTTTCTATTTTCTATTTTATTATTTTATTTTATTGAATTTCAAACTTTAGTTTAGGGATTATAAATGTATCCACATATACATACACACACATGAAAATATACCCATATATACATACATGTATATATGCATACACATACACAAGGCCTACATATATATACATAAAGTGTATATTACTCCATTCTTGTTTACATTTATGTCTATTATTATTATGTTTTACTTATAAATATGTAACTATGTGAAAATTAAACAGGATAAAAGGCATTGAGGTGTGGGGTGGATGGCGCTGGGCAAATAAAAGGAAGAAGGAAGAGACAAAGGCAAGGAAGTTGGGGGTGTGAGTGTGAGGATGTAAGAATCAGAGGATGAAAGGGGAAGACAACTCAAATCTGTTATTCAAAGTTGGACGAAATTTAAAGATAAGAATATCTTCTGAAATTCGAAGCTGACCGATATTGCGGACACTAATAGAGCGGTGTGTGTTGCCACATGATATTAAGTGCTTGTGGAAGGAAGAAATGTGGGTGTTCAGATGTTCTTTAATGCGTTGGTGCATATATATTAGACAAACAAGAATGCTAAGAGCTGCTCTCAACATCTCCTGGAAATTATATATATATATATATATATATATATATATATATATATATATATGAGTTCATATAAAATTATATATTTAAGTATATACTCTTTATAATATCCAAAAATGTTTCAACTTGCAATGAGGTTGTATTACAAGCTTCAGAGCATATATACTTCATCTATTTTTACCAAATTTAATATTTTTTCTAAATCTTACGCACGTTTCACAGCAAAGTCAAAATAAATATACAGACTTTAGTTTAACATTGCTGATCATCAGAGAAGTAGTTCTTTTAATAATAATAATAGGAAAACATATTATTCCAAAGACTGGAAGAAGGAAGATGGGAAAAGTTTAATAAGAAGTTTTGACGAAAATAACGGCAAGCCAAAATACATGAAAAAAACTCACATGAAAAATGGTGACCGCCCCCCCCCCAAAAAAATTTTAAACGACTCTTCAAACTGTCACTTATAACTAAACTTAACTAAATCTCTTTTTCGCTCTAAAATAAAACCATGTGCTTGGAGCTGATAAAACGTAATTTAAGCTCAGATTTTTGCCGAAATAATCAGTTGGAAAAAAATCAGCACACAGTTAACAAGAAGACGTTTCCACCTCCGTCGTGCTTGGGAGGCTGCTATCCATTTTCAACTTACACACATGTTTATGAATACTGATAAAAGGCGACACACACACAAATGCCTACTGTCCAAAAGTGGTCAAGGAACGCCTAATCAATTCTCAACTCACCCACACACAGAGTTGTACACTTATGTATTCTAATGCAAAACAACACACACACACAAATGTCTACACTGTGAAACGCGCATACACATTCATAAACTACAGGCATAAAAACATTCATTTTATTACTTTTCTAACTGAACATTTCAAATGAAAAATTACTTACATAAAATGTCTTGTAATTTTGTGTGTGTGTGTATATATATATATATCTTGTGTTCTTTAAATAATGTTTATTCTTTCATTCAACTTTTATACTTTTATCTACTTGTACTCTTTTTCTAATGTTTTTATAACAATTTAATTGTCAGCGTGGATCTTAGCACATTCTCTAAGACATCACCTTCGATAAGCTAGGGTTCGTGCTGCTACGTTTATTATTTTAAATTGATGTTTCAAGTAGCAAAGTTTGTGAAGTGATAGCGAGCTGGTAGAGCCAGCTAGTGTGTATATATATATATATATATATATATAAGTACTGTGTGGTAGGGCAGGAAAAACCAGCAGAGTGCTCGATTAATTAAGAAATCCGAGATTTCGGAGGATTAAGAGCGTAAATATTTATTTATAAAATACAGAAATTCAATGTAACATCAGTACCGTCGGTTTCAAAGCGGGAGGTTGATCCCGATTATCGTCAGCTGATAAACATATTCAGGAATGGTGGGACTTATTCGGTCACGTCTGAGATCACGTAGGACGTGATCTGTGTAAAATGGGGGGGGGGGGTTACATATGTGTGCATGAGGGGTTAAATTTAGATTCTAATATTTAAATTGTTAATGTATATAGAATTGTTATTAATTAAAATAAAGCAGAAGGAAAAGTTTTTTTGTAATATATAAAAAGTGTAAGAAATTCTGTAGGGTAGGGGTCGGGGTTTGGGGGCCAGGAAGTATAGGGGAAAGACGAAGTAGAGATGCAGGGTAAGACACCGAGGGGAGGGGGGAGAGAAGGGAGGGTCTAGGTGTGGTGAACATTGATAGCCGTTGGTTCTAAGGTTCGGCACCGCCGCTAGCTTTTCGCCCCCATATCGTAGCATAAAGTGTAAGAGTGGGGAAGAAGGGAATAATATTACTGTTAATAATAATAGTCAAAATAATAATAATGGTGGTGGCCCGGCGAATTTAAAAGATAAAAATAAAAATCAAAATAACCAAATAAATAAAAATAATAATAAGGGTAAAAAAATAATAAAAATCCCGCGTGGCAGGGAAAAATACTGTAGGCATAAGCGTGTTATTAAAATAGCACTGGCTATTTGGTGTAACGGTTTCCGGGTGTCAAGCGGGTCCTAAAGTGTGATACTGAGTGAAGTGTGGAGAGGTATAAGGGAATGGATTTGGGGAGCTTGAAAATTTTAAAGGTTAGGTGACTTAAAGCGGAGGTTATGGAAAGTAGAGGATATGGAAGTACTATAGCAAAATTATAGAACGATAAATGAGCCTCGGATCTAACTGACCGATTCACTATCAACCTTAGAACCAACGGCTATCAATGTTCACCACACCTAGACCCTCCCTTCTCTCCCCCCTCCCCTCGGTGTCTTACCCTGCATCTCTACTTCGTCTTTCCCCTATACTTCCTGGCCCCCAAACCCCGACCCCTACCCTACAGAATTTCTTACACTTTTTTTATATATTACAAAAAAACTTTTCCTTCTGCTTTATTTTAATTAATAACAATTCTATATACATTAACAATTTAAATATTAGAATCTAAATTTAACCCCTCATGCACACATATGTAACCCCCCCCCCCCCCCCATTTTACACAGATCACGTCCTACGTGATCTCAGACGTGACCGAATAAGTCCCACCATTCCTGAATATGTTTATCAGCTGACGATAATCGGGATCAACCTCCCGCTTTGAAACCGACGGTACTGATGTTACATTGAATTTCTGTATTTTATAAATAAATATATATATATATATATATATATATATATATTATAATATAAAATGAAGTAATAAAATAAGCTGTCAATCAAATTTTATTAGAATTCAAAGTTCATTAACAACAATATATATATATATATATATATATATATATATATATATATTTCACAATACAAAACAAAGAATGTGTTTTGATAAGTTTCATTCTATGTAAAGGTCTTCAAGAAATGAGTTATCTGACAAAACCTTTACTGAGGAGATCACAATCATAAATGTAGCGTTTCCTCTCATAATAAATTTGTCATTTTCATCTAAAGTTAAGGAACAAAACAGTTTCCGCTTTATTATTTATCAATTGTTCAACAATTTTTAAAAATTCTATTTCATTTACACACATACATACATGTTCTAATATACTATGAATTTTTGCCTCTGTTTCAATATACTACAATGAACTGGTACAGTTTGTGACCCATGCTGAAACAGACGTTTCGTCGGCATTCTTCCGGCAGTTTACGTAAACAGCCGGAAGATGCTGATGCCCTTAGCAAATCAGATTTCAGCAGCGACAATTTGCAATTGCGAATAGAGTAAATCGTAAAATACATTAAGTTAAGACAATTGATTAAAGTGATAATAAATTTCAGAGTTTCAGGACAGACGAATCAGTCTACCGAAGGATTTAAAAATGTAAAAAAAAAATGTTTTTTTTTATTGATTATTTATTAAGTATTTGACATTGGCAGCCCAGAGGGAAGCAATCCTGAGAAAATTGGTTTCACAAATTGGAAGTTCTTGGAAAGAAACTCTGTTCATGGAAATTCCTTTTGATGTTAGGCACAAGGAGGAAGAAAAGTTATTTGCAATAGTGGTAGGAAGACAAGTTCTTTCTGTGAAAGTTTTATTAAGAGGAGCCAGAGATTGAATCCCAGTTGAGCACTTCTATGAAAATAACGATAGATCAATGTCTCTTTTGTTAGAAATGGGCTGGAGAGAAAAGAGGAGATCATCCCCCACTAGATTGCAAAGTATATTTTGAACTCTGTCAAGGCAAGAAAGAGTGCTCTGAGCGACACCTCCCCAGATGTGGCAGCAGTACTCCATCTTAGGACACATCCGACTTGTATCACTGGGTGGATTTCTTACATGAACGTTTATGTTGAATACTGCTGCTCGGCCCTTATAAAACAAAACAGACAGTTTGTAAAATATGAATTATGATGTGTTCATGCAATCTGCAAGTGACACAAAATACTATTTCAAAGATAAACATGATAGACTTGGATGTGAGAAGGAGTGGAATTCCTAGTTTTTAAAAAGTGTGGGATGGGAACGAGATTATGAGTGTTGTGGGGGAGGTAAACATGAAATAAATGTGACAAGAAGAAATAATATTAAGTATTATACTACTACTACTATGAAGAAGGAAAGTAGAAAAAAGAAAATAGGAAAGAATAATAAGAATAATAAAAGTAAGAATAATAGTAAGAGTAAGAATAATAATAATAAGAGTAAGAAGAAGAGTAATAAAAAGAGTAAGAAGATTAAGAAGAATAAGAATAAGAAGAATAAGAAGAGTAAGAATAAGAAGAATAAGAAGAGTAAGAAGAGTAAGAAGAAAAAGAAGAGTAAGAAGAAAAAGAAGAGTGAGAAGAATAAGAAGAAAAAGAAGAGTGAGAAGAATAAGAAGAATAAGAAGAGTAAGAAGAAAAAGAAGAGTAAGAAGAATAAGAAGAATGAGAAGAATAAGAAGAGTAAGAAGAGTAAGAAGAGTAAGAAGAATAAGAAGAATAAGAAGAGTAAGAAGAATAAAAAGAGTAAGAAGAATAAGAATAAGAAGAGTAAGAAGAGTAAGAAGAATAAAAAGAGTAAGAAGAATAAGAATAAGAAGAAGAGTAAGAAGAAAAAGAAGAGTAAGAAGAAAAAGAAGAGTAAGAAGAATAAGAATAAGAAGAAGAGTAAGAAGAATAAGAAGAGTAAGAATAAGAAGAATAAAAAGAGTAAGAAGAGTAAGACGAAGAATAAGAAGAATAAGAAGAATAAGAAGAGTAAGAAGAATAAGAAGAATAAGAAGAATAAGAGTAAGAAGAATAAGAAGAGTAAGAAGAATAAGAAGAATGAGAAGAATAAAAAGAGTAAGAAGAGTAAGAAGAAGAATAAGAAGAGTAAGAAGAATAAGAAGAATAAAAAGAATAAGAAGAATAAGAAGAATAAGAAGAGTAAGAATAATAAGAGTAAGAAGAATAAGAAGAATGAGAAGAATAAGAAGAATAAGAAGAATAAGAAGAATAAGAAGAGTAAGAATAAGAAGAATAAAAAGAGTAAGAAGAGTAAGAAGAAGAATAAGAAGAATAAGAAGAGTAAGAAGAATAAGAAGAATAAGAAGAATAAGAAGAATAAGAAGAGTAAGAAGAAAAAGAAGAGTAAGAAGAAAAAGAAGAGTAAGAAGAATAAGAATAAGAAGAAGAGTAAGAAGAATAAGAAGAGTAAGAATAAGAAGAATAAAAAGAGTAAGAAGAGTAAGACGAAGAATAAGAAGAATAAGAAGAATAAGAAGAATAAGAAGAATAAGAGTAAGAAGAATAAGAAGAGTAAGAAGAATAAGAACGTTTATGTTGAATACTGCTGCTCGGCCCTTATAAAACAAAACAGACAGTTTGTAAAATATGAATTATGATGTGTTCATGCAATCTGCAAGTGACACAAAATACTATTTCAAAGATAAACATGATAGACTTGGATGTGAGAAGGAGTGGAATTCCTAGTTTTTAAAAAGTGTGGGATGGGAACGAGATTATGAGTGTTGTGGGGGAGGTAAACATGAAATAAATGTGACAAGAAGAAATAATATTAAGTATTATACTACTACTACTATGAAGAAGGAAAGTAGAAAAAAGAAAATAGGAAAGAATAATAAGAATAATAAAAGTAAGAATAATAGTAAGAGTAAGAATAATAATAATAAGAGTAAGAAGAAGAGTAATAAAAAGAGTAAGAAGATTAAGAAGAATAAGAATAAGAAGAATAAGAAGAGTAAGAATAAGAAGAATAAGAAGAGTAAGAAGAGTAAGAAGAAAAAGAAGAGTAAGAAGAAAAAGAAGAGTGAGAAGAATAAGAAGAAAAAGAAGAGTGAGAAGAATAAGAAGAATAAGAAGAGTAAGAAGAAAAAGAAGAGTAAGAAGAATAAGAATAAGAAGAGTAAGAAGAGTAAGAAGAATAAAAAGAGTAAGAAGAATAAGAATAAGAAGAAGAGTAAGAAGAAAAAGAAGAGTAAGAAGAAAAAGAAGAGTAAGAAGAATAAGAATAAGAAGAAGAGTAAGAAGAATAAGAAGAGTAAGAATAAGAAGAATAAAAAGAGTAAGAAGAGTAAGACGAAGAATAAGAAGAATAAGAAGAATAAGAAGAGTAAGAAGAATAAGAAGAATAAGAAGAATAAGAGTAAGAAGAATAAGAAGAGTAAGAAGAATAAGAAGAATGAGAAGAATAAAAAGAGTAAGAAGAGTAAGAAGAAGAATAAGAAGAGTAAGAAGAATAAGAAGAATAAAAAGAATAAGAAGAATAAGAAGAATAAGAAGAGTAAGAATAATAAGAGTAAGAAGAATAAGAAGAATGAGAAGAATAAGAAGAATAAGAAGAATAAGAAGAGTAAGAATAAGAAGAATAAAAAGAGTAAGAAGAGTAAGAAGAAGAATAAGAAGAATAAGAAGAGTAAGAAGAATAAGAAGAATAAGAAGAATAAGAAGAGTAAGAAGAGTAAGAAGAATAAGAGTAAGAAGAATAAGAAGAGTAAGAAGAATAAGAAGAATAAGAAGAATAATAGTAAGAAGAATAAGAAGAATAAGAAGAATAAGAATAATAAGAGTAAGAATAAGAATAATAATAAGAGTAAGAAGAATAAGAAGAATAAGAATAATAAGAATAATAAGAGTAAGAAGAATAAGAAGAGTAAGAAGAGTAAGAAGAATAAGAAGAAGAAGAAGAATAATAAGAGTAAGAAGAATAAGAAGAGTAAGAAGAATAAGAAGAATAAGAAGAATAAGAATAATAAGAGTAAGAAGAATAAGAAGAATAAGAGTAAGAATAAGAAGAATAAGAAGAGTAAGAAGAGTAAGAATAAGAAGAATAAGAGTAAGAAGAATAAGAAGAGTAAAAAGAGTAAGAAGATTAAGAAGATTAAGAAGAATAAGAAGAATAAGGAGAATAAGAATAATAAGAGTAAGAATAAGAAGAATAAGAAGAATAAGAATAATAAGAGTAAGAATAAGAAGAATAAGAAGAGTAAGAAGAATAAGAGTAAGAAGAATAAGAAGAATAAGAAGAAAAAGAAGAATAAGAAGAGTAAAAAGAGTAAGAAGAATAAGAATGAGAAGAATAAGAAGAGTAAGAATAAGAAGAGTAAGAATAAAAATAGGAACAAAAAAAGAAGCTGTCGGACCCTGATGAAATTCAACTGTTGCTGTTTTCATTTACCTGTATAAAAATAAATTTGTATGAATCATTATAGTACAACTTTTTTGACCGGCTTGATTTTGTTGTTGGCATTGCTTTCTGATTTTTGTCTTTTTTTTTTTGAATGGGGTACTTACAGAAGGGACTTGGTGAAAGTTGATCCATCAGTGAAAGTGATTCTAAAAAAACGACTTGATTCGAGCTTGGCACACCCATGTCGTCAGTCCACATAAATCATTTTGCCACCGTCATTTATGTATTGGTATAATTTACTGTTAATCCTAATTTATTTCTTGAAATAATACATGTATTTAATGTTTAATAACGTACAAAAAATATTGTACCTTTCTTCCTCCATAAAATAATTGTTATTGTCAGCTCAAATTTAAACAAATAAAACGAATATGCCTTCTCTTTATTTAAAATTATAACACTTAGATGTGTATAAAAATAACATTAAAGTAAAAAGAATGCAAATAGTAGGTTTTGTAAGTTAAACTGGACAACAGAATTTGATTTGGGAAAAATTCATTTTAAAATGGGTAATGTCAGAATTTTTATCGTAACAAGTACATTTTCAATTACTTTTTTGCATTGCATCTTTGCCAATTAGACGATCTCATTAAAATAAATAGCTGTGGAAATTGATAACGTACGTACGAACAGGAAATGCCTAAGCGTATTATTACATCGATAAGAATAAGAATAAGAATGGAAATAAGAATAAGAATGAAAATAAGAATAAGAATGAAAATAAGAATAAGAATAAAAATAAGAATGAAAATAAAAATGAGAATAAGAATGAGAATAAGAATAAGAATAAGAATAAGAATGAGAATGAAAATAAGAATGAGAATGGAAATAAAAATGAGAATAAGAATAAGAATGAGAATGAGAATGAAAATAAGAATAAGAATGAGAATGAAAATAAGAATGAAAATAAGAATAAGAATGAAAATAAGAATAAGAATAAGAATGAGAATGAGAATAAGAATAATAAGAATAAGAATGAAAATAAGAAGATTAAGAATAAGAATAAAAATAAGTTGTTACCATTTTGGTACTTTGAAAGCCAAGTTTTACCAATTTGGCATTTACAAATTTTTATTTGTTTTAATAATTTAAACAAAAGCAAACAAACATTTACATTTTTATTTCATCTATTTCAAAAAAAGTTTTAAAAAATTTTGTTATGTTGCTTTGGCCACAGAACAACTAATCAATTATTTACAGCATAGTTTTCCTTTAACATTCAGAAATGATCACTAACTACAATCTTACATTAAAGAGTATAAAATGGGGCAGATGGCGGAGGGGCTCCAAAGGGGCCAGATGAAATTTGTAGAATCTCACTGGTGACAGAAACAAAAGCCTCTCAAAGATTTGTGAACTCATCTAAAAAAAATATGAGTAATATAATTGCGAGAGTCAAGTTGATGAACTAAATTGATACGAACCTGAGTTTTACCACCTGAATCTTCCTGAACCAAACTCCTGGAGAGAGAGACTGCACTACAGAAAGCAGAGAAGAAGGAACTGAAGATGTTGCAAAAAGCATAAGCAAGCAATTCCTACAACAAAGAAAAACTATATTATACATATATACATATATAGCTATATCTATATAAAGTTGTAGTTCCTGTGTCTGTTTGTTCACAAACATTTCCCAGGGCTTTAGAGATAGACCCCTATAACCATATATTAGGTCATCTCATAAGTTCTATCCGGATTTTAATTCTTTGAAATTTTATAGTAAGTGGGAATGTTTAATGAAACTAAATATTTATATATCCTATATATGTATTTGGACAAATTTAACTCTATCAAATTTTATTTTACAGGAAAAATTAAAATTTTACTGCTGAAAACACTTCTACATTGCAAGATATGACGTCATGGGAGGAAGTACATGGCAGAAAAGCGGGATCAATCCTGCCTTTTGGGTTTACGACATCAAAGTGACTAGACGTCTTTATGAAGATTCACCAATGCTATGGTGGTGGGTGGGAAAATTGTAGCTCATCTCGGTGTATATTGCTGTAAATTGATGAAACAAGTAAACTATACCCCAGAGAAACATAATGGTGTTAATAGATGTTTTTCTGAATAAATTCCTACCATTATTACAGCTAGCAGAAAGAAAAAGAAGCCAAGAGACATAAATATCCACAGAGCAATTTATGATGTGTCAACAGAACAGAACCAGGTAGGATGCCGTCCAGAAATGTTTTATTGCGATCTGGGATCAAAGAACATCTCAAACTATCTTACAAACAGAGCATAAATATTATTTTAATATTCACATCGATATGTTTCATTTTCACCAAGAAGCATCAGTGTGGCTACATATAACTGTATATTCGAACCCTGGACCCTAATCACCATTGATTGTCAAGATCCACCACACCAATCAATGTAGCCACCATAACAGCTATATAAAAGATAAATCCAATTTATCATTAAAAACATAGTAAGTCTTAAAGACGGTTCTATTTCCAAGGGAAAAAACTTCGCATTTTAGGTTAGATAGACACTTTTTTTCATATTTCTCTCCAGAGCGCTTGTCCCTAAAGGGAGCTTGAATAATAAATTATTATTTCTAATAAATATCATTTTAAATATCCACATACATAAGATGAAACACATGTTTCATCTTCACCAAGAATCATCAGTGTGGCTATATACAACGTTTTAACTGGTTAATTGTATTTACATATTTTATTTTGCCGATTTTTTAACATTGTTTTAATTTCTTTTTTCAGGATGCATGAATTTATTTGCTCATTTTGTGAATTTGTTTATTTTGTTCTGATTGCTTATTTATTTGTTATTTGTTTATTATTTATTTTCTTCGTGTTTTATTTAGTTTCATTTTCAATCGATTTATTTCAATCTTTCAAGTCATTCATTTTTAGGTGGTTTAGTAGAAACTTATTTTCATGTCTACATTCCGATATAAGTTTTGATCATTTGTTTAGTAAATCTTCAAGAGTGTTCCATTTCCAACGGAAATAACTTTAAATTATAGCTAAGATAGAAACTTTTTCCTATTTTCTTTCCAGAGTGCTCACCTATTAAGAGAGCTTGAATGATTAATTATCATCTTTAATAAATATTATTTTAATATCTATATACATATGTTTCATCTTCACCAGGAATCATCAGTGTGGCTATATACAGTTCTGCTGGTTGCATGATTCAACCTCCGGGCCATTGGCTGTCAAGATTCACGTCTTATGTTCATTCCTATATGGTTGTTATCCCTGTCTATATTTTAGACTGTACCAATATGGGAATGGACAACTGGTTTTGGTTAACTGAGTTTATTTACATTTGCATATTTTTTTTGACAGTTTTTTTTTTTTAACTACATTGTTTTAATTTTTTTCAGGATTTATGAATTTATTTACTCATTTTATGAATTTGTTTATTTTCTTCTGTTTGCTTATTTATTGGTTTATTTTATTTATTTACTTGCGGGAAGACCAGGTGTTGCTCAGGATTTAATGGGAAACACTACACCCTATTTCACTATGTTACACCATATTACTTTTAAAAATCTTTTACTGCAACCGTTACATCCCCTAATATATTTGGAAGAAACTAAATTTTGGAAAACATGGTTTAAGTTTCATAAAAATTGGATATACATATTTGAAGTCTTAAGAGGGTTCTGCCCCCACAGAAGGCCACTTAGAGATCCAGGACCACTTCCAATGTTTTTTCCCAGAGAATTCTATACATAAATTTCATAGAAATAGGATATGTTTTAAAAGAGGTTCAGTCCCCATAGCTCCCTTAGAGGCGGCACTTAGTGAATCGGGACCAATTCCATTATCTTCCTCAGAAAATTTTACATATAAATACACTTAGTTTTTATGTAGATTCTCTAACTTTTCTTTCTATAGGGAACACACACACCGACATTGAGATTTATATATAGAAGATTATTTACTTACTGTTTATTTATTTTCTTTGTGTTTTATTTGGTTTCATTTTAAAATATATTTTCATTTTTGACTTATTACGAATCATTTGTTTTTAGGTGGCTAAGTAGTAATTTATTTTCATGTCTACATTTAGATATAAGTTTTGATCATTTGTTTAGGAGACTTCTTGTATTTAATAAGAAGTCCCCATACTAGAACATATGTAAATCTGGCATGGATTCCATGGAATGATAGAACAGTTAGAAAGAGTTAAAAGGTTATCATTTACCTGATTTGGGTCAATGTCATAATCATGTTTCTTTGCAAGGATCTTGCACATGGACACGTTAATGGCAAAGGCAACGATAGCTATTGCTATTGCGTCAGTGACAACCTCGCTTAGAAGATTAAAAGGTGGCGGGGAAGGAGTCGGGATCCTGAAAAAGAAACAAATATTTCAATATCATTTCTCAGGTATACAAAAGAGCAAATAAGCATTTATTTATGGAAATCAAACTTGTTTTTTTTTTGTTACAAAAATCTTTAATCTATTATTATACTAAAGCTGAGTTAAACATTTGTTTCCCTAAAGCTTTTTTTCCTATATTGTTTTTTTTTTTTTTTTTTTATTGACCCTTATTACAGATATTTAAATATATAAATTAAAAATATTAAAATAAATAAAATACATTTTTGATGTCACTTTTTATTTTGTAAAAAGTTTTGTCAATTTGTGTGTAGTTTCTTACTTTTAGCCAGACACACATAAAATTACAAACTTTCCTTTATATAATAGATTATGAAAACACTAATACCATCTAAATAGAATGTGGCTATAACTAACTAAAATATATATTTTATGCCTATAAAACCATTGTTATTGCTGATTTAGTATTCTAAAACTGAGTTAGTGTTCTGGAGATATGGAGAAAATTGATAGGTTATTTTGACCATCCATAATTATAAAAGCCTGATTTTCATAAATAAATGTCCATAGGGATTATAATTGGATGGCGCTAGTGTTCGGGAGAGAAGGAGATAAATCATATGGTTATTTTGGCCATCCATAATTATAAAAGCCTGATTTTCGTAAATAAATGCCTGTAGGGATTATAATTGGATGGGGCTAGTGTTTGGGAGAGAAGGAGAAAAATCATATGGTTATTTTGGCCATCCATAATTATAAAAGCCTGATTTTTGTAAATAAATGCCCGTAGGGATTATAATTGGATGGGGCTAGTGTTCGGGAGAGAAGGAGATAAATCATATGGTTATTTTGGCCATCCATAATTATAAAAACCTGATTTTTTTAAATAAATGCCCATAGGAAACATGCACATTTATAACAATTTAAAAATGTTTTATAATTTTTTTTTTTTAAATTCATTTTTCTCTTCTATTCTCACGTCTTTTCTATCGTCATTTACACTAGTTGTCAGTGTACAAGAGTTATCTCTCCATATAATCTAAACGATACCACTCCAATGTTTTGTAAACAATGGCAGTGCACATGCGTAGAGCAGAACGCGTATCCACAGTTTAACCAATCACATGGATTCGTACCAAAACTTGTGCGTTTAGAAAGTTCCATATTTGTTGTTATAAAAGTCAGAATCGAAACATTCAAGACAGATTGGCAAAAGATTTCACACAACTCGTTTTAAAAATCCACACTTGTTGATCAAACATTTCCCTGCTTGCCTAAACCAAGAAAAGCACTCATGATCAAACTCAATGAACGACTAGGCATGTAGACAGAAACAACATTTATGATCTACCACAAACACAAGCAAACCAGAAGTCTGAACTACTACTACTACTACTACTAATACTACTACTACTATTACCATTTACCCTTTTGCTGAAGGAGAGACAAAGCAAAGTTATTTCTTGTTTCAAGAATAAAAAAACTTTTGTGCACAACATTACTGTCTTGCGAAAGTCTTACACAAACTGAGGCAGCATTGAACTCTTTTCTATTTTTTTCACTTAATTACATTTCACATGAGTAGTGTAGGTGAAGACCCCAAAACGGAAGTGAAGGACCATGTGATCGATTAGCATATTAGGGGCTGTGAGATTTCATTTAGAAGCAGAGCGAGACAGACATTAAAATGTAAGCTATCTCACTTTCTTTGCCTGAAGCTTATATCTAAGGCATAATAAAGATCTATATAATTTCGGTATAAATGTCTTTGAATTATTCAATATGAAAACTAATGATCCAGTCACAGACAGACAGCCCGATGAAGAATCGCTACCAGATGTGCCCAAAGGTTCTTCATGCTAAAACTAGTACAATTATATCTAATACTTTTATAGGCTGTAAGTATTTATTATTAGTAGCAGTATTATAGACAATAGCAGCAGTATCATTTTACCAATTCCTATGACACACCTGGCTTGTCAAGGATCCTTTATGCTAAATTGACTTAAATTCTGTCAGGTAATTTTGGAGCCTATAAGTGAGAAACAGACAGACAATATACCAAATTACAAGGTTGTATAATGAAGATCTGATGAGTACTTTCGGGACGTTTGTTGGTTCTGCTGGTCGAGGCACTGTCTTGTGGATGATTTTAGTCATGAGGGATCTTCTCTATTCGTGGCCTGATAGTCACGATCACCAAAAATAAAACACAAAGACACTAAGAATTAGACATTTTTAGTTTTCTAGTCATCCACTCCTTACGACACTGCCTGCCATGTTAAAACCTCATGTTAAAACTACACAGTTCCTCTTTTCTGGTTTTTTGCTCACACCTGAAAACCATTCATTTTCAGCTCACTTTTAATCTGTGACCCAAGTGACACGTGCTTCAGAGCTGTTTGGGTGCGTCTGACCAAAAGAAACCTTCACTGTAACAATCATAGATTGAAATAAAATTTATTGAAAAGAAAATATGCATTTATTTCTTACCCAGTGGCAATTTTTCCAACAATGCGGACATTGTGCTTCGTATTAAGTTGAAGATAGTATGAGATCAATGTTCCTAGGACAACCTGCAAGAAATCATGTTTTTTTTTAGAATTAAAAAAATTGAAATTCATGGAATTTTACTTCATTGGTGACTATGGATCAAATTCAATGAAAATTTGAAATATTTGAATTTTCAAAATGGGTGGTTGTGCCCATATTATGCCCCCTTAAACCTCTGTTAAAATACTCTCAAGAAACTGAAATTTTGGGAATATTTATTAATTGATGTCTAATAGCTATTGTTAAATTTCACAAAAAATCAGAGGTATTTGAATTTTCACTAAGAACTCCCACCTCGTTTTTACCCCCCTTGCATAAAACTAAACTAAACAGTCCACATTACTCACCCTTAGCCCTAGTAAATATGTTCTACAACTCATAATGAGCAGTTAATTAGTTTAGGAGTGAATCTTGTACATACAAATATATAAAATTATAAACATACCTAACTTTATATAGAGATGTGACGGATGTAATTAAAAAAAAAATAAAATAAATAAATGAATAAAAGAAGGCATCATTTTGGTTGACTCACCATTATAAGTTCAATAGGTACAGGCATTTTCAGTTTTGGTTTGATTTTCGGATTGTTATTGATGAGTTCCTTCACTAAAGCAATGATCAGAATTGAACAAATGGACATACCAAACGTCACCAGATTCGTTTCCGTAATATTTGTAAAGATATCAATGTAGGACTGAAATTTTTTAAAAGAGGGGAAAAAATGCAATTAACATCAAAATTGGTTTGAATAAGAACAGTAATATTAACTAGCTGGACACATGCACATTACACAAAATTAATTTTTTGGTGTAACTTCGGAAAAACAAATAAATCCATATGTGTCTTATATATGAAACCGGGACGGAACAAAGATATTGTACATCAAAAATTACGTAAATTGATCAACTAGTTTTTTTTTATCACAGAAAATCAAATTTTGTCATTTATTTTTCCACGCTCGCTTGTCACGACAAGCTGGGCTTGTAACGCTGGGCTGATTTATGTCCTTTGTTTTTTTTTTCAAAGATTGAGATGTGACAAGCGAGCATGGAAAAAAAAATGACAAAATTTGATTATGTGTGATAAAAAAAACTACTTGCTCAATTTACGTAATTTTTGGTGTACAATGTCTTTGTTCCGGCACGGTCACATAAATAATACCAGTATGTCTTTATTTTTTATTTATTATTTGTTTTTCCTTATTGAGGCTTATCCGAAGTTGCACCAATTTTTTTTATACTAATGAGTCACCACTTACCAATGCCAAAAGCCACTCAAGGATAAGGGTTAATGAGGTATTCAGTTGGATGATGAACAATACTATGAGAGGATTGGAAATACTGAGTGGAATATGTGGTTCCATAAGGAAAAAGAGTGAAGGTCGTGCAGTGTGTCATCTGTCAGGGATTGAACCCAGAGCATTCCACTTACAAGATAGAATCTTGTTATTTTTGTGTGATAACGAGAGTTCACTTATGCAAATGAACATTCTTTTGCATAAGTGAATTCTCATTGAGATAAAAAGAGTAGGAATTTTGTTCCAAGGTTGAGTAAAAAGTGGACGTAATAAGTTTGGACCACATCGAATGTTCAGTGAGAGAGAAATATATAGAGAGAGAGAGAGGTTTTCAAAAATGAAAAAAACCTACAGAATAGGCAGAATTCGATTACTTAAGAGGATGGTTGACAAGTATTGTACTCGAAGACGACCATTTTGTACTCAGCTGCTGTGGACCTGGCTATATTTTACAGAAGAAAGATTGGACATTTTTTTTGTATGAATTAAAATTTTTTGGAGGTATAATTAGCATTTTTTTATGTTTTAATGTAACAATTTTAAAAAACAAATATTAACTTCCAGAAATATGAGGTTTGAAAATAAAACTAAAGAAAAAGTTTAGTGACATCAAACATCTATTCCAAACTTTATTGACTGGTGTTATATTATTGAAAGCGTATAGTGACAAGCACGAAATAACATACAACATAGGATTAAAATTGGAACGAATTCAAGGCTTTATTTTCCAAACAAACGGGAAGGAATTTTCCGAGAATAATTTCAGACAGTTCAAGATTGTTTATAGCAGCCGATTTGGTCTTAGTAATGACAGCGGTAGTAGCAGTAAGAGTAGTTACTGTTGTTGAATGTTTGATGTTGGTGAGGAGGACAGCGTGGCTGTAGCAGTAGTACGAATAGTTGACGTTGTTGATTTGGTTGCAATAGCAGACGATATGTTGTCGTTGAAGAGCTGAGTCGTTATTTCTTGTAGTCGGTGTTGAAATGTTCTTGATTGGTGTTGTTGTTTTTGAAGGGTTGAGTCTGCTGTCGTTTTGTTGTTGCTGGAGAATAACCGAGCGTCACTGTTAATACATTTCTTGGATGGTCCGAGATTTTTCTCCCTCGTTGCCACTTGGCCCAGCTGTTTTTTATGGGAAAGCGGCGGACGTAGTAGCGAGCGCCTAGCTACCAGGAAAAAAGATCAATAATGGCCGCTGACTCCAGAAAACTGTGTTTATTTGGAATGTTATTTTTTGCCACAGTGACCACGGCACATGAGCAACCAGCACGTAAGTTCGTGGTAGCAAGCGTGATCATGTGCTCCAACTCTTGTGCCACTGTGCCGACTATGGAACGGATCCCAGTGCACCGAATTCCATTTTTGAGCTGTCCGGAATCACCCAACAAGGCACACTAAGGCGGCGGTCGCCATGACAACAACACGCCAGACAATATGACGGGCGTCGTCAAATCAAAACGAGATCTGAAAATCATAACACTGAGCGCGTCCAGGATTCGAAATAGAGAGTAACAGGTGATAATAGTCATCGAGGGTGACCCATCTAAAAATGCCACCAGTGAAAGCGTTAATAAAATTCGCAATTCTTTCTGCAATCGAATCACATGTAGTACAAATAAACATCAGTCTATGCTGGGCTTGTCCACCAAGATTCAGTCATATATATGGAAAAACGTTATTTTGTTAAATTTCTTCCTGGTGTTATGGGTGGCAGGCATAGTAGATGTGACTATGAAGGTAAGTACTCTTTGCTCTATTCATGACTAATAAAAAAACATCGATCAATATTAAATCTTAAAAATCAATTAAATTAAAAGAAAAAAATTATTTTCAATCAAAGAACACTGACCAATATTTGACATAAGTCTGATGAAACAGATTTTTTATCCACCCTTTTTATTACGAAAACTATTCCGATCAATGAAATAGGGGAAATCTGACTTTACATATAAGATGAATAGAAAAAGACTGACACATTCTCGCAATCTACCCTTTGGCAGGTCACTGATGAAGAATATGTGGTAGTTGGGGGAGGTAAAGTTCTCCTCCCTTCCCGCGGATGAACTAGAGCAAACTCTGTTGACCTTTAAATTGGTTGACTGTCTGGGTGGGAAGGTCACGTTCAATATTGCTAATGTACAAATATGGAAAGGGTGAGAGAGGAATTTATTAAACTTATTAAAATTTGAGGAAACTATTGGTTACAAAAAAAAAAAATGTTTCAAGTTGACCACAGAAAGGCAGGCCACATATTTACACTTTCTTAAGAGACAAGTTTCTAAAACGAACCCTAGTGCTAATACAATGGGTCAACACTTCACACTATGCATGGTCTCAAGTTGACCTACATTTCACAGTACAGTCACACTTATGACCTATTATGATAGGATGACTTGAGAACTATTATCTAAATGAATAAATGTAAAAGTCTTTCATCAATCACACCTACTGGTTGGATTATTCTATCGCCCCAGAAGGTACCTCACTTCTGATGCAACCTTTTACTTGTATAAGAGCCAGATCCGTCCTAAGATGGAGTACTGCTGCCATATCCGCTTGGAGAGGTTCCGCTTGGATCACTCTTTCTTGCCTTAAAAAAGTACAAAATCGACCGAAATTTTTTTTTCTTATTTCTCTTCTTTTCCCTACAGTCTCTTTCACACAGAAGAGATGTTGCTTGTCTCTTTCTACTGTATCGTTATGTTCATGGCAGGTGCTCGGCTGAGTTCCAATCACCCCCCCCCCCAACATCCACAGCAAGAACTCTTCTACCACAGCAAGGAACTTTCCTTTCTCTTTTTACCAAAAACCAAATGGAACTTCTATGAACAAAGTTTCTCTTCTAGAACGTCCCATCTGTGAAACAAGGTACCATGAACTTGCTTCCTGGCCGACTACAGTATGGTCATCTTCAAGTTTAATGTAAGCAGATATTTGTTGGAAAATCAATTCCTTTTAATCGATCTTCTATCCATTCCACCCATTGTTTCCAATCCTCGTGTAGAGACAATCATCGTCCAACTGACGATCTCTTTAACCCATGTCGATGCTCGACCAAATCTCCACACACCTTACTCCACCCCATGTAAAACATTTACAGCAAGAACCCGCCCGGCTACAACCTCAGCAGAGAACTTTTCTTTTCTTCCTCTCTGTACCAAAGACCAAGCAGAACTTCCATGAACAAAGTTTCTTTCCTAGAGTGTCCCATCTGTGGAACAAAATACCACAAAGTTGCTTCCCAAGTCATCCTCAAGTCTAATGTAAACAAATATTTGTTGAGCTGTCGTCTTGGATAAATAATTCCTCTCAAGAAATCTTATGCCCATTCTTCCGGTTAGTTCCAATCCTTGCGTGATGGCGCTCACCATCCAACCGATGATCTCTTTAACTCTTATCCTCAAGTGGCCCTCTGGCCTTGATAAACGTTGACACATTAGTAAAATAACCCAAATAAAACACCTATATTACCATCAAAACAGCTCATGGTACCTTAAATCAATAATACAACAATCTTTTGAAATACTGTATATATAGTAGAAAACAACAACATAAATCCAGCCTAATTTGCATAACTATTTTTTAAACAAGTTAATGTTTGGTGCAATTAATTTGTAATTTTATTGTCTTCTTTTCCTATACATATGCAATAGTTTTGTCGATATTAACAGTAATTAATGGATAAATTACTAAAACCTTTCTTAAAATATTATGTTCAGTAATTTTCAAGAGAAGTGATTCAAATGAAAACAATGAGTTTTTAAAAGTACAATAAATTTATATTAAAGATATGTAATCTAAAAAGAATGCTTAGAGTTAGATTAATAGTCACCGGATGGCGGGTAGTTTTTTTTTTGCTTGTAAACAAATAAGAATGGTTTTTATAAGTTATGAATTCCAAATGTTATTAGTCAGAGGTTGTCATCATGACTCTTACTCATAACGCTATACCATCTTTTATTGCAAAATTTTGTCCGCTAAAATCTGTTGCCCTACATTTTGAAAGATGTTTTATTTACTCCTCCCCAGGAGTTAGGCACAAGGCCAGTTTTATCTTACTCCCACAAGTAAGATGTGACCCAAGATCGGGTCGAGAAAGTGGGGTTTGAAAAGCCAGCGCTCGAGAGGTGAGCACTCTGTCCATTTAAAAATTGCCTGGGCAGCCCCGTCGGCATTCCCCGGTAGGGGCGCCTCAGACAGTGAGCAATAAACTTACTCCTCCCCAAAGAGGGGAGGCAAAGCCTGGGAGGGTGGACCTCCTAGAACTGCACAGGACATCGGAACAGATACTACACTTTGATCTTAGCCAAAAGGCCAATTTATTTAGGCCGGTGAGTTCCTTCGGACAACCTTCATCTTTATCTACAGATGAAGATTTTACAAACCTTGGGAACTCACCAGACCTTAGGCATAGTGCCCGTTATGTAGGGGGAGGGGGGGGGTCGGGGATAAGTGAGACAAGCTGTTCAATGTTTTTTATTTCACAAAATTTTACAAACAGAAAAAGAACATTTGCTGACTCTAAACTAGATTCTTGCACCAAAATACTGCATTCACTCTGTGGGTGGATCCCTACTTAAAATATCCCAAAAAACATCTTAGCCAAAAGGCCAAGAATGTACTTATTAGGCCAAACATTTTTTAAATATAACTCACATTTCTATGTACACTAGTCGATCAACCCAATTTAACCTTGCCCTTAATTTTGCTTTTAACCATGACTTTGAAAGTCAAGGAGATCGGTTAAGCTGCTGCTGCTGCTGCTGTTTCTTTTGTGTTTTCTAAAGTTGAATTTAGAATCGGTAGAATTATTGTTTATTTATCAGCAATTTAAAAAAATAAAATGTAGAACATTATTTCTTCAAACAATTTACTAATCATGAGAAAAAGTCAACATGAAAACAGCTTGTTACTTACATAGATTAGCTTGAAAGGTCCTGAGTAACGACCCATTTTGATTCCAAAGATGTGTTTGATTTGGCTGGTGAATACATGACAAGCTGCTCCTGTGGTAAAACCACTGACCAAAGGGTCAGACAAGAACGTTGTAACAAAGCCCAGACGGAATACACCCATAAGCAACTGAAAAAAAATAATAAAAATTCAAACTTGCAAGACTTCTACCCGTAAGCAATGGAAGGGGGGGGGGGGGAAGGGCTACTCCTGTCCCATGTGTAAACACAAATTAACCCCATTAATTTATAGACTATTAGAAGATGAAAACGGGAGTTAGTTAAGGGCAGGATTGAAAACCGGTCTCTGATCAGAACATTTCTGTTCTAATAACTTATGAAATAACATTACAATTAAAATGTTACCAAACCAGCCTTCGTCATCCCACATGTCTTTGACAAATTCCCGCTTTAATCACTTTTTAAACAAATTTTTAATAAATGCTTTGGGACTGATTGATTTTGATAACAATGGCCAATTGTTAACTTAACCACAAACTTAGTTCTCCACTTTATACAGTATAATCATGTTGACACACTGGTTCCCCTTAGATGACCAAAGTTAAGCAATGTTGAACCTGGTCAGTACTAAATGGGTGACTATTTGGGAATACTAGGTTCTGCATGTAAGACATCTCTTTGCTTATTATTTGCTTGTTAGGGATTACACAATCCTTGCTTCATTATAGACAGGCATTCTTACAGGGAGTATCCATTGTCTCTTGAGACTGAATGGAGGCCTCCATTTGTCAAGTGTAGAGAAGAAGGTAATCAAAGAAAACCTCCGTCACCAGCCGGCAAAAGAATTTGCATAGCAACATGCATCATGTGCGGCCATAGGCAAACTTGATTTCGGCATGAATTGATGCCAGACCCTGATTTTGCCGAACAAGCGATTTTCATGGACACAGAGTTGAGGTGCCAGGATGTTGGAATTAAAAATTTTTTTTTTTTAACATAGTTCACTCCAAACAAGGCAAGTTGCCACTGTAGATATAAGGGGCTACTGAGAATTAGGGTGAAAGTTAGGGGGGTGGGTGCTATCCTAAATTGGGAGCTGTGCAGCGAGATGCCTGTTCACATTAGTTTTAAATTTCTGCATGTCGGTACAGTCAGGGAAACAGGGAGCAGGGAGGGAGTTCCAAAAGCCGGCAGCTCAAGGAAAGAAACTATTGAAGTAGAAGGCTCTCTGGCATCTGGGGACTTCCGCAGTGAATAGATGAGATTTAGCTGATTGTCAGGTTAGTCGAGTGGGCACCAGAGCAGCAAGTTCATTGGATCACATTCATTTGAAGTACTTGTAAAACAAGCACAAGGATGCAACATTACAACGATGAGACAGGGGCTGGAGCTTGGTGGATAGTGAGGGACCTTTTTAAATTAGCGATTCTTTTTTGGACCTTGTCTAACAGGGAGAGACTAGTGGATAGTGCACCAGCCCAGAATGATGCAATTTGCATATACATGATTGCCTTAACACTAGGATTCTCGACTTCAGATGACTACATAAACCAGTTGAATTGAGTTAATGGGAGAAGGAAAAAGTGCCTATTAATGAAAGACGCGTATCCAAGATGAATGAGAAACTGCAGTGTAAAAATTAGCAAATATTCGAAAAAGTAGTGTATACCAACAGTCTGTACTCCGTTAAAAGATATTCCTGGACTTTTTGTGTGTTGCCTTTTGTTCATCCGCTTATCCCAGTATTGTTTCTGGTCGTTTTGGACTTCTCATTGCACTAGACTTTAGCAACGCAGTCAGTGATTGCACAATCCTTGCTTCACTAAAAATTCATTGTGAAAGAAACCCTTTTCGATTTTATGTTACGCATTGCTTAGCTGTAATATGCTTTTAAAGTTAGGTGTGGATATAGTTTGCTAATGGCAGAAGGTTAATATATATAATTGATGGGGTTTGACCCCAAGGTCACCTGTCGCCCATTACAAGTGTAGATATTAGATTAGTTAGTTTGATTATGTGACATAGAAATATTTGAAGTGAGATTAGTTGCAGTTTAATGTTAGCGAGCAAAAGGCATAGCATAGGTTCTGCTAGATAGGTGTTTTAAAACCCTCTTGTACCACCTAAGCATCCCCTCGTAAAGAAAAATTGATATCCATTGTTAAATTAAATTCAATATATTAGATCAACTATACTTGAGGCACCTCAGAAATCAGAAACTACCAAAAGGACCCATTTGGCTTGACACCGGTTTCTTTTTCGTTTGGTTGAATTATAAACAACACACTTACTAAACGTTTAATTAAAAAAAAGGTTAAACTTTTTATCAAACAAAATATATAAACAAACGAAACGAATAACATTGAAATAAGTAGATGTTGTTCCAATTTATTTACAAGTAATAAAATAAAATTACAAAAAAATACATAGTTTTATTTACAATTTTTTTTTATAATAAACAAACGAAACAAGCAAATATAAAAAAAACACACTGTAGAGATGGTGTTCCTACTTACTTGCCTCCCCACGAAGGCAGAGGTAGACACAAGGTCGGTTTTTAATGTAGGGAAAATCCAGCTCCCCAGAAAGGGGAACTTTGGATTGAAAAAAAAAATGTTATTTACAAAACGAAAATTTTTTTTACAAAAATATTTAAATAAATATAGAGTTGTATTAAAAAGACAAAGAAGAATTACCTTTTTCAAAACGATCCTTGATCTTTTGGCTAGGAGCAAAGTCCAGTATTTGTTCTAATACTACACTTCATCTTTCCTGTTTTCAGTCAGTGAGGGAGAAATCCTTCTAGACTAAGGCAATCTTAATTTTCGTCCCAATCCATAGTGCCCGTTTTGTTTAAATTTGTTTAAAAAAAGTTTATAACATTTTTATTTTAATAAAAAATTTTTTTTTTATAAATTTCCAAAGTTTACAAAACAAAATGTTTTGTGAAAAACTGCGCGGGCAAGTGTACGTGCATACGTTTTGTTTATAATTTAACCGGAAGTAAAAGAAATCAGTGTCATAGAGTGCCTCAAGTATAATTGATCTAATATATTTTAAACTAGCTGTACCTACCCGGCATACAGTGAAGTCATCTTAGTTGTAAGGTAGACAACTCCTATTATATTCTTCAATTAAAAATTAATTCCCATTGCTGATTTTAGGTGTTTATTTAAAAATGTTTAATAGTTATCAGAGCCGGACTAAGTAATTCTTAAAAATAAATTGTAGCTAAGCATGTTATTATATTGCCAATAACACGGCACAACAATAACAAATGAAAATTGGCTAGTCAGAAGCAAAGTTTGATTTGTCAGCTTAAATGCTATTTGGGTCTGACTTTGAAAAATCTGACAAGATAATTTCATAGATAATATAAAAACGTTGTCGTCCTTTGTGTATGTATAAATCCACCTGAGAAAGAAAAAACATTGTCATCCAACAAAATCCCCCCCCTCCATCAAAGGGCATAACAGGTATGAAGTGTCTCTCAAGATAGGAGGCCAGTAAGTCATTTGATGTGACATTTTGAATAAAAATAAAGTATTTAAATATGTTTTTGTTTAGCTTTTTGTCACCTTTAGAATGTCTTAGTGTCATTATCTTAAACCTTTAGGCGCCAACATCAACATGGAGACAGCCTGTCACCAAAATGAAGTGGGACACATCGACATAGGACTGTTCCATTGTCAATGCGGCAGAGGAGGTTAATTGTTATGTCATATGATTTAGTTGGGCTTCATTTTACAACTAAGTGTGTAAAGAGGGTAAAAAATAGCAGATTTTGTCAAAATAGACATGTGCCACTGGCTTCAATTTAATAGAAATGTAAAATGAAGCGGCACTAAAAGGGTTAACAGATCAAAGTTTTATCAAAAATGCTACTACGTATTTGAAGAAAAAAATCTAATTTTATATATATAGTCTCGGAAGTTCTTTTAACCTTCAAAACTGAAAAAAAAAAAAAAAAAAAAAAAAAAGAAAAAATTTTTTGTTGAAAGATTTTAGTCTAGTAAGTCTAGTAAGTCAATCAATCTACTGCAATCACTATTTTAGTTTACTTCCAAGAATATACTCTAATATAAATATATTTTTATATATGTTTTTATATATAAGGGATCGTCAGTTGTTTACCATGAAAACTGTTTCGGGATTTTAAAAACAAAACAGTATTTCTTTATCATGGCATCCCAGCAGTGTTGATCAGACACCACCTCCCTATTTAATAATTATTTTTTAATTTAAAAAGTTTACAAATATTTGATTTTGTTTTGCCTCCAGATTATATATATATAATACAAAGTTGTCTGTATGTGTGTCACGGTATCACAGTTAAACGGTTGATCTAAGAACCAAACTAATCGCAGATTTGAAATCAGCACCTTCGATCTAATGCCCATATCGATGTCAGAAGTTCTTGAACCTTTTTAAAACTTATTAGTCAACATTAAAAGTAAAAAAAAATAACATTAGAAACAAATGTTCCAACATTTTTAGTGCTCCCTTTTAGTTGACCGAATAACTACTTTTCACGCCAAATCATTGTATGTATTTGACGTATTGTTTATTTTGAAGAGAAAACATTTATCTTTTTTCTTTTTTTTTTTTAAATGGATAAAAATTATTTGATAAATATTCACTAACATATTTTTACTTTAATAAGAATTTTTTAATCTTATATTTATGTTTATTAATTTTAGACAATCTCACTATTTTAGATCTATGCGGAGCGGTAAAAAATCCCTATGCCAAACTCATTCAAGTAGGTTAAAAAGACGATGATTAGAAATTAAGAACACCTATTAAATATTTTTTCATCCATCTTTTTTTTTTTTTCAAATGAGCCGGAAGTCTTTCTACTCTAATAACTTCTTCCCTCAAACTGCTAATCTTTGGAATTCTCTCACTGCTCCCTATTTCTCTGACTGTACCAACATGCAGAAATTTAAATGTAATGTGAACAAACACCTCTCTGCACAACTTCCCACTTAGATAAGGCCCTTAATTCACAGTAACTCTTTACGTCTCAGTGGCAATGTGCCTTGTTGTGGGTGAATAAAAGTTTTTTTATAAATATTTTTGTTAGATTTGAAACCTTGTGGGTAAAACGTTCGTCTTCAGTTCAAATATTTTATGCTATCGTGGGTTCGAATCTCACACGAGACAATTGCTTTTTTTTGTCATAGTGTTCCAGTTATATCCAAACCAAAATTGATCATCATCATAAACCTGAGTAACTTTTTTTTTATAAAATATTTTTGTTAGATTTGAAGCCTTGTGGGTAAAACGTTCGTCTTCAGTTCAAATATCTTATGCTATCGTGGGTTCGAATCTCACACGAGACAATTGCTTTTTTTTGTCATAGTGTTCCAGTTATATCCAAACCAAAATTGATCATCATCATAAACCTGAGTAACTTTTTTTTTATAAAATATTTTTGTTAGATTTGAAGCCTTGTGGGTAAAACGTTCGTCTTCAGTTCAAATATCTTATGCTATCGTGGGTTCGAATCTCACACGAGACAATTGCTTTTTTTTGTCATAGTGTTCCAGTTATATCCAAACCAAAATTGATCATCATCATAAACCTGAGTAACTTTTTTTTTTAATAAAAAAAAAAATGAATGAAAAATATTTAATAGATGTTCTTAACTTTTAACCTTGACTATAAAATTCTAAGAAAAGTTGACAAACTCGGCATAGATGGATACTGCAGATAATTGAATGATAATCCAAAGATTTTCTTTTTTCATGGCAGAATTCAATCAGAGTGCTGTGACAATGTAATTATTTGAGAGCAACGTTATTTGCATGTGTAGATACAATTGTGATTCGAATAATAAAGAAAGACAATAATAGTTTAAAGATCAAATCAGGGATTTAATTGCATTAAGCAGCATAAGATAATTCTAACTCAGAAATTGGCGCTTGTTCGTAATACCCACCATCCGTTTTCTTCAACATTTTTACTGACAAAATTTTTTCCTTTTTCAGTGTACAATTACCTATCATGTCGCTATAGAATTCCGTGTTATTGGGAATTTTTCCCCAAATATTTTAGATTTTAGGAGGGGGATCAGTTTTCTATATAAATTTAACGTAAATTGATTACCCACTTTTTGACCATGTTACATTTTAAAAAATTTTCCCCAAAACTAGAAATTCTCTAGCGGCATGATAGGTTATTGTACACAGAATAAAGAAAATATTTGGTCCGTAAAAAAGGTGAAAAAAATGGGTGGTGTATTACGAACAAACGACAACATGCCACATGGTCAAAAAGTTGGTGATCAGTTTACGTTAAATTTATATGGAAAACTGATCCCCCTCCTAAAATCTAAAATATTTGAAAAAAAATTCCAAAAAAACACGGAATTCTTTAGAATTTTGTTGATAAAAACGTTGAAAAAAATGGGTGGTGGAGTATTACGAATAAGCACCCAGATATTAACTGACTTGAAGTTAAAGCAGGGGGGGGGGGGTCCTGAAATAAAGATCTGTTTGTTTTTTCGATTTTTTACATCTCAACTGCCTTTCGGGCTGAGCGGTGACATTTATGATGGTCCATGAGTAGACACAAGAAGATACAAAATATTGATATGTTTCTTTGATTTTCCGAGGATCAACTGGATGGTGGAAGACAATTATTAATGACAAAAGATAGCAATAATTGGGCAAATTGTTTTTAAAAAAATTTTCTTATATCTCTTCCGGTCCCTACAATCTCTTTCACACAGAAGAGATGTTACTAGCCTCTCTTTACTGTATCGTTATGTTCATGGTAGGTGATCGGCTGAGCCCCAATCCCTGGTACCCCCTCATCATAGAACATTCACAGCAAGGAACTTGACTTTCTCGCTACCAAAAACCAAATGGAACTTCTATGAACAAAGTTTCTCTCCTAGAACGTCCCATCTGTGGAAGAAGGTACCACAAATCTGTTTCCTGGTCGACTACATCATGGTTGTCTTCAAGTCGAATGTAAACAAATACTTGTTGGGCCGTCCTCTTGGAAAATCAATTCCTCTTAAGCGATCTTCTACCCATTCCACCCATTGTTTCCAATCCAACTGACGATCTCTTTAACGCTTACCTTGAGTGGCCGCCAGGCCTTGTTAAGTGGTGACCCCTCAGTAAAGAAACAAACAAACTCCCTTGTGTCCAGGCTTAGAAGCAATTTAAAGAATTTTGTTAAATGAGTTTAGAAGAAGAGTGAGGGAGGGAAAGACCAGTTGATCTTATTTTAGGCCCCATCCTTCCTTGGACCATGACAGTGATGGATGAACTCTCTAGGTCTGGACCCTCGGCAGAGTTGATAAAGTGGCCCATAGCAACAAGCCATATGTGTACTATTAAATTAAAATTGATATTTCCTAGTAGTTGACAGGAAGAGGCTTAACCAAATTCCATGTATCCAGTTAGAGCTAGCCAAGATAGTAGGTTGAGAGATTTCAAGATGACTACATCGTTTGCCAGTCAAATTTAGGTGTTCACTAGAAAAACATAAGTTTAGTTTAGTTGTTTTACGTCATATCAACCCTTTTTCGGGTTATTTAATTCTGAATCGGGTCATTTTGGTAAAAAATTTTATGCTTCAAGTTCTTCATATCTTTAAATATTTATTCATGGCATTTGGTTTTGTTGTTTTGTCCTACGGCATATCAACCCTTTTCGTGTTATTTAATGCCAAATCAGGCCATTTTGGTAAAAGTTTTTATGCTTCAAGTTCTTTATATCTTAGATGAATGTGGCCTTATGTTGAAAACAGGATACTTTCTTCATCTCTTTACTGACAACAATAATTTAGCGGATAAGTCAACTCATCACACTGGCATTTTCACTTTCTTTCTTCTAATTTCACCAGCCATCTCGTTTGTCCACTCTAAAAGGCTTCACTGTCCTAATCAAGCAATCTTTCCCTTGCCTTCCTCGCTTCCAGATGACAGTAAGAATTTCACATCAACTTCTCATTAGCACTATTACATTCGCTTTTCTGCTAGGCTATAGTGGAGCCGATACGAAAAAATTAAAATGCATTCTGCTTGTACAGTGATTGAACTCACAGCCTTCAGATTATGAGACTCTTGTGTAGACAGACATCCGGGACAACGAAATGAGCCACATCCAGTTATGTAAATGATTCGTTTTGTACAAGTGATTGTAGATTGACATCCAGAGCAACAAAGTAAGCCATGTTTGGTTATACAAATGATTTTTTGGGGGGGCTGGCCAATCAAATACAAGCAGGCATATTTCACCTATTCAGCAGTTATTTCGGTGACTAGCCTGCTGCTCAGTTCTAGTCAATTGCTAGTTCTGATGACCTCAGAGGAAGATTAAATTTGAACAGTATAGAAAGATGTGTGCAGAACAGGAAACTTCAATGTTATGGCCATGTTAAAAGAATGGATGAGAGTTTTGGGGTTAGTAGATGTAGAACAGTTAAGGTAGCAGATCCAGTTCACAGGGATAAGCCAAGGAAAATATGAGAGGAAGTGATAAAAAGGAGAGATGAATTAAGACCTGGCCAGAGATAGATTAGTTTGGAAGTCAATTTCTTAAAGCCATCCAACACATGCCAGTATGTACAACGAACGTTAAACTGAATATAATAATGATGATGATGACGACGACGATGATGATGCAATAGGCGATGTTTGTTGAAGACTTGTAGCCCCTGGTCTGTTCGTCGATTGAAGTTTAAGTTAGTTAAACGCTAATAAACCTTTAGCATTCTGTAGATCCCGTTCACTGTCTGGGTACAAGTAGTACCCTGATCCAGTTTTATTTACTCCATAGAAGGAGAGATGTAGATATACCTAAATGAATATTCTTACCAACAACAACTACGACAATCAACTGAAAATTGAAAAGAAAACTTGCAGCAGTAACAGACTATTTTTTGTGTACAGAGAATTGGATGCTGAGCTGAAATTGGCCCAGAGTGTACCAATCAGAGAGCTTGACGTAGTGATCCGATGGTGGACTTTTAACAACCTGCTGCTAACGAAAGACAAGCTTTCTTTTCGAACTAGGTGCAGACGAGAGAACATTCTCCTTCTTCCCCCACGTGAAGTGAGAAACTATCTCCTGTTTGCTATGTACCTGTAACATGCTTGCTGACTCACAAATATCGCTCATCCAACATTCTTCTTTCTTACGCCTTTTACAAACCTTTGTGTAGTTTTCTTTTTATACTAATGAGTCACTGATTATCAAGGCCCAAAGGACATTTGAGGATAAGGGTTAATGAGATTTTCAGTTGATGAACAACACCTTGAGAGAATTAGAAACGATGGGTGAAATTGATCATTTAAGGACGGCTCGACAAGAATTTATTAACATTGGACTTAAAAACGACCATGTTGTAATCAGCTGGGAAGCAGTCCTGTGGTATTGTGTTCCACAGAAAAAGAAAGGAAAATTCTTTACAGTGGTTGTAGGTAGACAAGTTTTTGATGTGAATGTTTTACAGGAGGGAATCAGAGATTGGAGCTCAGTTGAGGCATTCTAAAATAATGTTCAAGTATTTATTAATACACACACAAATATTTTCAAATGTTTTTGGTTATCTTTCATTTATTTATTTATTTTACTTATATCCACACAAAACAAGGCACATTGCCACCGAGATGCAATAAGGGCTAGATTAATAAGGGCATCCTAAGGGGGAGCTATGCAGCGAGATGCTTTTTCACATTACATTTAAATATCTGCATGTTGGTACAGTCAGAGAAACAGGGAGCAGGGAGGGAATTCCAAAGGCCAGCAGTTTGAGGAAAGAAGCTATTAGAGTAGAAAGCCTTCTGGCATCTGGGGACCTCTACAGTGAAGGAGTGGGATTTAGCTGATTGTCAGGTTGGTTGGGGATATTTACGTTGAGGGGCAAAAGTGCAGCAACTTTTTCACAGCACATTCCATTGAAATACTTGTAAAACAAGCACAGGGGCGAAAAATTGTGTCGATGAGACAGGGACTAGAGCTTGATAGACAGTGTGGGACCGATTAGATTAGAGCCCTTTTTATGAACCTATTATTTCTTTTCCATACAAAGTAATTGTAGGACGGGTCTTGCGATTAACACAAAGATTCATTCCTATAATCTCTACTCACTTAAATCATTTTTAGATCAAAGACATTTTTGAGCAAGCCTGCTCCACCCTGTGCTCCAATGGTATCAAAAACTTTTCTCCGCAAGAATTTTCTACTACTTTGTTTCTGTCACTCTTTCTTTCTTTTCATGTCAATCCTTCTTTTGTTCATTTTGTACTGTGTAAATAAACACATTTCTGGTTGTTTCAAATTTCACTTATGTGTCCGACTCCTTGACTGCTTAATTATCCACTTTAATTTTCCAAGTAGTTGCTTCAGAACTTGACATAAAAAACTTTCACCAGTCTAAAAACGAAGCATTTATTGCATGTAGAATTCCTGGAGGAAATCCCCATCGGACTGGGACAAATCGTTTAAGTTTGAGTTTTCAACAACAAAATAAAAAACATACACAAGGGAGAACCAACTCAGATCAGTGTGGTATCTGTACCCATATTTGATCTCATCTCTTCTGGCACATTCCAAAAATGAGATGCTGAAGAGAGAAGGATCATTTTAAAATGAGCCTGCCGGGTCACACACATTAAACCGACCTTGTGTCACATCCTACTTCAATAGGAATAGAGAGGGGTAAATATCAACAAGAGAAGAAAAACAAACAAACAGGAGGAAGAAACAAACACACACACACACACACACACACACAATTGTTTTTGTTCACATTCTTTTGATGGACATATTTTACTGCAACAGAATAACTTGTAACCTTACCTGTATGCATCCAACGAGGAACGTGACGGCCATAGCAAATGCAAGTTTTATGCCACCATCATCATCATCTTGGGTAGAAATGCTCGAGGTGGTCGTGGTGGTAATCGAACTGTTCAAAGTATCAGTGAATAATGTTCCGCCAGTCATTAGTGTAGACGATAATGTTGATGCGGTGGTTAACGTCGAGCTGTTAGAGCTTAAGATTGCATTATTAAGGTTACCATATTTGGCATAACCTTTGTCAACAACTGCCCCGACCATTAAACAGACAACAGCAAATGTACCTGAAATTTTTAAAATAATTTTTTTTTAAATGGTATTTTATATAATTAAATGAAAACTTTATAAAAGTGTATCTTATAATTTGATATAAGTGATTAAATAAATTTTAAAAATTGCATTTTATATAAGTGATTAAATAAATATTTAAAAATTGCATTTTATATAAGTGATTAAATAAATATTTAAAAATTGCATTTTATATAAGTGATTAAATAAATATTTAAAAATTGCATTTTATATAAGTGATTAAATAAATTTTAAAAAATTGTATTTTATATAAGTGATTAAATAAATTTTTTTAAATTGTATTTTATATAAGTGATTTAATAAATTTAAAAAAATAACATTTTATATTATTAAAATGATTAAATGCAAATTTTATGAAAGTGTATCTTATAATTTTATATAATTAAAGTGGTTCAATAAATTTAAAGAATTGCATTTTATACAATGAAAGTGATTAAATAAATTTAAAAAAACTATTCTATATAATTAAAGTGATTAAATAATTTTTGTTAAAATTTCATATATAATTAAATTGATCAGAAAAAAATTTAAATAAATAAATAAAAAGTAAATTGTATTACCGACAGAAACGTGTCTAGATGTTCCAAAGAAAAAGTAAACTAACACCGGGAAGAAGGATACATAAAGACCATGGATTGGTGGGAGCTGTGCAAGCAAACCATATGCCATACCTGGGGAAAATACAGAAAAAAAAATGTAAAAATAAAGAAATGATATCAGAAACTGTTGACACACTAACATCCACTTTAGTCATTCTAACATCATCATCATCATCATCATCATCATTATATTCGGTTTAACATTGGACAGCTTTTAGACATTGACTTCCGAACTAACCCTATCTCTGGTCAGGTCTTTATTTATCCCTCTTTATCTGAAGTTGATTCTTTTCACTATCTCCCCTGCCAACCGAACCTGCTACCTTAACTGTTCTACATCTACTACCCCAAATGGAGCCATTTTGTGTCTGCTAATCTGTGGTGCCAATTGATTAAAAGTTAATAGAAAAGGCACGATGATGGAATTAAGGAAAATTAAAATTCGGTAATTTTGACGAAGTACTCTATTCAAAATTGATCTTACGAGTGTGGGGGCTATTTTTAAATAATTAAAAATATTGAGGTCCACATAAAACTTATATCAATACCAGGGTAATAAGGCCCCCTTCAATATTTATAAATAAATATTTCTTTTAAATAAGTATGTTTTTGAAGATCCAAACATATTGAAAATAAGATACGAAACTTGAAAATTAAATTAAAAAGAATTTTGAAAAATATTTTGCCTGGATAATTGGCCATCATATCATTTGATGAACTATGCAATTTTATGTAAATTTAAAAAAAACAAAAAAAAACAACGTATATTATTTTTTAGTTGCTAAAATGATTATATTCAAATGTTTTTTATTGTAACGCCTGTAAATGAACATTAAGTTTTTCATTTTTTTTTTAAATTTTGCTTTTGAATGAAAATTTAAAATAGAATGATTAAAATAAAACCTCACTAAATTGAATTTGTGTACCAATGTTATTTGGAATTTGAAAAAAATTAAATTATTTACCCTATTATAACGTACGATTTATGTTTCAACAAATTGATTCGCAATGATGAAAAAAAGTGACTTAAAACATTTTAAATATTTTCTCGTATGTACATTTTCTTGTTTATATGATCAATATAAAAAGAAAATTAAGGTAGAATCCCAATTCATTCACCCAATTGATTTACAGTAAAAACTGTAAATACGATTCTAATGTTATTGTGTAATAAAAAAAATAACAAAACATTTCAAGTTTTAGGGAAAACAAACAAGTTGTGTTTTATCTAAGATTTTCAATTTTTGTGGGCTTGTTTGAAGACTATTTTTCAGTTTTTATTGATGAGATGCAAAGGAATTAACACAATTTTGATTTAAAATTACGGATTTAGTATTTACCTTTAGTACTACATCAATTAAGCCGACATTATCACTAAAGTTGGGAAAATTTGAAAATGGTTTCATTATATAGTGATATTTCTCACGGTTTGATGGATAAAAATGGAACTCCACCCCTCAACTTTTGCACTGATGGTGTTGGGACAAGACAAGCAATCAACTTTGAGTTGGTTATTGACAATATTCTAATCTGGCATCCTGAATGGGATAAGAAAAGACGAACATTCAGACGTTTTGCATTCAAACATCAAAGATTAGACCGGTGATTTTGTTGTCGGCAATGTGAATTTGATAAAGGACTGGAAAATGTACTATCAGAATTTCAGAGAGCCGTCCAGCACATGCCAGTATATAAAACAGACGTTAAACCGAATATGATGATGAACCGGTCGAAATTGATGCTGATTTTGAAATCAATGCACTGTAAAAATCAAGAGTGACTTTGAAGTCCAATCGAAGGCTGGTTGGTGTAAGCTTAACAAAAAATAATTGGTCACAAGAAGAAGAAGCAGAAACAAAGATGAGCGCACGTGTAACTGATGTGCAGGTTCAAGATAAAGTGGATTCATTAGCTGAACTAATAATCCCAAGAACTTTATCATATGATTGTATGGTTGAGATTGACGCGGAAATGGTTTACAAAACAACTGTACTTAAGTTGACAGCTTTAGATCTTTATCTCATGATCGACTTAGACGGATTCAGGGTCTAACATATCATAAATTAAGTTATGTGGCTTTATACAATATCGTCTTTGTTGGTTATCTGATCATTATTAATCATAATAATGTACCCAGCATAAGAAACATTTATAAATTAAATAGCGGCGAAAATAAAATATAATTCCTGCCACAAGAACAATTAGAGCAACCACTTGATACGATCGATGTCCAAATTCCTTTAGTAAAAAAAAATTGATGACTTTATTTTTGGATGGAACTTTCATAGGACCTCCTGTTGAGGTGGCAGACATCAATTGCCTTACTATAGAACTCCAAATATCCATGACCTCCCCCAGAAAACATGTCTGAGTATTTCTTTAGTAAGGAGTTGGTGCTTGCTATTGGGTAGCATACTTTTTCTCCATCAGTTGAAAATAATGTATCATGTAAAGTCTGCGAGAGGAAGATACTGTTTTCTCAAATGCGCCTTCATATTGCATTCCACAATGTTCGTGGGGAAATAAATGTTGCAAGAGAACAGATATATGGAGTTTGTGAAGGAGATGGGTGCATAATATCTCTAAAACAAACATCCCAGAAAAGGTAGTAAGAAATATTATTCACCCCAAAATCAATGTCGATACTTTTATCCATACAAAGGTATTCCTACCAAGGCAATAAATAGAATCTATGTACCAATAAAATAATTGTATGTCCTATATGTAATTTGTATGAATGGAGCTTTAATCTTAAATCTCATTATAACATCAGTCACAAAAATGAAGCAGCACCAGCTCCATATTCTAATGATGAAGTGAACTTAATTAAAACAATGACCTTCAAGTAACAGTGATTATGATGACATTTCATCCCCAAGTGTATTTATTATTGTTTTGTTGAGCAATTTTATATTTTAAGTAAAGTTGGAATAACAGAAATAGGTATATAATCTTTTGTGAAATAAACTTTATAACTATTAAGGAAATTATTGTTGAAATTTTTAGTTTTTCCCAAAAAATATGTATTTCGCCAAATCACTTTAGCATTTTCCAGATTTTTGCTTGACAAAGATATGTATGATGCACGGCAGTCCTTAATACAGGCCTGTATAGTGCACACGTTTATTCTTTGATTGGGGACAGGCGAGTGATGTTTTGGGCATTCTGTCAGTCGTAGTCAAAGATAACATGGCTGGATATGAATAACAATTGAACAATCTTTAAAAAGTTTTTTTTTAACTTTTTTTTTTTTACTTTTTAAAGTTCTACTATTGAGGTATAAATGTTAATTTGTATAAATTTGCAATATTTTATCTTTAGTGTAAAATGTATAAACGACATTTTCGAATATTTAAGAAGTTAGTCATAAATAATTGTTTGTAATAATGAATATCTTTATTATAAAAATAATTAGTGTTTTCTTCATAACGTGGGTTTTAAAAAGGTGTACTTTTTTATAATAGCGAATATCAGTTCAGTTGTAGAATAAGAACTGTTGGATTCTGCTTGATATTCGCCTAAATATTGGATAAAATGGATCCTTGGTTTAAACAACACTTTTTGTCCGGACATTATTTTATAACGTATATAAATTGAACTTTTATGTCAAATTCTGACAAATCTTCTAAAAGAAAATGGTGGCATTTTTGTTATTAAAGAAATATCAACCTAGGTTTTAACTTGTTTTTGTTTTGTAAAAAGAATGTCCAAAGTTTATTTTCTATGTCAAAAAGTTTTTGTGTGTAATAATAACATTTTTGAACATTCAAAATAGTTTGGGGTCCAAGAAATAAAGGACACTTTAAAAAAAAAATTTAAATTAAAAAAAAAAAAAAAAATGTTTTAATAAGAAAGAAACGAAAAACGTAATGTTTTTTTAAACTGCTAGAAGAATAATGAAAAATGTAATTTCTTAACAATGTTATTTATTATTAAAAAGTTAATGTTAGAATTTAAATCCAGTAAACTTAATAATTTTACAACAAATACACTGCAAAAATTTAAGGACTTAATTGTACTATAGGTGCGTTGGGTTTTCTTGCTCATTTAGCTCGGTATTCCCCCCTAAATCTAGATGATATTGATTGTTGCTCGTAAATTTATTTATTGTCATAAAATAAAATTCTAATTTACTTTTTAAAGTGTCGAGTATTGAACTTTAATTAAATGTTTTAATCACTGGTTGGCATCGATTTTTTTGTGCTTTTCTTAAATAAAAAATATTTTGACAAATTGAAGGCAAAACAAACTTGACATAAAAATAAACTTTTAACTTTCTTTTTACACAAAGACACCGGTTTTAAGTTGTAAAAGGTATTTACAGACATGAAAAAACTCAGTTTGTTAAATTATCTGATGTGGCAGTTTACCCATAACCTGTTGAGTAACAAAAAGTTTTTCATTGTTTAAAAGTTTTTTTGTGATCAAACTGTAGCAGCAATTAAATTGCATCCATTATTAAATGAAACGAATAATGCAGAAACAGCTCATTTTATTGATTTTCGAAAATTGTCAGTGTCAAAGAAATTTATGGCAACATGAAGAAAAATTATCTACTGAAAAAGGTGATATCAGATTTAAATGATGGAAACCTTATCTTTCTTATTTTGGAAAGAAAAATGGCACAAAAAATGGAAAAAAAAAGCAAGGAAAAAGAATTAAGTCATTAACGAGGGATACTAGTTTAGCCATTGAACAATGGTTTAACTGATGGTTTGATTTTATGGAAATAAATCAATAATTGTAAGCTGCTTCCTAATAACATGTACAGTTGCTAATTAACTAATTACTGGACATTACTAAGAAATTCCTTACTAAAACTTTTCTCAGTAATTATTATTTAGTAGTAATTTTGGTCTTCACATTCCGCCCCAGTCGTGGACTCCAGTCGCATGTTTGCCAGGCCTGGTATAAGTACTGCCATGCTATGATGTCATTAAGAAAAGTGGTGAAGTCTTTACCTTTTCTATTTTTACTTGGCAAAACTATTACTATTACAGTATTCACTTGTCTGTTAATTGATAATTAAGATTAATTAGCATACAAGTGAATATTTCCACAGCAATAGTTTTAAGTTTTGCCAAATTATTTTTGTTCTCTAAATTTTGACAAAGCTCACAAATAAAATAATTGTACTTATTTACATTCATGGGAAATTGAATTTCACATTTGCACTGAGTTATATGGAAGAGGTTGGTTTTGATACTTTAAGTATTTTGTGTACATTTTTGAGTGAATGTGTATGTTGGTTATAATTATCAGAGAAGAAATTTAGTGCAAAACCATGTTGGTACCCGATACTAGATTGGGGCAGGGAGTACTACCAAAAACTAAACTGCAGAGATTCCCATTAGTACCGATACATGTGTACCACCTGTGCGATGACCCACCCCTGATCTGTAGTATCTCATCATTTCTTTTTATGTGATGCATGGCCTCAATCCTCACTAGCCAAGTTTAACTTCCATTTGCAATTTTTTAAATGACTATTTAAAGGTTTTAATATTGAATATTGAGCTACATTTTGCCTTGGAAATTGATTCTCATAAGCGATCTGAACTATATAAAAGAATTATTTTTTATATTATCATACATCTGTCAATCAGAAAGGTCATATCACTTGTGAGCTGACAGCTAATAATGGCAGCTGCCAGTGACTGGCTAGGATGGGGGGGCGGGTGACTTGTTCTTTCTCTTTCCTTTTGTTAATCTCTTTTTGTTGTCACAAGAAAAAAGGTGTCTGTTAAAATTCGTTACATAAGTGAGACACGTTGCCCGATACCGCTAATTTGAGAGTTTTGTTGGTTTTCGAAATGCAGTGAGAAAATAAATAATATTTTTATAAAAGATGTCTTGTTTACTTTTTATCAATTTTTAGCTGCAATAGTATCTCGTCTCAAAGGCAAGATAATTCTCTGCAGAGAATTAATGTCTAATGCCTTCTGTGACCGAGGCAGCAAACCACACGTTCTTAAGGATCTAAATACAATGTGGGCTCAAGACAATGGTCAACCGTTGTTACAAATGGAAAATGCGGCTATTGACCAAAACAGCATGATAGTACCACAAGTGTGACGAATAGCTCAACTTTATAAATATACAGATAAAGTATTTTGTTTCTGTTACGTCTGATAATAACCGTGGTTATCGGTTTAATAACAAACCCAAAAACGATGAATGGACGAAATATAACCATTAACAGATTTATTAACAAGTTTACAGATTAAATGATAATGTAGGAGCTGCTGATGCGAAATGATAATGTCAGTGATTGTGAGGTCCTTTTTGTTTATCTCCCAAACTGTAATGGCTGACCTTTCACTCCAAGGGCACATAACTCTCCCTTCTTAGGTGCAAGAAAAGTAACTTATCTTTTTTTCATGATGCTTTATTATTTTAGGCTGATGACTCACAGTTTCTTAATTAGAAAAGTAAGTCTATTTGTTTGTTTAATCAACCAATTATGGGTTCTTTATCTCAATAGCTAAAAATAAAAATAAAATAAGAAAAAAAACGAATAGTTAATTAATGAGTTTGTTTTGCAAAGCAATATGCAAATTAGTTAACCTTCGGACATTCATCACATATACATGACTGAGTGTATTAGAAAGCTGTTCTTCTATTGTGAATAGTAAGTTTGACTTTTAATCTCACTGTCAGTGTTACAAATAGTTCAACTTTATAAATATACAGATAAAGTGGCCAGTCATATACGCTCTTGTTTTGCTTCTTTTTTTTTTTTAATTAGAAAAGTATTCGTTTAATCAACTAATTATAGGTTATTTATCTAAATAGCTAAGCAATTGGTAGATATTTGATTACAATCATAAATTTTAATTTGTTTCATTGCAATTATCATGAATCTTAGAAATAATGGGTCTTCTAAATGTGGAGAACATTTTTTTTTTTTTAAAATATCTCTTCATGCTTGTAATTTATTGGCAAGAAAGATTTCAAAAACAAAATATGCAACATAATTAGAACTTTTCTTCTAATAGAGTAATATACTTTTGAAACAAATTGCCTAATCAAGTTAAAAATTGCTGTTTTTGTTTTCAATTTTTTATTATTTGTTTTTGCTAAGGAGTCACCACTTATGATCAAAAGCCACTCGAGGATAAGGGTTAATGAGATGAATGGATGGATTGTAAGTTTAATGATGAAGAATATTATGAGAGGATTGAAAATAATGAATGGAATGAACAAAATTTCATTACTTATGGGGACGGTTTATGACAAGTATTTGTTGACATTGGGTTTGAAGATTACCATTTAAAATTATTTTAAGAATAAACTGGATGAATTCAGTGATAATGGTAAAAAGTGAATCTACAGAGATATTTTTGAGGTCTACCTGATGAAATATTTAGAAGTATTTCATCAGTATATTCATGTTATATATTCTGTAAGATTATTTGAATATCTCTATTTTTTATTTGATTGAGATATTTAATAATATTTTTTGAAAATACTGAATAAAAAATATTTTAAAGTTGGCACGAGATTATTGAGCAAAACAAGAGAGCCTTTTGGCTAGGAACAAAGTGTAGTATCTGTTCTGATACTACACTTCATCTTTTCTGTCCTCTGTCAGTGAAGGAGAAATCCTTCCAGACTAAGGCAATCTTTATTTTTGTTCCAATCCAGAGTTCCCTTTTGGGGGAGCTGGATTTTCCCCACATTAAAAACCGACCTTGTGTCTAACTCTGCCCTCATGGGGAAGCAAGTAAATAGGAACAAGAGAGACATAAATAAGCAAGTGTCCTGACAGTGTTTCCTTTTGCAAATGGCAAATCGCTAATATAGGATGGGACTTGTGTTGACACTTTGGTGCCCTTGTTAGTAACGGAATCGGCAACAAACCCTGGACATGTAACAGCATCAGCAAAGGATTACAAGCGATCCAAAGATGTTGGTCTTCGACAGATTTCCATTCCAACTGATCGCCAGTGAGCGATTAGCCATGCCATATGGGACTTCGTCCACTGCCTTAGTCTATTAATGACGTGCCATTATGGGGATTATCACGAATTGACATGGCTCTACGAGCATCTCACCATCGCCATTATTTAAGGGAATGCAAGCTAGACATCTGATGAAACTTCCTAATGTTCCGAATAAAGGCTTTTTACATTTGTGGTTGAAAAAGATTTTCATGAACTTTTAAATTTAAATCTAATATCCATATTTTGCCAAATGTTGAATTATGTATTTATTGAATAAATTTGTTATTCTCTACTGGTTATACATAAAAAACAAATAAATAAATAAATTTGCATATTTATTTTAACAATAGCTGCTATGACTGTCGCCAGATTCGTTTTCATTGAGTAAAGTGGGCCATTTGCTTTGGTTTCCTATGAGTCACAATTTGGAAATTTAAAAAACCAAAGATACCCTGCCAAATTCGAGACCAAAAATTAGACCTTTAATTATAAGGTCAAAAAGATAATACCAATAAATAGGATAGACACTTAGTAATTCGCGTTCTACGGAGTTTGAAAATTAAAATAAAATAGAGACCCCCAAATCTGGGTGATGATTTCATCAAGTGAATGTCAATCTCCACAGGCGAAGTGATATTCGGCTCCAAGACAGAGCAGACTGTCTTCGCTGTTCGTCCAGACCATTGTCTGGTGTAATTAACACAAGTTTTTTTTCTTTAGCACCAATAGTGCCAATCAGGTAAGTTTATTCACCACCTCCCCAGGATGTTAGACACAAAGTCAAGTGTGGTTTGGAAAGCAACTCACTAGGATTAGCGCGCTCTGGCCTACAAAAATGCCTGAGCAGCCCTGTCAGCATTTCCCGGTAGGGGTGCCTCAGGCGACTGGCAATAAACTAACCCCTTCTCAAGGAGAAGGTAAAGCGTGGGAGGGTGGACCTCCTGAGACTGAACAGAACAATACCTCAGTCCGACAGCAACAAAGTCATTGTCGGACTGATGTCGAGGACGTATCCCAGACACCCTTGTGCCAGGAGCTAAAACTTTCTATAAATATTTAATGATTCATCATCATATTCGGCTTACCGTCCGTTTACATACTGGCATGTAAGATCTACTATTTTTGTTCAGTATCTCATAGTATTATTCTAATAGGATTCCCATTTCTAGCATAAGTCTCTTCTCATAGATAAGAAATAATTTGCACTTTTTAATATAAATTGACTTGTAACGTTTTCTTAATAGAAATATATTCTATAGTTAATTTGCATATTTGAAAGAACAGTGGAAGAAGTCGAAGGATACACTGTTGAGGGTAACAGACCAGACTTGTGGGTGTACAAAAGAGTCCCCAAGGCATAGAGTGGCATTGTGATGGAATGAGGAAGTCGAGAAGTGTATCAAAGAAAAGTGAAAACGATGGAATAAATGAAGAAAAGGTTTAGTGAATAAGGATACGTATCTGGTGGCAAAGAGAACAGCAAGTAGATGATTTTTGGCAGTCAAATTCCGTATTCCACGCGTTATTGAAAGAACCCTCTCTGTCTCAAAATGTATCTGGTGTCGCTGTTGTATTTCAATCTATCGACTTTCATTATATCTGTTTTGTATATTTGTTTCTTTGTAAATATTTTGCCCTTGACTACTCTTTTCTTCATGTGTTTATGTCAACCCTTTGTCTTAAGTTGCAGTTTTCACAGCTGCATATGTCGATTGGGGAAATAAAATATCCTTATACATAATTCACATGGCACAGTGGCTAAGTGATTAACGACACGGACTGAGGACCTGGGTGTCCCGGGTTCGAATCCAGTTTGTTCCACAGAAACACTTTCATCAAAACACACACCTGACCTTGTGTCTAACCTCGTGGAGAGGAGGTAAGTAAAATACATAATTCACAGTTTATCAGTTTTCTTACACTAAGGAATCATACACCATATATTGACATAAGTTAGAAAAGAATTCTTGCAACATTCATTCATTAAAAATATTTTCAAATTACATTCATTCATAAAACCTAATACTAATCTAATGTGATGTCAAGTTTATGATACTTTATTGGTTGTTGACAAAAATAAAACTTCTCGTTTGGATAAATTTTCATTCATTCCTCACATTGGACAGACATTTTATGCTCATCACCATTATTCAGTTTTGGTACTTAGGGTGCTGCAAGTGTCCAAGATTCCGGGTTGGGCAACACCAGGCAACGTCTCACATCTGCTCTTCTTGCAGTTCGATCAGTCACGTTGCATATAGTTATATCACTTCTTACACATTCAAGCCAGGTCTTAATTGGTTTACCACACTCCCTAGTGCCTGGGATATCTAGGTGTGTTATAGAGTTGATGCAAGAGGTGGCACACTATACATAGCCGAACCATCTGAGATGCTGAATGCGTAAGGCACCCATAATCCCACCAATATCAAGTTTATGATGAAGCATGGTTGAAGAGATCCTTACCTCCACTTTGTGGCTACACATCCCCTTGATTATGGCATGATCGTTATGCTGAAGCCATTGAAGCATTGTGTTGTGAGACATAAGCCCCAAACATTTCCGATCTACAACGTTAGATATAATTTGTCATTCTTGGTAATCTTATATCAACATCAGAAGTAGTGTAAACATGCACAATGCTGCATGTTTAGTGAGGTGACGCTCCAGACGACAGGTCGGTGATGGGAAAAATATCTGGCTCAGAGTTAGACCACCCAAGAAATTTGCTGGCTCTTTGAAATCATGTTTTCTTGGATACAATGGCCCATGCTGTGATTGTGAGTCATTTGATACTTTGCAAAAGTTATGTTCATACCAAATAGTGGCCCTAAAGGTTAGTCAGTTTTTATGCCCATAGATTAACAGCTGATAAATCTCAAGTAGTCTCATGGTGTGGTCCAAGTAATATCTATATAAATTCTAGTAGAACGAGTAAGGGGATCAGTTAGGTTTCTGTAAGTCTCAGAGACAGATAGGCCATAAGTTGACGGGGTGTATGTGTTTGGTTGGATGATAGACTTGCAAATCAGGAAAAACCTGTCATTCGGAGGAGAAGCCGAGTGTCATTGTAATTTCACAATAAAACAGTGTTGCTTTTTTTCAAACTCGAGTTGTGATCTTGTTTGGAAAGAAGATCCTTTTCTTACAGCCGTGGCTGAGACTCCATGATTGACACTACAGCCAGTGTCGAAATCAAGCACCGAATTTGTCTGAAGACAGCAGGTAATCAAATGCAGGTTCAAAGTAGTTTTTATTCCTTAGATCAATAATTTTCTGAAAACAAAAATGAATCAAGATTCCTTGAAAAGTAGCTATGTAGAGAGTAAGCAAAACAAGGGGAAAAAAGAAAATGTACATACCTTGGGGTATATGCATTATTCCAACTGTGAGCCCAGCAACAAGATCACTGAATAAGTCTCTCTTGAGACTGTATTTCCGCATGATTCCAACGAATGGAAATAGTTTAAGGCAGGAAGAACACTGGCAGTCTCCGAACTGCTTCTTACAATATGAAGAAACAGTCTCATGATGTCGTTTGTCAGACTCGAAACCCTCATCAAATTTAACCTGTGAATAAACTGGCCGTTGTATAACCATGTTGCTATTGGCAGGGCCATCTTCAATTTTTTCAGTCTGAATCTTCTGGAGGTTGATAAGTCTTTGTTCTTCGCCATCATCAGGAGCCATTTTGCCATCTGATAACAAAAGATGAAGAAAAAGTTAATCTATTATATAAAGGAAAGTTTGTAGTTCTACTTGTGTGCGTCTCTCCAGTTAAAAGTAAGAAATTACGGAAGATACACTTACAGATCTTGTTATAGTAAAAAGAAATTACGGAAGATACACTTACAGATCTTGTTATAGTAAAAAGAAATTACGGAAGATACACTTACAGATCTTGTTATAGTAAAAAGAAATTACGGAAGATACACTTACAGATCTTGTTATAGTAAAAAGAAATTACGGAAGATACACTTACAGATCTTGTTATAGTAAAAAGAAATTACGGAAGATACACTTACAGATCTTGTTATAGTAAAAAGAAATTACGGAAGATACACTTACAGATCTTGTTATAGTAAAAAGAAATTACGGAAGATACACTTACAGATCTTGTTATAGTAAAAAGAAATTACGGAAGATACACTTACAGATCTTGTTATAGTAAAAAGAAATTACGGAAGATACACTTACAGATCTTGTTATAGTAAAAAGAAATTACGGAAGATACACTTACAGATCTTGTTATAGTAAAAAGAAATTACGGAAGATACACTTACAGATCTTGTTATAGTAAAAAGAAATTACGGAAGATACACTTACAGATCTTGTTATAGTAAAAAGAAATTACGGAAGATACACTTACAGATCTTGTTATAGTAAAAAGAAATTACGGAAGATACACTTACAGATCTTGTTATAGTAAAAAGAAATTACGGAAGATACACTTACAGATCTTGTTATAGTAAAAAGAAATTACGGAAGATACACTTACAGATCTTGTTATAGTAAAAAGAAATTACGGAAGATACACTTACAGATCTTGTTATAGTAAAAAGAAATTACGGAAGATACACTTACAGATCTTGTTATAGTAAAAAGAAATTACGGAAGATACACTTACAGATCTTGTTATAGTAAAAAGAAATACTGTAATATTCATTTCATTGAGGTCACCAGGGACAAAGTTAGTGTATGGAAGAGGGCAAACAAAATACTTTTTCATTCTTACTGGTAGTTGTTACACTAAAATTAGATCAGTCAGTCACCTATTTTTTTCTTTCTTGTTATTATATTGAGAGAGAGAAAGAGAGGGGGGAGTAGTCAGAAAGAGGGTGGAGCATTCGGAAAGAGGGTTGGGAGCAATCGAAGAGGGGTAGAGAGAGGCAGTCTGAAAAAAAAAAAATAGAGAGAAAATTAAACAAAAAAAACAAAAAAAAACGTTACACACCTTGTTTCACTCTATTTTGAAATTTTACAAATCACTGCTTATTCCTATTCAAACACACACGAGATAAATTTTATAAATAGAAATAATTTTGTCATAATCATTTGATTAAGTCAGGGTGTAAACCAAATGATCTTTCTGCTTCTTACTTTTTTTGTCATCTTTTCTAACAAAATAAAGCGATATGACAATTTTAGTTTCGCTATTGGTTTCATTTCTCGTAGATTGTAACATTTGTTTAAACTCCTTTCATCTACTTCCTTTATTTGAAAATACATCTGCATAGGGCTCAGAAGGCCTAGATGACTCAAACTGAATTTGACATACAATGTTATTTCCTAATTTTTTTATTTGAAAATATTCTATGCTAAAATATAAACAAGTAGATTTCAGATATTTATTATTCCCTATTAAAAATAGTACTAATAATAAAAATGTTGATAAGATTTAATACTATTAAAATCTGAACGACTTTTTGTCATGTTTATTTGGATATGACTGATTGGTAGCAATAGCACTACGCCAAACGATTTGGATTTTGAATTTAAAAAAAAAAAAAAAAATTCGGGGCAATTTTCAGTATACAACTGAAATAGTAAAACTTCCTATTTCTAAGAATAAATAACAAAAGAGAAAAACAGAAAAGTCATCTAGTTTACACTTCTGTTTAATTAAATGATTAAGACTAAATTAGTTAATACATTTGTTAACCTTAATTAACTTACACTTCACACCTAGTAATTTTCAACATAGATTTTCAATAGGAATACTTTAAAACTTAGTTCTAGTTGTACCGAAAACTTAGAAATATCATTAGAAAAAAAAAAGAAACAAATTATTAAATAGTGATAAGAATAGCAGCACAGAAACTAATAAAAATGCAGACACCTTTGATAAAAGTAGGAAATAAAACTAGCATGAACAAGAGCAGTTATAAAACTATAAATAACACTAAATGCAACTCCAACCCCCTCACCCAAAACACATACCTATTACATAATAAAAGCCTTATGCATATATCGTATACCAAGCAATGATATATACAAGAGATGCCACAAGTGTAAAAATACTATATCGTTTTTATAAGCGATGAATTTAAAACCAGGCTTTATAACAGAATTTCGATTTTTAAATGAACGGAAAAAGTAATACATTACTATTTGGTTATTTTTAGGAACACGTAGATAATAAAAATAATTGAATGAGAAACTAATAGATAATAAAATCTCACCAATAATTGAATGGAAAACAATAAAAAAAGATATCAACATGTACAGAGAAGATGCATGCTACCTATGTCTGAGTAATAAAAACAAAATGGCGTTTATAAAATTCCCCAACAAAATAAATTTACTTAACAGAAGAAATAAAATAACAGTTAATCACAAATATAACATGTAACGTAGGATATTTAACAACACGATTTATAAATAGCAGAAAAGAAAATAATTATGTGGTTTCCCATGAGGAAGATGAACTAGATTTTAGTGTGCTTTAATTCTATTTTTATTAGTCTTTAAATTTAAAGCTTTTTTTTCTTAATTTTTCATTTTTATTTTTATGGAAGTCACTCCAGACACGGCATGAAGCCATTTGATGTAAGTAGCTAAAACCAACAAAAAACGAAAGATGATTATCGCAAAGATAGATGTCTATTGACCTAGTCATGAAAAAACCAAGGCTATAGGTAGGAGGAAAACGGTCAGCAGGAAGAAAGTTCCACAAGTCCGCAGTTCTAAGAAGCTGTATTATAATAAAGTATCTGAACAGCCAATCAAATTATTGATACGCTTTTAAACCTTATCAAGACCTCTCAAATGGGACAGAGATTCATCAGCCCAAATAGGACAACAGTACTCCAAACATGGTCTGATAGTAGATTTGTAGAGATAGAGAATAGCCTCAGGTATGAGAAAGTATTTTGAGCGATAGAGAGAACCGACATAACGAGAAGCAGGAAGAGCAATGGCTCTAATGTATGAACTCAAAGATTTGATGAGAAAGAAAGACCTAGAAGTTTCAGAGTCGATTTCCGCCCAAGAACAGAGACATCCATAAGAATTTCAGGAAGAAAAGGATCACGCCTACGATTGAAAGACAAGCTGAGCCTTAACAGAATAGATGAAACAAGCCATTTTTTATCCCAATCCACAACCGAACCAAAGTCAACTTCCAGGTCAGCTGCATATTCCAACTGATTCTAGGGAGATTGGTGAGAAGCAACACTAAAATAGAGAGTGGCATAATCAGCATAGATGTGAATCTTTTGCATGATATTCTCTGGAAGATCATTGATATAGAGAACCTAGACCTAGAATAGAGCCCTGAGAAACACCAGCATTGTCAGGGAAAGGATGAGGAGACACTATATAGAGTTACTTGCAAGCTTTGATCAGAAAGAAAAGACCCAATAATACCAAGAACCTTACCACTAATAACAAAAGCCTTGTGTAGAATCAGAATGCCATACTCTGTTGAAAGCCTTAGAAATGTCCCTACCTTCGCTTTAATTATCCATTCAATCTCAAAACTTTCAGTCATAGAGTGACGAATTCTAAACTCTTAATAAATGGGTGTAAATATTGGCACTTATATATATATATATATATATATATATATATATATATATATATATAAGATTTATTAACCTGGTATTGCACAGAATCCATTACGTTCAAATTTGTTTTGTGAATATTTTTATGTTCTATAACCATGTCTTTCTTGTTAGGTTCAAAATCTAAGCTAAAAAAAAAGAAGCAAATAATATATGCCCTCTGATAAACATCAAACACAAAATCGTTCACATCAAATAAATTTATTAAAAAAAAAAGAAGCAAATAATATATGCCCTCTGATAAACATCAAACACAAAATCGTTCACATCAAATAAATTTATTAAAAAAAAAAGAAGCAAATAATATATGCCCTCTGATAAACATCAAACACAAAATCGTTCACATCAAATAAATTTATTAAAAAAAAAAGAAGCAAATAATATATGCCCTCTGATAAACATCAAACACAAAATCGTTCACATCAAATAAATTTATATAAAAAAAGCAAATAATATATGCCCTCTGATAAACATCAAACACAAAATCGTTCACATCAAATAAATTTATTAAAAAAAAAAAGAAGCAAATAATATATGCCCTCTGATAAACATCAAACACAAAATCGTTCACATCAAATAAATTTATTAAAAAAAAACCTAAAAAAAACAACAATTATTCTTGTGAGCAGAGATAACTTTATACTTATTAGGAAATTGAATAATAGCTATCTATCTTGACAGTAATTTACCGTCAAGATAGATAATTTTTTTTTATTTAAACACAATTCTCTCTCTTGCTACATAAACTCAATGTCTAACTTATAGCTATTACAAAATAAAATCGTTGAAGAGCAATCATGACAGGTTTGCCTTTCTTTTTGTAATTAAGAATGCGTGGAAACGTTGATATCGTTGAAGAGCAATCATGACAGGTTTGTTTTTTCTTTTTGTAATTAAGAATGCGTGGAAACGTTGATATCATTGAAGAGCAATCATGACAGGTTTGCCTTTCTTTTTGTAATTAAGAATGCGTGGAAACGTTGATATCGTTGAAGAGCAATCATGACAGGTTTGTTTTTTCTTTTTGTAATTAAGAATGCGTGGAAACGTTGATATCGTTGAAGAGCAATCATGACAGGTTTGTTTTTTCTTTTTGTAATTAAGAATGCGTGGAAACGTTGATATCGTTGAAGAGCAATCAGGACAGGTTTGTTTTTTCTTTTTGTAATTAAGAATGCGTGGAAACGTTGATATCGTTGAAGAGCAATCATGACAGGTTTGTTTTTTCTTTTTGTAATTAAGAATGCGTGGAAACGTTGATATCGTTGAAGAGCAATCATGACAGGTTTGCCTTTCTTTTTGTAATTAAGAATGCGTGGAAACGTTGATATCGTTGAAGAGCAATCATGACAGGTTTGTTTTTTCTTTTTGTAATTAAGAATGCGTGGAAACGTTGATATCATTGAAGAGCAATCATGACAGGTTTGCCTTTCTTTTTGTAATTAAGAATGCGTGGAAACGTTGATATCGTTGAAGAGCAATCATGACAGGTTTGTTTTTTCTTTTTGTAATTAAGAATGCGTGGAAACGTTGATATCGTTGAAGAGCAATCATGACAGGTTTGTTTTTTCTTTTTGTAATTAAGAATGCGTGGAAACGTTGATATCGTTGAAGAGCAATCAGGACAGGTTTGTTTTTTCTTTTTGTAATTAAGAATGCGTGGAAACGTTGATATCGTTGAAGAGCAATCATGACAGGTTTGTTTTTTCTTTTTGTAATTAAGAATGCGTGGAAACGTTGATATCGTTGAAGAGCAATCATGACAGGTTTGCCTTTCTTTTTGTAATTAAGAATGCATGGAAACGTTGATATCGTTGAAGAGCAATCATGACAGGTTTGTTTTTCCTTTTGTAATTAAGAATACAAGATGGTGACTGTTAGATCAGCCTTGCATAAAATATTGTTTATTTGTAGTCACTGAGTGAAATGTCATGTCGCAATGAGAAGAAAACAAAATGTCTCTGTGACTTATTATTTTGTCACTGAATGTGACCAAATGTATTAATTTATAATGAATTTTAGGGAGGAAAGAATTACTTAAATCCATTTGTTCTGAATAAGAAGTTGATATTAATGCACCCAGGTGGTCAGTTAGTGTTAGCCACTGTCATCTCCCAGATTATTGCTTAAAACAAGAAAATGTCCACAGATCATCATCATATTCGATTCAGCAGTCATCTCACATGCTGGCATGTGTTGAATGGCTTTTAGAAATTGATTTCCAAACTAACCTATTTCTGGCCAGGTCTTTATTTATCCCTCTGTCTCTCAAATTCATTCTTATCATTTCTTCCCATGTTTTCTTTAGTCTTTCTCTGCCAACGTATTCTGCTATCTCAACTGTTTTACAATCTAATAACTCAAGAACTCTTCATTCTTTTAACGTGACCATACTATCAAAGTCTCCTGTTCTACACACATCTCCTTATACTGTCCAGATTTAATCTTCCTCTGCGGTCATCAGATCTAAGCCTGTGTTTAAGATTCACATTACACATCCATCGTATCATTCTCAATCATTTCTCTTCATGCAACACATGTCCTCAATCCTCACTGGCCAGGTTTCACTTCCATACATTACACTTCATACACATGCCGTATCGGCTTTTTCCTATGTTTTTGAGCTGATGCTACCAGACTGGGCTGCACCAAACATTGATTTTATGGTTCTTTTCCTTTCCTTTTGTAAAACTCTATCATGTTCTGCAAAGCCAAAAACAAAAACGATTTTCCTCTACAAAACAACTAAACCAAACACCGTAAATAAATATTTGAAGATATAAAGAACTCTAAGCATAAAAACTTTTACCAACATGACCAGATTTGGCATTAAATAAACCTAAAAGGGTTGATATGCTGTAAAATAAAACAACCAAACCAAACCTATATTTTTTGAGTGAGGAATATTAACCATAAAAAAGGGAACAATGAAACAATTCTTGTATTACCTCCGAGCTGAAAATGCTCCTGGTTTACATTTCAGAAAGCTGGGTATCCTAACTTGAAAGATCCTGACTAATTTATTGAAAGTCACACACAATTACTGAATATCTGTAGTTTTAAAAACTAAAACACTCCAGAAAATACCTCATTCCAGACGCAATCCTCTACCTGTATAAGAGTCAGATACATCCTAAAATGAAGTACTGTTACCGCATCTGGGGAGGTGCCCCTAAGAGCAGTCTTTCTTGCCTTAAGAGTGCAAAATCGATTTCAAAATCTAGTAAGCCTTTCTCATAGAGATGTTGCTAATCTTTCTCTGCTCTACCATTATTTTCAAGGTAGGTGCTCAACCGAGCTCCAATCTTTGTAAAATATTCACAACAAAAACTCGTCTAGCTGCAACCACTGTAAAGAATTTTCCTTTGTGTAACTAAACAAAACTTCCATGAACAAAGTTTCTTCCCAAGAACTTCCTATCTGTGGAATACAATGCCACATGATTGCCGGTTAGCGTAATTATTTGTCTCCCTCCTTTGTGTGCCTTTCAATCTCAATATTACATTCCAATGTCAAGACACTGGATCACAGGCCCGAATACAATACTATATAAGGTCTTAGAGAGCTTTATATATATTTAAAACAACGTTTGGTTCCTTTGAAATAATATTTCTAACGATCTATTCAATCATTCCGTTTTGCCTTCGATACAACAGACAAAATATGATTAATTGTGTATTGTTGAAATGTCTTGTATGATTAATAATCAGCAATTTACTAAGTATGCATCTCTAGACAGCCTAAGTTGGACAGTTGCAGTTTGGTAGTTAGTCATCAGCTTCTTTTTTTTAATAACTTATCCACCATGTCTACAATGATTCATGTCTTTTGTTTGGAAAGGAATTTGCATTCAGTTTTTTTAATTTTCTATTTTAACTTATGCCTCTTTAGGTATTTCCCACTATAATCAATAATCCTAATTCGATTTTTAATAAAACAATAATAATTACTAGCGGGACTTTGTGGAAATTCCACGGTGTTTTCTTCGTCAATCTGTATAATTTACTGTTGATAATATTCCGGTGGCTAGAAATATGCACATATTTTACTCGCTAACTTTTGCGTGACAGGATGGAAGTATATATATTTATTTATATTGCCCGGGGCAAAAGCTGTGTCTTCTGCGATCGCTCCCCCTCTCCCCGTTGCCTGGGGCAAAAGTAAGTACTTACTGTCTCCCCTCCATTCCATGTATATTAAGCTCACCGTTAAAATAAATAAATAAATCTCAGGCGATTCCATCTTAAAAACGGGTGTCAGAGCGTGACACAGGTAGGTAGACGCTAGCTTATTGATATATATATATATATATATATATATATATATATTCACTGATTCTGTACTCGGTTCGTGCTCAACGATTGTCTGAAATTGTCACTTCCTACACTGATGATAGCAAAATCTTGAAACGCTGGCGTATGTAGGCTAAAATGATTTGATATTTATTTAATAAAATATTTTTATTAGTCCCTTTCAGAAATTAGAGTTGAGCTCTGTTCGGGGAGTTAAAAATAGACTGTCACCTAGCTATATGCAAAGTTCCGAATATGTTAGTTGAACACTCTCGACTGTTTATCTGTAACCTCTTTCTTAACTCACTAATAGAACTTAATTTCCCTTCTTTACGTGATAATTTCTCATGATCGTGGTGTTAAAACGCTAGCTTGCAGAGTCGACGCTGATACTGTACTGTGTTCGTGCCCAACAACTGTCTGAAATTGTTACTTCCTACACTGATGATAGCAAAAGCTTGAAACGCCGGCGTATTTCGGTTAAAATAATTAAATATTTAGTTAATAAAATATATATTTTTACTTTTAATTCACCCTACGCAACACATATTCTCACTGAGCTGTAAGGGGTTACTGTGATTAGAGGCCAGATTTAATGGGAACATCCTAAATGGGGAGTTGTGCAGCAAGAACAAGATATTTGTTCAAATTACATTTTAATTTCTGCACGTTGGTACAGTCGAGGGAGCAGGGAAGGAATTCCAAGGGCAAGCGGTCCAAGGAACAAAGTTATTATATATAAGAAGAATACCCATTCCAGGATGGACAAAATGAATTCCCCGAACAAAACAGTTTTTGCACCACTTTTATTTTCAAAGATTAAAATCCAGATATAATCCTACTAAATCTTATGTCTAGAATCCTCATTCCAATTTTGATCAAAAGCTGTTACATGATTTTGATTCTAGAAAATTTCTAAAAAAAGGGAGCTTGAGAAGAAATTGAAATTAAGAGAATGTTGTTTAATTGGTGTCTAATGGCTATGGAATGCCTTTTAAAATACTCTAAAGAAACTTAAATTGGGGTAATATTTATTAATTGATGTCTAACACCTATTGTAAAAATTTCACATAAATCGGAGGTATATGAATTTTCACGAAGTGTTTCAACCCTCTCTTTGTTCCCTTTGCATAAAATTAAAGTAAATGTCTCACAGCTGTGTTCCAAAATTTATAATGATCAGTAAAGTAGTTTATGAGTGAATTTTATACATAGAAATATATAAACATATACACATACCTAACTTAATATATATATATATATATATATATATATATATATATATGTGTGTGTGTGTGTACTTAGGCGGAATGTTATCATTTATGCAAACATTGGTAAAAATAACAGAATTCATCTGAATTTAATTCGTCAACGACTTTCCTGGAACGATGTGAAAAACGTTCTCTGCACGTTTCTCCGCCGTCTTTTTAAAAATTCTCTTTCTCCAGCTTTTTTGTTCATTTGCTTTTGACACCTGATGATGATTTGACAAAGAATCGAAAACGTTTGTGAAGCCTATGGGACATCTATTAATTTTTAAAATTTTAATACAAAAAAGACCATAAGAAAAGTTGAAAAAAAAAAGTGTAATTAAACAGACGAATTCTGTTATTTTTAACAATGTTTGCACACACACACACACACACACATATATATATATGGAAAACCGAAAATTGCATATATGTTCATCGAAGTTTCGTCTTTATTCAAAGACTTTTTTCAAGATGACTTAAATAAATGGCATTGAAACATCGATGAATATATAAACAATTTTCGTTTTTTCTATTTTTCATTATGTTGGACTATTTAATTCCATAACTATCATCATATATATTAAACTTGCTTGGGGGAAAATTAAGTAATCCCTGAAACTGTTGCTCCAAGCCCTGAACCTCATATTCCCATCGCTTCTTGTTATCTTGCCTATATTTACATCCGAATATCGGTTCGGGAATCTTGTGGAAATAGCTCTGCTCATCTTGAACATTCCAAGAAAACTTTTTATCATAAGTATTCGTATCTACATATCTTTTCCTTACATCTAACATATAAAATAATGTTGGCCGGATTTTTAAAGTTGGACCTAAATAGCATTTAAGCTGAGAAATCAAAATTTGATTCTGACTAGCTAACCTTCATTTGTTATTGTTGTACCATGTTAATTGCAATAGACTAGCATACTTTGTTACAATTTATTAAAAACATAATCTGATCCGACAGTTTTCTAATATATAGAAATTCTTAAATAGTCACCTTAAAAGAAATCAGCTAAGGGTAATAACTTTTGTTCTGTTAGTAAGAGAAATTCTTTTCTTTTTTCATTCTTTAATCACTTCAATTAATTGCTGTTAAAACTATCGCATATATATGGAAAAATAAAACAATAAAATTACAAATGAATAACACCAATATCAATTTATAATGAACTGTTTAAAAAATAAGCATGCAAATAGCTGTCTTTGGATTTTCGTCTCCACAATATTTCAAAATACTGTGCTGTATTATTGATTTAAATAACAATGACTTGTTTTGATGGTAATACAGGAATCATAAATGAAAAAAACTTTAGCATTTATTTACAGGGGAATAATTATCTTTTTACTGAGAAAAGACAAATTGAATACTGTATTTGTCACATTACTCATCTTAAGACGGGTCTCCCACTAGTTATATAATATTTTTTTTAGAGTTGGGCGGTTTTGAAATTTCGGTATCGGTTTCGTTTTTTTTCCCTTAAAAATTTTTTTTACTATGGAAGCTATTCATTCTCTTGTGTGATGATTAGTTATTATTCAACGTTTAATTGAATTATGCCACTGTTTCGATAATTTTGTGACTGAATCATTCTCCATGATATGAATCATAACGATTCCTGCGTTATTTTGCCGGTTCATGTATATTTAACTAAATTGTTAAACATACAGTGACGCCCGGCACAATAATTATTTACTAATGTAAAGGGATCGTTATTATGCCGGTTCATTTTTTTTTTAAAACCTAATTGTTATGGCCTTGCGAAAGAAAAGGTAATGAAATAAATAAGGGCAAATATTTAAAAACAATTTGTTTTCATCATCAGTTGTGTCGGTTAAAGAAATAAAATAAAATCGACCTGCCCTATTGTGTCGGTTAAAGAAATATCTGCTTTTAATACAAAAAAAACATTAAAAGTAAAATAATTAAATGAACGGAAATATTAGAGACAATTAGATTATTTAGTCGGATTTCATTTGCTGTAAAGCGTATCTGATGTAATTTCTTTACGAATTGCTGTTTGCAGACGAAAATATTGGGACCCCATTCGTACACAAGCATCTGAAATCCGGCTAAAGAATCTAATTGTCTCTAATATTTTCGTTCATTCAATTAATTTTTATTTTCAACTGCTACACATTTTAATCCAAGGTTGAATTGTTTTACAAACAAACATTGTGAAGCGGCAGCACTTTTTATACCCACCACGGGAGCCGGAGATACCATGGGCACCAGTAGGCGTGGCTCAAATGAACCAAACAATCGCAATCATTTTAAAATAGATATTTTACCTTTATTATTAAAAAAATACTATTTTTCTTTTCGGTTTATTTTTATTTAGTTATTTTTCATAATATAATTAATGTTGATGAATTTTCCCAACATTACTAAGTTTGCTCTCGATTTAAGTAATTGAAATTAAGGAAAGTTATATATAAAGAAAAAAATAAGCAACAAATAAATGTTACCAAAGGCAACATAAATTATTCTTCTACCTACCTGTATAAGTTTATTTGTTTATTTTATTATTTATTTTGATAAATGATTTTTTTAAATAAAAATAAATAATAAAATAAACAAATAAACTTATACAGGTAGGTAGAAGAATAATTTATGTTGCCTTTGGTAACATTTACTTGTTGAATTAACTTGTTAAAAATGTGCTTTAATAGGTGTTGCTTCGTAATCCTTGAACCAAAGCCAAACTTTTAAAAATAATGAAGTTATTAAGTTGTTGAATTAACTTGTTAAAAATGTGCTTTACAAAGGAAAGATTTTAATGTAAAATTCTGATTTTCTTTATGAAGAAAAACTTCGATAATGTTAAAATATACAGAAAATCACTGGATTTAAACAGTTTCTATTTTAAAATGTTCTTTCAATGAAATCATAAAATAAGTCGTAATTTTGAAGAGTTCACTCCTAATCGAATCAACCGGAAGTAAAAATTAATTTTATCGTTATTTTAAAATATATTGTCGCTTAAAATCAATCAGGCAAAGTTTAATTAAAAAAAACAAAAAAAAAACAATCAGGCAAAGTTTTAAATTATAAATAAAATTTCGTTTGATAAAGTTTTAAATAATACAAAAAAATTAATTTAAATAATAAAAAAAAAGTAATTTATAGTTAAATAAACACGAGCCGGCAAAATAACGTAAGACTCATTATTGTGTCGGGCGTCACTGTATGTTTAACAATTTAGTTAAATATACATGAACCGGCAAAATAACGCAGGAATCGTTATTTTGCCGGGACCGGCAATATAGCCTATTCGTAAGTTTTAAGGTGTTGACTGTTGTAATCAAAGTTCTGATACCTTTTCAACAGTTAACTCGTTAAAACAGTGACCAAAGATTCATGAAAGATTTCTGAAGAATAAAACTGAGTTTGAATATACATTCTATCTAATTCTTTAACCCATCAGAAGCTAAAATATAACTCAGAAATGCAAGAAATTAAAAAACGAAAATTTATTTAAACAAACAAAATAATTTTACAAATAAAATTAAGCAAAAATGATGATGAAAATGAAATATTGTGAATCAAATAGATTTTCGACATCATACGGAACGCGTTTGATTTTTCTTTTTCATTTGAAAATGCTAAAAATACGATGTCATGTTGTCTGTCGTATTTCTCTTTTTTTCATTTGAAAATTCAAAATGTTAATGATAAACAAACTGTAAACAAAGATTTCTTCCTACAAGTCAATTAAATGTTTTTATCATATATTTGTTCAATCTGTCCTCTTATTAATATAACATTTTTTGGTAATATTCCATTTTATTCAAATCGGAAAATCTTTTCAACCGTGTTTCCTTGTATATGGTGGCTTACTGTAGTAAAAACACAATACCGAACGGTTACGGTTTAAAAAAAAACCGATTCGGTATTCGGTATGGAGACGAAACCAAAAAACCGCGTTTTTTCGGTAAAACCGCCCATCTCTAATTTTTTTGTGTGTTTTTATCATCATACATGACCCAAATAGTTCACTGGGTATTTCAGTAACGAAATACAATTAAAAGACACGCCATTCTCTGCAAAGTAAACAGAGCAAAAAAATAAGCATTAGATTTGAGAGAGAGAATTTATAAGTGCTTAACTCAAGTATAACGACACAATGAGGTCAAAATGAATGCCACCACGGAGTAGTATAACAGTCAGTTATTTTAAGAACAAAATTAGTATGTACTTCTCAGTGATAAAGATATATACAGACTGCAGGTTTGAGCAATGTTTCTACAAGAAGGAAATAAAGAAAAAAGTCAGCAATTAGAACTGGTAAAATATGGTTACAGTTAGTCGCATTCATAATGAAAATTTACTTTTTTTCTGGTGGTGGTAGGTGTTGTTCATACCAATTGAGCATATGTATTTGTCCACCAGTGGCTTTGTTGCTATCAGACTGACATCAGGATTTGATGGTATGGCCGCATTGAAAGAATAGATGAGAGTTCCTAGGTTAGTAGATGTAGAACAATTGAGGTAGCAGGGTCAGTCAACAGGGGAATGCCAAGGAAAACATGGGAGGAAGTGATAAGGATGAACTTGAGAGAAAGAGGGATAAATAAAGGCTTGGCCAGAGATAGGTTAGTTTGGAAAGTTAGTTTCTAAAAGTTGTTCAACACATGCCAACATGTAAAATGGACGTAAAACCGAATATTATGATGATGAGCTGAGGTATGATTCTGTTCAGTCCTAGGAGGTCAATCTTCCCAAGCTTAACCTTCTCTTTGAGAAGGGGGTTAGTTTATTGCCAATCGCCTGAGGTGCCGCTACCTAGGAATGTTGAAGTGGCTGCCTAAACATTTTTGCAGGCCAGAGTGCACTGCTTGTAATGCACTGGCTTTTCAAAATCACACCTGACCTTGTGTCTAACCTTCTGGAAAATAGGTAAATTAACAGTATGCGCCTTTCTTCTTGCAAAAATATTTCGTTCCTCTTGTGAAACAGTTAAACTCTGCCACCAACAAATTTGTAGCCTTTACACACACTTCAAATTTGTAGCCTTTACACACACTTCAAATTTGTAGCCTTTACACACACTTCAAATTTGTAGCCTTTACACACACTTCAAATTTGTAGCCTTTACACACACTTCAAATTTGTAGCTTTACACACACTTCAAATTTGTAGCTTTACACCCACTTCAAATTTGTAGCCTTTACACACACTTCAAATGTGTAGCCTTTACACACACTTCAAATGTGTAGCCTTTACACACACTTCAAATGTGTAGCCTTTACACACACTTCAAATGTGTAGCCTTTACACACACTTCAAATGTGTAGCCTTTACACACACTTCAAATTTGTAGCTTTACACCCACTTCAAATTTGTAGCCTTTACACACACTTCAAATTTGTAGCCTTTACACACACTTCAAATGTGTAGCCTTTACACACACTTCAAATGTGTAGCCTTTACACACACTTCAAATGTGTAGCCTTTACACACACTTCAAATCTGTAGCCTTTACACACACTTCAAATTTGTAGCCTTTACACACACTTCAAATTTGTAGCCTTTACACACACTTCAAATTTGTAGCCTTTACACACACTTCAAATGTGTAGCCTTTACACACACTTCAAATTTGTAGCCTTTACACACACTTCAAATTTGTAGCTTTACACACACTTCAAATGTGTAGCCTTTACACACACTTCAAATCTGTAGCCTTTACACACACTTCAAATCTGTAGCCTTTACACACACTTCAAATTTGTAGCCTTTACACACACTTCAAATTTGTAGCCTTTACACACACTTCAAATGTGTAGCCTTTACACACACTTCAAATGTGTAGCCTTTACACACACTTCAAATGTGTAGCCTTTACACACACTTCAAATCTGTAGCCTTTACACACACTTCAAATGTGTAGCCTTTACACACACTTCAAATCTGTAGCCTTTACACACACTTCAAATGTGTAGCCTTTACACACACTTCAAATGTGTAGCCTTTACACACACTTCAAATGTGTAGCCTTTACACACACTTCAAATGTGTAGCCTTTACACACACTTCAAATTTGTAGCCTTTACACACACTTCAAATTTGTAGCCTTTACACACACTTCAAATGTGTAGCCTTTACACACACTTCAAATCTGTAGCCTTTACACACACTTCAAATGTGTAGCCTTTACACACACTTCAAATTTGTAGCTTTACACCCACTTCAAATTTGTAGCCTTTACACACACTTCAAATTTGTAGCCTTTACACACACTTCAAATTTGTAGCTTTACACACACTTCAAATTTGTAGCCTTTACACACACTTCAAATCTGTAGCCTTTACACACACTTCAAATTTGTAGCTTTACACCCACTTCAAATGTGTAGCCTTTACACACACTTCAAATTTGTAGCTTTACACCCACTTCAAATTTGTAGCCTTTACACACACTTCAAATTTGTAGCCTTTACACACACTTCAAATTTGTAGCCTTTACACACACTTCAAATTTGTAGCCTTTACACACACTTCAAATGTGTAGCCTTTACACACACTTCAAATGTGTAGCCTTTACACACACTTCAAATGTGTAGCCTTTACACACACTTCAAATCTGTAGCCTTTACACACACTTCAAATGTGTAGCCTTTACACACACTTCAAATGTGTAGCCTTTACACACACTTCAAATGTGTAGCCTTTACACACACTTCAAATGTGTAGCCTTTACACACACTTCAAATGTGTAGCCTTTACACACACTTCAAATTTGTAGCCTTTACACACACTTCAAATTTGTAGCCTTTACACACACTTCAAATGTGTAGCCTTTACACACACTTCAAATCTGTAGCCTTTACACACACTTCAAATGTGTAGCCTTTACACACACTTCAAATTTGTAGCTTTACACCCACTTCAAATTTGTAGCCTTTACACACACTTCAAATTTGTAGCCTTTACACACACTTCAAATTTGTAGCTTTACACACACTTCAAATTTGTAGCCTTTACACACACTTCAAATTTGTAGCCTTTACACACACTTCAAATTTGTAGCTTTACACACACTTCAAATTTGTAGCCTTTACACACACTTCAAATTTGTAGCCTTTACACACACTTCAAATTTGTAGCCTTTACACACACTTCAAATTTGTAGCCTTTACACACACTTCAAATTTGTAGCTTTACACACACTTCAAATTTGTAGCCTTTACACACACTTCAAATTTGTAGCCTTTACACACACTTCAAATTTGTAGCCTTTACACACACTTCAAATTTGTAGCCTTTACACACACTTCAAATTTGTAGCTTTACACACACTTCAAATTTGTAGCTTTACACACACTTCAAATTTGTAGCCTTTACACACACTTCAAATTTGTAGCCTTTACACACACTTCAAATTTGTAGCTTTACACACACTTCAAATTTGTAGCCTTTACACACACTTCAAATTTGTAGCTTTACACCCACTTCAAATTTGTAGCCTTTACACACACTTCAAATTTGTAGCCTTTACACACACTTCAAATTTGTAGCCTTTACACACACTTCAAATTTGTAGCTTTACACACACTTCAAATTTGTAGCCTTTACACACACTTCAAATGTGTAGCCTTTACACACACTTCAAATGTGTAGCCTTTACACACACTTCAAATGTGTAGCCTTTACACACACTTCAAATTTGTAGCTTTACACACACTTCAAATTTGTAGCCTTTACACACACTTCAAATGTGTAGCCTTTACACACACTTCAAATGTGTAGCCTTTACACACACTTCAAATTTGTAGCCTTTACACACACTTCAAATTTGTAGCTTTACACACACTTCAAATTTGTAGCCTTTACACACACTTCAAATGTGTAGCCTTTACACACACTTCAAATTTGTAGCTTTACACCCACTTCAAATTTGTAGCCTTTACACACACTTCAAATTTGTAGCTTTACACCCACTTCAAATTTGTAGCCTTTACACACACTTCAAATTTGTAGCCTTTACACACACTTCAAATTTGTAGCTTTACACACACTTCAAATTTGTAGCCTTTACACACACTTCAAATTTGTAGCCTTTACACACACTTCAAATTTGTAGCTTTACACACACTTCAAATTTGTAGCTTTACACACACTTCAAATTTGTAGCTTTACACACACTTCAAATTTGTAGCCTTTACACACACTTCAAATGTGTAGCCTTTACACACACTTCAAATGTGTAGCCTTTACACACACTTCAAATTTGTAGCCTTTACACACACTTCAAATTTGTAGCCTTTACACACACTTCAAATTTGTAGCCTTTACACACACTTCAAATTTGTAGCTTTACACACACTTCAAATTTGTAGCTTTACACACACTTCAAATTTGTAGCCTTTACACACACTTCAAATGTGTAGCCTTTACACACACTTCAAATGTGTAGCCTTTACACACACTTCAAATTTGTAGCCTTTACACACACTTCAAATTTGTAGCTTTACACACACTTCAAATTTGTAGCCTTTACACACACTTCAAATTTGTAGCCTTTACACACACTTCAAATTTGTAGCTTTACACACACTTCAAATTTGTAGCCTTTACACACACTTCAAATGTGTAGCCTTTACACACACTTCAAATGTGTAGCCTTTACACACACTTCAAATGTGTAGCCTTTACACACACTTCAAATTTGTAGCTTTACACACACTTCAAATTTGTAGCCTTTACACACACTTCAAATGTGTAGCCTTTACACACACTTCAAATGTGTAGCCTTTACACACACTTCAAATTTGTAGCCTTTACACACACTTCAAATTTGTAGCTTTACACACACTTCAAATTTGTAGCCTTTACACACACTTCAAATTTGTAGCTTTACACACACTTCAAATTTGTAGCCTTTACACACACTTCAAATTTGTAGCCTTTACACACACTTCAAATTTGTAGCTTTACACACACTTCAAATTTGTAGCCTTTACACACACTTCAAATTTGTAGCTTTACACACACTTCAAATTTGTAGCCTTTACACACACTTCAAATGTGTAGCCTTTACACACACTTCAAATGTGTAGCCTTTACACACACTTCAAATGTGTAGCCTTTACACACACTTCAAATTTGTAGCCTTTACACACACTTCAAATTTGTAGCTTTACACACACTTCAAATTTGTAGCCTTTACACACACTTCAAATGTGTAGCCTTTACACACACTTCAAATTTGTAGCTTTACACCCACTTCAAATTTGTAGCCTTGTCTCCTGCTAGTTATATACGGCATAGCAACTTACTCATGCGTTTTTTTTTTCCAAATTGCAAATGGTAGACTAGGCACACGGAACTGATTTTTTGCTTTTGTTAAGTGACATGAATGTTCGTCACAAGGTTATGATAGAGCTAATTAATATACAGAAATGTTATAGTCGATCATCTAATATATAAAGTTATTTTGTTGAATTTTAAAAGTCAGTCCTAAATAGCATTTAAGCTTACAAATCAAAAGTGGTTTCTGACTAGCCAATGATCATTTATTATTGCTCTACCATGTTATTGGCAATGTAATCTTACTTAGCTACAATTTGTTTTTAAAATTACTTAGTCCGGTTCAGACGACTGCTAATATAAAATATTTTTAAATAATCACGTAAAAAAAAAAAATCAGCAATGGAAGATAGCTCATTTTAAATTGAATATATATATATATATATATATATATATATATAACAGGAGACTTTGATGGTATAGTCATGTTGAAAGAATGGATGAGAGTTCTTGAGTTAGTAGATGTAGAACAATTGATGTAGCAGAGTCAGTTAACAGGAGAAGGCCAAGGAAAACATGGGAGTAAGTGATAAGGATGAACTTCAGATAAATAAAGACCTGGCTAGAGATCGGTTAGTTTGGAAGTCAATTTCTAAAAGCTGTCCAACACATGACAGCATGTAAAACAGATGTTAAACCGAATATGATGATGTATAGAGGTTGTCTACATAAAGTTTAAAAATGTGTAAACAAACAAAAATTTAAAACCTAAAATGACTTCACTGCATCCCGGGCAACGCTGGATAAGTACAGCTAGTGATTAACATTTTCACTTTAACCTTTGACCATGAAAAGTTCGGCCATGGTCGAAATTTTTATTGAATTTCAACTTCAGATTTTTCCAAATTTCATGTATGGATCCGATGCTCTTTGATAACAGTAACCATCATGCAAAATTTCAGCCTGATCAAATAAATAGTTAAGTAATCAACGTTTCCATGATATAGCTTTGAGAATACTTCATACAATATGGAGAAGTAATGCCCAGATAAAACTTTGGCCTAGCTTTATGTTGTCAGCTGGAGGTATGCAGTCTCATGGCTGACTTATGTTCTTTTTAATCATGTATCACTTTAAAAAAAAAATTTTTTTAATTTAATTATTTTTATGCAGGGTTTTACTATCTATGTATATCCTGCACAAACAATGTTAAGTCAGTCAAAAAATAAGCCAATTCCTCACAACAGTTTATCGTTTAATTAATAAATAAACATACAAAGTTGCAAATATTATGTTTTGATTGGCTGAGAGGCGAGTTAGAAGATAGACATAGGCAATTGTATTACTACTGCAATGGAGCAGTATGGGGAATGGACAGCCTTTTGGATTATCGATAATCATAGTAAAATCTAGTTAAACCTATGGATGAACTCTGTGATTTAATTACCTACCCAGGTAAATTAACAGAAAAATTAATTGTCATCATAGTCGTTTCTTCAATACCATTTTTTCACTCACAATGGGTTGAGTGAAAACCAACATGGCGGCCTAGATAGACAACATATGCAGTCCTGGGAAATTAAAACCACTAAAATAAGCATAACCAAGAATATGTAACAAGGAGAGTAGAAAGTGAACTTTGGGTTTAATTTCCGCAGCCTCGTAACTTTCGCTTCCCTTATTTTGTCCTTTAGTCCTCCCATTCCATGAGCGATGTTTCTGACAAAGAGGGAAGAATTGCTGTTTTCTGGGTCGGAATCTATCCATCAAACACTTATTGTTGGCTAGTTTTTGACCTTGAAGTAGTATTTTACTTTTTTAGCTCCTTACACCAAGTGGCTTCATGCTCATGTCTTGTCTGGAGCGATTTCCATAAAAAAAAAACCCAAAGAATTTAATCAGGTTTGAGAGTTTGTGTTGCTCAGTCAGCTGGAGTTGGTTGATGCAGTTGGTTTGCAGTTGATGCAGTTGGTTTGCAGTTGATGCAGTTGGTTTGCAGTTGATGCAGTTGGTTTGCAGTTGATGCAGTTGGTTTGCAGTTGATGCAGTTGGTTTGCAGTTGATGCAGTTGGTTTGAGGAAGGTAGAAGTTACAGAGCAAGGCCGACTAATTTGAAAGCTTGAGAGTTAATCAACTTAGGACTAATTAGTTTGAGAATTTCTAAGAAATTGCAGTATTAGCTTTTAGTTTATTTTTTGTTTTATTTTTTAAGTAATTGTATATTTAAACAATAGGGCTGCTTGAAGTTCTAAAACATTTTGTCGGCTTTTGGACGGATCTGAATTAAAATATTAATCCATTTCCAATGTGTAATAATGCAATCCTTTCACTATTCCTACAGATATTTTTTACAATGAACTCTTGTAAGAAAAGCCTTTTTGTAATGGAAGTCGCTCCAGACAAGGCATGAAGCCACTTGATGTGAGGATCTAAAAAGAACGAAAAATGATTATTGCAAACATAGATGTCTAGTGAACTTAGCCTTGAAAAAAACAAAGCTATAGGTAGGAAGAAAACAGTCAGCAGGAAGAGAGTTCCACAAGCCTGCAGGTCTTGGATAGAAGCTACTGAAATAGGAAGTTGTATTATAATGAGGTATCAGAACAGTGAATTGATGAAGACCACTAGACAAACGAGTCAAATGAGCTGGAACAACGGAAGCAGGGAATAAATCAGACAATTCTCTGTTGAATATAGAAGCGAATTGTGTTGTTTGGATTTCTGTCAAGGTTGTGGACAATGGCGTGCAGAGGTCTGGTGATACCCGCGGTTAACTCCTTGATTGCATGCCCCAAAGACTCAAGTATAAGTCCTAGTACTAAGAAAAATATGGAAACTGGAGATAGTTTAAATATTATTGGATGCCCCCTTCCTGGTATTTCAGAGTTGGATTGGATTTTATGTCATTAAACACCAATTAAACAAGATTCCCTGAATTTCAATTTCTTGTGAAGATCCCTTAAGCTTAAGCTTTAAATTTTAGACATTTTCTAGAATCAAAATCATGCAATGAATTTTGATCAAAATTGGAATAAGGATTCTAGACATAATCTTTAGTAGCATCATATCTTGATTTTAATCTTCGTAGGGGGACATAAGACTGGTGCAAAACTGTCCTGGGAAATAATTTTACCTATCCTGGGAGAGGTATTAAGCCTCCTTCTTGGGTCGAGCACTGTCGTTGGGTGATATCTCCTGCTGCTTCTTAACGCAATGCAAAGCTCTTTGTAAATAAACAGATTGAGCACGGTGAAGCGACAATCAGTGTTTATATAAATACATTGTAGATATTATTTTACGAGCGCTTATCTCATGGCCTAATGGTTAGAGCTGCTGACTCACTTAGATGGTTGATGATTCGATCCCGGGCTAGGAGAGGTGCTAGTCTAGCCGCACTGAAGAGTGTTTGTGGATGACTAATATATAACCCTGCATATATATATATATATATATATATATATATATATATATATATATATATATGTGTGTGTGTGTGTGTGTGTGTTTTTTCCACTGAAAGACTTGGGACTATAAGTTTTTTTTTTTTTTTTTTTTTTCAATATAGTTTTAATGGTTGAGAAACTTCCGAGACTATATATATATATATATACAGGGTGGCCCAAAAGTAGGTTTACAGTTATTAAACTGTTTTTTATATGGTTGAAGTTACTTGCTAATTATAAGCAATATAAAATAAAAAACAGTTTAATAACTGTAAACCTACTTTTGGGCCACCCTGTATATATATATATATATATATTATATTTATAAATAAATATTAAATCATTTATACCTACATATGCTAGCGTTTCAAGCTTATTGCTCTCATCAATGCAGGAAAGTAACAATTTCAGACGGTCGGGGAGGCATAAACCCGGTTCACAGAGTCAGCTTAGAATATTCAAGCAGTCGCCCTATCCTCGCAGCTATCGGAAACTGTTACGTGATTAAGGGAAATTAAGAAGCGGGAACAGACAAGATAAATTGAGAGGGTTCGACGAACGTGTTCGGAACTTGGAGTAAAATTTGTACTGTTTTGATTATTTTGTCCAACTCCTGCACATATGTGTATGTGTGCACACACACACGTGCACACACACATGTGCAGGGGTTGGACAAAATAATCGAAACACTACAAATTTTACTCCAATATTTCAACGTTCTATTATATCAGTATTGATCCAAATTTCATTATGCAAATTTATATCCATTGTAGGTTTTTTTTTTTTTATCTACTTGACTTTATTTTGTAATTCTTTTTCAGATTTTGGTAGAATTAAAGTAAAAAATGCGTGATCTAACTGGGTCTTAAAAAGGGCAAATTGTTGGAGCTCATATGAAAATAGCCTTGATCACTAAAACTGCTCAGTATTTCGCAAGCTACCATATCAAGGAGCATGACGGTAGTGAAGAAGCCAGGAAAAACCCGAGTAATTTCAGCTGGACTTATAAACTTACCCACACAGACCTAAGGCCATTAAAACGCATTGTGGGAAAAAAATCTATCGGACTCTTATTCTCAAAGTAACTTAAGTTGAATCAATATCGCAATAGCCCAGTTTCGCTCAATAAAGCCGGATATCATGAAAGAGCCGTTATTAACTTTCTTCGAATTTTACAAATGTTTTAATTACTTTGCCTCTCCCCCCCCCACTGCATATTCTTTTTTTCATTTTTCTTTTTTCTACGTTTTTGCTGGGGATGGAGCATCCTGCCAGATCCCAGGCCTTTACCTGCTATTTCAGAAATTCCAACTAAAAGATGGTTTTAGGATTCTAACGATTCCTTTAAGTGCAATTTTTTGGATCTCTCTTGCCCTTGATTCACCTAGTATATTCGTCAGATAGAATATAAACAAATTAAAAAAACAACAACCCTTTTTAATGAACCTGGTAGCTCCTATGATTACTGAAATGGAGATTTTCCTAAGATTCCAGTTTTTTTTTCATGTTGTACATAAGAACTTAGTATTTAGTTCTCTTCTCCCTCTCATATCATTATCAGCATCATTAGGGACACTGAATTCAACTAGGGTTGCTACTCTCTCCCTCTTGTCCCATATCACTACGTCAGGTTTGACAGTTCCGTGTCTGTAGAGATTACATAGTCATAGTGAATACCTCTATAATAATACTCAGACTGTTACTAATAATTATATATCAATTATCATTAGTGGAAGAAGATTTCCTAGATCGGAGTCAGAGTTTTAACATTTATGGAGCTGAGTCAAGTATTTAGGCTACTGACTCCACATCCTCGATTTCTACACATCCAGATATTGGATGGGGAGGAATATTTAACACTGGGTGGACGGACTTAATGACATTCCTGTACACACTCTAATACAGTAACTGGTTTCGGTCTGCAATCAACTTTTGTAAATAAAATTCAATTAAAACCATTGTGGATATTTTAAGTAAGATTGTCCATAAAGTATATGTGGTATTGTGGTGACTGCTGAAGTAAAAATGATGGGCAACTGGTGAAAGAATAAAACAAATGGGTAAAAATGCATAAAGACTAAGATAGACGTGATGCAACTCCCCACCACCACCACCACAACAACAACACACTCTCCATACTTTTGAGAACTTTGTGTCTAATTCTAAATTTAACATTTTTTTGTCCCAATCCAGAGTGCTCTTTTTTGGGCAACTGAATTTTCCCTACATTAAAAACCGACCTTGTGTCTAACTTTATCCTCGTCGGGAGCTAAGTAAATAGGAGGTATTAAATAAAGGAAAATACAACATGACAGGATAACTATGTTGGAAACCAGGAACTTCCCCATCATTTGATAAGGACAATACATTGTGAATAAGAGAAGGAGAGTGCAAGAATAAAGATAGAGAGAGGGAGCAAGGAGAGAAGGAGAAATAGAGAGAGGGAGAAATAGAGAGAGAGAGGGAGAAATAGAGAGGGAGAGAGAGAGAGAGAGAGAGAGAGAGGGAGGGAGAGAGAAGAAGAAAGAAAGAGGGAGAGGGAGAAAGAAAGAGGGAGAAAGAAAGGGAGAAAGAAAGAGGGAGAAAGAAAGAGGGAGAAGGAGAAAGAAAGAGGGAGAAGAAGAAAGAAAGAGGAAGAAGAAGAAAGAGGGAGAAAGAAAGAGGGAGAGGGAGAAAAAACAAAACAATACCAAGTACACTGTCATCTATCTGTTCGGGTACAAAGTTGTGAGACTTTCACAACAAAATACTTACCGAATTAATAATCAATGGAATTGCCAAGAAAGGCTGCTAATTTCTTTTGGCTTCAGAAATCAGTTATTCAAACATCATTTCAGTTTGTCTCGGTGCATAATGTCAACATGAAGACGACATAGCAAAGAATGTTACAAGCTGTCAGGCAACAAAGCCAAGTTTAGCTGGACCAACGGGCTGTACAGAAAATCAACATTAGAAGAAGCACTTCTGTTTATTAATAGCATCCATCATCAATTTTATCAAATTAATCGGTACTATTATTACTACTACTATTACAAGTACTCACGCTATATTACACATTGTTTGAAATTAATGTGTTAAATTTCGTTTAATGCACTATTTAATTCTAGAAGAAGAGAAAAAGCCTCTTAGCGAATCAAATTGACAATGGAAATAGCTGTAATTTGCATAAATTATGGTAATTTTGTAATTTATACTTTGATATTGTTTTTGTTGAATTATTTGTTGTAACTGAATTAAACAATTTATCTACTGTTCATCTCTAAAGATTGCAACAGTTTGACAGGCAAACACGTTCTGCTTGATTTCTACTGAGTTGATCTTATTGGAATTTATTAACGCCCCCTCACTGACTGGCTGCAGCCTTGTTCCTTAAGGGTCTCACGGATTGGCTGTCAGGCATCCCAACCCCTACTCCCTTGGGGGTCACGTGAGTCAGCCCATAAAAACGCTTGCACACTGTATCCCGACCTTTTTTCGACCCACATTTTGAACCTGGTAGGACCGCGGCTGGATGCTTCTGAGACAAAGCCCTCGACAGCAGTCGCAGAGAGCCCCCACTCCTTGTTACCAACCATCTTGGACCGAAGTGACTACATCTCGTCAGGAGCCAGAATGGAGGCGGGCACACATGCAACCTGTTACCAGAACTCCCACAAGATAAGTTTGCGAAGCACGTTTTCGCAAACCTAAATTAACTTCTTCCTTTCTGAACTTTGAACTCACCATTTGTTGTATATATTTGCCCTCATGTTTTCTCACAAGTAAAACGGTTTTAAACTTATATACGATTGTTGTTGTGTTCCTTCTCACAAAAGCTGTTGCCCTGTTTCTATTTTGCACTTATCTACATAATTGTTACTGCATTCTCACGTGCGAGAATTGAACTTTCTTCCAGGGATACTTAATCCCAACAATCTTTTATGGATCGCAAAGCACACCAGTGGCATGTGATCCATATCCATAAATATCCTCACCCCTGCATGTTCTCGTCTTCTCTTGAATCGAAGTTCTGCATGCCAGATGAAGACATACTCTTTTCCGTTGAGCATAAATGTAAGCCCTGTTGTTCACAGTTTGTCATTCAACACCATCTCTGCTTCGTTATGTCCGTCACAAGGACAGAAATAAGCAGTGCTCTCAGTAGGCAACACTCCATTAGTGAGGGTCCATTCACTAGATATTCGATAGTTCCAGTAGTATTAGATCTTCTTGCCACTTGGACTGATAACTGCAGAGGTTTCTTCCACAGAGATCATGCATGTGCAAGTATACATATATATTTAAGCAAACATTGTCAAATATGAAATAATTTTTTTACTTCATTATACCATTTTTTCATTAGAAAAATTGAAAAATAAAAATGTATAATCAAAGTAGTAGAATTAATCAGGTTTGCTTCAATGAAAGACTGCTGCCTAAAGACACACACACGTGATATTCTTGTAAACTTATGTATGTATTATGAATTTTGGAATATATATTCTAGGTAACACTGTGAGTAACATGTTAACGTCAAAAGTTGGTTGATCCGTATAGACTAACGATGACAAACGACAACCATTTTTCCCAACAATTTTGATGGCCTTGTGCCTAATTTGTTTTAAATGTAAATTTTTTATATTTTCTGCAAATAAATAATTCAAAGTGTAGTATTTTAATTTTGGTCCAATCCAGAGTGCCTCTTTTTGGGGAGCTGGAGTTTCCTCACATTAAAAACCGACCTTATGTTTAATTGGCCTCGTAGGGAGGCAAGTAAATATGGACTTGTAAATAAAAGGAAAGGAAGGGTCACATAAACAAATGTGACTGAAAACATTAACAGACAAACAAGGACTATTCCTATTTACTTGCCTCTCCACGAGGGCAAAAAACAAGGTCGGTTTTTAATGTGAGGAAAATCTAGCTCCCCCAAAAAGGGCACTCTAGATTGGACCCAAATTAAAATTGCCTCAGTCTAGAAAGACTTCGTCACTGACTGAGGACAGAAGAGACTAAGTGTAGCATCAGAACAAATACTACACTTTGAATTATTTATTTGCAGAAAATATTTAAAAAATTTACATTTAAAACAAATTAGGCACAAGGCCATCAAAATTGTGGAGAAAATAAGTGTTGTTGGTCATTCTTGGTCTAGTGATAACAATGTCTGTCCTACTCTTAACTAGAATCATCTCAGTCACCACAATACCACATTTACTCTAGAGGCCGTCCTACTTAGGATATCCCCAATTCATTGCAACACTTTGTTCCTAGCCAAAAGGATTATTGTAGTTGAACAAGAAAGGTCAATGTTAATGACTGACAATGAAATCCGATAACCTTTCTACTGACTATTAAATACCCACAACACGTGCCATCATACTCCAAAGTATCCTAACTACTTGTCATTATCCCATTTTCAACGCTTAGCATGTTTGATAACAAGTACTTGTTTTCGAAGGGTAAAAAGAGTAACAACATAGTAACAAAGGCGTATCCTGTGTATTAAATAACAAAACAAGAATCTATTCTTTTTTGTAATAACAATTCGTCTGTAGTAAAATTAAAAGAGGAATATTCTGAACGTGATATGCCATCCATCTTTAATTACATCACATGTTTAATAGAAAGTCCTCTATCCGTAACCTTCAGAGAAAAATTCGTTTTCTTAGATTATGTATTTAGCAGGACCTTAATATTAAAAATACAAAACACAAAAAAACAACAAAAAAAAACATTAAGAGAGTGGTGTAGTTTCCGTGAAGCATTGCCTTCCCACGAGGGCAGAGTTAGACACAAGGTCGGTTTTTAATGTGGGGAAAATACTTCAGCTTCAGCCCCCCCCCCTCCCAAAAAAAAGGTGCTCTGGAATGGGACAAAAATAAGATTCCCCTCAGTCTAAACGGATTTCTCCTTCACTGACAGATGACAGAAAAGATGAAGTGTAGTATTAGAACAGATACTACACTTTGCTACTAGCCAAATTGAGTGTTGTAAAATGTATTGTATTGAAGGCTAGTACAATGTGTGGTAAACGGTAAATATAAAAACATACAATTATAACACTTTATAGAAAGGGGAGAGAGAGGGGAATAGAAGAGCCGATAAAATTTCTTTGTTTAAATGATTGTTAGCAAAAGAGAAAAAAAAAATTTAATAATATACATAACAAATACTAATCCAACGGGTCACGGTGGCTGAGTCTATATCTTAATAATGTGAAAAATCAACTTCAAGACAGATGTTGCACACAAAAATGGGTTGACATCCTTTCAAATAGAGCTTTATAATCACAAATAATTAAAAGACGGCTTATCTTAACACCCCATTACATCTTCACGGTAGACCTGATCGTTTGACACATCATTATTATCCCATACATCCTAAAACATTTGAATGCAAATTCAAACTGCACTCAAATGTTTATTCCTTACATTTTTGTTATTCACAGGACAAATCAAATTACAGAATCAATTATTATACTAAACTAGAAAAATACCCGTCCCAGGACAGGTAAAATTCTCAGAACAGTTTTGCACCACTTTTATGTCCCCTTACGAAGATTAAAATCAAGATATTATGATAAACCTTATGTCTAGAATCCTTATTCAAATTTTGATCAAAATCCACTACATGATTTTGATTCTAGAAAAGCGTAAGGGGTCTTAAGACATTGAAATTCAGAGAATATTGATCCATTGATGTTGAATGATGATGGATCAAATTCAATGCAAATCTTATACTATATCCCCTAAAAGTCTTTTAAAATACTCCAAATAAACTGAAATTTTTGGAATATTCATGAATTGTTAAAATTTCACAAAAATCAAAGGTATCTGAATTTTCACAGAGCTTCCTACTTTATACACAACTAAATTGAACTAAATATAGCCCACATTTGTACCCCTTTGTCTAGCAGCTGTGTTTCAAAATTCATAATGATCGGTTTAAGAGTGAATCCTGTACATACAAATATATAAATATACCTAATTTTATAAAGATAGAGATGTGAGTTAATAAACGTTTGTTCCCCTCAGTTTTTTTTTTCCTATAAACTTTAATTACACAAAATACATGCTAAAATATACTTTAGTGCTGGGATTGAGTTATGTTTGAAAATAGTTCCGTTTTAATTGTTCTAATTAGCTATAGTTTATAATTAACTGAACAAGTAACCGATCTCTCTAAGCTATCTCTCGCCTCCTCTTATTATGGTGATTCAATATTTCTTAATGTCTTTGTGAGCATTTAGAGAAAGAGTGACTCTATTTATCTTCCTCCCACAAGGTAAGATGTGACACAAGGTCGGGAAAGTGGGAAAAAACCAGCGCTCGAGAATTTGAGAACTCTGGTCATTTAAAAATTGCCTGGGCAGCCCCGTCGGCATTCCCCGGTAGAGGCGCCTCAGGCGATTAGCAATAAACTAACCCCTTCTCAAAGGGTGAGAAGGCAAAGCCTGGGGGGGGGGTGCACCTCCTAGAACTGCACAGGACGGACAACCGATAGACTGGCGTAAATCAAGACCTGAAGGCCCGGACAATACCGGTCTATAGAGAAAGAGTGACTCTTAAGCTGCATCATATAATTTACATGTACACACAACAAACATGTATATATGACGGCAAAATAAGTCTCTTACTTCTTGATAAGAATAAAGAATAATACTTGTATATCATTATTATATAGAAGTAAAGAGAATAATTTTTAGTCATGTAAGAAGAATGTCTTAAAATGTCACAATTCATGAATTTTCAAATGAAATCAAAGTTGAATAAATAGTGGTAGTGGCTCAACGGATCACTGACGTCTAATATATATATAGAGAGAGAGAGAGTGAGAGAGTGAGAGAGATAAAGAAATTTAGCAAATATGTATGATTGATTTTAAAATATTTTGTTTCAAAATAATAATGCAAGGACAAATACTCACAGGCAACAGCAAGTCGGGGCAGCTAGTATTTTAGTAAATATAAGATGTTTCTTTGTAAATTCAATTGTGATTTTTTTTCTCCTCTTTATACAAATTAAATTTAAAAAATGAAGCGAATCTAAAATTGTAAGACTTTAGATAAGTTGTTTCACTTTTTGTATGTTAAGCTCATCAATTGTGAATAGAATAATCCGTAAAAATAAAGGCTTGTCATGTTATGCTTTGAGAGGCTTACTAATGAAAAACATTCTAAGCATTTTTTCTTTTATACTTAAACAACATCGGAGCCACGAGAATTTGTAACACATGACCATCTGAATGAAAAAGAAAATACGATCCTCACAGTCACACAGTAATTCAGTTTTACTAAAAGAATCACCACCTATCAAGGCCAAAGGCCGCTCGAGGATGAGGGTTATTGAGGTGGAATGATTGTCTGTTGAGAGATGAATAACCTTATGAGAGGATTGGAAAAGATTGATGGGATGGACCAAGCTCGAATTACTAGTGGGAACGGTTCATAGCAAAATTCTGTTGACATTGTATTTGAAGACGACCATGTTGTAATCTGCAGGGAAGCAGTCTCGTAGTAACGTGTTCCACAGACTGGAGCCTCTGCGAAGAAGCTCTGTTTGTGGAAGTTCCGCCTGACGTTAGGCACGTAGAAGAAGAAAGGAAAGTTTTGGTTTTTTTCGTTGTGGTGGAAAAGCAAGTTTTTGCTGTGAATGTCTTACAAAGAGGAACCAGAGATTGGATCTCGGTTGAGCATCTTCAATGGAAATAACGATAGAGTGGAGAGAGACTAGCAACGTCTCTTTTGTGAGAAAAGAGCTGTAAGGAAGAGAAGAGATCATTCCTCACTAGATTACGGAGTTGATTTTTAACTTCAAGTGCCTAGACAAATTGATTCATTTATTGGCAGAAACATTACTTCATTCAATTATTTTTTTCTTTCTTAAATTAAAAAAAACAAAAAAACTTACCTTTTTTTTAGTAAATTGTACCATATTAAGAAAACAACAATTATTTCGTCGATTTGTCGTTTCACAACCAAAATGGCGGGCAATGAACCGTCTGCTAATTTCTGATTTTTTTCCAACCTCACAAATGTGTAAGTAAACTCAAATAAATTGTTTTGGACTAATTTCCCAACTGTATTTCCTTTAAAATAATTTAAGGTAAATTTGAAATTAGCCCAAGACAATTTATTTGGGTTTACTTACTCATTTGTGATTTCAGAAATTAGCAGATGGTTCATTGTCTGCCATTTTAGCTGTAAAACGACTAAATCGTCATTATTTCACAGAAATTTTTTTAAAAGTATCAAAACAGCACATGGTCAATTTACTTCAAAGTCTGAAGTTATTTAGGTATGACGCCCTCCCAAAGAAAGGGGGTTAAAGAACTAGAACAGAATAAAGATTCAAAGTTATATTCTTCATGAAATCTTTGATAAAATCTGTCATCATGGTTATTGTTTTAAAAAGTTAACTGCCAAAAATGAAATAAATGAATCACAGAAGGTTGTATTTTAACAGTTAACTCCTTAAGAGAATGATCGAGTTGTGGTGGATCGAGATGCGATTCGAGCGAACGCCATAAGCAAATGGCTTGAATAGCTACCCTCTTTCTTTCTCCGGTTTGTTTCGATACGCTTTTTCCTCTTCACTCCCAAAAGCAAGTAAGTTTTCACAGGAAGGTGCAAACTTTATTTTTCAACCAGTTAAATGGTTCCCGCTTGTTGTAACATCAAAATCTCGCAAGCCTATGTCAAATTAACAAAACTTATAAAATAGTGACCTGGTCAACAACATCAGAGTTCTCCAGAGACCCAACCTGATGCACCTCGAAAGGACCAAGAACGTATGCTCAACACTCTGGGCATGACACAGGCAGTTTGGTTTTCTGAGGGCTGTGTGCAGTTGGGCCCCGGGTGCTCTCCACGCAAGGTGAGTCTTGGGGCTCTTATCTAAAGGATTGTGTTTATTGGACTCATGTTTTGATTTGGTCGGGCAAAAATCTCATCTTGCAAGTTTGCTATTCGACCTGGCAACACTAGTATCATTTGTAATCTCCAACAAAGAAACCTGTTACTTGTTTTAAAACTGGACTTGTGATTCTACTTGGGATGAGAGTTCTTTGTTACAGCACTGACTGAATCAAACAACAACCTTGAACCGGCACAACGAGTGGGACGATCACGGCCAGTGCAGTGAACACACCCATGCATGTTCACACAGTAATGTACAATGTACCAACGGGTCATCTAGTAAACTTAATACTAGAACTTTGATAATCTGATTTGCTTGCACATTGGATATTTTTAGATGGTGAAAGAAAGGGTGAATGAGATGAGAAGTGGTGAGGGAAGGGGAATAGGGGAAACTATCAAACTTGTGATATATAAGTAATGTTTAAAAAAAAACTACATTTTTAAAATTTATTTATTTTTTAAAAACTTTTATTTACCCCCTACACGGCATATTACCACTGAAGCATAAGGGCCAGATTTGTAGAAGGTAAACCTGGGTGGGAAGTTGGGCAGCTAGATGTTTGTTCACATTACATTTAAATTTTTGCCTGTTGGTATGGTTGGGGAAACATGGAGGTAATTCCAAAGGCAAGCGGTGCAAGGAGAGAAGCTATTAGAGTAGAAAATCTAGGCATCTCTACAGAGAAAGGGTGTGATTTTGCTGCTAGTTGGGTGGGTCAGGGGTATTTATGTTGAGGGGTAACAAGTGCAGTAAATTTATCAGAACATATTCTATGAAAGTACTTGTAAAACAAGCACATGGATGCAACACTGTGGCAATGCGACAGGGGCCAGAGCTTGGCAGACAGTGCGGGACCTATTAGGTAAAAAATTCTTTTTTGCACCTAGTCCAATGTGGTTGGTGGACCAGCCCAGATATGGCAACAATATTTATTCCATGCATGGGCGAATGGTGGCTTTAGAGAGATATAGGATACTAGCAGGTGTAAGAAGTTTTCTAGCCCGGTAGAGGGAGCCTACCTTCTTGGCAGCAGACTTAGCAGCATCTTCTGTGTACTTATTCTAATTTATATTGCCTGAGAATGTCAGATTAAAAGTAACATTAACGTTTCTTTTATTTTTTTTATTATTATTAATTAGCTTTTCAGGTTTCTTTCTCATTGTGTTCCTTAATTCATTTTTTGTAAGAAAATATTTACATTTTTGGAAAGATGATTCAATGTTATTAAAAAAAAAATTATCTTGCAGGAAAGTTGATCGAATGTCTTTAAATCAAATAATGTTTTTCCTTAAAAAAAAAAGAATGAAATTATTTTAAAATAGCATTTTTAAAATCATATATAATTATGGCAATGGTTGGGCATTAAATTATTAATTGAATCAAATTGTCATAAAAGAGAGGTTTTCTTGTTTGGAAAGATCGAGCAAAAAGAAAAAGTTGTTTACAATATCAGCAGACATGCTCGTAAAAGAGAGCGAGCAGAAATCTACTTGAATAATGCAGGTAGAGGGAAACTGGTTATCAGTGTGAGAGTGAAAGAGGAGAGCATTTAAGAAACCAATACGAAATAAAATCTATTTTTTAAATAGGATTTTTCAAATTTGGTTTTATTTTAAGCTATTGTATTTATTTTTTTTCAATATATATTAGCTTAATAATAAATAATAATTCAATTGAGGTTACATTAAGGCAAGAAAGACCACATATGTATGCGGTTCTCATAATTTTATCTATATTAAGAGATAAAGAATTTTGCCACTGACTTTTTTCATGGCTGTAAAAAGTTCAAAAATAGTTTTGAAACCTTTAAATTGACAGATGGAAAGTAATTTCTGACTACAATTAAAGTTTATAACCCCAAATCTAAAGAACGTTCTTCTGAATATACAAAACAGTAAATAAATAAACCTGGAAAAAGAATATATAATCGTCATACAAGAAAAAAAAAATGATATCAGAATGAGAAAAGATTAAATTTGGTTTACATACAATTTTCATAGATAAAACCTAAAAAAATAGCCACGATATCGTAAGTAAAATTTTACAGAAAATCTTGCTTTCTTTTACTCGTTTTCGCAGCATAAACCGACCACTTTAGGATACCTATTAAGATCAAAACATAGTATCTGTTCTGTTTTCTGTCTGGAAATTTAAATTTTTTTTACCAATCCAAAGCGCCCCTTTTTGGGGGGGTGGGGGACTGGAGCTTACCTCCACATTAAAAACAGAGTTTGTATCTAACTTTGGTCTTGTGTGGAAGCAAGTAAATAGAGACTTCATCAAATTTGGTCGCAAAACATGTAGAAACACTTCCATGATTTAAAAAAAAAAAAAAAAAAATTCACTTACACAATTTTAAGATGAACAGTGTCACAGGTCACTGACCGTTCTTAGATTGAACACATTGTGCTTTTAAAGAATTGTCAGCCACTGACCCAACAGCTAAACTTTTATGCAACCTCACATTTATTTACACAAGTTTACAATTGAGTTAGACAATGCATATAGGAAACAACATTGTGATGATTCCTGCGTAAACTATAAAACAAAGTCGAGTGACAATGGATACCCCTTGTAAGGGTGCCTGTGTGAGAAGTTTCAATTTACTTGCCTCTCCACAAAAGCAAAGCTAGACATTTTTAATGTGGAGGATATCCAGCTCCACAAAAAGTGGCACTCTGGATGGGAGAAAAATAAAATTTGACTTAGTCGAGAAGGATTTCTAATCTGAACAAAAACAGAACAGACCATGAACTTTGATACCAGCCCCAAACCCGGAAAATGCAGGAGTTGCAGCTGCACAATTTCCAACCCACCTCCTTAACAAGCATTGCTTAAGCCCAGTGGCAAGGAGAAGTCGAGGACGACCGGAAACAATCCCAGGATAAGCAGAAAAAGACTTATTTCATTCTTGTAGTATCAAAACAGATAATACACTTTGCTCCTTGCCAAAAGGGCAAGGAGCAAAGTGTAGTATCTGTTCTGCTGCATACTATACTCATCTTTTCTGTCCGTTTTCAGTGAAGAAGAAATCCTTCTACACTGAAGCAATTTTTGTTCCAATCCAGAGTGCCTCCTTTTTGGGGAGCTGACATTCTCCACATTAAAAACCGACCTTGTGTCTAACTTTGACCTCGGGAGAGGCAAATGAATAGGGACTAGTGTTATTTCAGAACTTTTCTTCTAAACTAGTTACACAGAGTTTAGTATACTCTACTATTTAATCACGAGGGAGGATATATGGTAGCTCCGACAGAACTCGAACCGTGTACGTCAAATCCATTAGCACAACATACTATTTATTATATTGCCCCTATTTACTTGCCTCCCCACGAGGACGGTTTTTAATGTTGGAAAAAATCCAGCTCCTTAGAAGTAAACTTTGTATTGGGACACAAATACAAATTACTTCAGTCTAGAAGGATTTCTCTTCTGACTAAGGACAGAACAGATATTACCCCTTGATCCCAATCAGAAGGTCAGGTATTCCGTTTGCCTGCCTTCCACGGCGACAAAGTTAGACACAAGGTCAGTTTATAGTGGGAATCTTGCTACCCTCCAAAAAAAGGGGGCCCTCCGGAAGGGTGCAAAATTAGAAATGTTCAGCCCTGCTGGCATTCCCCAGTGAGGGCACCTCAAGCGATCAGCAATAAGCCAACCAACCTCACTTCAAAAAAAAGAGAGGAGGTAATGTCTGGTAGTATGGCAACCTGAAACTGATCAGAACAGATACTACACTTTGATCCTATATATATATCAGATAGATATTCTCTAAAGTCTTAATGTTTTTTACAGATATGATCCAGAGTGCCTGTTGTGGGAGATGGATTTCCCTGACCTTTTGTGTCACATCCAGCCCTTGTGGGGTGGCAGTAAATAGGAATGTGCCATTTCATAAAAAAATAGAATTTCATGTTTATTTTTCAGTTAAAAATCACTGGGAGGGGGGGGCAAGGATACAAATTGACCGTTCAAAGTTTATCTGTGTCAAAAAGTTAGATTTTTTTGTGTGTACTGTAATCACATTTTTGATAGAAATAAAAAAAAAGCAACATGGCCGCCAGCAATTAAAACACTGAATTAATGTTACTTTTCCAGATTTAAAAAAAGTAAATTAGAATTTTATTTCAGAACAAGAAATAAAACTTAAGACCAACAATGAGTTTTATCCAAAAGTTAGGCGAAATCTTAAAATGAGATATTTAAACGACCCCATACTAAAATTGAACCAAATTATCAGTTATAAAGTAAACAAATTAATCGCCCTTATGGAGAGACAGGTATAAATGCAAATATTTCAATATTTGTTTATCTAGTAAGTAAGAAAATTAAGTTAGATCTTATGTTAGTCACCCACATTATTGACAGTGAAATCCCAAAACAATTTATTATGACATAAAACCATTTTTTAGCCGACATTAAACTGACCTTTTGTGTCACATCCCAGTCGAGAAGGATTTTGTATGTACTGTAATTACTTTTATTAGAAGAAAAAAAAAAATAACATGGCCGCCAGCGATTAAAATACTGAATTAAAGTTACTTTTCCAGACTTTAAAAGATAGAGATATTCTCTAAATTCTTAAATATATTTTTTTACATATATTTTTCCAAATTCTACAGGTTTCATTCAGAGTTTTTTTTTTTTTTTTGAGCTGAATTTCCCTCCACATTAAACTGCCTTTTATTTTATGTTGGAGTAAAAAACTCGCCTTAAAAAGTAAAATGTCTTATGAGGTTTGATATTAGAAGGTAAACATTTTTCTTTCTTTTGTTGTCATATAACTTTATTTTGAGAGAAAAAAAAAGCACAAAGAACGATCAAAGAAAGAAAGTTCTTTGTTAACGAAAAGAAAAGACCAAAAGAAATGACAATAATCGTGGCTGGAAACGAATAGAAACAATACCTTCAAGAAAGAAAGGAAGGAATGAATGAACGACCTTTGCAAAATTCATTCTACTCATGACAAACTGTATAAATTATAATTACATTTCTGAAAAGCTTGTGTAACAAGTTGTTAATATATATATTGATGTACATACATGTGTGTAAGCTGTTGTTTACTACTAAAAAGAAAGTAGCAGCCCCCCCCCCCCCCAAAGTCCAACCCTTCATCACAATTATCTTAACCAAATTAGTTCTAGTTTTATAACAGCGTGGTAGTGTCAGAGCTACTTGGTTAACAGGGCTCTGGTGAAAACCCAGGAGTAGTTAGCATCAGGATCCGTCGTCTTCTGGTCAACACTTCCCTCTGCATTTGGCAAGCAAAGACACATCAAGCGCGGAACTGCAAATCAATGGAACGAAAGTGGCAATGTTGCTTCTATGCCAAACCTCCCCCGGCTTCGTATATAACCACTAGACCTTGCTACTCTTGGTGTCAGGGGTAAAAACGTTTAACGAATAGCTGCGACCAATGAAGAAAACTTCATGCAGACCAAACAATCCTGAGGCACATTCTTTGTGAGCTCTATGGAAAAGTCCAACTCGCCTAATAAAAAAACAAAGCAGCAGCAGCTCTAGCCTAAAATTGTTAATGTTGGACTTGTTACTGAAACTTGAAGGAAATGGTGCACGCATGCATGCCGTGATTATGGATTGTTTACCTTGTTCTGTTTCAGACACAAAATGAATTAACAAAACCTCTTTATAACAACAACAAAAAGGGTTTATTCACAAAGGTTACCTATACCGTTTGGTATAGGTATAAAAAACTTGGACACAGTCCGAGAGAGGAAGAGGAAAGTAGGACGTTTTTAGAGCTGCCGGGGGTCTGTCAGCAACTATCTTCAGGCGAAGATAGTAGTTGCTATGAGCGTCCAGATGACAGGGGCAGAAGAGAGAGAGAGTGAAAGAAGTGTTTCCTCGTTGCTTGCCGGGGTCTCTCTGGTGATGGCTCTTTATTCTTAAAGGGGCTGAAGTAGTTCTTAGCTGACAGAAAGAATCCATGCGCCATGCAAGCTGATTGGTCAGTGTGTGACCAGCTAACTCAATGGGGACATTTTTCGGAGGGAGAAAATAGGTCTGTTTATGACCGCTACAGTTCTATGTTTAAGATTTTGCAAATCTTAGAAAAAAATACAAAAATAAAACCCTACTTGCTTGTTCACTAAAACGTGAAGCATAACTTTTCTACACAAATAACAAGTCTGAAGTTGATTCCTATTTACAGATTTTAGCTTGAGAAACATCGACAATTTTGTTACTACCATTTTTACTATCAGCATTCGACAGGTAGTAAAAATCGTAGTAACACCACTAATATTTTCATTCATGAATAATTAATTATATTGTTATTGATAGTTTTGGTTATGTTGCTTCACTTGTAGCATAGGGGCCTTTAGAATATCTCACGTATTTCGATTTTTTCTTAAAAAAGACTAAAGTTGTTACTTTTGATTTTAGGCCATAAGAAAACAAAGTAAAAATTTCATTAGATTATAGGCTGCTTCTTGAATTTAACCCGAATATGTAAAAATTGTCGCCATTCTACACATGGGGGAGGGGGGACTTTATTAACTATTAGTAGATTTATCCCCCCTTTAATTAGCTCTTAAAAACAGAGTTCCTTTTTACATATTAGAGTTAAACTCAAGAAGCACCGATTATAGAATTAAATGGTTATCTTGATCTTTTCAGCTTTAAGATGGCTGCCATTGAAACAACATTATTATAAGCAATTTAGTTCTCATTTTTATAACAATTTGGTTCACTCAGTTAATAATTTAATTTTCTTTTAACAGTTCACTCCAAACAAGGCAGCCCGCCACTGTAGACGTAAGGGGCTACTGAGAAAAAGGGTGAAAGTTTTTTTGGGGGCGTCAACCTAAATTGGAAGCTGTGCAGCAAGATGTCTGTTTACATTAGTTTTAAATTTCTGCATGTCAGTACCGTCAGGAAAACAGGGTGCAGGGAGGGAGTTTCAGAGTCCAGCAGCACGAGGAAAGAAGCTTTTGGGGACCTCGACAGTGAATGGATGGGATTTGGCAGATTGTCGGGTTGGTCTAGTGAATTTACGTCGTGGAGGTACCAAAGCAGCAAGCTCATCAGAGCACAATCCATTGAAGTACTTGTAAAACAGGCACAAGGAAGCAACATTGCAGTGATGGGACAGGGGCTGGAACTTGGTGGATAGTGAAGGACCTACCAAGTTGGCAACTCTTTTTTGGACCTTGTCTAAGAGAGAGAGAGAGACTAGTGGATGATGCCCAAGCCCAGATGTGGCAACAATACTCTATGCATGGGCGGATGGTGGCTTTGTAGAGATATAGGATAATGTCAGGTGTGAAAAGTTTACTGGCATGGTAGACAGAGCCCGCCTTCTTTGCAACAGCCCTGGCAATGTCTTCAATGTATTTATTCCAATTTATGTTATCTGTGAAAGTTAGGCCGAGGAGTTTGAATGATGAACTCTCAGGTAGGGTATTATTTGCCATGACAATCGGTGGTTGAAGAGGTTTCTTATAGTTATTGAAGGAAAGTAGTTTTGTCTTTGCGGCATTAAAAGTTACCATCCATTTTTTACCCCATTCCACTACAGACTGGAGGTCATTTTCTAAGGATTCAGCCACTGCCTCAGATATGTGCACATTGGTTTTGCCCACATGACAAGAGTAGAGTGTGGTACTGTCAGCAAATATTCCTATCTCAGTCTCAATGACATCAGGGAGGTCATTTATGAAAATCAGGAACAGTAGAAGTCCAAGGATAGATCCCTGGAGTACACCAGCACTTATGTAATGTTGCTTAGAAAAACGGCCATCGAGGACAACCTGGATCTTTCTTTTTGTTAGGAAGGATTTAATTACATTAAATATTTGTCCTGTGATACCATATGAGTACAGTTTTAGGAGAAGCCCTTCATGCCAAACCTTGTCAAAGGCCTTGGATATATCGAGTGCTATCGCCCTAGCTTCACCTGCCTTGTCCAGTGTATGGTATATGCGTTCAGAGATGACTGTTAGGATATCTGCAGTAGATTGTGTTTGTCTAAATCCGTATTAATCATCAGAAAGAAGTTTAGCATCAACTAGGTGCCGGACTATCGCTAGATTGATTAGTGATTCAAAGATTTTAGCAAAGATCGGGAGTAGACTGATTGGGCAGTAGTTTAGAGGATCAGTTCTACCTCCAGAATTCTTGAAGACTGGTACCACAGAGGCAATTTTCCAACTATCAGGGAAACAAGATTCAGCAAGGCATTTGTTGTATAGTTTGGAGAGGACAGAGGTCAGCTCAGCAGAGCATTTCTTTATTACTATTACTGGTATAAGATCAGGCCCACAGGCTTTGGAGGTGTCAAGGTTTTTTATGATGTCTCTGATTTAAGATGGAGTGATGACCAAGTTCTCAAGTGTGGCTTCAGTCTGCAATGGGAATTTAGGGAGGGGTGGTTTTCTGAGTCCAAAGTGGAGTTTAAGGCGAAACACCGGGCAAGTAATCCAGCCTTATCAGTTGCCGTGCAAACAACATCGTTGTGATTTGATAGCGGGGAAATTGTCAATTGTCTATTGTTCATCACACTATTGTAGATTTTCCAGAAATCACAAGTACCTAGTTTCTGTGACTGAATGCATTTTTTTGTTATCTCTGTATACCTTCTCTTTGCTTCATCTATCACTACTTTGCAATCATTTCTTGCCTCTATAAATTTTTGTCTATTCGCAGATGACTTATGGCGGCCGAATTTTCGGAATGCCTTCTGCCTCTCAGCAATAGCAGCTGCACATTCTGAGGTGAACCATTGAGGAGAGTGGGGTTTGCTGAAGAATTTTCTCGTGGGGACATAAGCATCAATGCCTGCTTTGACCCATTCGGTTAGCTCATTTGCACACTGATCAGCAGGGAGTGAGAAGGTTACACCTCATGGGACGTCGCTGATGTGATCCCTGAGGGATTCAAAATCAGCCTGCTCATAGTTTCTCGTCGTTTTGAGCAACGGCTTTTCAGCTTTTGGAAGAGTTTTTAAGGTGATAAGTATCATTACCACAACGTGGTCAGAGTTTCTGAGTGGGCTATGGGCATTCACCACACAAGCCTCAGGTAGTGAGGTCAAGAACAGGTCGAGAAGTGAGGCTTGCTTGTCCGCACGATCAGGAAGGCGGGTCGGAAAGGTGACAGTACCAAACAATACCGTAATAATATAACCTAATTGTTATGGTATTGTTTGGTCATTAAATCATTAATTGAACCAAATTGTTATAAAACTATAAGTAGTTGGTTAAGCTAAAGGGTTGCGCCCAATTCATTATCGGTAGAAAATATTGTGTACGGATGGGCAAAATGACAACTTTTTTTGTATTTTAGTTTTTTTTTATTCATTATAAAAAAAGTATTTTACAAGATTTTTTTCCAAGAATAGAACTTAGGTAAATTGAAATTAAACTAGCGTTAGTAATTTTCCTAGAATAATATTCTAATAATGACTACTCCTCCTAGAATGCGGCGAATATGTATCGTAAATAAAGTATATGACAATGATTTCATACGAACTGAAGACATATCATTATGTATCATAAATAAAGTATATGACAATGATTTCATACGAACTGAAGACATATCATTACTCCAACTTGACAGAAACCTGGCTGACAAATTGGAAACGATTGAATGGCTTGCAAAGCGTCGTTTGTTAGCAAATGCTTGTAGTTGTGCAATCTGCCATGTAAGTTTCTCACTGACACGGTATTCGAGATCCAGTGATGGCTGGAGATGGGGTTGTCCAAAAGACAATTTTCGAATTTCAATACGGAAAAACTCTTTTTTATTAGGAAAGCAACCTCCCGTTAAGAACAATTGTTTTGGTGATTTATCTGTGCAGTAAAGATTTTCCGCAAAAAAACAAAACATTATGGAAGAAACTGGGTTGAGTCACGTAACCATCACGCAACCCTTTAGCTTAACCTATTAAATATTGGGGAATCTTTTACTACAATCACCAGAGCGAAAAAAGGGTGAAAAAAGAAATGTGCAACAAATAAATGTTAGCAAAGGCAAGTTACTCATATACCTACCTGGATAATTTTATTTGTGTTTTAACTTATTTTAAAGATGATAGAAACGCATACAATAACTGTCAACAATCATGCGACAATGTAATGTTTTATCAGTTTCTATCAGTATATTGTTTAGCTTTCGATTTTTTATCGATTTTCAAGTCCTGGCCATGGGCGAGCCCCCATTTTGAATTTCTTTTCGAGCAGTCAACACCGACTGTTTTGAACAAGAAAACCACCCTTTAAAATAAGTTAAAACACAAATAAAATTATCCAGGTAGGTAGATGAGTAACTTAACTTTGCTAACATTTATTTGTTGCCCATTTGTTTTTTCACCCTTTTTTCGTTCTGTTGATTGTAGTAAAAGATTCCCAAATTTTGTTTCCACGCTTTATTATAGAAAAAAAATAGGAACAATCATTGTGAATCAGAAATCAAAATTGAAGAGTTCCATCCACTCTATCCAATCAACCGGAAGTGGCTTAGACTTTGAATTTTTGGTACAAAAATGGAGCTTAATGACTTCAATCTGCGAGATACTGGTAATTTAACCAGTGAGCCCCAAAAAACTATTGACTTTTTTGCAGGCACACAGTCGGAGGAGAAGGTTGTTTTGTAGAGATAGACGAAAATCTATTTTCACGAAGAAAGAACAATACGGGCCGAAAGAAAGAAGATGAAGGCTTAGTGAAATAATCGCTGTTATGATATGCAGAATGGAAAAATACTTGTAATTAAAGTTCTAGTGGATACCTTTTCTACTTTTTTGTACAGTGAGTAAGAATATAACGCTGAATAAGTACGTGATATTGTTTTTATAAAAAAATATTTTTTTAATACGGCCGCTGAACAGCACAAGCACCATTTTTTGGGGGGTATCTTTTACGACGCTCAGCAGAGGCGCGAACGGGGTCCAAAAAAAGAACGAGAAAGGGTTTAAAAACATAAATTTGCAACAAGTGAAGTTGACCTGCGACGAGAATAGATATTTTTCTACTTACCTATGTAATTTGTTTTTATTTTTACGTATTATAAATGGGTTTTTATTAGATGTAAAAAAAAAATTATTGTTTTTTTTCCCAAAGGTTTGCACAAAATTCAAGATGGCCGATTCACGTGCTTTCTTACCAAACGCCCCCCCCCCAATCGGCCATTTTTTTCCCAAGTTCCGGTGACAAAACTATTGATTTCTAATAAATAGCGGTTGTAACGGTCTAAAAATACAAACAAATGCCACAGGCAAGTTTGAAAATAACTTTTACAGCCTACAGTTACTTTTATTTGTTGTATATTTGTTTTTTTTAGCGTTTTTACTCTGCTGAGCGTCATAAAAGATACCCCCTTTTTTTTTACGAAGTTTAAGTGGCGTTTCAGAAAGGTTGACGACTGCGCTGACTTCCGGTTTACTCTGCAGTAAATTTCAAGTACGGATGATCGTAAATGATATAAAAAAATTTAACGGAAAATTTGGAATTGTATTTTTATTATAATAAAAGAAGTTTTTTATTTAATGAAAATATAACAAATCTTTAATAAAAATCTTTTTTGTGAATCAAATATGTTGAAATGTTTTCTTTTTATTGATATAAATAAAGTTTTGAAATGTCTTCTATTTTGTGAAACAGCAACATATGTTTTGATTTTTATGAAAATATAAAATAGCTTAGTATTTTAATAGTAATTTTTAAAGCAAATATTTTATAACAATTTAGTAACAAAAATACACATTTTTAAAATAAACAGTTTTAAAATGTCTTTCGTATTTTGTGAAACAGCAACATAATTTAAAGTATTTAAAAAGAATAAAAGCGTATACAATATGCAATAAAGAATATTGCCGAAATAATTTTGTTTTATTCGGCGCCGCCAGAGAAATTCTTGAAGGTAGCTGTTGAAGTTAAGACATTTTATTGAATTAATTTTAACAAACAAAGTATCAACCGAAAGTTTTTTTTTCTTTCTTAATAACGTTACTTTTTATTACACTTCAATTTTCTAACCCCATATAAAATGTTTCAAAAAACAAAAAAAAACTTCGAATGAATCAGAAATGATAAATCATTTTTTGTTTTCATTTCTGGTCATCCGTACGTCACGTTATATTTGTTTCAAGATTAAAAACAAAAATCTTGGAAATAACTAGTTTTAAATTATATATAATAAAAAAAAAATCATTGTTGACTATGTTTTATAAAATTTTACGTTATCAGAAAACATTGTTATAAAGTTTTAAATTATACAAAAAAAAATCATTTTTAAAAGTTTTTTTAATAAAATTTTACATTATTAAATAAAAAAAAAAACACTTCGCTGCTATTATTGTTAATGTTCGCTTTATTGATTATTTTGGATAACAACTTCTAATTCTATGTTACTTCCAGTTGATTGTCTGCCCCTGTCTTCAAAAAAGGAAAGCAAATAAATTGTGATTCACAGCTAAACTAAAGAAGTGCCCCCAAAATGTTCCCCCACCAAAAATGTTAAAAATGTTAAAATAAAAATATAAGCTTAGTTAGGCCACACCTACCCCTATCTAGCACAAATTTTGATTTCCCTAAAATATTTTGGGGAAAAATAATAAAATTGGTTCGACGTTTTCATAATACCGCTGAATGGCCCAGAAGTGGGTGCTCATATTACGTAGGTTTATAAAAGAAAGTGATCCCCACTCTAAAATATTTTGATTTTTGTTTAAATTCCTTTTTTTTTGCGCATATTTCTTCAGGCTGTTTACATGTAATCGCCCCCAAAATGTAACCTGGTTTTTATTTGATTAAATTATGCCGGGTGTGATAGTAAAAAAACTACCTAATTTCATTTATAAATTTAAAGTAAGAGAATACAAATTGGGGTTCAGGACTGGGAGCTGAAGTACACAGGGCTCTTCTTTTCTGGATAACGCCGAGGATAAGAGTCTAATGACGGTAAAGCGATGTTATTTATTGCAAATACATACAATCACGCGCAGGGCCATAAAAACAACAACAAAAAAAGAACATCAATAATGAATGAATCTTTGTAGTTTAAGAAGGACAAAAAAACTCTAAGACAGTGTCTCGTGTGTGTGTATTTCTCGCCTATATGTAATCTTGTTAAATAAACATTGAATTATTTTATTTAATAAAATAAAAACAAAGCAAATCTAAAACGAATTTTTAAAAATCCTATTTTAAAAAAAATGTAAACATGACTGTTTTGAATCATTTTTCTCTAAGCCTTCCACCCGAGCAACGCCGGAATAAATAAATAAAGCTAGTGCACAAAACATAAAAAAAAAATACAAACATTGAATGACTCCAAAACTTTCAATTAAATCATTAATTGATACGGATTAAATAGCGTCATCTTATTTCAATCCTAGTTTTAAGTTTACTTATATAAGGGATTAGCAAATATATATCTCAACTGACCTTCTTAACACGTGTTTTGCGTCCGGTGCATAAGAAACATTTTAATTTAAATGAGGAAAAGTAAAGGATGGAAAGTTGAGACAATGTTTCTATTTATAGCGATTCAAAATGTTTTCCTTTCGATGGATGAAGGCGTGACCTTGGTTGTTTGTTTTCGTTTTTTGTTTTGTTTTTGTTTTAGAGAGAGAGAAAAAAGAATATTGTTTTTGCTTTGGAATAGAGGCGGGTTTTTTTTTTGGGGGGGGGGGCTATTTTTCATTCAACTTTCTAAAAAAAAAAAAAAAAAAGGTCAGATTCTTGAGTGCTTGTACAGATCGAGACCCATGAACGACAATATTAACCATAAAATTCAGCAATGAATTACGATAACAACCTAAAGAGGCAGCACTTTTTATGCTCTCCACCAATCACAATTGTCTCACGCGACTCAAAGTAACCAATCAAAGACAATCATTTGAAATTGACAAAAAATCGTCTGCTCTGAATGTTTTAACCTATTTAAATATTTGCCGATTTTACAATATTTTTTAGTATATATTTTGATATTATACTTAATCAAGAGAAAGGAATTTTGGGGAGGACTTCTGGCTCCCAGTGAAAAAATCGTGTATGGATGCCTGAAAGTGATACAACAATTTTTTTTATTCATATTAATTTGAGACTTTTCTTTCATCATATTCTGCCTACTTAATCTTTTCTGTCCTCGGCCACTCCTATCGGTCGGTCCAGACTTAGGTAATTTTAATTTTTTTCCCAATCCAGAGTGTCCCATTTTGGGAGTTGGATTTTCAACACGTTAAAAAGATGTAAAAGATAAAAATTAAAAATTATTTGCCTCCCAATGAGGGCAAATTTAGACACGAACTGATACTAAAAAATATTGTAAAATCGGCAAATATTTAAATCATGAAGGTTTAAATATTCAGAGCAGACGATTTTTCTTCAGTTTCAAATAATAACCCATGATTGGTAAATTTGAGTCACGCAAGGCAAATCCTTGATTGTGGACGGCACAAAATGAAAACAAAACTCAAGAAACGAAACGAAACCACCGATTTATTTACAGTGTTTCATTTTATTGTTTTTATACTACATAGTTCCTTGTTTCCGGACTCTACTGACATGCAGAAATTTAAAACTAAACATACATCTCGCTGCACAGCTCCCAACTTAGGATGACACCCAAAACCTATACCCTAATTCTCAGTAGCCCCTTACGTCTACAGTGGCGACCTGTCTTATTTGGGGTGAAATATCTTTAAAAAAATTTTAAAAAAAAAAGGCTGTTTAGGAAATACAAAAAAAAATGGTTAGCCGTTCTGTCTTCCGCTATGGATGATTTTACATTTGTAAAGTTAAACCCTCTCTAAAATCAAAAATCTTTTTCTAGGTATTTCTATTGATTTATTGACAGCAGGCAAAGGATCTAAATTTGAGCATATTTTTTCTGAAATTTATTTTCTGATAACGATGCTTTAAACATGGTAACCGACAATGATCAGCAGTTTTTGGTATTTTTTTTTTTAATCGACAAAAACTATGCAGCTTCTATTTGAAAACTCCAATGAGTAATCTTGAATCCGTCATTATACTAAATGTGGGTTAATCAACGTATATTTCATTACGACTTTTCTCTTATATACTTTAATAACACAAAATATATTTTAGCATGTCCTTAGTTCTAGGATTGAGTTATGTTGGAAAAAGTTTCAATTGTTATAATACGCCGTAATTTATAGATGAACAAGTCACTCATCTCTCTCTTAGCTATCTATGTATTTCTCTCCCTCCATCTCACTATGTTGATTCAACCACTAATATTTCTAAATGTCATTGTGAGCATTTAGAGAAAAAGTGACTTTTTTCAGCGTCACCATCTAATTTACATACGTGTCTGTACACACCACGAATACGAATTTAAATTAGATAGCAAAATAATGAGTTCCTTTACTTCTATATGAGAATAAAAATAGAATAATAATACGTCTAAAATGGCTTCTTGGCCTTTTGGGGATCATCTAAGTAGGTCCAACCCACAGAGCGAATGAGGTATTTTGGTGAGAGTGTCTAGCGTAGGGTAAAGTCAATGTATGACAAATATTATGTCCAACGACCCCCCCCCCCCCACCCATAACGATTTGGGTTTCATGCCTAAGACAAATGTAAAAGAATTTTATGTGCATTGTTTTTTTCTTTTAAAATTTTTGTTTGTAATTTTCTGTTTACTTTTGTCTAAATAAATTGGCCTTTTGTAGTATCTGTTCCGATGGATACTACATCCTATAGACCGGTATCGTCTTGGCCTTCGGGTCTTCATTCCGCCAGTCTGTGGGTTTGTTCTGTGCAATTCTAGGAGGTCCACCCTCCCAGGCTTTGCCTCCCCTCTTTGGGGTGGAGTAAGTTTATTGCTTACTGCCTGAGGCGCCCCTACCGGGGAATGCCGATGGGGCTGCCTAGGCATTTTTTGTAGGCCAGAGTGCTCACCTTCTCGGGCGCTGGCTTTTCAAATCCCACTTTCCTGACCTTGCGTGAGGAAGATGAATGTTCCAATTGGGGACTTGGTATGTCAGTAGACCTTGCAACGCTGGCACTTTCTCGGCCAGACACAAACTCCATCACCCAGGACTTTCTTAGGCTACGATTTGCTGGCACAGGAACAAGCATCAGACACCACCTTGCAACAAACTCTGCAAAATACTTCCTTGAAACTCACTCCTGTACCAACCCCTTTTAGCGACAAAGAGGTTTATTGCAACACAACAACACCCACACCCGGACCTTACGTCTCACCTTCACTGCGACGACGCATATTTGATCATTTTCATTCATTCTCTCACCCCAGCAAAAGAGCCACCCTGAAAATGATCAGTGACAGATTTGTATGGCCTGGGATGAACAAAGATGTCAGACTTTGGGCTGGCAACTGCATAAACTGCCAGCGTTGCAAGGTCTACCGACATACCAAGTCCCCAATTGGAACATTCAGCAATCCCGATGCCAGGTTCTCTCACCTGCATATAGACATCGTTGGACCCCTACCACTTTGCCAGAACTACTGTTATCTACTAACGATCATTGATCGATTCTCCTGTTGGTCTACAGCAATCCCATTAAAGGACATCTCAGCAGACACAGTAGCCAAGACGATTTTGAGGGAGTGGATAGCCACATACGGTGTACCTGCAGTCATCACGACTGACAGGGGCACACAGTTCCAGTCGAAGCTTTTCGCCGAGTTCAACCTACTCCTGGGCACCAAACACATACGGACGACTGCATATCATCCCTGTTCCAATGGCCTGGTTGAGCGATTCCATAGGCACTTAAAAGCATCCCTTGCAATGAGACCAAACACAATCAACTGGGTTGATAATTTGCCTTTAGTCCTATTGTCAATTAGGAACGTTGTAAAGCAGGACTTGGGTTGCACACCGGCTGAAATAGTTTTTGGTACTACATTATCTTTGCCCGGACAATACTTTCATAACAAAGATGATACACACCCTACAACTACATTTGTACAAGACCTAAAGGCAAGGATGTCGAAACTACATTTCACCCCTACATGACAAGTATTGAGACAAGTCCATATACCCAAGACGCTATTTGACAGCGAATATGTATTCGTCCGCGACGATGCTGTGAAAAAGCCTTTATCACCACGCTACCAAGGTCCTTACAAAGTAGTTAGACGGGCGAAAAAATTTTCACCATTACAAAAAACGGCAAGAATGACACTGTTTCCATTGACAGATTAAAACCTGCTCTAGTGGAAGAATCACAGTCAAGCCAATAGACACAACTCTCACACAAATTCCGACACCACAGAGGAATCGAATACTCCATGTGACTATGCCCCACCAGAACAAAAGACAAGATCTGGTCGGAAAGTAACATTCTCACACAACTTCAAAACTTACATATATTATTAGTAACTTACAGACAGATTCAAAACTTTCTCACCTACAACTACATATTGAATAATATTTTCAATATTTTTCAATCTGTGGGGGAGTCCTTGTAGCAGTTATCCCGTCCTTTCAAAACATAATTTCACTAACCGGCCGGTAGGTGTCGCTGAAAGCGACCAGGAGTTATCTGCCCTTAGGGAATATATAACCAAGGGACACCGGAAAAAGGCCTCTTCTCTATTCAATTGGCCTCGCTGAACGGCGCTAAGACACCAACGCTCCGTCAACACGTGTTCAACAACGGTAAGAGTTCTCAACTCATTTTCTTTGTATACGGTTTTCAAGGACTTTCCCACGCCGGACTCATTTCTTCACATACTCTTTTCAAGAACTGTTTTCTATCGACACACATACATACACCACACACGTCATCATCCCACGTACACACACGTTCAATAAACCTTATTTGAACTACCTCCTTTTGTTTGTTAATTATTACTCTGTTTTTGCATGCAACAATTGCTTGATTTTATGAACTCGCTTATAGTCGGGAACACGACCCGATTCTAACAACGTCTATATAATAAAAATGATATAGAAATAAAGAGACTTATATTCTTGTTATGCAAGAAGAAGAATGCCTTAAAAGAAATGTTACACTTTATGAATTTTCAAATGAAATAAAACTAGAATAGTGGTAGTAGTTGTGACCCAACGGGTCACTGCAGTGGCGTGCAGGGGTCTGGTGATGCTCGAGGCCAACTCTTTGATTGTATGCTCAAAGACTCAAGTATAAGTCCTAGTACTCAGAAATATTTGAAATTTTTATATGATTGGATGCCCGGGGCCACCGCCCTCTGCACGCCATTGGGTCATGCGTATTTCGTTAAAAAGAATATCAACAGAAACGACACGCAACAAATGCGATCTAGAAAAGGCGATCAAACTTCTTCATCAAGAACGACCTTTGTCACGTTATGCAAGGTTAATGATACTCTCAGACTAGATATTAAGTAAACTGAACGAGTAACCAAATACTTTGTAATTTAAACCTAAAACAACCAGAACTAGTTTCAAATTTAACCAGATATTCATTTATTGCCGGAAAAGGTCAGTCAGTGCGAAGAAATTTAACAGAAGTGAGTAAAGAGAGAATCTATACAACTAGCAGGATAACCTCGTATTGGAAGAGAAACCCGACGTCTTTTTGCACCCTGCTCATAGCACAATATTACCTTTAGCGGCTGTGCCGTATAGTTTTTAAAAAAAAAAAGACAACAAATAACCGAGCACAAGAAAATTTACTTTTCTACCTATCTGATTTATTATCTACACATTAGTTAGCATCACTTACTTAGCCAAGCCAGCGTGCTTTTCAAGATGGCCGACAATTTTAGACTTAAAAGATAATAAAAACAAATTTTTAAAATGGGTTTGGTGGAACCGTAATCCTAATTCCGAAGGTTGTTGCTAGTTACTAATGGGATTAGAGTAAGCCTTTTATTTAATTAATCCTTTTGTATTTTTTATTATCTTTTAAGCCTTAAATTCTTGACCAAGTCCCAGCAAAATTGTCGTCCATCTTGAAAAGCATGTTGGCTTGGCTAAGTAAAAGTGATGATAACAAATGCATATATAATAAATCTTACAATCAGTAAACACACGTGAAAAATATATAGATAAGTAGAAAAGTAATTTTTCTTGCATTTGGTAACAGTTATTTGTCGTCTATTTTTCACCCCTTTTTTACTTGTTAACTATACTGTAAAATCACCTCTACCTTTTTTATTCTTATTCGGTAATCATTACTATTAGCGACATAAATTTACTAATTTAAATAGTGGCTGCGAGTAAAATAATCTGTTCAGCCATTTTGATTATCGGATTATTTTACCCACAGTAACTATTTACGGTAAAGTAAATTGCTTTAAACTTCTTTTAAATATCGATTTTTTAACGCAAATAGGTCACAAATGAGTAGGTAAAGCAAAACAAATTGTTTTTGACTAAATTCCCTACGGTATTTCCTTTAAAATAAATTATTTTGTTATGTTGTTGAGACGAATGTTTGGCACGATTTCTGCATATTGGTACGGTCGGGGAAACCGGGAGCAGTGAGGGAATTCCAAAGGCAAGAATTACCACTTATTCTCTTACATTTAAAAAATTAAATTTTTGGAGTGGGTTCCAAGGATATATTCAGCATTGATTGGATGAACAGGGTTTATGTAGAATAACATTAATTGGAATAGATTTTAGTAAATTTATAATCTTTAATCTTCTCAGGACACACTTGGAGTTTCCTGACAATTCAATAAGAATCCTAGTCAGTGGCGTGCACTGGGGAAGGGGGAGACTGAGCATCCAATCATATTCAAACTATCTCCCTTTTTACTACTATTTCTCAATACTAGTGTGAACCTGTATGCATGCATTCACTGCACTGGCTGCGATCATCCCCACTCGTGCTGGTCCAAAGATGTTGTGTGATTTCAACAAAGAACTCTCATCCCAAGTAAAACCATGAGTTCAGTTTATAACGAGTAACAAGTTTATTTGTTAGAGGTTACAAACGATACTTGTGTTCTTAAGTTAAATGGCAGACTTGCAAAATGAGATCTTTTACCCTGGCAAAATAAAGTATAAGTCTGATCAACGCAGTCCTTTAAGAGAGACACCCGGCTTCACTTTGCCAGCTCTCTCAGAGAACCCAACTTCCTGTCCTGTCGAGAGGACCAGGTCTCTCCCTCCCATCTCTTGGGGTCCTTTGTCCCTGATCGGAAATCTTGGATTCCAGTCTTTCTTACTGGTCACCATTCGACCACCCTGGAGATATCCATAAGAGATAACTACCAGACAGTCCATTCGGGGGGGGGGTATCATGGAGACAATCTAAGAACATTACTTTCTGGTCTCACCATGATTTAAGAGAAACAAGATTCTGTGTGGCCTCAAACTCAGATATTTTCACATTTTTGTGCCCCCCCCCTCTTTTCGTTTTACCAAGCATCTAACACCTGCAACGTCTGCCATCTGCATACACTACTAAAACCAGCAGCTTACTGCAGGTTTACACTAGGACTTATATTCGAGTCTTTGATACATGCAATCAAGGAGTTGGTCCTGGGCATCACCATCAGACGTCTGCACGTCACTGACCCCTGTGCAATCCTGATTCAAGCTCTGAACCATTTAACATTAATTTAACATTTCTATCATTTATAAATAAAAAAAAAAAGTAAAGTGTCACATTTTCTTTCTATGGATTTATTGTTGGGACTGATGTTCGCGGCTGATCGTCGATACAAATTTTTGAGAGACGTAAAGACAATATGGGAACTGTCAAAGAACGATTAATAAACGCAGGAATTAAATTTTTTATTTATATATTTTTATAAATTATTTTTTACTTTTGTTCACTCAAAACAAGTCATATTGTGCCCCCTCGACGTAAATACACCCAACCAACACGACAGTCAGCTAAATCCTATCCCTTCATTGTGGAGGTCCCCAGATGCCGAAGGGCTTTTTACTCTAATAGCTTCTTTCAGCAAACTTCTAGCCTTTGGAATTCGTTCTCTTTTCCCTGTTTCCCTGACTGTACTAACATGCAGAAATTTAAATCTGATGTGTACAACTCCTCATTTAGAATGGCCCCTATAAATCTGGCCCCAAATTCACAGTAGCCAAGGATGTCTCAGTTCTGGATGAATAAAAGTAAAAAATATATTGCTACTGAAACATAAGGGTCTACTGTGATAGGGGACATATTTATTATCAAAGGAGGCAACCTTGGTGAACAGTAAGATGTTTGTTCACATTACATTTAAATTTCTGTATATTGGTACAGTCGGGGAAACTGGGAGGGAATTCCAAAAGGCAAGCAAACCTAGGAAAGAAGCTATTAGAGTAGAAAATCTTGCAGTGAAGGGGTGTGATTTTGCTGCTAGTTTAGTGAGTTGGGGATATTTACGTTAAGGCAATACAAGTGCAGTAAGTTAATTAGAACACATTCTGTGAAAGTACTTGTAAAACAAGCATAGGGATGCAACAGGGACTGGAGCTTGGTAGACAATGTAGGATCTATTCTGTTAGAAACTCTGTTTTGCACCCTGTCCAAGAGGGAGAGGCTAGTGGTTGGTGCACCAGCCAAGATGTGGCAACAATACTCCATGCATGGGAGAATGGTGGCTTTATAGAAATATAGGACACTGGCAGGTGTGAGAAGTTTTCAAGCGTGATAAAGGAAACCCACCTTCTTTGCAGCAAAATTGGCAGTTAGAGTTTGAATGCTGGACTCTTGGGAAAGGTGTTATCGGCCATAGCAATCAGTGGTTGGAAAGGTTTCTTATAATCGTTAAAAAGAAAGAAGCTTTTTCTTGGTAACATTGAATGTAACCATCCATTTTTGGCCCCATTCTACGACAGACTGGACATCATTTTCTAAGGATTCAGTCATTGCCTTGGATATGTATGCATTCGATTTGCCCACATGTCGAGAATAGAGCATGGTGTCATCAGCAAATAGTTTTTATTTAACTAGGAAGTACAATTATGAAAGTTTATGTTCAGTCGCTGGCATCAGAGGAACGTTTATGTGGAGTGCCTGGTCAGCTTGCTTCTACTGATGATGTTCAAAGTGTGGATGTCACACTGAACTTGAACAGCTCAGCAGACTGAGAGAAATTTTCCTGAAAAGGGCAGGTAAATCAGTGAAGTTCTGTAGATTGTCCCGAGTAGGACAGATTGATCACAAGAGACTGGCCAGAAAACGGAAGGTAGGTTAATGAATTCAGTTCAGGGCTGGTCGAATGTGATGACCAGGAAACGGCTGCAGAGTTAAATGGTATCTGCGCTGGTAGAGTCAACAGCTGTTTTTGTAATTAATAATTGTCTTTTTTGTTGTAATTTTTAATTTTATTTTTCACTAATGAGTCACCACCTATCAAAGCTAAAAGCCATGTGAGAATAAGGGTTAATAAGATTAATAGATTGTCAGTTGAATGATGAAGAACATTATGAGAGGATTGAAAATGATGCATGGAATGTACAAAATTTGAATTTATTATAAGGACGGTTTATGGGAAGTATTTGTTGACATTCTATTTGAAGACAACCATGTTGTAGTTTGCAGGGAAACAGTCCAGTTATGTGTTCCATGGATAGGAAGTTCTTTTATTAATTTTTAAAATTTCAGTAATTAGTAATTATTAGATCGAAGAGTTTGTGCCCGGAGCAAACTCCTTGATTGTATGCCTTAAAGACTTGACTATAAGTCCTAGTACTGAAACATTATGAGAACAGGGAGATAATTTGAATATGATTGGATGCCCGAGGCCACCGTCCAGTTTCTTCCCTCTCTGCACCCCACTGCTAATACATATTATTAAATGAAAGACAAACAATGAAATGCAAAAAATAAGTACAAAACACACGAAAAAAAACATCCACATTCTTACATACGGCTTCCTTCCAATCCCAAATCTAACTTATCTTATTCACGGCAAAATGCATCTTACTTAACATAATGCCGCAAACCATTTAATTCCAGTTTTGTCTGTTGGAACACATGTTTTTAAGAATGTCGAGGTTCTGAGTATTGCTACGTTCCAGAGGAATTGATGACCGATTTCTTTGTAACCATTTCGAACCAGGTTGTTTTTGGTCTTCCTGTTCGCCTCTTTAGTGGCTTCATGAAGTGATACAATGCCATACATGCTGGTCTTTCTTGTGGTAGATATAGCAGATATGATCAAGCCACGACATTCTTCTCTTCAGAATCTTGTTGCTCCAGGGTTGCATGCTTGTGCGGTGGTAAAAGGTCACTATTGGAGATAACGTTAGGCAAGTAGATTTGCAAAATTTTCCTCTGAAAGATATTCATGGTGTTTTTTGTGTGTCTTCATCAATGTCCAGATCTCTGAGGTGTAGAGAATAATACTTTCCAGATAAGTCTTGAAAACTTCCATCTTTAATTCCTCACTAATGTGTCTGTGCCTGAAAATCACTACCAGCGTTCTGTAGACATCTAATGTCAACATTTTTCGCCATTTTATACCCTCTTCCGTTCCTTAAAGGGATGCCAAGTACTTTTTCCAGGATTTCCCGAATTCATCTCCATCTTTGCTAATGCAGTATTTTTTTGGCTTTGAGTTGTTAACAATCAGGTCCTTCGCGTTTAGCATCTGAGGAATTAGCCGTTCGGCTTTCTTTTTTTTTTTTTTTTGCTTTCATCTGATCGTAGGAAAGATACATTGTCAACATTTTGGATGGATCTGAATATCATGTGCGTTTTTTTTTGTTATCCATAGTAGTTTTCTGAAGTATTCGCGTTCGGTCGTTGATAACATTCGTTGGATTACAAAGGCAAGATATAAAATGAAAAAGAGTGCAGTCACCTTGACAAATTCAGACTTTGGTGTGAATGTCTCGGCCCATTTCTAACCTATACCTATTATTAAAAAGATTAGGATAAAAAAAACAATAAAATACGACAAGAATATTTCAGTAAGTGATTTTTTTCTGTTTCTGTTTCTTGAGCCTTGCTTTCATTTTGTTTGTGGCCTTTCGACTTCCACCGTAACTTGCTGGATTTTACCGACATATTGTCTGCCATGTGTCACAATCTGTACAAGCGCCTTCAACATTTTGCTAATGTTAATTGTTTGTGTAGCAAATTTGCTGTTAACAGCAAACTGAATGAAATTCATTAGTTGAACCTATTTAGAAGTTCTGACAGCTTCAAAATCATCTGAATTCAATCTGTTATAGCCGGTCAGTGTCTGGTCGACGCAGATCACAACAAACTGTCAGGACTGCCTCTTATGTCTGCAGATTGGTAGCCGGTCCTCGACTTTCAATTTTTATTAGATAAAAACAGGAATGCATGAAAAATGAATTTAAAAAAAAAATGATGATGGAAGTGAAGGAGAAATGCTAAAAAGAAGAAAAAAAACAACTTAACTTATTCTATTTACAACTAGCTGGCTTCTCCCGCAATTTAATTCCTATTCACTACTTGAAATCAATGAAACGAAACGATTAGAAAAAAGGACAAAACTACTGCCACCTCAAACTTAAGCTTTTACTCTCATTCACTCACATACACACTAATAAATGTTACATTTTTCTAGTATTGAAAAAAAAAAATTATTCTAAGAACTAAATAAAATATTAACTCTTAAAAAAAAAATGCTATTGCTATTTCAAACTTAAGCGCCCCCTCTCTTTCTCAAACATACGCGACTTTCACTGAGATAGATTGGTTAAACATTCTGTCGAAAATGACAAATGTTTCATTTTATGAACAAATCAATCAACTGACTACCCCCCCCCTCCAAAAAACAACTCAACTATTTATTAGGTAATATTGAGTATTTGAGGCAGAAGCAGCAACAGACGAGGTCGACAACTCAAAACTGAATTCTGAATTGTTGACCGGTATCAAGCTTTGAAAGCAGCAGCAGCAGCCGCTACTCTAACGACTACCCTTTCATATCACGAATTGGGCCGAACACACTTACGTTCACTTTTTATTATATAGAAAAGTAGTATGGATACCCTTCGGACCACGGGTCGTCTAAAACCGTAAGAACCCCCCCCCCCCCCCCCCCCGCCGCCGCTCTCTCGTGTTTGCTGGATGACGGTATCATTCGTGACGTCCTAATTTTTGACGTCGTTCTTTGTGCACGGGGACAATCAATCAAACAAGATTCACAGTATAATAGACCTCAGAGGTCTGGCCGTTCGTCTTGTAGACAATACAACCCGTGAACCTTCGTCTAGATAATTGCCCCCACTTATTTATTTGGTGGATGACGTCAATCACTACGCCCGGTTATTCCCAGTCTCCGTTGTCATGGATAGAGTCATCATTTTGTGCGTACTTGATGACGTTATCATTTGTGCACGGGGGGACATGTAACAAACGAGATGCAGAGTTTTAGTAGTATATCGATAGATGCACCCTGTGAGATAGATCACAAGAAATACACGCGGATACAACATGCAATTAGGACCGTGTGTGTGTGTGTGTGTATTTAGGCAGCATTCTTTAATTTAAGCAAACATAACAATTCTTCCGCTTGATTATATCTTTATTTATTTATTTCAGAAGAACTGCACGAGTTTATTGTTTTGACGACAAACGACTTCCCATATCGCGTTCTCGGCTTTTTTTTTGAAATTCGCTTCTTTTCTCCAGGTTTGTGTCCATTGTCACCTGAAGATGATTCGACGAAGAATCGAAGGTGTTGGTGATAATTATGGAACTTTTTAAAAATTATTATTTTGACACAAATAAATTTTAAAAATTAGAAAAAAAAAGAAGCAGAAGACTTTTGTTATGCTTAACAATGTTTGTTTATATATAATATATATATAATATATATGACATTTAGAAAATAAAATTTATAGCTATTTAAAGGTAGATATTTATTATAAATACATAGATATATTTATTAGATTTATTAAAAATAGGTAAAAGTCTAAGAAAAGTTATCCATTAAAAAAAAATACTAAAGGTCGTGGCTTTATTATTAAAAAAATACACAGGTTTATTCATAGACTGGAGCAATAAGTTGAAGAATGACTAACTGAGTTTGGGGTGGACCAACATTTATTTTTACTGAATAGAAAACTCAACCCAAAACATACAAAAAGCCATTTTTCTCACCTGTGAAACTAATCTCGTCGATGTCGTCAGCATCCAGCCATGTTATTGTTTTAAACAATGGCGTTGTCGTTTCCTCTTTGTCCGACGCAAAACAAAAAGTTTGCTGCTTTTCTTCGCTTTCATTCTTCGTCTTCTCGTTTCTATCGCTAACGGAAGCATCCCCGACGCGGTCCCTGACAAGGGAAACATTTTCAGGGAGTTGGTCCAGTGGAAAAAAGGGGGTTTGAAAAACCGACCTTAACAAACAAGAATAAATCCTCCAACGAACTAAGTCGTCTGCAACTATGTATATATTTTTTTACGGCCGCTTACGAAGTCGCTCAAAACACGCGGCCGATGATTGTCGACGAATGCCGAGTATTGACGACAAGCGAATTTCATCGTCTTTATATATTTTCTTTTTCTTTTTAAAATACAACTATATCTAAAATTTAAATTATTCCAAATAATTTAAATTATGATTAAGTTCTATTAATCTTCCAAAAAAATTAAGCGTTTTTTTTGGGGGGGGGGGGGGGGGGGGAGGGGGGGGGGTTCTTACCTATCTTACACCTGTTCATTTTTAAAAAAAATTCTAAACACGACAAAAAGTTGAAAATAAGCTGCTTTTAAGCTGAGAAAGAAATACCTCTATATTAATAGAATTATGAGACAATTTCTCGTGTGTCTGTATATGTGTATTATTCTCGCATTTACGTAACATTGTGATCGAATGTGACGTCACACACTTTGGTGGAAGCGAGACATGCCGAAAAGTCAGGCTGTCGATAATCATTGGTAGATACACGATCCGATTTATACGGAAACTGAACTTTATTCAATATTAATTTTCAAATGTTACTAACTTTTTTGATTTACATTGAGTTAAATAAGAAACCCTAAAAAAGTCCACTCGACAATATTTCAAACCAACTTTAAAAATTATTTAATGTTTTTGAAAACAAAAGTAAGTTATAGCAAGTTGAATCGTAGAGGCTAAACTTAAAAAAAGTCTCTTGTTAGATTATTAATATGGCCGATATAAACAAATCGAGGAAGACAGGAACGGAAAAATACTGTTCACAAAATGCTACAAGGGAGATAACAATGTAGGTAATAAAAATGCAAAAAAAACAACAAGTTCTTTATTTTTTTCCATTGTGTAAAAACTGTTAGGGGCCGGATGTTATCACTCTTGTGGTATATTATGTACAGAGTTAGCTCCCCTCAATCAATTTGTTTATATCGGCCATATTGCAATTCCAACATGAAATGTTTTTTTCACAACGTTTAGCATATACGATTCTACTTACTATAACTTAGGTTTTTGTTTTCGTTTATAAAAAATAAAATAAAACTTAAATAAATTAATTAAAAATTAAATTAAAAGTTAAATATAATGGTTTTATGAAATAATAAGTTGTTTCGATATGTTTATGACTCTCCTAAAGTTAATGTTAAGCCCAGTTTTAATATTTACACGAGGCAAGGATAAAGTTAAGTAACAATTGGCAAGAAAAGTTCACTCCCTCACACTAAATTATGGTTAAGTCCCTATTTACTTGCCTCCCTACGAAGGCAAAGTTAGACACAAGGTCGTTTTTTTTTTATTTAACGATGTCCAGCTTCCCCAAATGAGGCAGTCTGGATGAGACAAAAATAAAAATTACCCCAGTCAAGAAGGATTTCTCCTTCCCTTACCGAGGACAGAACAGATACTACACTTTAATCCTAGCGTAAAGGCCAGGAAATTATAGTTAAGTCTTCAAAGCGGCCGCCCCGACTTTTTCTATTTGAAAGTTGGTAAAATTTTAAAACGTTTAAAAACGAACTACATGTTTGCTTTCACTTAAACTTGAAATATTACTTTTCCTCCTCCTCCTCCTCCTTTATTTCATCATCATCATCATCATCATCATCATCATCATCATCATCATCATCATCATCATCATCATCATCATCATCATCACCACCACCACCACCACCACCACCACCATCATCATCATCATCATCATCATCATCATCATCATCATCATCACCACCATCACCACCACCACCACCATCATCATCATCATCATCATCATCATCATCATCATCATCATCATCATCATCATCATCATCATCATCATCATCATCATCATCATCATCATCATCATCATCATCATCATCATCACCATCATCATCATCATCATCATCACCATCATCACCACCACCACCACCACCACCATCATCATCATCATCATCATCATCATCATCATTTTAATGTCTGTTTTACATGCTGACATATGTTGAACTGACCTATTTCTGACCAGGTCTTTATCTTTCTTTCTCTCAAATCTATCTTGATCACTACCTCTCATTTGTTCCTTCCAACTAACCTTGCTACCTCAACTGTTCTGCATCTACTAACCCAAGAACTCTCATCCCACATAAAAGGTATGACAGATAATAAAATTCAAATCGTATTTATACTGAGATCTTTTGTAGAAGAGACCGACAAAAAAAAATACCCCCCCCCCTCCCCAAAAAAAATCAGTAAAAAAAAAGTTTTATTACTTACTTAAGAGGATGGAATCTATTTATGTGATTGAGTATTTGCATAAAAAGATCGTTTCCCTTATATTTATGCTCCTACTTGAATTTGCACAGATAGCTGTCCAGCATTCTGTGATGCATTCCACAGTGGCCTTTATCTGCATTTTGTACAGTCTAACACTAATTTAACTCTAACCCAATGCATGTACCAAATCTGCAGAAAGAAAAGTCTTCAACGTCAGAAAATAGGGGAAAAAAGTTTCCTTTCTTGAGGGGGGGGGAGGTGAAAAAATTTCAAGTCATTCCCCAACACAATGTTTTGAAATCTAAATCGTTCGACCACAAAAAAACCCTCAAGAAATCTGTCGATTTTTCTTCATTTTTTATTATTTAATCAGGAATACGTAATTAAATGTCTCTTGCTAACAAGTGAAGAATTTATCTTCTAGTGGGGAAAAGTTACGAGCGTGTAAAAAAACAAAAGAAAAAAAAACATGAAAAAGTTGGTAGCCTATTTTAAGGGACGAAAATGGAGGAATTTAAAAGTGCTATGTTGGAACACATTGAACACCAACAAGATCAACCACTGCAGTTACAAAGGGAACAAATCGAATATCAGAAGTAAATGGAGCAAATTAAGAACATTGAGGAAATGTTTCTTCATACACAACAAGAACAGAAAAAATTATACAAATTATCGAATTCGGGTCAAAATGTTTAAAATAAAAGTGCATTTTCACAAAACGCTATTTGGAGTGCTATCGATAATTTTACTTACGACCTTGAAAACCAAATTACGTTTGCTTTGTATTTTAGACGAGATGAAGCTCTTTATAATACAGACTGCGAATTGGACCGATTTAAAAAAGTTTGTTTGCTATGAACATACCAAATTTGTCAATTATATATTGTCACAAAAAACAGCAACCTTACATTTGTTGAAGCGGTAGAATTGTCTCTTTTTCACAAAAGGTGGAAATGTATGAATCTCACAAGGAAAGAAGACAAAACTACACTACTTTTGCTAGCATAATTAACAAACACTGCGATAATTTCAAATTGTCAGAATTGAGCGCTAACAGTTTTAAATATCTAATTTTTGCATAGGGTTTAGTATCAAATACAGATGCAGAAATCAGACGAAGGATTCTTAATAAACTAGAGAATGAACTTGATTTAACGCTTCAACATACTGCAGAAGACTGCCAACGTTTTATTAGCGTTCAAGAGACATTGAGCAAAGTGGAGTTTCACATATTAGAAATATCCGTTACAAACATAAAATTAATTCACCAACTAAATTTGATCAACCAAAGAAATATAATTTGCCTCCTAAACTGTGTTTTGGTTGTGGGCAATTACATCGGTACTAAGATTGTCCATATAAAATGAAAAAAGTGTTTAAATTATGGTCGAATGGGACAAAAAAGCCTACATTGCAAAATAAAAAATAAAATGTTAAAAAAGCTTTATCAAAAGGGCTAAAAGTGACGAAGCTGAAAATATAACTAAATTTATACAGGTAAAAATATCAAATAAAACTATAATGCTACAACTTGATTCGGGCTCAGATCTGTTAATAATAAATCTTCAAACGTGGAAAAATATTGGAAAAACAACTTTGATGAGAAACGAGCAAAATAGCTAAAAGCGTCATTGATGAACAAATAAAATTTGAAGGCGACCTCTAACGTTACATTAAAAGCAAAGACTTTGGAATCAAGAATGTTTGTAATGAACAACTCAAACAATCTTTAGGCACGAACTGGATGGAAAACTTGAAATAGAGGAATATGCCCATAAACTTTTTCTGTCAAAATATTAAAACTTTAAGTGCTGAAGCATAGAGATTAATTAAAAGAAACCTTTTCAGAAGTTTTCTCTGGGAAGATGTAAAAAATGATTGCCAAGTTTGAATTAAAACCAAATATTTAACCAGTTTTTAAAAAGAAAAGAAATGTTCTATTCACGTCATTAAATCAGATTGACGATCAATTAAATAGACTTGAAGAAATGGGAGTATTATCGAAAGTAGAGCCCAGCGAGTAGGTTTTGCCTACAGTTTACGTAAAAAAAAAAAGTTAAGAGATCCGTGTTTGTGCAGACTTCTCCACAGGATTGAACCATGTACTAAAGGATTACAATTACCCTCTGCCTAGTCCAGAAGAGATTTTCGCTAAATTCAACGAGGACACATTTTTTCCAAAGGTTGATTTAAGTGATACTTATATACAAATACCTGTGGATGAGGAGTGCTCAAAGCTACTTTGTATAAATACTCATAAAGGTTTGTACAAATTCGAATGATTACCATTTGGTGTTAAGATTGCAGCAGCTCGTTTTACAACAAGTAATGAACACATTGCTTAGCGGACTGAAATTTGCAACAGCCTACCTAGATGACATTCTAGTGATCAGTAGAAGCAACACAAATCACATGTATATGAAGTATTTAAGAGAATCCAGGACTATGAATTTAAATTCAAAAGGGGGAAAGTGAGATTTTTTAATGAAAAAATTAAAATATCTTGGTTAAATTATAGACAAAGATGGTAGAAAACTAGACCCAGAGCGAGCTAGTGCGATAAAAAAATATATACCAGCTCTGGAAAATATATGGTCATTACAAAGTTTTCTTGGTTGAACAAATTATTATAATATGTTTATTCCAAACATGCACAATTTGTGAGCTCCTCTAAATGAGCTATTAAAAAAGAAAAAGATTTGGTCTGGACGACAAAATGCCAGGAGGCATTTTTTAAAAAAAATCCTCTGTATTTACACAAGACAAAGATAAAGCTAAGTAGTAATTGGCTAACGAAGTTAACTCGATCAGACTAAATTATGGTTAAGTCTCTATTTACTTTTATGGTACTTTTTACATTAGGACCCGCACTTACTTTGACCCCGTCGTTAGGGTCAGGGTCAAAGTGGGAGTTAGGGTTAGGTTAGGGTCAAAGTTAAAGTAAAAAAGTACCACTTTTATTATATTGAAGCTTCAGAGGAAAAACCGACTCAACCCACCAAAGATAAATGTTGTAGCAGACACCAGGCCAAGTACAGTTATGCATGCATCTGTGTGTGTGTGTGTGTGTGTGTGTTTGTGCGTGTGTGTGTGGGGGTGTGTGTGATAAAACTCAGAAACTACGAAAGATATACTAACAATAAACTATATATAGTCTGCTTCAGTATGACGTAGAGTACGTTTTGGTAAACAAATTACTGTAATATTCATTTATTTGGGGACGAAAGTAGTGATTAGTCAGGGTCAGAAAAAATGTGTGTGTGTGCTTTATTCAAGAAAGAATCCATTTCTTTAACCGTAACACGGAAATATTCGAAAAGAACATTTCAGTGTTTGAAAATGACGCCAGAAAGCCGGCTGCATTGCAAAGACTTTTTCTTCCCTTCTTTCTTTCTTTCTTCCTTGCTTTTCTTCTATTATATTGAGGCAGTTGCCAATGTTTGTGCAAGATTATATATATATATATATATATATATATATATATATATATATATATATATATATATATATATATAGAGAGAGAGAGAGAGAGAGAGAGAGAGAGAGAGAGAGAGAGAGAGAGAGAATGGAAGGTGCTTTCTACCTCAGGTTTTTTTACAACTTAAATCATGTGTTTTCTACATTGTAGAGAACTTATAAATACACGTAGTGAAAAACGTGGCAAACCAGAAAGACTTCCGACTCGAAGTCAGCAGCAAACGGTGAAAGGTCAAAGTTTGTCCCTACTATTAACCTTAAACCGTAATATAATTTCCGGTGAGACTTTTCGATTCCCGGTATTCGGTAGTTTCGTTTTCTTAATACTTAAATATTAGCAAGTGACAAGTCTTTATTTAATAAAATAATAAACTCTGCACAGTATAGTACAAGATGTGTTAACTGCGATCCGACAGTATCATGATTGTTAGAAACATTCATGTTATTTATCTACCTCCCACAAGGTAAGATGTGACACAAGGTCGGGAAAGTGGGATTAGATAAGCCAGCGCTCGAGAGGTGAGCACTCTGGCCATTTAAAAATTGCCTGGGCAGCCCCGTCGGCATTCCCGGTAGAGGCGCCTCAGACAGTAAGCAATAAACTTACTCCTCCCCAAAGAGGGGAGGCAAAGCCTGGGAGGGTGGACCTCCTAGAACTGCACAGGACCGACAACCCGAAATAGACCGGCGTAAATCCAGACCCAAAGGCCAGGACAATAACGGTCTATATTTCAATGTTTAGAAAAAAAATTAACTTTTTAATATTTTCCCCAAAAAACATTTTATTATATTTACATATTTATATATTTAAAATCAGAAAACAATATTTTACTATATTTATTAAACCTATGTGAATACTTATTTTTGTAAAACAAATTATTTAAAATAATTTTTTTTTCTGATTTTCCATAACACCTATTTGATTACTTATTTTTGATCTGGATTACTTATTTTTAACCAAAAATGGAAGTCTTTAATATTAGGGACAGATTTTGACTCATCACTGTTTGCTGCTGACTTCGAATCGAGAGTCTTTCTGGTTTGCCGAAAACGTTATCCGTAAGTCCTCCATCTTCTTTTTGTAAAATAAAACTAACGCTTATTTTAACTCGTTTTTGATCGTCTTTTAAAGCTTGTGTCTTTATTTACAACTGTTTACGAAATACACTGACATTATTGCTTGCAAATAAAAATGGTGATAATTCATGTGAATGACAAATGTTTACTCTTGGGTTCAATAAATATTTGTGCTGTATTATTTATTTTTAATTTGATTAAAAAATATTTATATTTAGAAAATCTTCCAAAGATTTTCATGGATGGCTCTGTTCTTAAGGATAACTCGACTCTGAAACTTCTTGGTCTTTCTTTCTCATCAAATATTTCTTGAAGTTCAAACATTAGATCCATCGCTCTTTTTGCTTCTCATAAAGTCGGTTCTCTCTATCGCGCCAAACACTTTCTCACACCTGAAGCTATTCTTTATTTCTACAAATCTACTATCAAACCTTGTATGGAATATTGTTATCATATTTGGGCTGATAAATCTCTGTCCCATTTGAGAATTCTTGATAAGGTACAGAAGCATATTTGTAATTTGGTTAACTCCACCCTTTCTTCTTCCCTGCATACACTCTCTCTCTCACAGACGTGATGTTACTAGTCTCAGTTTTTCTATAAATTCTATTATGGCATGCATTCTTCAGAATTGTCTGATCTATTCTCTGCTTCCTTTGTTCCAGCTCGTTTAACTCGTTGGTCTAGTTGTCTTCACAAATTTGCTGTTTTGATACTTCATCTTAATACAGCTTCCTATGCCAATAGTTTCTTCCCAAGAACCGCAGGCTTGTGAAGCTCTTTCCTGTTGACTGTTTTCCTCCTACCTATAGCCGTGGTATTTTCAAGACTAAGGTCAATAGGCACCGCCTGTCTTTGCGATAATCATCTTTCGTTCTTGTTAGCTCCTGACATCAAGTGGCTTTATACCTTGTCTGGAGCGATTTTCATTAAAAAGATTTTTTGCTTGAAGCATTGTGTGCAGCATAGATTATATATAATTGAAAGTCTTAACAATGCAAATTTAAACAAAATAAAATAATTCAGCTGTTAATGGTTATTAATGCGTTGTCCAATCAGCATCTTTCCTCTTTCATAATTCACTATTGCATGAGTGTCCTCACTGTATTTCTTCAAAGGTTTCTGTCATCTGTGATACTTACTAGTGGGTGAATCATTTCCTCCGAATGTTTGCTGTTGATAGCAAAACTATTGTGGAACCCTGTTTCAGCAGTAGTAGCAACAACAACAATAAGCAGCAGAGAAACGATTTCTGTAAAATATTCGATGTTTATTGGTTGAAATACTTAATACTGATTGGTCAATTTTACCAAAATACTCAATCTTGATTGGTTACCGAAAATGGACTTCTACCAATCAGAAAATCTTGTTCTGGGAGCCGAGCATCTGCTAGTATTGGCTACATATGCAAGAACCCAAGCATAGCCAGCAGTTAAAGACTCAATTTGCCAAACGAACCCTTATCAGTCACAATACTACATCACAGACTTCTTGCAGGCAAACTAACTCTAGCATCTCAACAGACTACACAAGACACAGTCATGAACTGCTAAACATAGCGACAGCTTATACACACAGTCTCATGAACTTACACGCACACATACGACACTTTTATTTTTTTACTTTCATTCACCCCAAACAAGGCAATTGCCATTGAGCCGTAAGTGGCTATTGTGAATTATGGATCATACCTACAGGGGCTTCCTAAGTGGAAATTGTGCAGTGAGATGTTTGTTCATATTACATTTAAACTTCTGCATGTTGGTACAGTCAGGGAAACAGAGAGCAGGGAGGGAATTCCAAAGGCTAGCAGTTCGAGGAAAGAAGCTATTAAAGTAGAAAGCCCTCTAGCATCTGGGTACCTCTACAGTGAACAGGTGGGATTTTTCTGACTGACGGGTCGGTAGGGGGTATTTACGTTAAGGGTGTAGCAAGTTCATTGGAGCACATTCCATTAAAGTACTTGTAAAACAAGCATAGGGATGCAACATTGCGGCGATTGGACAGGGGCTAGAGCTTGGTAGATAGTGTGGTACCTATTAGATTAAAGACTAGTGGATGGTATATCAGCCCAGATGTGACAACAATACCCCATCCATGGGCGGATGGTTGCTTTATAGAGATATAGGATACTGACAGGTGTGAGAAGTTTTCTAGCGTGGTAGAGGGAGCCGACCTTCCTCGCAGCAGCCTTAGCAATGTCTTCTATGTATTTGTTCCAATTCATGTTGCCTGTGTGTGTGAAAGGAGCTGGGAAATTTGTTCATGGTGATTATACCATCATTCACTCTGGAAGAAATAAAGCAATGTATGGAGTTGGAGTGGTTGTGCATCTCTGGTTTCTGGGCAGTGTCCGACTGCATGTTGCTCGTAAAATTCACTGCAAAACCTTTTGATCTGCCAATAATTCAAGTTTATGCACCAACTTCAACCACTGACCCAAAGACGATAGAGCAGTTTTATAACGACCTGGATAAGGAAAATAAATAGTGCAAAGACCGAGAGATTACTATCGTGATGGGAGATATGAACGCGAAAGTAGGTAACGGTAAACATGGTGATACGCTGGGGGCGTTTGGTCTGGGAGATAGGAATGAGAACAGTGAGGCTTCTGTTGAGTGGTGCGAAGTCAACAACTAGTCGATAATGAACACTTGGTTTTGCAATCATCCAAGACGTCTGTGGATATGAAAAATTCCTTGTGGCAATTACAGAAATCAGATCGACTATTTCACCATCAATAAACGTTTTTGTAGCTCTTTATCAAATTGCCGGTCATACCCTGGAGCAGATTCTTGCAGTGATCACAATTCTGTTGTACCGAATATACATACTAAACTTGGCAAAAAATCTACTGCCAAAACATCATTCAATCTCGACTACAGGAAGTTAATCCCAGACTCCGAACTACAAAGAGAGTATAACATCTATGTTGAAAACCGGTTTACAGCACTAAAAGCCAAGACGACAAATTCAGAAGAAGACGGCGACGGTTTGTCATGCTCAATCTGGCCGAACTTCCGATGTGCTTTCACTGAGGCCGCAGGCGAGGTGGTCCCTTGTAAACCGAAATTCAAGAAGCAAGAATGGATGACCGACGAAATTCTGAGTCTAATGAACCAGAGACATGAAGCGAAGAATGATCTCAACAAATACAAAGGATTTAATAAAATTATCAAAATTAAATGTAAGGAGCTGAAAGAACGATGGTGGAACAACAAGTGTGACGACATTGAATGAAATCCATCTGCAGCTCATGTACAGACGAAGAATCTGAAGAAAACTACATGTTCTAGAACTGGGTGCATCCGAGCGAAAGACGGTGTGATTTTGATGGAAAAAAAACAAATCTTAGAACGATGGGTCGAATATATTGGAGATCTATTGGATGATGTAAGCTGTGAAAAACCTAATATAAAGAAAGACATGGATGGTCCGAAAATTCTTGAACACGAGATCAGAGCAGCAATATGAAAGGCAAAGATCAAGAAAGCCCTGGTCCAGATGGCGTACATACAGAAATGTTGAAGGTTCTCAACACCTTCAGAGTAAATAAAATAACGGAAATCGCCAACGATATATACACTAGTGGAAACATCTCGGACGATCTAGCTAAATCTGTGTTCGTTACCCTGCCAAAAAGACCAGGTGCAATTGAATGTGAGCTCCATCGCATAATCAGCTTAATGAGTCACGTCATCAAAATCATTTTGACAATACTTTTACATAGACAGCGTATAAACGATAAGACCGGAAATCTCAGAGGTTCAATGTGGCTTTGTAAAAGACAAAGGCATGCGGAACGCAGTCTTCCTCATTCGTATGATCACTGAAAGATCGATCGAACATCGACAAGATCTATATGTATGCTTCCTGTATACAGCAAAGCGTTCGACAAAGTCCGACGTGAACTTTTATTACAAATGCTAGAAGACCTCGATATTGATGGCAAGGACATTCAATTAATATGCAACTCGTACTGGGACCAGCAAGCAGCTGTTCGTATTGATGATGAAACGAGTCCATAGACAGGAATACAATATGGAATAAGATAGGGCTGTGTATTGTCTCCGGATATTTTTTGCTTTATATAGTGCAAATATCCTGAGGTATCTGGGTGTTAGAAGGTGTTTTGATTGGAGGACGTCAGCTGAATGACATCCGATACGCTGATGATACCTACAAATGGCAACATCGAGTGAAGACTTGCAAAAACTTCTTGACGTAGTGGTTAAAGTAAGAGAAAGATACGGATTACAACTGAATGCTAAAAAGACTTTTCGCATGAGGATTACTGGAAAACCTCGAATGCCCTCCTGTGAAATCAAGATCGGAGACACTGCAGTCTCGCAAGTACAATCATTTAACTACCTTGGGTCAGTGATAACATCAGATGGAAGATGTAGGGCAGAGTAAAATCTCAACCTGCCCAGTCAAGGAGTGCGTTTATGAAGCTGTCTTCTGTTCTTCAGTCTCGTACCATCTTGCTGGAGACCAGATTAAGGATACTTCGAGCATATGTTTGGCCCATTCTACTTTATGGATGCGAGACTTGGACTATATGTCTTAAATTAGAAACTGAACTTTTTTCCGTGGAGACATGGTTTATTCGCCGGATGCTGAATATCAACCGGAAGCAGGATGTAACCAATGCGGAGGTGTGGAGGCGATTTGGATACAAACCTGGGCAATTAATGCAGACTTTAATGAAAAGATAAATGACTTTATCGGCTATATAGACACAAAGGACTCGGACATTTAGTTCTTTCTGGTAGAGTGCCTGGCTGTAAGTTAGTGGGCAGACCAAGATATAAGTTTATGGACAATATGTGTAGGTGGACAAACCGGAATGCAATGAGACTATTTCGTTCAATGGATAATAGGACAATGTGGAGGACCATAGTCGCCGACGCCTTATGAAGGCAGAGCCGTCCATGATGATGATGTGAATGTTCGGCCGAGGAGTTTGAATACACTCTTAACGCTTTACTTTTGGTTGTTCTATGAAGTCGTAAATAAAATTCATATATTTGTGCAAAGATAAACTTTGCCATTCTTTTGATATGACCGTTTTCACTACAAGGCACGAATCAGGATGGAATCATTGTTTTCCAGATATGATCAAAATTCATGCTGATGTTTTCCAAAATTCTGAGAAAAATCTCTGCATCAAAGTAGAAGTAAGAATTTTTATCGGGGTCATGTTTCGTTTGTTGTTTTCTTTCTTTTTTTTTTCTTTCTCTGCACTGATTGTTGTGGTTTTGCTCTGGACTGTGTTGTGTTAATTCGGCAGTCGTAAAAAAAGGCCATATTTGCAAAGTTTAAATAATTGTTTGAGCAAACAAAGAAATGCCATATTAACATCACGTGACTGTTCGTTCCTACATTTTATCAGTCAATTCTTGTTTTTGATTGTGTTGATTATATGTAAATAAAATGAGTATTAAATGACTAAATGGAAAAAACAAAAAACAAATTAAATTTATATACAAATGGTATGTCCGTGTTTTGATAGGTGCACATGTGTGCGTTGGCAAGAAAAGTTGTAGTAACAGCCATTGTGCAATGATATTGAAATAACAGCAACGGCTGTGTGTGGTGTTAATATATATATATATATATATATATATATTTGTATATGTGTGTACGTTCATGTATATTTACTTATTGTTGTGGTTGCAAGGTTGAACAATAATTAGTGAGGAATACAATGAAGACGCACACAACAAGGAGAATGCAATAATAAGTGTATTAAAGAAAAGGTATAGTTACAGTATGTACAAATGAAGGTGTCGAGTCAGAGAGTCTTGGTGGGAGGACATGTACGCTCTTCGGCGTCACTTCCGGTGGCATTTAGGTAACACACACTAAGGCCAACCTAGGCTTGCCATTTATAGTGTAACGTTATTCGTATATGCAAATGAGTGGTTGCCACCACAACACCCCCCTCCCAAGATTTGAAGTCACACAGATTTCAATATCTTTTTCTTTTTGGGTTTACCATCAATGGTTCATTAAATTTTCTTTTCCTACCTGATCTTCGGGGTTCAGGTGTATATTGAGGCGGTTCCAAATTAAAGGATTCGTATATGATATCTATGGTTTCCTCCTCTTCGACTGTTGTCGTATAATCATCATCTTGGATATGACGTTTTTTTATCTGATTTAGGTGCCTTTTATGTATACTCTGTGGACCTTTAATCATATATGTACAATCACCAATGCGTTTATCCACTACTCCACATTCCCAGTAAGATGTGTTATTCTTGTAGCACTTAAAATATACTCGATCTCCCGAGTTATATTTCTTTCTTTTCGTGTGTGTAGTGTTTCGGATAATTGCCTGTCTTGGCAACAGTTTATCAAACGCTGATTTTACCTTTCTGGCAAACATTAGATCAGCTGGTGATATGTTTGATGGTGTACTAGGATGTGGTGTGATCCTATAAACTTGCAAGAATTGTTGCAAAGCTTTTTCTGTTGGTGTTCCAATGGATTTCTTTAACGCTTGTTTTAGCGTGTCCACGAACCTTTCCGCAAGGCCGTTCGACCTTGGATGATACGGCGGAGTCGTGATGTGCTTCACTCGGAACGTGTCGCAAAATTCCTTAAACTCTGCGGATGTGAACTGCGTTCCGTTGTCAGTGACCAGTGTGTCTGGCACACCGAATCTTGCAAACAACTCGTGTAGGAACCCTATTGAGTTGTTCGTTGTTGGATTCCTGCAACGCATTACCTCCGGCCATTTTGTGTAACTATCCACTACAATTAAATAATAGTTTTCTCCTACTGGACCAGTGAAGTCCATGTGGATTCTCGACCATGGTTGGTCGGTTTTCGGCCAAGGTTTGTGTACTATAGGTGGGGATTTTGCTGCTAACTGGCATCCTTTACATTTATTTATTGTTGCTGCTATGTCAGTGTCCATGTTACGCCAGTACACGTAGCTTCTCATTAACGACTTCATTCGATTTATCCCCGGATGTCCCGTATGGAAATCTCTTAACATCCTATTCTGCAATGTTTTGGGTATTACCACTCTCTCACTGTACAGTAACACATCGTTACATATGGAGAAAACTTCCTGCACCTTTGTGTCCGTTATAATTTTCTCTTTTAAGTCCTTCATGTATTCGTCTTTCTCGGCTTCCCTTTTAATGTCCGACAAAGTTACGGGTAGTTCCTTAATGATGTTTGCTACCATATTTTTTACTTCAACATTTGTCCGAATTGCTGCAATGACTGATTCTTCCAGATTGTGTTTCTGTGGTATCAGTCTTGACAGTCCATCCGCATGGCAAATCTTTTTTGATGCTAGATGTTGTAGCTGGAAATCGTAATTAAGTAAGATTGTACCCCAGCGCAGCAATCTATTTGCGGTGTATACCGGCAATCCTTTTTTTGATCCATAGATCGTGACTAACGGTTTATGGTCGGTTTCAAGTAAGAATTGTCTACCATATAAATATCGGTGAAATTTAGTCACGGAAAAGATTATGCTCAATGCTTCTTTTTCGATTTGTGAATATGCCCTCTCGGCTGGTATCAGCGTTCTCGAAGCGTGCGCTATTGGTTTTCTAGACCCATCCGGCATAATATGTTGAATGCATGCTCCTAAGCCGTAGGAACTAGCGTCACTAGCGACGACTATTTTTAATTTTGTGTCAAAGTGCGTTAAGAATAATTCGGATGTTAGTGCGCTCTTTATTTTGTCAAAAGCGGTTTGACATTCTTGCGTCCAGTTCCAAGGTGTATCCTTTTTAAGCAGATTATTTAAGGGGGCTCGCAAGTTATGCATTCCTTCAATAAAAGATTGATAATAATTTGCGAGTCCCAAGAAACTCTGCAAGGTTGTTACGTTATCAGGTGCTGGCATATTTTTTATTGCCGCAGATCTGTCTGGGTCTGGACGTCGTCCATGTTTGTTTATTATGTGTCCAAGATACTTAATCTCGCTCATACAAAAGTCACATTTACTTTCTTTTACTTTAAAGCCGAATTCTTGTATTCGAGTAAATACTTGTTTCAAATGTTCCTTATGTTCTTGTAGGGATTTGCTCCTGACAACAATGTCGTCCAGGTATGCACATGTGCACTCAATACCACTTAGCATGGTGTCCATCGCTTGCTGAAAAATGGCAGGCGCTACTTTGATGCCAAAGGGCAATCGGTTGTATTTGTATAATCCCTTATGCATATTGATGCATAGTATTTTTGAGCAATTTTTCTCGACCGGTATTTGCAAATACGCGTCGCTCAAGTCTATCTTGGAGAAGATATTACCACCATTTAACTTCGTGAATATTTCCTCTGGGCTTGGTAGAGGGTAATGGTGATCTTTTAATAGGGAGTTGACCCCGGTCGAAAAATCTGCGCACACTCTAACTTCGTCATTCTTTTTCTTTACGTATACGGTGGGAGCTGCCCACTCGCTGTGTTCTATTTTTGATAGAATTCCTGTCTGTTCCAATCTATCTAATTCTTTATTAATCTTTTCCAACCCAGCGAACGGAACGTTTCGCTTTTTTCTAAAAATTGGGCTGGCGTTTTCTTTAAGTTCAAACGAAGCCTTGAATTTATTACAGCGACCTAAGTTAGTCGTGAATGCTTCAGGAAATAATTCTTTTAAATCGTCTTTTATATTTACTGGTGTTGGAGAAGAACATTCTATTTTTTTACAGAATGTATTGATTGGCTTATCCCATAGTCCAAATTTCTCAATTAAATCTATTCCAAACAGATTTTCACTATTTTTCAGTACGAATATTTTTAATTTCTTTGTAATCCCTTTTAATTTTATCGGAAGGACAACTTCTCCTTCAAATTTTATACCACCACCAGTTACCGTCCGGGCTGATTTACTCGTTTTCATCATGGTTGGTTTTTTACCCAACTTTTTCCATGTATTCAGGTTTATAATAGAAATATCAGAGCCGGAGTCGAGTTGTAACTTTATTGGTGTTTTAAATATTTCCACTTTTACGTATTTTCGCCGATCTTTGTCTAATTTTGTATTTGATTTTGTTTGCTGTACTCTCTTTCTGGTGTAATCTTTATATCTGCAGTAATCGCTTTTGTGTCCCACCTTCTTACAAATGTAGCATTTTTTCTTTTTATAAGGACAATCTGATTCCCAATGCTTTTCTGCACATCTCTTACAGTTATATCTAGGAAGAGGCTTGTTATATTCTGTCCTATATTTATGGTTATTAGGATTGTAATATCCCGTTCCATTTCGATTGCTTTTCTTTGTAAAGTTCTTGGTTGGTGTGTATGGTTTTCTAACTTTTCTTACATATGCCACTCCGGATTCTTCTATATTTTTTGAACTCTTTTTTAGTGTAATGGCCCTTTCACAGTCCTCTGCTAGTTTCTGGAGGGTTAAATCTTGCTCAGATTCCAGCTTAGACAACACTCGTCTGTGTATTTCTGCATTTTTCGTGGAAACTAACCCTTGTGCGAAGATTAGACATTTAAAATCTTCTACCGTTAGTTCCGCAAGCTTAAAATTATCGCAGTTTTTATTGACAACTGATGCGTATGTCAAATAATCTTGGTTGTCCATCTTTCTTAGATTCATGCACAGCCATCTTTTATGAAAAAGAGATATATTTGGATTAAATAATTCTTTTAGTAATTTCACAGCTTCCATGAACTCTAAATCCGCAGTTTTTTTAGGTAATATGTAATCTATGAATTTGCTGTGTTCTGATGTACCCAATTTCCTGAGTAAGAGGCTCACTTTCTGGCTATTTGGCCAATTTTTGCAGTCCAGTTGAAAGACATCCTCGTATCTTGTATAGTATGCTTCAAAAGTCTTTCCTTCCTCCGGCACATAATTAAATGTGCCCATACTATTAAAGATAGTTGTATGGGAGAAATTAACACTGTCCACATTTTCTCGATTACTCTTTAGTAGTTCCAGTGTTTTAGCAAAACGTTCATTTTGTCTTTCCTCGCGGTCAGCTTGTGCCTGATTTTGTCTTTCCTCACGGTCAGCTTGTGCCTGTAAAAATTGCATGAACATTTTTGATAAGTCTTCCATTTTTTTTTTTTTTTTCTAGTCACAATTGAAAAAAATGTATGCAGTACATTTAGTTCTTTGGAGTTTTTTTTTTATTTTTATTTTTTATTTTTTTAGTAATTAAAATACTCTTAAATTGAGATTACCCTTTTTTTTTTTTTTTCGTTACGTTTTACTGTATTATCCGTTATCCAGTGACAACTTTAAAAAAAAAAAAAATCCTTTCCTTGAGCTTTAATTTCTAGCTATGGTATTTCCTTTTAGTACCGCCGCCAAACAAATTATTAATTAAAAGATTCCTTTAGTTGTTGTTTTGCTAACGGGGAGCAGTAATTAGAATCCACTGGTGAACTTTTTTTTTTTTCGTAGGTTACTTCCTTGCTTTTCGTAATACGAGTCTGACCTGTCGTTTTGCGACAGAACAAAATCCGCTTTTCGTTTGCAAGTTGGTCCTTTAGTAATACAAAACAGATTTGTCGTTTAGCGACAAAACAAAAATTCACTTTTACATTCGTTTGCAAGTTGGATTCCCAGAAAACGGCGTAAATTGTCGCTTTTGCCACGTTCGAGTTTTTTTTTTTTTTTTTTCACTTAAGTTGAAACTTTTCTTTAGCGTAAAATCCGTTTGCTCGTCAACACTTTGCATTGTACTTTTTTTTTTTTTTTTAATAGTTCTTCGTCAAACTGTTATATTTGACGCTTCATATCTCGTCGCCAACTGTTGTGGTTGCAAGGTTGAACAATAATTAGTGAGGAATACAATGAAGACGCACACAACAAGGAGAATGCAATAATAAGTGTATTAAAGAAAAGGTATAGTTACAGTATGTACAAATGAAGGTGTCGAGTCAGAGAGTCTTGGTGGGAGGACATGTACGCTCTTCGGCATCACTTCCGGTGGCATTTAGGTAACACACACTAAGGCCAACCTAGGCTTGCCATTTATAGTGTAACGTTATTCGTATATGCAAATGAGTGGTTGCCACCACAACACTTATCTTTTCGTTTTTGCTGGAGCTGAAGCTTTTCATTAATGGCGGCATCTATATGTCAGGCCCGGAACTTATTGAGTGATGTGTTAATTTTTAAATATTTGCAACAATTCCGTTTAAAGATACAAACAATGTCTGCCATACAAAATTTTACCCGGTGAACCAAGTGCAAGAGAGATACAAATAATTATGCCTAAAGGGACGGTTAGAATCTTAAAAAGATCTCTCGGTTGGAGTCTCTGAAATAGTGGGTTTATTACTTACCCACTAGGAGCTTTCACACAAGTCATTATCAATGATTGCTCACTGACAATAACCAGTGGTGTTCCCTGGAGTCTGAGTGACAACAAGTCTTCCCATTCATATTGTGTTATTGCAACAACCGTTTACCATTAATTTCTCGGTAGCAATGACCGTTGATCTTCTCTGGTATTTCAGTGGCAATAAGTCTCTCCAATGTTCTAGTACTTTCCGCACCCTTTCAGTGGAGGTCTAGTTGGTGCTCTCCCTCCATCCCCATTGACCATTAATAAGCATTTTGTCTGGTATCAGCCGAGTCTGCTGTTATCACATGCATGTGTGTATGTTTTGTGTTTATGTGCGGGTGGGGGTCAGTTTATGGCATTTCTACCAGTTTTTATTATTATTATTATTATTATTATTATTATTATTATTATTATTATTATTATGTACTCACTAGGAGTTCTTACTGCTAATAATCGGTGGTGTTCCCTGGAGTCTGAGTGACAACATGTGTCCCCAGATTTCTAGTACTCTCCACCTCTTTCAATGACCATTGCAAATGACTTTGCATTATCGAAACAGCCCCTTACCATTGATTTCTCATTGGCAACGACCATTGGTCTTCTCTGGGATTTGGGTGGCAATAAGCACCCTCCTCCCAAGGTCACAGTACTCTCTGCACTCTTCCGGTGGAGGTCTGGTTAATAATCTCCCTCCTCCATGTTCCCATCCTCCTTGACCCGTCACGACTAATTATTATTATTATTGTTTATTTATTTATTATATTATTTTTTTGTCTCATAAATGGTGTCATATTTAATACCTGCGTTCTTTTCAGAACTGCTGATATTAGGAACTTGTGCAAAGCGAAAATACGGATAACTATGCATATCACGGTGCAATATCACGGCTGTAAAGTGAAATCGTACCATAGCATGTTCGTCCGCCTGTCGCGTTTGAAACAGCATTTTCATCGTTACACTCGCAGAATGAATTAATGCATTTCATGAATATCCATTATTGTTATAATTTTTTTTTTTCGGTTATATAATATTTCAGTGTGACCGCTTTATCATAACGTACGAATCAAAACGTTCATTATACATTTACTTTTGTGTTGCTATTGCAATTGTTAGTTAAAGGGAGGCAACTCTAGCGAATAAATATTGATCAGAGTTGCCTCCCCTTAACAATATTTAATTCATTGACTCGAGTAGTCTTTTGACTAGAAGCAAAGTGTAGTATCTCTTCTGAAATTACAATTCATCTTTTCTGTCCTCAGTTAACCAAGGAGAAATCCTTTTAGACTAAGGCACAATTTTTATTTTTGTCCAAATCTACTCTCTACTCTCGTCATGTGGGCAAAACGGACACACACATATCCGAGACAATGACTGAATCCTTAGAAAATGACCTCCAGGCTGTAGTGGAATGGGGTCATAAATGGATGGTAACTTTTAATGCCGCTAAGACAAAGCTACTTTCCTTCAATAACTGCAAGAAACCTCTTCAACCACCGATTGGCATGGCAAATAACACCCTACCTGAGAGTTCAACGTTCAAACTCATCGGCCTAACATTCACAGGTAACATGAATTCGAACAAATACATTGAAGACATTGCCAGGGCTGCTGCAAAGAAGGTTGGCTCCCTCTACCGTGCTAGTAAACTTCTCACATCTGACATTATCCTATATCTCTACAAACCTACCACCCGATCATGCATGGAGTATTGTTAGCACATCTGGGCTGGTGCATCACCCACTAGTCTCTCCCTCTTAGACAAGGTCCAAGAAAGAGTTGCCAACTTAATAGGTCCCTCACTATCCATTAAGCTCCAGCCCCTATCCCATCGCTGCAATGTTGCATCCTTGTGCCTGTTTTACAAGTACTTCAATTGATTGTGATCAAATGAACTTGCTGCCTTGGTGCCCTCTCGACGTAACTACACTAGAACAACCCGACAATCAGCTAGGTCCCATCCATTCACTGTCGAGGTCTCCAGATACCAGAGAGCCTTCTACTCCAATAGCTTCTTTCCTCGTGCTGCCGGCCTCTGGAATTTCCTCCCTGCTTCCTGTTTCCCGACTCTACTGACATGCAGAAATTTAAAACTAATGTAAACAGACATCTCGCTGCACACACCCACAACTTAGGATGCCCCCCCAAAACTTACACCCTAATTCTCAGTAGTCCCTTACGTCTACAGTGGCAGCCTGCCTTGTTTGGGGTGAACTGTGGCGAACGCCACAATTAGGTACCCTCTTTCTTTCTTTGTTTAGCCCTTCTTCGTCTCTAAAGTAGAGAACCTCGCGAAGTCGCGCAGAATCACGTTTGCCGAAGGATTCCGGCCAGCTTGACCACGCGTGATTTTGGGTATATAAAAGGGCACGCGTTCCTTTCTCTTTCTCTCTCTTTTCCCTCAGCGTTTTGGGACGAACGCACACAAAGAACTTTCGTCGACTCCCCCCCCCTTCCACACTAGCTCGAACGAGCAGTGTGGAGGGAGGAAAAAAGGTAATCCCTTTTCTTCAAGCATCTTTAATTCAAAGGAACATTTCTTTAAGAAACTCTTTTAATTCAAACGAACTTTTTCCTTCACACATTCACCATTCACAAATTTGCCACACAAAAGACATTCAACACGCATCGCATCGCACATATATTTACGCTTACAATTATGTTTTGTTAAATAAATTGTTTCTGTTAAATATAAATGTTCTCCTTTTTATTAATTTTATAAAAGAACATTCTTAGCTTGTTTAGCTTTCTCATTCCTTCGCTTTCTTTTTAATATAAGTTTAAGTAAAAATATGTTCTTCTTTCTTTGTTTGTCTAAACCTCTTTATTTAATCTACACGTGGTCCGGTGGAGTCCAAAGCAGTGGGATGACACGCCGTTGCAAAGGCATCTCTCTCACAACCTTATGGTCGGGGGATTCATTCACGCATAACCACTTGTCCGGCAATCCTTAGCCATTGTGGTTAATCTTTTCTTCTCTTTCGAATCTCCCGCCATTAACTACACTTCCAAGGAGGCCATAATTGATAACATCCACGCGGCCATAGAACTATGTTTAAAAAAAAAGGTCATATCCGTGGAGAAGGATAACAAAATAACAGAGAGGGGGAGTGGGAAAGCGAACTGTAGTGAAGAGAAAATAGAGAAAAGGTGTGGAAGTATAGTGAGAGAGAGTGAGAGAGAGAGAGAGAGAGAGAGAGAGAGAGAGAGAGAGAGAGAAAGAGAAAGAGAGAGAGAGAAAAGATTAAAGAAAAACGACAAAAAAGAGGGTCAATCGGATAGAGAATACAAAAGAGGATAAAATAGTGAGAGGAGAGGGATTGAAGAATAAAATGAATGACTAAGTGAAGTGAGTTTAAAATTTTATAAAAGAATAAAGATGAATTACATCTTACAAAAGGAAATAATTTATTTTACATTGAAAGAAAATTGAGACCAAGTTGTTTTTTTATTTGAGGGGGGGGGTATTGTAATAGTGATGATATATATATATATATATATATATATATATATATATATATATATATATATATATATATATATATATATATCATCACTATCGCTATCAATCTTTTTATCACTTCTGGTTTTATCACTTCTGGTTTTATCACTTCTGGTTTCCGGTTTTGCCATAGTTGCCAGGCTAGCCACTGCGGGTTGGCGACACTATTTGCCCATATATATATATATATATATATATATATATATATATATATATATATATATATATATATATATATATATATAATCACAGAAAATAAATAGGGGGTGCTGCAGCTACAGACGAGCCACTCTTGATAATTAGTACTGCACACTGGAAACATAAAAAGTGTTATATCTAACGTCTATCTTCTCTATTCTAGAAGGAATAAAATTGAATGTTCACTTACTTGACTTGCTTTCCATGTTGTCTGTTTTGGGTGGCGTCAAGATTTGTGGTGGGAGATTTCCAGATATTGTGTAAATCTCTTTCAGGACGACACTGTAGGTCTCCTTCTTTTCGCCTGTAAGTAAAAGTAAAACTTATTTAAAACAATGTCGTTTGTTTATTTCTTCCATTTTTTTGTTTACATGTAAAAGCAAAAACCTAAATGTTATGTAATGCATGCATCAAAGAGAGAGGTTAGAGCCAACAGCCATTTTGTCAGACTAGCACATGTGCAAACGAAACACAAAATAATAAGAGATTGAACTTTAAACAGGATGTGAACATAAAGTCACAGAGTGCACAAATAAACAACGATAGATTGAAATGTCAAGTGACGAAATAGGAGTATATGCATGAAAAAAGAAAGAAAAACTATATTAGGAGCACAAAATTAGAATCGATCTCTTTTTTCTTCGGCCAAAATGCAGATCAGATATCTATCTTCGGCTCTTAGGCCAACGAAAATAGATGCAAAGTTTCTGAAATAAACTTTATTAAATTAGTACATTTACATCTTATTATATGGATTTAGGATAAGTAGAAGAACCTTATAAATACATTGATGAACGAAAATAGAATTCCCTTGTCCAAAGATCAGATCTTTGTAAAAGAGTTCTTTCCCCAAAATACCCTTGCACCCCCCCCAAAAAAAAAACCCCAGACAAAATGTAGTACAGAAAGAAAACGAAATAGATACAATAAAAACAAAAGTTGTATATGCAGAGACCCGACAGTTTATTTAGCAACAGTTAGAGTTACATGCTACATTATTTTTCAATGTAACCAGAGACGACCATCGAAAGGTGGATGCGAAATGAGTCACACATTTTGGCGACCATGTCCTTGTCTGTAGCGGCGAACGCCTCCACGATGGCAGCCTTCAGAGAGACGACTGGGTTATGGGAGTGCTTGTTGGTCTTGGCCTCGATCACCCCCAGAAGAAATAGTCAAGGGGGTTGCAGTCGAGGGGCTTTGCAGTCGAGGAGGGCGGCCACAAGTCCGGCGACCAGTGGTGACGAACATTGGTGAGCAGCCACGCCTGGGTCGTCTTGGCCTTGTGTGCAGGAGCGGAATCCTGCTGGAAGACGTAGGGGCGTCTGACGACGATCTCGTCCATCCAGGTCTTCATCACGCTCCTCAGCACCTCCTGGTATTTCGTTTACTTTTTGTCAAGTGTCGGATTTTGCTGCAACACCCTATAATTAAAAAAAACCCAAAAGATGGAATCCAATCATGTCATTGAGCATTTGCATGAAAAGGTCCCACTCCTTATATTTCTGTCTCCACTTAAACTCACAAATATAACTGTTCAACATTCTGTGATATATCCATAATGGTGTCTATTCTGCATTTTGTACACGCTAGCCCTAACCCTAAACATAACCCGAAGCATGTGTACACAGGACTCACAAAGAACGTATGCGTGCACTGCGCATGTCTGGTGCGGCTATTTTTGTTTTTCAAACTCATTTTTCTATTAGTGGCGGGGCGCTTCTACGAAAAAGCTCAAAGATCGTATTTAATGATTAAAAAATAGAAATTATCTAAATGTAACGTTCATCAAAACTGGCAAAGAATTTCAAATTTGAAAAGAAAAAGAACAATAAATAGAACTCGTCTTATTACCACAACGGAAAGAGACTTTTCTTTCTCCCTCCATGTGTTTAGCGTTAGGCGGAACTTCCATGGACAGAACTTCTTTGCCAACGCTTCCCGCCTGTGGAACACATTACCGTGAAACTGCAGCCCCTGTTAATGACTGTTTACTTTGTTGCTTTTGATGTATAAAACTTCTAATATATAGAGTTTTTATTTATTAGTAGTATGTTCGAATATTGTGGTGTTTTCTACTAAGCGTTTTCAAAATTGGGAGCGGAAACTTGGGATTTCGAAAATTCTTAGTAGAAAACACCACAATATTCGAACATACTACTCATGAATAAAAACTCTATATATTAGAAGTTTTATACATAAAAACTAAAGAAAACAACCATTAAAAGAATAGCGATATCATTCTAAAATATTTATAATGCTAACTTTAGTTCCGTATTAATAATATAATTCCCGATAAAACTACCTATCAGCACCATGATCTTTACCTGATTCCTCTGAAGATGGACCTGGATGGGCTTGAAAGTACTTGGGATACCAATCATTATAGTAAATTCATCGGCCAACTCTCCACCGAAACAAAGACCAGCTAATGGAAAGGATCATCACAAAGATATCCAGACATGAGTTGTCTGTCATATTCAACGATATTTGTCTTAAAGAGAAAATGCTGTCTTAATATATATATATATATATATATATATATATATATATATATATATATATATATATATAAATTTGATTGTTATTCCACGTATGCTCCTAGAGAAGTATTTTATAGATGATTGGTGGTGTATGAAGCATTAAAAAACGATGTTGTTGTTTTTTTAATTGTTTTTATTTTGATATTTCGACCAGTCCTCTGGTCTTTATCAAAAAATGATCTGAAATGAAGAAAACTGAGGATCGTTGAGCAAACTGTAATTTCGAACTACGCCGCACAGTTCAAAATTACAGTTTGCTCAACGATCCTCAGTTTTCTTCATTTCAGATCATTTTTTGACAAAGACCAGAGGACTGGCCGAAATATCAAAATAAAAACAATTAAAAAAACAATAACATCGTTTTTAATGCTTCATACACCACCAATCATCTATAATATATATATATATATATATATATATATATACATAAATTGTGATTCGAAGTCAAACAACGCATATATTTTGTTTTAAATAGATATTATTTATTTAAATTCAACTTAGTTTCGGCTTAAAAAGCCTTCTTCAGAAAAAAATTGTAACATTTTTTTCTTTATTTGTGACATGATATCACTAGAAAATCAGTTGACTTTAAATAAATAATATTAATAATTAATTAAATGGTCAATTTAGTTCATTGGGTTGGGAATAAACAAAGACAATCAGAAAGTGACAAATGAGATTTGCACAGGATACGAACCTGTGGCTCAGAAAGAAGGCCCACCCGACACGGGTGTCGTCTTAGACCATTTGACTAACGAACTGCACGTTTAGAGAAAGCTGAACCTGTCCAAATTACTCCTCCTGTCCGAGTTTCATTTTTCCTTGTGTGGTTAACTTTGTTTATTCCTAGCCCCATGGATTTAATTAACCGTTTATTTAATGGTATTATTATTTCATGCAGAAGATCATTACATGAATATTGGAAACACGTACAGTTGAATTATTTTGATTCACTTTTCTTGTTCTTTTTTTTAAATGTTGACCCCCCCCCACACACACACACACAGACATACACCTAGGAGTCCCCTTTTAATGTAATTAATCCTGAGTTTAAAACAACAAATACTTGATTCAAGGCAAGGATATTTTCGTTGCTATTCAACTAATCCCCCCCACCCCCCTGAAACGTCGAGTGTTTGATAAATGGGAGAAAACAAAAGGGTCAATGTACTTTTAAGTCGGTATCATTTATAAGAGTGCAAGTGTTTTAAGTGTTATAAATGTTGCTTGTTGAGTGAGAAAATTCTCGTTTATGGTGGGGTTGGGGTGACGCATTCACCCCACGGCACCCTTCTCCAAATAATTAAAAAAAGGACTAGAGATACGAGTGTCGGAGTCGGGGTTGGGAGTCTGGTTTTTAAAAAGATTTGAGATGGAGAGTTGGAACCAGCAATTTTTGCAGGAGTCGGAGTCAAACTTTTTAAAGCTGCAACCGGAACTAGCTCCTATTCTTACAAAACTGTTCAAACGTTGCTTAAAGAAGAAATGCTTCCCAACACGTTGGAAAACTTCGTCAGTCTGCTCAGTATCTAAAAATACTGGAGATTGGTCTTCGGCATCTCAGACCAATCAGTCTCCTGTGAGTCATGAGTAAGTTGCTTGAATCCGTGATAAATCGAGAAGTTGTCAATCACCTCAGCAAACCAACCTACTCAGTGACAAACAATATGGTTATCATCATGCGAGATAACAGCTGATGTGCTGACTGTAATATCACAGAAGATCAGCGAATCTATTGATATGGTTTTTGTTTCTAGAGCAATAGCTCTTGACATATCAAAGGTCTTTGAATGGGGTGTGTATAAAGGTCTACTTCACAACATTTCTAGTTATGGAATATCTGGAAATGTCCTCTCAACCATCAAATTCCTTTTCTCTGATAGGTTCATAAAAGTAGTCGCCGATAGGCAGAAGTCTGAATAGTATCAATGCTGGCGTGCCTCAAGGACTAATTCTGGACCTAACCCTCTTCCTGATCTTCATCAATGATCTCCTAAATCACATTATTAGATCATTCGTTGACATTTATGCAGATGTCACAACCATCTATGGAAACGTTTCAAAGAGTATTAATGATCAAGATCTTTCTGATTCTGTCTTCTCCGACTTGGAGCATGTCGTTCAATGTGGAAATCATGAAACAGATTCTTAATTCTATCGAACATAGGCTTAGCAATAACTCTAGCAACAAAAATGTATTTAAGAGGTCAAGCAACGTTTACAACACAGCTCTAAAAATAGTGCGTATCATAATATTGAAATTAAATACAAACAACAGTACACCAATAATTATAATAACATTTAAAAAATAGAAGAAAAAGAAATATAATCTGGTATACACACTGTGTAATTATATGCTAAAAACTAAACTTGGCAAGAAATTCCTAAATCTAATCGAAAAACATTTCCCTGTAACTAATTTCCTGCACAAAATATTCAATACAAATAACTTAAAACTGTCCTACAGTTGCTGCAACCACTTAGAAATGATAATTAAAGCACACAATAACAAAATACTAAATGAGAGCAGTAGAGAAAAAAATAATGACAAAATACGTAAAAAAGTGATCAATATAACAACAATAAAAATAACACTAAGAAGAACAAAAATATAACCACTAGAAATAGTAATAACCCTAAACCCTAATAGCAATCACCCAATAAGAAAGTTAATAATGAAGAGAAAAACTGTAACTACAGAACTCGTGCACTTTGTCCACTATAAAATAACTGCCTAGCCAAAGACATTGTTTACTAAGCTACAATATTTGCCAAGGTAAGCCCATATAACAAGAAGCACTACGTGGGTATGACCTCACTAGATTTTAAAACCAGATATTAAGACATAAAAGCACATACAATAACAAAAAACGCCAAATAAAAACAGCACTAGCGACCCATCACTGGAAACTCAAAAAAAGCGGACGCTTGCCAGTAAGCAAGTGGAAAATAGTAAATTATTTCTGAATGAGAAATTTGAAATTCTAAACTTTAAAAACCTCCAAAACTTATTAAACTGTAGAAGTGAAATAGCAAATAACCGTATACACAAAATACACTTTATTTTAGGATAACAATACATAATAAAATAAAAATAAAATAAAATAATTAAATAAAAAACTAAACTAAACCCACATCTAAAATAACAAAAAATAGAAATAAAACTATCTCAAGCATGCACGTGTTAAAAAAAGTCACCTATTAATTCGACACATTCACAAAAAGGGATGCGTCACCCCTATACAAAACTAAACAAAAGAAGAAAATGTCAAGTAAAAGTCAGCCTAACCTTTGTTTATGAAAAGCTCTGCCATTGTCTAATGAAAACATTAACCTGTGGGAGGGAAAACAATGAATCTGATTGGTTAGCAAGCTTGACTAAACACCATGTGGATATATAAAATCAGTCAGTAACACAAATTCCATGCATTTTAGCCTGACGATTCTCTACGGAGATGGAACGTGGACGCCTCTGTAGCTTAATTGCCATAAATATATTTTCATAACTTACTAAATATATATATATATATATATATATATATATATGTGTGTGTGTGTGAACTGATATAACATGCTCTTTCTTACTTATTCCCATATATAAACACGTGTGAATTACTCTCTCTTAACCCCACTTTCCCCCCAAAAAACTACTACTGAGCAGCATAATGACGTTGTTATGTAAACTAACTCGCTAAAACGCAGCAAACGTTATAATGCTAGCGGTAGTTTCCCTTTATTTTCAGATGATATTTTTTTTGCTTAAATTTCACCCTAGTTAGCTTCTGCACCATTCCTTTTTGTATTCTGAGCAAAATCTTCCCTGACTTTGCATGTAACCGCTGAGCCTTTCTGCTCTCGGCATCGGAGGTAAAAACCTTCAACCTTGCAGGTTAAAAAATAACTGAGACTAACGACGAGGACTTCATGCAGACCAGGCAATCCTGAGGCACGATCTTTGCGAGCTCTATGCAGAAGTCAGATTCGCTAAAAAAAATGCTTGAAGAAAACTGCTATATTCATATTATGGATTATTCATGAACACGTATCCGTCGCCAAATTACAACCAAGATGAATAATGACTTTTTATCTTCTGATAACTTTTTCTGAACCCTCATTCTTACCACAATGCACACACAACACGTTACAACACGTTACAACACTTTTCAATACATTTTCTGTTTCGAAATTTTTTAGATAAGAATTCATAATTTGTATTATTTGTATTATTCGGAGTACTGTTCTCATCTTGGATGTTATTCTGACAAAGTAATTTGAAATTGTATTCTTAGTATCGTTTTCAACTAATCATGCGGTACCCAATTCTATAAAGAATTACGGAAACCAATGCCAACAACGGAATCTAGCCGGTCAAGATGCTATCATTTAGCTCAGCTGAGAGAGAGAGAGAGAGAGAGAGAGAGAGAAAGAGAGAGAGAAAGAAGGAAAGACTAATACACAGATGGAGAACACGTCTCACTACATTCAGACACACTGTGCATGCTTAGGAAAAGCACCAGGGACACGTATTTCCACCTTGAAATCTCCCCAGAAAATCTTCATCCGGAAACCATGTAGTTTTGCATCTTCTGACCTCTAACCATTAAACTTTCTACTCAAACACGTCCCTCGCTTTGTACTATAAAAAGTCGCGCCATGTTGATTCATACGAGCTTATTTTATTTGTATGTGGGCGCCACCAATAATACCGTTTCAAACTAAAAAGTGGCGGACGTACGCACCGGTCAATTCTTACGATGTGTCTATCCAACCTGCGAGGTTAGCCATTTCACTTAGAACTGATTACTACTTAGCCACGGGTCCTTGCAGACATTACAAATTACTTCTATCCGGTCATGGATGACGAAACAAGATCAAGCTACCAGCGTGCATTACATAAAGGGTTCCGTTTGAGATTCCATACAGATTCCCAAGTTCAAGAGACAGATTCTTCAGTTCAACAAGATACACTCGAATAAGGCCGGAGGTTAGATCAGTCGAAACGTTGTGAGAATAATATCCAAGATGAGAATAGTAGTCCAAATAATACAAATAATACAAATTATCAATACTTTTTCTTTGAAATAAATGTTATTTGTTATATTGATGAACATTGTTTTTTTGTCTTCTTGTGTTTGTCGTGTTATATCTGCGACACCGTATATGTAATACCAACGCTAGAGGGGGGTGTATTCCTTGTATAAAGTTTAAAAGAGAGAATTATCTCCTTTAATCTGGATTGATCCTAAAGTCAGAGTCTAGTGTTTAGATTGAAAATCGATCAATGCCACAAGGGGGAACATATTAGTCCCAATGTTCTTCTACTTTAAACAATCCCCAGTTCATAGTGTATATAATTCCATAAAACTTATAAAGATGCGTCCAGTTGTAGCGTTATGGTGGTCCAATTCGTTCCCAGCAAATAGATGGTGGCTCATCACATAAATAACTGGAATTTTGTGGCATAGATAACACGTAGCAGCTGTTAAATGATTTTAAATGAGTTAAAGCAAATGACTAGATAAAAAATGTTTGCAGAAATGTTCAAATCAAGATTGATGTATTCAAAATCTTAAACAAAACCTAAAGCACTAGCAATTTTCCCCACTGGCAATATTTCTCACTGGCGATTTTACAACATACAATATTCTTCACTGGCAGTTTTACCCATGGGCAATATTCCTCACTAGCAATTTTACCCAAAGGCAATTTTCTCCAGTAGCAATATTACTCACTGACACCTTTACCCACAGGCAACTTCCTACGGGCAATTTTCCATGGGCAATTTTACCTCCAGACAATATTCCTCACTGAAAATTTTACCCATGAGCAATAATCCCTCATGGGCAATATTCCTCACAAGCAATATTCCTCACTGGCATTTTTTCCTCACGGGCAATTTCCCCCACAGACAATATTCCTCATTGGCAATTTTACCCACAGGGAATTTTACCCATGGGCAATATCCTCTACGAGCAATATTCCTCACTGGCAAATATTCTCATGTGCAATTTCCCCTACAGACAATATTCCTCACTGGCAATTTCTCCAACTGGCAATATTCCCCACTGACAATTTTCCACCTGACAATTATCAAATTTTTGCCAAAATAAAGCCTTTGAACTTATTTTTTGTCCTCTCTTCAAGAGAGCGCATTTTTGTGCTCCCTACCCCATCTCACACCCCTGGAAAAGGCAGGTGGTTACAATTTTGTTTTTCTCACGAATTCTACAAGTTATTTCCACTTGACTAAATGACGTTAGCTTTATCGGTGCCCCTTTCAAACGATTGATTGATGTATTTTTATTTATCTACCTGTATATAGTACTTATCTTTGACTCTTGAAATGCTCACAGAGGGAGATACTTATATAAGAAATACTTACATACTTATATAGGATAACCTATTTAGATAAAAAACGGTACAGGTAGACGAAAATGCTACTGAGGAAAACAAACTGCAAACTCTTCTCCGCTTTTTCCATCTTATGCCAAACACAACACTTATAGCAATTATAAATCACTTTGCCCTAAAGGCTGTTTATAGCAACAAAAACAGTTGGATTTACGTGTCCCCTGCTCTGGGAGGTGGCGGGGTTGAACTGGATAATGATGCAGACTCACGACCTGAGTGTGCCGAGTTCGAATCAAGTCGGTTCCAGAGCACAATCTGTCAGTACCAGAAGTTAAATGACGTTGAGCCTGGTTAGTACCAGATGGTTGACCATTTGGGAATACCAGGCACTGTGGGAGGACGTCGTCACCTCTCTGCAAAAAACTGTAAAAACTAACATCGTCATCTGTAAAGTTATCTCCCTTTGTGTTAGAATATCAGAGTCCTGTTCTTTTGTGATAAGTTTTTAGAGCTTTCTCCTTTGTTGTTGTTGTCGTTGGGTATTGACTGGGAAAACAAAGATGGCGGTTTGGACAAACGGACGTGTGTCTATGATTGGATTCACGTGAGAAGTAAACTAAATTGGTTGCAAAAGGTGTCTTCTTTCGTCTGATGAGAAATTATCTTGTTCGGCAAACGTTGAAACACATTTAAAAGAAAGATGGCTTCTTTTACAAAATATCAGGCACTGTATGTAGGAGGACGTCGACATCTCCCTGTAAAAATAAATCTGCAAAAACTAACGTCGTCATCTACCCCCAACCATGATATACATGCGACTGGGGATCACTTGTGAATTCAATATTCCCTAGAAACTTTCTCCTTCAGAGGAAGCCGGCTCAACCTGCCCAGGATGAATGTCACATTAGATAACAGGTACATAGCTCAACCTTCACTTATGGATGTTGGTAACCTTAAAGTGGTCCCTCCTGTAAGGATCTGATTCTAAAAGAAATCGGGGAAGAACAGAATCAAACAGGTAAAAAAGGTCAAAAAAGGTCAAAAAAGGTCAAAAAAGGTCAAACTATGCTGATTTGTACAAATAAGGGTTCCGTTCAAAATTCCGTACAGATTCTCGAGTTCGACAGAAAAATTCCCGAGTTCGACACGATACACCGAATAAGGTAGAAGATTACATTGGCCGAAACATTCCGAGAATAACACTCAAGATGAGAACAGTAGTCCGAATAATCCAAATTATACAAATTATCAATCCTCATCTAAACAATTCAGAAACATTCTAAAACATGTTTCAAAATGATCACACAATCACTGATCCAAGCTTTATATGTTTACTCGGGCGTAGTATTCATGTCTAACGACCACTTTTACTCGTTTGTATCAAACAACGAATGTACACGGTGCCTGATTTGATTTGGAGTTTATATACTACAAAAGCAAGAGGAATACCCATTAAAAGAAGAAAATAAACAATTAAGGTGAAAATAAAAAAAATACAAAAATAGATCCTTTTTTTTCTGAACCAAAATTCCGGATACTCGGGTTACGACAAAAATGTATTTGATAAATGTGCTCCAACGAACTTGCTGCACTTGTGCTCCCTCAATGTAAATACCCCACAACAAATCCGACAATCAGCAAAATCCCACCCCTTCACTGTAGAGGTCCCCAGATGCCGGAAAGCTTTCTACTCTAATAGCTTTTATCCTCAAATTGCTTGCCTTTGGAATTCCCTCTCTACTCCACTCCTCACTTAGGATGCCCTTTAATTTCTGGCCCCTAATTCACAGTAGCCCCTTACACCTCAGTGGCAATGCGCCTTGCTTGTGGCGAATATAAGTACAAATAAAAGCATATAAAATCCAGCTCAAATGTATGTACTGTGAAAGCATGTTTCAAAATGATCACACTATCACTGATCCAAGCGTTAAATATTAACTCGGACGTAGTAACAACCATTTTTACTCACTTATATCAAAAAGAGAACGTACATGATTTGAGCTGGATTTTATAAAATATACAAAAGCAAAAAGAATACACATTTAAAAAGAAAATAAACAACCAAGGTGAAAAAAATATTGATCTTTTTCTCCAAAATGCAACAAAAAGAACATATTTTCAACAGGACTACTTCCCTGAAGACTACAACATGATCATCTTCCAGTCAAATGTAAGCAAATACTTGTGCTGTTCTCTTAGGTAGTAATCAAATTTTATCCATTCCATTCATCGTTTTCAATCCTCTCACAGTATTGTTTATCATCCAACTGGCAATCTCATTAACCTTTATCCTCAAGTGGCTTTTGGTCTGTGTAAGTGGTGACTCATTAGTATAAAAAGAACAGATTGAGTTTGTTTCAAAATGATAATACTATCATCGGGTCTGGCTGTATATTTTTACTCGGATATAGTGTTCATGTCTAACGGTCACTTAACGCTATCCCACAACGAACATATACTATGCGTAACATGGAAATGGCTCTAAATTAACGTTTGATTGCAGTGTTTGATCAAATGGTGGATCAAGGTAAGATTAAAGTAAAAACAGTTAAAACAGAGGATAGAAAATTATAAAAGAATGAGAAGAATACCCATTAATTCCCTAAACAGAACAATTTGCACCACTTTTATGTCTCCTTACGAAAATTAATCGTACTAGACCTTATGTCTTGAATCCTTATTCTAATTTTGATCAAAATCCATTACATAATTTTAATTCTAGAAAATGTCTAACATTTAAGGCTTAAATTTAAAGGGGTCTTAAGTAGAAATTGAAATTCAAAGAAGTTTGCTTAATTGTTATCTAATACCAAATTCAATGAAAATCTGAAATATTTGAATTTTCAAATGGGAGGTTATGTCCCCTAAAAGCCTGTTAGAATCCCCCAAAGAAACTGAAATATTTGGAATGTTTATTAATTTATATCTAATACCTATTGTTAAAATTTTACACAAATCAGAGGTATCTGAATTTTCAAGAAGGGCCCCCCCCTTTTACCCTCCTTCGCATAAAACTAAATAAAACTAAATATAACCCACATAAAAACCCGTTACACCTTGCAAGTGAGTTTCAAAATTTATAATGATTGGTTAAATAGTTTAGGAGTGAATCTTGTACATAAAAATATATAAACATGTACCCATACCTAACTTTATATAAAAAGAATACATTCTCACAACTTAGTCTGTTTTTCTTTTGCTCCTCACCGACTACCCCTCCATGGACTCCTAAGTCCGAGTGGCTGACACTAATTAATGCACCTTTGAGGCTCAAGACTCTCTACATTTATATTTTGCTCATAGTAAGTGTCAGAGCAGGATAACAAGGGGCAAGAATATCATGTGGAGCAACTTTTATAAGCAATAATTATGTTAATATTTTGCGTGAGCGTGAGAGGATGGGGATGACTCATTTGGTGTTTCAGAATTTTTGAGATGAGGATTGATAATTTATATTATTTGGATTATTCGGACTACTGTTCTCATCTTAAATGTTATTATCACAATGTTTTGGCTGATGTAACCTCCGGACCTTATTCAGGTGAATCTTGTTGAACTCTTGAATCTGTACAGAAGTTCAAACTGAACAGTTTATCTAATCCACGGGGATCACTCACTCACCTACAAGGTTTATCGTCTATGTTCCCTTCGACAAAAGGTTTGACACTGTCTGGCTGTCCTTATGCTAAGTCCCCATTGATCACGATTGTGGGGATTGACCGTATCAATTTGCCACTTTTTACAGTTTTGCCTGATGGTTTATTTCCATGTCTTCTTAGATTTTATTTGTACTAATGAGTCACCGTTTATCAAGGCCTAAAGGCCACTCGAGGATAAGGGTCAATGAGTTTGTCAGATTGACAATGAGACAACACTGCGAGGATTAGTAACGATGGTTGTAAATGGTCAGAATTTGATTATTTAAGAGGATGGCTCAACAAGAATTCTTTTACATTGAACTCGAAAATTACCATGTCGTAGTCAGCCGGAAAGCAGCCACATGATATTGTGTTCCACAGACGAGTAGTTCTTGGAAAGAACCTTTGCTCATGGAAGTTTGGTTTAGTTTTAAGTACACGGAGGGAAAAAGGGAAATTATTCACAGTGCATGTAGCTAGACAAGTTTTTGTTGCGAATGTTTTACAGTCGAGTACCTATCATGAAAATAACAATAGAGTAGAGAAAGACTAGCAACGTCTCTTGTGTGAAACAGGCTGTAAGGAAGAGAAGAGAACATCCCCCACGAGATTTTGAAGTCGCTTTTATACTCTGTCATGGCATGGAAAGGGTGCTCTGAGCGGCACCTCCTCAGATGTAGCAACAGTACTTCATCTTGGGTTGTATTTGACTTTTATACAGATTGCGGTAGAATGATCCAACCATTTTTCAAACGACTTTAGCAACGGATATTATGTAAGTCTTCCATTTCAAGTCTGAGGTGAAGGTCAGTCCTAGAAGCTTATCATTGCTCTCATTCTGTCAACCATGACCAGGTAGAATCCTTAAGTAATTCTTAATGATATTATTAGTATCGCCTGTAGTGAGGATTGAACCTTCAAGCTCCAGAAAACTGTCATTTAGAACTGATTATCACTTAGCACTTTATCCGTTGTGCCATGGTATCAATTTTGAGAGCCGTAAATCTATTTTTGTTTTTAGATGTGTAGTGTTACTACCTATTACTAACTTCTTCTTCTTCTTCTTCTTCTTCTTCTTCTTCTTCTTCTTCTTCTTCTTCTTCTTCTTCTTCTTCTTCTTCTTCTTCTTCTTCTTCTTCTTCTTCTTCTTCTTCTAGGAGTTCTCATACAGGTCATCATCAGTGATTTCTCCCTGATAATAATAATCGGTGGTGTTCCTTGGAGTCTGGGTGACAACAAGTCTCCCCAGATTTCCAGTACTCTCCACCTCTTTCGATAACCATTGCAAATGACTTTGCATTATCGCAACAGCCGCTTGCCATTGATTTCTCGCTGGCCACGGCCATTGGTCTTCACTAGGATTTAGGTGGCAATAAGCCTCCCCAAGGTCCCGGTCCTCTCCATATTCTTCCAGTGGAGGTCTGGTTAGTGCTCCCTCTTCGGTCTTTCCATCCTCCTTGACCCTTCACGACTATTTTGTGTGGCATCAGTCGAGGCTGATGCTTTCGTAAAATTTTTTATTGTTATTATTATTTTAAAAAATAATATAGAGTGTGAAGGCGATTTTTAAGTCAAGTGAGAACTTATAACAATTAGTGAGAAAGTCAGAGAGTGAGCTGATAGGGAATTCGTTGGCAAATTGTGGATAATCAATTTTTTCCACTTACCAAGTTCTAATTATTTTATTTCTGAAAAATACCAACTAATTTTATCATAGCTGCCCTAAAATGATAGACAAGCGCCTGTTTTCTATCAGTCTAAGACAATCTATATAACAATATGCTAAGGGATTTCATGTTTGTATGTACGTTATCATCTTTCACACACATCTAAAAAAATGAGATCGTCTAAATCAGCAAAGATGGTGATTGGTGATTAATCTGATGTCGCTAAGGTAAACAATTCCGATTTTACCCATTTTAAAATGAATTGTTCCAAAATCAAATTATGTCGCCCCCATCGACTAAAACGGTACAGTTTTAAATAAATACATTTTAAAAAGTGAATTCCGTTTTATTGATTTGAAGAATATTTAGCTAACAATTATTTTTATGGTAAGAAGACAGAGAATATTGTTTTAAAAAGAAGCAAATTGCTACAATTTTAAATAAAGAAAAGGCATATTCGTTTTATTCATTTATAGAATATTTAGCTGACAACGACAATTATTTTCACGGAAAAAGACAGAGTCATTTCTTCTTAATAGTATTTTATTTACCTCCTCTTCAGGAGGTTAGACACAAGGTCAGATTAAAGTGTTTCTGTGGAACCAACTGGATTCGAACTCGGCACACCCATGTTCTCGGTCCTCGTCGTTAACCACTTAGCCATCGTGCCATCCTTCTTAATACTATTGGCTCTGACAGCCATTTATTATTTCAAAATGAATATTATTATTATTAACAGTAAATTATACAGATTGATGTAGAAAACACCGTGGAATTCTCACAGGGTCTTGCTAGTATTTACTAAATACCAGCTCAACTCACCACACGATATTATAAGACATTTGTTTCTTAGAAACCTTACAGAATTTTTTTTTTAAGTTTAAAACAAAGGTGTGTTAGCTAAACTGTGTGGATTTACCTACGCCTTGCATTGGTGAATGGAGCGATGGGTGTGTATGCAAATGTGGATATATAATAATGGGAGACACTTGCGTTTATGCGGATAAATACGGTTGCTCTTATAAAAGAAATGACCATTGAGGTAAATATAACTAAGAAATGAAAAAGCATTCTGGTGGATATAATTTCGTAATTAAATTATTTTATAGGATTTTTCAGCTTTCGTTTTATTTTACACTATTGCATATATGCGTTCAATAATTATTCAATAAAAGATAATTCAATGGTGTAATTATCGAAGTTACGTTCGTACGAGAAAACCACGGACACAAAAAATGGTCGCATCAATTTAATTAATATAGATGTTTCTACATTATATCAGTAAATTCTAAAATTTGAATAATATTTTTTAACTTGTTATGTTACTAGCAGAGTTGTTACCTAATTAATTTTCTGACTACAGCTCATCCTGAATAGCAGTTCGTACCTGAGAAGAGATGAGGGGATACAGGTTACCACGGCTGTGTGAACAACTATCGCAGAGTACACAACAAACATTGATCCTATCATCAGATGATCGCCGTCATCAACATAACGCTTTCGTATCCGGGGTCAATCTACATCTGAGGAGGTGCTGTTTCTTGCCTTGACAGAGTACAAAATCGATTTCGCAATCTAGTGGAGGATGACCTCTTCTCTTCCTTACAACCTTTTTTTCACAGAAGAGACGTTGCTAGTCTTTCTCTACTCTATCGCCATTTTTTTCTTTTTTTCTTTTACTAAAGAGTTATCACTTATCAAGGCCCAAAGGCCACTCGAAGATAAATGCTTGGTAATGATGGTGGAAATTGGGAAGAATTTCATTATTTAAGAAGATGGCTCATCAAGAATTTGTTTACATTGGACTTGAAAACGATCATGTTGTAGTCAGCTGGGAAGCAACCCCGCGGTATTGTGTTCAACAGATGGGTAGTTCTTGGAAAGAAACTTTGCTCATGGAAGTTTGGTTTAGTTTTAGGCACACACACACAGAAGGGGACATTATTGATAGTGGTTGTAACTAGACGTGTTTTTGTTGTGAATGTTTGAAAAGGGGACCATATATTGAAGCGCAGTCGAGCACCTGTCATGAAAATAACGATAGAGTAGTTATTACCATGGAAGAAAAACTTCCTCATCCATTTGCATGGCATAGGGGTTTTCTCTATCCTCCATGTGGACAGGAGTCAAGAGAAAAAGAAGTCCGATATAGGCAACCAATCGAGATTGAGTATTTCGACAGAATTGACCAATCAGTATTAAGTATTTCAACTAAGTAAACATATTCACTTGCCTCCCCACGAGGGCAGAGTTAAACACAAGTTCAATTTTTTAGTGTGATGAAAATCCAGCTCCCCAAAAAGAGCATTGTGGATTGGAACAAAAATAAAAATTGCCTCAATTTAGAAGGATCCCCCCTTCTCTGACCGAGAACAAAAAAGATGAAGTGCAGCATCAGAACATATACTACACTTTGAAATATTTATTTGCACAAAATATAAAAATTTACATTTGGAACAAATTAGGCACAAGGCCATCAAAGGTGTGGGGAAAAAATGATAAAAAAATGTCTATCCTATTCTTAACTAGAATATTCTCACTCACTACAATACCACATTTACTCTAGGGGCCATCCTACCTAAGGTATCCCCAAATTTGTTTGAAATTTTTATTTTTCATAAATAGGGTTATATATACAAGAATTCATTGGAGTATAATGGGGAGTATTGATTTACTCCTCTCCAAGAGTTAGGCACAAGACCAGTTTTTATCTTACTCCCACAAGTAAGATGTGACCCAAGGTCGGGTCGGGAAAGTGGGGTTTAAAAATTGCCTAGGCAGCCCCGTCGACATTCCCCGGTAGGTGCGCCTCAGGCAGTAAGCAATAAACTTACTCCTCCCCAAAGAGGGAAGGCGAAGTCTGGGAGAGTGGACCTCCTAGAACTGCACAGGACAGACCCATAGACCGGCGTAAATCAAGCCTTGAAGGCCAAGACAACACCAGTATGGGGTGCAGTATCCATAGGAACAGATACTACACTTTGATCTTGGCCAAAAGGCAAAAGCGGATATTTACAATTGGATGAAAAACTGACGGGGAGTGGGACAACAACAAAAAACAAAATACCCCAAAAGAAAGAAACCCAATAAAATGACGGGCAGGTTTGTATGACAGTTTTTCAACGTGTTTATATTACAATTACTTACAACGACATGTGTTAGGAGACGATTCTTATCAATGCGCACTTATATGTTGTACGTTATCGGGGGGGGGGGGGATGGAGGGTTGAACCTTATGGAGATATGTTTGTTTGGGTCTAAAGTAACAAGGTGAAGACTGTCGAAATAAGTAGGCATTGAGCACACGATAAAGGTGTTTATGCGCTGCTTGAAGAAACATGAACAGATAGAAGAGACAATCTTGATACGGTTTTAGCAAAGAATAAACAAGAACGGAAAGTCTTAAGACACGTCCAGTCAATCTGCGCGTTAAGCGATGAAAATGCCATTTCAAGTGTGAACGACCGACAGACGGACAGAGACAGAGCCTCTTTTCTTTTGCACGGAGGTATCAAACATAAGTGTGACAGACCATCAATATGTAGACATATCAAAACTTTCTGTTTCACACTTAAACGTGACAGACCAATAAACCATCTATTTCAAAAGTAAGCGTGACCGACCAAAGAAAATGCTATTTCAAATACAAGCGCGACATGCCAAAATTGTGACAGACCAAAATTGTGACAGACTAAAGAAAAGTCTATTCCAAAAGTAAGCATGACAGACTAAAGAAAATGCTATTTCAAATGTAAGTGTGACAGACTAAAGAAAAATCTAATTCAAAAGTAAGCATGACAGACTAAAGAAAATGCTATTTCAAAAGTAAGCGTGACAGACCGACCGACGGACATGGTCTCTTGTAGAGATTGTAGGACATATCTAAAAAGATGTGTTCATTCAATATGCGAGTTAAGTGATGAAAGGACGGACAGGACTTTCTATAAAAATGCGTGGACAAATCTAAAAATTCTATTACAAATTTTAACGTGACACACCAAAGAAAAATCTATTTAAAACATAAGTGTGACAAACCAAAGAAAATGCTATTTCAAATGTAAACGTGACCCCCCCCCCCAAAAAAAAATTCTATTTAAAACATCATCTCTCTCTCTCTTCAATTCTTCCCACCACTTCTAATCCTATTCCACATTCATTCGCACGGGCTAGGGGCTTTCTCTACCCTCCTCGTGGATAGGGCTCAAGGGAAAGAGAAGCGTCATATCATACAAGAGAATATATACAAGGTTTGAAAAGGATATTTTTCTTCTTTATTTACGTCATTTAATTATTTACACCTTTTCCTTTCCTCCAACCACTTCTCGTTTCATTAGTCCTTTATTTACGTGGTTTCTCTCCCTTTCTGTTCTCCTCTTCACACAACTTCTCACCTCATTCGCCCTTCTTCCCACCATCTAATACATTCAATGTGCAAACAAGCAATCCATCAAGATTATCGTAGCTTTAGTATTATATAGATAGCAGAGATATCAATACATTATGCCCTAATAAAAGAGTGACACTAAGACCCTCTAGAAAGTAAGATGACTATTCGATAAGACAAAGTAACTCTCCACAAAGTTAAAAAAAAACACCCCAAAAACCCAACTTTATTTTACCCCAGACAAGGCATATAGCCACTGAGACGTAAGGGGTTATTGTGATTAGGGACAGATTTATAGTGGGCATCCTAAGTGGGGAGTTGTGCAGCAAGATGTTTGTTTACATTACATTTAAATTTCTGCATGTTGTTATAGTCGCGGAAACAGGGAGTAGGGAGATAATTCCAAAGATAAGCGGTCTGACAAAAAGAAGCTATTTGAATAGAAAATTTTCAGCATTTTGGGACCTCTACAGTGAAGGGGTGGGATTTTGCTGCTAGTCGGGTTGGTTGGGGATATTTACGTTGAGGGGGTGGTACAAGTGCAGTAAGTTCGTCAGAGCACATTCCGTGGAAGTACTTTGAAACAAACACGGACGCGATATTGCAGCGATTTTGGAAAGATAGAAATTTTATGTAAATTATTAAAAATAGAACAAACAAAGCATGTCCCCACTTCCGGTTATTGTAGCGTGGAAGAAAAATATCGAACTCGTTAGACGGATTTAAATAAAATCGAACTTGGACTTGAACCCAGCTGCAATATGTGATAGTCGCAAATAATTTAACGACCTTTAGAAGTTTCATCATATTTGGTTTAACGTCTGTTTTACATGCTGGTATGCGTTGGACGGCTTTAAAAAATTGACTTCCAAAATAACCTATCTCTGACAAGGTCTTTATTTATCCCTCTTTCCCTCAGGTCCATTTTTATCACTTCCTCCCATGTTTTTCTAGCCCTTTCCCTGTGAAATGAACCTGCTACCTCAACTGTTCTACATCTACTGACTCAAGAACTCTCATCCATTCTTTCAATGTGGCCATACCATCGGAGTCTACTCTTCTGCACACATCTCCCTATACTATCCAGATCTAATCTTCCTTTGAGGTCATCAGAACTAAGCCTGTCTTTAAGACTCACATTACACATCCATCGTATCATTCTCATATCATTTCTCTCTATATAACACATGTCTCCTCAACCCTCACTGGCCAGGTTTCACTTCCATACATCATCACACTGCGTACAGATGCTTGATAGAGTCTTCCCTTGATCGACAGTGGTAACACTTTGCTGTTTACGTATCATAAAGTGCACTGGAGTGAACAACTTAATTCCCCTATCGGAGAATGTTAATCGAATGATGGGATTATAAAACAGAATTACACCCACACTGTTCAGGGGCCCATTGTTAAGCAAGCTAAGAATTTAATGGTCCAGCAGTAAAATGCGCGGGACAGTACGATTTAATGTGCTTACGTGACATCAAGTGGCGATCTTTTTGATGTGTATTGTCATCAAAGGCCAAACATAAATGTGGTTCAATAAGACCATATAAAACTGCAAATATGGGTAGTTATCCAGATAAGGACCCAAGCTAAAATCGACTTGGCATCAGTTAGGGTTAGGGTTAGCTTGGGTCCTAATCTAAATAAGTACCCAAATATGAATACAGGTTATTTTTCTTTTTAATACTCTGTCCGGTGGAAAAAAGCAGTTGGTGGCGCCAGGGATGGCAGTAGCGCCTTAGCCACCGAAACTGTGTTACCATGTTTGGTTGGTGGCTGATGATAAGGTAGGACACGTGCTATCACACGTTGTATGTAAAACATATTATTTACCTCCTTGCAAGAGAGGTTAGACACAAGGTCAGGTATGGTTTTGAGAAGCCAACGCACTAGGATAATAAAAGAGCAATGGATTTGACCAAAGTTGGCGCTAAACCTAACATAAAGACTTTGGCGACGAACCGAAGATTAAGTGCAGATTTTGGAACAAAACGCAAGATTATCCAGGCCCGGGGACCACTCGAGGATAATGGTTAAAAGGATTGTTGGTTGGACAATGATCGCTCTCACGAGAGGATTGGAAACAGTGGGTGGAATGGACAGAAGATTACTTAAGAGGACTTGGGTTTCCAAGAAGACGGCTCGACAAGTATTTGTTTAGCTTAAACTTGAAAACAATCATGCTGTAGTCGGTTGGGAAGCAGACACGTTATATCTTGTTCCACAGATAAGATGTTCCAGGAAACAAACTTTGCTCATAGAAGTCCTGTTTGGATTTTGGTACACAGAGTGCGAGAGAGAGAGAGAGAGAGAGCGAGAGAGAGAGAGAGAGAGAGAGAGAGAGAGAGAGAGAGAGAGAGAGAGAGGGTTAGGCAAGTTCTTTGTTGTGGTTGTAGCCAGACTAGTTCTTGCTGTGAATGTTTTACATGGGGAGGAATTGGAGCTCGGGTGTAAATCTACAACACTACCTATGTTTTTATGTTCTTTTTATTTTTAAGTAATTAGGAAATATAAAAATGGATAAGTCTTAGCTAAGATCGAAGGAGGCAGACGATCAAAATGGATAAAAGTAAATGGTATAATGGACAAAAGGGAATGCAACACACGTGAATGGTTTTAGTATTAAGAATCACGTATGAATGAATTCAGTTTTGATATGAGATAATAGTAATCAAAGTTCCAAAGTTTAGCAAACGTAATTCTGGGAAAATTAACAGTCCCTCGAGAAGAGCGTACAGCGGAGGCCCATAGTTGGAAGAAATTAGAGTAGATGATGATCCGAGAGTCATGTTACACTTGCTAAAAATTAATCCCAATAGAGAAACAAGAAATACAGCAATAAAATACGCATGTCCTGGATTCGCTTAAAGAAACATTAAAACAAAACAAGCACATTAGAACAACAGAAGAAAAAATAATACACTAATAGAAAAGAACATTTAATGTATTCAGTTTAATCGACAGTGTCACCCGTACACAAAAGAATTGTTGGAAAACAATTACTTTCGTGGCATAAAATAATTAGCGCCATGACCTTTGTGATATTTCATGAAGCTTTTATTTGATGATTGTTCTTCTCTTTTTGTTCATTTTTGATTGGGATAAAAAGGACATCCCTGTATACTATTTGAATAAACGATTCTCAGAATAAGTAGACAAACGCATACTTGCATTTTATAACAAGACTTTCGGACCACCCTGTATACTATTTGAATAAACGATTCTCAGAATAAGTAGACAAACGCATACTTGCATTTTATAACAAGACTTTCGGACCACCCTGTATACTATTTGAATAAATGACTCTTAGAATAAGTAGACAAACGCATGCTTACATTTAATAACAAGACTTTCGGACCACCCTGTATACTATTTGAATAAATGAATCTTAGAATAAGTAGACAAACGCATGCTTACATTTTATAACAAGACTTTCGGACCATCCTGTATACTATTTGAATAAATGAATCTTAGAATAAGTAGACAAACGCATGCTTACATTTTATAACCAGACTTTCGGACCACCCTGTATTCTATTTGAATAAATGAATCTTAGAATAAGTAGACAAACGCATGTTTACATTTTATAACAAGACTTTCGGACTACGCTGTATACTATTTGAATTAATGAATCTTAGAATAAGTAGACAAACGCATGTTTACATTTTATAACAAGACTTTCGGACCACCCTGTATACTATTTGAATAAATGAATCTTAGAATAAGTAGACAAACGCATGCTTACATTTTATAACAAGACTTTCGGACCATCCTGTATACTATTTGAATAAATGAATCTTAGAATAAGTAGACAAACGCATGCTTACATTTTATAACAAGACTTTCGGACCACCCTGTATTCTATTTGAATAAATGAATCTTAGAATAAGTAGACAAACGCATGTTTACATTTTATAACAAGACTTTCGGACTACGCTGTATACTATTTGAATAAATGAATCTTAGAATAAGTAGACAAACGCATGTTTACATTTTATAACAAGACTTTCGGACCACCCTGTATACTATTTGAATAAATGAATCTTAGAATAAGTAGACAAACGCATGTTTACATTTTATAACAAGACTTTCGGACCACCCTGTATACTATTTGAATAAATGAATCTTAGAATAAGTAGACAAACGCATGTTTACATTTTATAACAAGACTTTCGGACCACCCTGTATACTATTTGAATAAATGAATCTTAGAATAAGTAGACAAACGCATGTTTACATTTTATAACAAGACTTTCGGACCACCCTGTATACTATTTGAATAAATGAATCTTAGAATAAGTAGACAAACGCATGTTTACATTTTATAACAAGACTTTCGGACCACCCTGTATACTATTTGAATAAATGAATCTTAGAATAAGTAGACAAACGCATGTTTACATTTTATAACAAGACTTTCGGACCACCCTGTATACTATTTGAATAAATGAATCTTAGAATAAGTAGACAAACGCATGTTTACATTTTATAACAAGACTTTCGGACCACCCTGTATACTATTTGAATAAATGAATCTTAGAATAAGTAGACAAACGCATGTTTACATTTTATAACAAGACTTTCGGACCACCCTGTATACTATTTGAATAAATGAATCTTAGAATAAGTAGACAAACGCATGTTTACATTTTATAACAAGACTTTCGGACCACCCTGTATACTATTTGAATAAATGAATCTTAGAATAAGTAGACAAACGCATGTTTACATTTTATAACAAGACTTTCGGACCACCCTGTATACTATTTGAATAAATGAATCTTAGAATAAGTAGACAAACGCATGCTTACATTTCATAAGAGGAGTCAGTGTTTATTTGTTTGTATTTCAGAAATCGATATGTTAACAGTTAGAACATTAAGATTAGTTTAAATAGTGGTTACATTTTTTAACAGAAGCTAAAGTGACCATGAAAGTTTCCTTCGATTCTATCTGGTTGCAAAAAATAAAAAAACAACATTAAGATGAGCAGTTTCGTAGGTCACGTTGTGAAGAAGTAAAACCATAAATCGACGTCACAAATCATAAAATTATAAAACAAGTTGACGTCTCTGTGATTTTTTGTTTTCTTTTGGTAAATGTAACTTTAAATTCGCTAATTACATTGAATTAATATTTAAAAAAGTATATTAATTAAATATTTAAGCAAGCCAACAATTTAGTAGCCCAACGGTAAAATGTGCGCGACAGAATTGGATTTCATTTGTTTACGTGATATCAAGCAGCAATCGTATACGTGTTCTGGATATATATATATATATATATATATATATATATATATATATATATATATATATATATATATATATATATATATATATATATATATGAAGAAGAATGGAAAGGAATTAGAGAAGCAAAAGCCAAATCAAAATTCAATTCAATTGCTCAGAGCAAGAGTATACCTTGCTCTGAGCAATTGAATTGAATTTTGTTTTGGCTTTTGCTTCTCTAATTCCTTTCCATTCTTCTTCATATCTACCTGCTCTATCCTGGATATTGAGCTGTATACTCTTCACAATAGGTTTTACCTCTCCTAAAAGTTCGCTTTTAGTACACCTCTTTATATATATATATATATATATATATATATATATATATATATATATATATATATATATATATATATATATATATGTGTGTGTGTGTGTGTGTGTGTGCAAGTAAGCTACACAGAAACGTCCATGTTTCAATCCTGAAGGAAATCAGCAGGCTTTAGCGTCAATGGTAAAGGTATGGCCAATATTCATTCAAATAAAAAGTAATTATTTTATTTATAATGTTTTGATTTATGTTTTCCGCAGAAATCTCCCTCAAAGACAGGCAACCATCTAAATAGAGTGAAAAATTTGGCAGTAAATAACAAAAAAAAAAACCCTAATTATTTTAAAATGTATATTTTTAGCAGAAAAAAACTATCGGCTCTCCAATACACAAACCTACAATTGATTTCCAAGAAATTAAGAAAATGGCGAAGATGAAAAGAAAATGGTTATATATCCTTAAAGCGCTATCTGGACAGGAAGTAGGTGATCATTTTACGTTAAATTTATATATAATACGTCATAATCATGTTGACACACCGGTTCTTGTTAGATCATTGAAGTTAAGCGACGCTGAGCCTACAGTACCAAATGGGTGACCATTTGAGAATATCAGGCGCAGTATGTGTGAGGATGTTGACACCTCCTTGCAAGAACTGCAAGAACTGCACAGACTAATGACGTCATCTCCCATGACTGGGCTATACATGCGACTAGATTTAATATTCTTTAGAAACTTCCTCCTTTGGAGGAAACCAGCTTAACTCGCCTAGGGTGAATGCCGCTTTGTTTCGTTAAAGTTATATGCAAACTGATCCCCACTCTAAAATTAAAAATAATTGTTTGTTTTCTTTTAATTATTTTTGCCGCAAAGTTTTTCAGACTGTTTACATGTAATCGCCCGAAAAGAGTAGAATTTCATTTTTCTTTTTGGGTGAACCATCTTATAGTGTAAAGGTAGAATACTACCGAAGAATGAATTAGTCTGCGTAAGAAAATGTGTGTATATATGTTTACCTTCTGTCAATGTGTCGCATTGTGTGTAAGTAAGATTATAGGAGTTCATGCCTCTTCTCTCTGGTGAGTGGCCGTGGGAGAGTGTTGTTACGTCCTTTCCTTTGACCGGTCTATTTGGCTGACTGGGATTCTCAAACTGCCTCATTTGTTTATATATGAATTCGATTGGCTCCCAGTCGTTTGGCGGAACCAATTGAAATGTCTTTTTAAAATTTTTAATACTGCGTCGGTGTATATTTTCTCGGCCTCTGATTGGCTGATATAAATATTTTTATATTTTATTTATTATTCAAATCGTGAGCCTTTTTTTTTATTTTGCTCACAATATTTGGTTGTCTTTTTAAATTGTTTGTTGAAGGAGAGTTCTGTAGAAGCGAGCGTCGAATGTTTTACATATTTCATGTTGGGGCAGAGAACAGGACAGAGATAAAAGAAAATGTCCAGCCTTGGTGCTGTAAAATAGCAAGAAGGGTAAAATGTACAGACACCCCAGCAGAAAATAACGAAGTATTTGTAATAAGTAAATTCACATTTTTTTCTAGTATTATATAAATATTTAAAGAATTATTATATCATTTTATAATAATTCATATCCAAAGCAAGACATCGGATTTACAATTGTTTAAAAAAATCGGTATGGTAAACAGAAAATCCAGGTAGTTTATCATAAAAACAGTTCCTTCTCCTGAGAATCCGAGAACAAAATGTAAACAGAGAAAATTGAGGTCCGTCAATTGGAGAGAGGAATAAGATCCGAAATCATAGCTGAATAAAAAGAAATCTGTCCATAATTTACTCCAAAAGAAGATGGGTAATAGTCTCAGAAACATGTTTACAGGACAAAAAACAACATCCATGATGCAATTAAAAAAAACAACATCCATGATGCAATTAAAAAAAACAAATCTGAAGGAAAAAGTAAGAAAAGTAAATATCAGTTGATTATCGCTTCTATATGCTCTGGAGCACTTTGATGGAGGATTCTTTTTATGGAAATCGCTCCAGACAAGGCATGAAGCCACTTGATGTAAGTAGCTAAAAAAATACTACTTTCAGGTAAAAAATCAGCCAACGATAACTGTTAGGTGGATAGATTCTGACCCAGAAAACAGCAATTCTTCCCTCTTTGTCAGAAACATCACTCATGAAATGTGAGCACTACAGGACAAAATAAAGGAAGCGAGAGCTATGAGGCTGCCGAAAGTAAACCCAAGATTCACTTTCTACTCGCCTTATTGATGGGTTCCACTTAAGAGTAAAGCAAGATTCTTCCGTGAAAAGAATCGAGTCCTCTAGGTTATGAATACTGTAAAACTGTAAGCAAATGAAAAAACCCTCGAGACAGCGATATCTTTCTTCCACTAACAGTAGTAGGTTTGTTAGCTCGAATGGTAGAGTGTCGGACTGTCGCAATTGGTAGTAATGAAAGGCCAGAGAAGAACTAAAGTTGAATAACATATCCTTTCCCATGCAAGTCGATGCTGAGAGTGATGCCACTTTAATACTGAGAGACTCCTGGGTGAAAATGGGCGAACCAAAATTGAAAAAAAAAAAACATGCAATCTTAAGTTGAAGCAATTTGCCGAAACTGTAATTAAAATAATTGAGACTTTTGAAAACCGAATGATCTCTAACACAGTTGCAGTATGTAATAAAGGCTATAAAGAATTGACCGTGCTGAAGGTAACACCACAAAACTCATAAATTCTATATTGGCTGACAAAATTAATATAGGATTGTTAAGAGGTTACAAGGCGAACATTCGTTTAAAAAAAAACATTATACAAGCCATGAAGGTTGCCGGTTCATATCCCACTTATGTTAGTGGCCAAATTGAAAAAAAAAATTGAAAAAAAAAAAAAGAAATGAGAGTGTTAACCTTTTGGCTACGATCAAAGTTTACCTGCTTGTTTTCGGTTCTGAACAAACCGGAAAACATTGGGCGGTCTTTCATTTAGAAATGGTTAGGAGGGTCTTACTATCCGTTTTTTGTTTTTTGTTGTCCTACTCCCCACTGTCATTGAATTTGTATAAACATATATTTATGAAGAATAAAATCTTAAAATTTCAAAGACTTTGGTAATATTTTAACTAGGATGGCCCCTAGAGTAAATGTGGTATTGTACAATGATTCTAGCCAAGAGTAGGATAGTCAATTATGTCATAGTAGACCAAGGATGACTAACGAAAGTGTAGTATCTGTTCTGATACTACACTTAAATTTTTTCTGTCCACGGTCAGTGAAGGAGAAATTCTTTTAAGACTGAGGCAATTTTTATTTTTGGATAGCTGGATTTTCCCCAGATTAAAAACCGACCTTGTGTCTAACTCTGCATTCATGAGGAGCCAAGTAAATAAGGATAGAGCAAGGAATACTAGAAAAGAGATTCTCCATTCGAAAAAAAAAGTTAACATTGTTTGGACATGTTTACCGGCTACCGGACTCCAGCTATATAAAGAATTCATACCAAGAAGATTTCATTCAAGAAAGATAAAGAGGACAACAACAAAAAGATGGACCAACCAGATAAGTGTTGAGACTGGGATGCAACTCTTGACAGCTAAAAGACTGGCCTAAGACCATGATAAGTAGTAGAATTTTGTTTTCAAGCACGTGGCGAAGCTCTCTGTGGAGTATGTACATAAGTCAGTAAGTCAAAGTGTACTAAATTACCGACTGTCTTAATTGAAAAATAAAAAAAAGTAATAATTGCAATATTAGGGCAAGTAAAAAAAAACAACATTACCAGAGCTTAAATCCACACAAGTTTCAAGAGATTTGAAACACCCATTATTTGATAAAGAGGTCTTACCTCGAAATTTCTTATGGAACACGGTTATACACATTAGATCACTTTGTAGAAGTTGAAACTAAATGAAGTAAGATTTATTACAAAAATCACTTCGTTTTTGTCCACCTTCTCAAAACCGGCACATTTCCATTTCTTTTTAACATAGTTCACCCCAAACAAGGCAAGTTGCCACTGTAGACGTAAGGGGCTACTTAGGATTAGGGAGAAAGTTTTGGGGGTCATCCTAAATTGCAAGCTGTGAAGCTAGATGCTTGTTCACATTAGTTTCAAATTTCTGCATGTCGGTATAATTGAGAAATAGGGAACACGGAAGGAGTTCCAAAGGTTGGCAGCACAAAGAAAGAAGCTATTGGAGTAAAAGGCTCTCTGGCATTTGGGGACCTTCACAGTGAATGGATAGGGTTTGGCTAATTGTTGGGTTGGTTGAGTGTATTTACGTCGGAAGGGGACAAGAGCAGCAAGTTTATCAGAGAACATTCCATTGAAGTACTTGTAAAACAAGCACGAGGATGCAACATTGCGGCGATGGGAGAGGGGCTTGAGCTTGGTGGATAGTGAAGGACCTATTAGATTAGAGACTCTTTTTTGGACCTTGTCTAAGAGGGAGAGACTAGTGGATGGTGCATCAGACAAGATGTGACAACAATACTCCATGCATGGGCAGATGGTAGCTTTGTAGAGATATAGGATATTGTCAGGTGTGAGAAGTTTTCAAGCACGGTAGAGGGAGCCCAATTTCTTTGCAATGTCTTCTATTTATTTGTTTCAATTTATGTTAAATGTGAATGTTAGTCGTGAAGGGTCAAGAAGTATTGGAAGACCGAAAAAGGGAGAGCACTAACCAGACCTCAACTGAAAGAGTGCGGAGAGTACTGGGACCTTGGGGAGGCTTATTGTCACCCAAATCCTAGGGGAGACCAATGGTCGTTACCAGTGAGAAATTAATGGTAAGCGGCTGCTGCAATACCGCAAAGTCATTTGCAATGCTTATCGAAAAGAGGTGAAGGGTACTGGAAATCTGGGGAGGCTTGTTGTCACTCAGACTCCAGGGAACACCACCGGTTATTATCAGTGAGCAATCACTGACGATGACTTGTGTGAGAACCCCTAGTGATGAAACAATAATAATAATTTCCCACGCTACAAGTTAGAGAAGAAGATAAACAGTAATAACTTTCGTCATACATACACCCGTTAATTGTAAACTATAGAAGAATGAAAAATAAAAAAAAAACTTTAATAACGTATTATTTGGATTATTCAGACTACTGTTCTCATCTTGGATGTTATTCTCACAACGTTTCGACCGATGTAACCTCCAACCTTCTTCAGGTGCGTCTTGTTGAACTCTGGAATCTGTACGGAATTCCGAATGGAACCCGTTACTTAATCCATGGGGGTAGCTTGCACAAGGACCTGTGACGTAACGGATATAAGTGCTAAGTAATAATCAGTTCTAAGTGACAGGATTCAGTCTCCAGTAGATGCGATACCAAGAATACAATTATGAATTACTTATGACTTCTACCGAGTCATGGCTGACGGAACGAGAGCAAGTTACCCCCACGGATTAAATAACGGGTTTCATTTGAAATTTGATACAAAACATTCTGTACTGATTCCCGAGTTCGACAAAAAGATGCACCTGAAGAAGCTCGGAGGTTACATTGGCCGAAACGTTGTAGGAATAAAATCCAAGATGAGAAGAGTGGTCTGAATAATCGAAATGATACAAATTATCAATCAAGGATTTGTGCGTCGATAAGTCAACTTAATGGAAAACAAATTCAAAGATAATAAATCATACAATCCGTTTTCACATGTTAAACGTATAAGCGTCGGTAGATAATTCATTTTTACTGCCGTTTGGTAAAAGTTATTTTTTATTGTTCTCTTTTTTGTTTTGTTTACGATTTTTTGACTGTTAATTATTCTGCACTTTTATCAATAAAATTTTAAATTAGTCGATTGTAGATTATACACTAATTGTTTTCTGTTAAAACTGGAGACTATAGACCTAAAACAAAGAACTAAAAACAAGTATTTTTTCGCATGTCCGTTCAAGCTTGTGTCCGATCGATAACTAAAAACAAGAAGCCAAGTTCTCATGAAACATCTTAATATACTCTTCCACACATTCGGTTGAATGTCGCAAACATCCAAATCAATGTCTAGAAATGTGGTCAGCATTCATCTAATTAGACGTTTATTATTCCTGATCTTTATTATTTCTGAAAATGATATGATAGATGTGTAATGTGAGTCTTGAAGACAGGCTTAGATCTCATGACCTCAGAGGAAGATTAAATCTGGACAGTATAGGGAGATGTGTGCAGAACAGTAGACTTTGATGATATGGCCACGTTGAAATAATGGATGAGAGTTCTTGCTTTAGTAGATGTAGAATAATTGGGGTAACAGGGTCAGCCCATAAGGGGAGGCCAAAGAAAACATGGAAGGAAGTGATTAGGATGGACTTGAGAGAAATAGGGGAAAATAAAGACCTGGCCAGCGATAGGTTAGCTTGGAAATACATTTCTAAAAGTGGTCTAACATATGCCAGCATGTAAAACGGACGTTAAACCGAATATGATGATCTTCATAAACGAACATGCTGATGCAATCGTGTCTGAGATGGGTATATTTGCTGATTACACAACACTTTATTCTCGACATACAAGCAATGGCTTAATCCTTAGAAAATTACATTCAATCTGTAGTAGAATGAGGCCAAACACGGATGGTCAAATTCAATGCTATCAAGACAAAGCTCCTTTACTTTAACAATTATGCGAAACCTTTCCAACTATCGATTTCTATGGCTAATAACACTCTTCCTGAGAATCTAACATTTAAAATCCTCGGCCTAACATTCTCAAACACGATGAATTGGAATAAGTACATAGAAGATACTGCCAAGTCTGCTGCAAAGGCAGGCCCACCTCTACAGGTCCTGAAAGTTTCTGATGCTGTCATTATCCTATATTTATATAAAGCCACTGTTCGCCCATGCATGAACTATTGTTGCCATACGTAGACTGGTGCACCAACCACTAGCCTCCCCCTCTTATACAGAGTGCAAATAACAATCTCTAACCTAATAGGTCCCACACTGTCTACCAAGTTCCAGTTTCTGTCACATCACCACAGTATTGCATTCCTGTGCTTGTTTTACAAGTACTTCCAAGGAATGTGCTTCGATGAACTTACTGCATGAAATACCTCCAATCCACTCGACCAGCAGCAAAATCCCGCCACTTCAATATAGAGGTCTCTAAATGCTGGAACATTTTATACTCTAATAGCTTCTTTCCTCGAACTGCTTGCCTTTGGAATTCTCTTCTTGCTTCCTGTTTCCCCGACTGTACCAACATGCAGAAATTTAAGTGCAATGTGAACAAACATCTTGCTGCCCAACTTCCCACTTAGGTTGCCTCCTATAAATTTGGCCCCTATCACAATAGCTCCTTACGTTTCATTGACAATATGCCCCCTTGTTTGGGGTTAAACAAAAGTAAAAAAAAAAAAATATGAAAGCAACTGCTTGGTAGCATTGAATAATGGAGAATCTTCTTTTATTTTATTTACCTCTTCAGGAGGTTAGACACAAGGTCAGGTGTTAAGTTGAAAAGCCAGTGCACTAGGATTAGCACACTCTCGCCCTCAGAAATGCCTGAGCAGCCCCGTCGACATTCCCCAGTAGGGGTGCCGTGATTAGCAAAAAACAAACCCTTTCTCAAAGAGAAGGTAAAGCCTGGGAGGGTGCACCTCTTAGGACTGAACCTCAGCCCGACAGCAAGGTCACTGTCGGACCGATTGTCAAGAACGTATCCCCAATGTGTCTGAAATAAGTTGAGGCAACTTGATCTTCGCTTATGTTGATCGACTTGGTGATGTCGAAGACTCGAACCTCGTCAGGTACACAAGTCAATTTACATTACATTACTTGAATTAATTTATTGCTAATCCATTTTATGCTAATTAGGAGCATATATACAGAAAATACTCAACTAGCAAGACAATGACCCCTTCGTTCGCATATTTTTGTTAGTATATTTAATGTAAGTGTTGAGCTTGCTAATGAACAGCTGATTGCGACGATTTCTCTTTGATGGAGGTAATGCTAGGGACGATGGTCTTATGACAACAAAACATATACTATACTACCCCCTCTCACCCAAATGATGAGGTAACGCCTGGGAGGATGGTCTCATGACAACAGAACATGTGGAGGATAGTATCTTCTTCTTGCATATGTCTTTTTAGACCTTTAGGTCAGTTGCAGCAAGCCAGTCGAGAGTTTCATTGTCCAGGTTAATAAGGCCCTGATCGCCATTTGGTGGCCGATGTTTGGGGCAGCTGGTAATGACGTGTTCCACGGCTGGAGTGGCTCGTATGCATCTAGAGACAGTCTGTAGAGCGTCATTGTCCAGCTTTTTCACACGTGGACTGCGGTACCAGTACTCAGCAGTAGTGAAGACTAGGGCCTTAGTGGAGATGTGCAGTGTCTTTGTAGTCTGTAGCCGGGCATTGTCAATCATGATGTTTATCTCGTGGGTTGTTGTTAAGGTGGAACACAGTCTTGTCAACACTGGGCTTGAGGAGCCAGTTCTTCAGGTACAGACAGAATGCTCATATCCTCCAAGAGACCCTCTTCTACAGCCCTCAGAGATGGTTTGCTGAGTAGGATGGCCAGGTAATCTGCGTAACCGTACAGAGGGTGTGGAGATAGAATGGATCTCAACCAAAGTGCAAAAGATTACTGTTGTTGAGGATATTATCATGACCACAAAACAAATATTACACAATTCCAAGAAGGAGGTAATGCATACAAAGATTGTCTCATGACAATAGTCGTTTTTAGACATTTTGAAACAGAATTTATTTTTAGATGAGTGTTGGTAATTTGTATTATTTCGATTATTTAGACTACTATTCTCATATTGGCTGTTCTTTTCACAACGTTTTGGTCGATTTAACCTTCGACCTTCTTCAGAAACATCTTGTCAAGCTCAGAAATCCATAAAGACTTTCGAATTGGACACTTTATTTAAATCTGCAGGATAGATTGTTCTGGCGAGGAGAATAAGACAGTACACAAGTTGGTGCACTTCTGGCCCCATTAAAAATTGCCTGAGCAACCCTGTCAACATTATTATTTAAATTATTTAAATTGAAGATATGTTTTTAGGCAATTAGTTCCAAAAATATATTACTACTCTATTAGAAAAGAAAAAAATCTAATTACTTCTCCTAGGCAACGTTGAGTTTCTTTGCTGATATACAAACAGAGGTAAAAGTACAGAATAGTGAACACTCGAGAACTCGTAAAAAAAAAAGACAATTTATATAAAACGCATTAGAATGAAATTATCGAATCCGAATAGTTTTAGAATGTGGAGACGATTTGTAAGATTTTTTAAAATGATAAAATATAGAATCATTAATACTTTTTATGTTTGTGGTTTACTAAACCACAAAAATAAAAAATATATAAAAGGAGTGGGGAGGGGGGCGGAAAATGCCTATTTTTAACGTGTGGAAACGATTCGTAAGACTTTTTTAAACGGTAAATATCTTACAGATAGTTTCCACACTCTAAAACCATGCAGGTTCGGTAGAGAATTTGGTGCTTCTACAGAATTTTGAACTGAACCAAACCGACTTTTGCCAAACTAAACCTAAAATTAAGTTAGGGTTAGTTTAAGGTTAGATTAGAGTGAGGTTAAGTTTAGGTTTTAAAAAAGAACAGTTCGGTTCAAATTCTGTATAAGTACAGAGAATTTCATTCTAATGCGTTCTATATAAATTATGGGTTGTTATTTCTTTGCGGTGGTAGTGGTGCGAGTTCTCATGTGTTAACTATTCTGTACTTTTACCCGAAAAGAATAAGATTTTCAAAAAAATGCACAAACCTTTTTTCATCAGTTTCAATGAAGGAATTGTACCGACGGAAGTGTTTCGCCACCTTTTTAGTGATATCCAATGTTGCAAAGTGCACGTAGGGTTTCTTGTGCTCGTCTATGTAATTTATAAACGTTTGTATTCCTTCCCCTCTTATGCTTCTTCCTTTCCCTTCCCCTAATCGATGCTTCTCTCCGTGGCGTTTTTTACTTGCTTCATTAATTCGTATTCTTATTATTATTACGCCAGTTTATCTGTATTTTGTTTTGGTCCTTGTGAAATATATCAGATAAGCAAGCGATTGTAATCTTTTGTCAATTGTCGGTCTGAGATTTGTAGTGATTTGAGGTGAACGGAGATGGGAGTGGGAAGAGTTTGGGATGAAAGGAAGAGAAATATGTTTCTATTCGTTTCGTTTTTTATTTGATATTTTCTTTCTTTCTTTCATTACATTCACCCCCTCTTCCTTCCTTTCTGGGCGTTTAACTCAGTTTTTCTAAACTAATTCTTTCCTTTCACCCCCTTTCCTTTCTTTCTTTCTTTCTTTCTTTCTTTCTTTCTTTCTTTCTTTCTGGATACCCAACTTTCTTTTCTAAACCTTTTTCTTCCTTTCTTTCATTTCATTTTCCTCCCATCCTGTCTTTCCGGGCGTTTATCTCTTCTGCCTAAACTCATGCTTTCTTTTTGTTCTCCTTTCTTTCTTTCTTTCTTTCTTTCTTTCTTTCTTTCCTTTCTAAACCTTTATATTTCTTTCTTTCTTTCTTTCTTTCTAAACCTTTATATTTCTTTCTTTCTTTTCATTCTTTTCTCTTTCTTAACTACTTTCTGGACATTCAACTATTCTTTCTAAACTTTCTTTCTTTCCCTTTTCTTCATTTCTTTTTTCTTTCTTTCTAAACATTCTACTTTCAATTTCCCGTTTCCTTCCTTTCTTTCTTTTTTTCGTTCATTTTTTTCTTTCCTTTTCCTTTTTTCTTTGCGTTCAACTTTCTTTTATAATATTTAAATGTTCTTTTCAATCACACCCACAAATAAATTTCATCCGAGAAGAAACTTATTATTCATTGTTTGAATTTAAATAAATATCATAATGTATTAATATCAAATTTCAAAAGAGAAAGATGGACCTAATCGAAAAATAAACAGATTACATTTATAAACGTTTATAAGCAAAGTACAATTTTCTTTAAGGACAAAAAATACAATCTAAGACCAACAATCAATTTTAGCCAAAATCTGGGCAAAGGGCAAGCAAAAATCTGGGCAAAGACCAAACGAAAAAGATGATATGTTCCAATGGTTCATCTACCCTCTGTCAATCTATATGCTAATTGTGGTTTCGTCGCCAATTGAGTTATCCCCCCTTTGCAAATTGGCTGTTTGGAGTCTCTAACCGCTAGATGGCTCTGATTAGGAGTCAATTTTCATAGGGGGTGAATTGATCAGTAATAAGAACTGCACTCTTTGGATTGAAGGTGTTGTTGCTCAGTGAGTATAGTGAAGTGCAGAGAGAAAGAGGTGAAGTTGGTAGTTGGTTGTGCATCAAACCTTTATTTTTTAAGAAGCTTTCTTTTACGGATAGACCAGCCTAATTGTGCGCGGTCCTCTCTTAATTAGTTAGTACGACCGTAACGCTGCCAATAGACATGTGCAAGGTCAAAAGGGGTAGGTAATTCATCCAAACTCGACGCAGTAGTAGTAGTACTAATACAGCCATTGGATATTTTGTAGAACAGACCCGCCACTAATGGAAAAATTAGTTTTGTAAAATAAATGAAATTAAAATAAATAGAGTACCGTCAGTCATGCGCGGTGTGTGCACACTCCCTTAACCTGCTTGTGTGAGTCCTGTTTAGACATGTGTCGGGTTAGGTTAGGGTCAGGGATAGGTTTAGGGTTAGGATCCAGGTCTTCACGTTGAGATCGATTAAACCCCCATTTCTCGCCGTACAAAATGCAGAATAAATACCACTGTGGAACACCTTGCGGAATAGGGGACAGTTATATATGTGAGTTTATGTGGAGACAGAAATATAAGGGAAACGATCTTTTTATACAAATACTCAATGACACGATTGGATTCCATTGAGTAAATAGTAACACTTTCTCTCTTTTTTTTTTTTACAACAACTCGTATTTTGTCAGTTTTTTTTCGGGGTGGGGGGTGGGGTAAAAAATTCCAGCTTTAGTTGTATACTTGCCGACTCGCTATCACTTCGCAAAGTTCGCTGCTTCAGACGTTAATTTTATATAATAAACATTTCATTCATAACTTTGTTGTAAACACGAAACAAAATCTTTCTCATTTATTGATATTGATAGATAAATATTATTAACACGTTGGTAATTTCGATACAAATTTATTTATCTTTTAAATGTAACCATAAAGGAAAGGAAAGAAAAGAAAAGAAAGAAGAAATCAATTTGCCTTTTAACTTGCAATTTAGAAATAGATCACAACTTGTTGAAAATCAAGTTGGTCCCTTAAAAGAAAGGAACATTTGAACTCGAAGGATAAATATTTGTCCGGAAAATAAAACAATATTGCGAAACAGAACCATTTGTTTTATTAAAATCAAAACAATCATTGAATATTTTTTATGGAAATCGCTCCAGACAAGGCATGAAGCCACTTTATGTAAAGAGCTAAAAAAATACTACTACTTCTAGGTAAAAAAAACTAGCCAACGATAAGTATTAGGTGGATAGATTCCTATCCAGAAAACAGCAATTCTTACCCCTTTGTCAGAAATATCGCTCATGGAATGTGAGAACTAAAGGAGAAAATAAGGGAAGCGAGAGTTACGAGAAAGTAAACACAGAGTCTACTTTCTACTCTCATTATTAAAAAACAAAAACAATAACAAATAATAGTTAATTAATAAAATGTCCTTTTTCAAAACCATTATGCAAATTAGTTAACCTTGCGACTTATATCGCATATACATCAAACAGCATATAAAAAGATGGTGCATATATTGTGTAAAGTTCAATGAACTTGAAATAGGGTGTGTTTGACTTTACGGTTAGTGCGACGAATGGTCACAACTTTCACATTTATTCATTTACATGTAAACAAGCAGAAGGCAACTGATTTTTTTCAAGTTAATTTAATTAAATAAGTTTTAGCCAAGAAAGTTATTAACCAATATTTCGAGAAGAAGAAGAAAAAAATGTGTAAAAATAGCAATAGAACAGAGCTCTAAAAATTGAATTTTCTTTTTATTAAGTAGTATTTTTTAATTGAAAATTTCAATTATAAATAACTTTATTCAAGACTAGCATGTTTACTCGACGTTGCCCGGGTTGGGGGCGATAACATCGCATGCAAGAGTGTTTATTCATCTCCCTCCCACGGCGGGAATATGTCACACAAGGACGGAAAGTGGGATTGAAAAGCCAGCGCCGAAGAAGTTGAGCACTCTGACCTACAAAAAAGTCCTTAGGCGATTAGCAATAAACTAACCCTTTCTCAAAGCGCGAGAAGGTAAAGCATGGGAGGGTGGACCTTAGGGACCTCCAAAGTTAACCATAGAATTTACCCCACCCCTATATGTAACACAATGTAACTTTAATATAGGTTTATATTATCATAACTTTTTTACCATTCAAAAGAAAAAACATAAAATAAACTGCTGCTGATTTTTAAAAAAATTTTCAGCGTACCAAAATAATGAAAACGAGAAACTAAAAACGTGTGTACTTTATTTACGCCTTAAAACAACGTTTCTATGTAGTGATTAATTTTTATGCACTAACACCCGTGTGTTTAATAAATCTAGCAAAAATCAAGTAATCGTCAGATTTTCACGAAATTTTCGATACTTATGCATTATTGGACTAAGTTATCTTTAATGTGCTGTTTTTGTAAAATATATTAGGGAAAATATTTTTTCTATGTTATCTCCCCCCCCCCCTCCGATTTCATTTTATGAAATCTGAACTAAATATATTCTGATTAATCGAAAGAATCATGAACAGTTGGCATTAGGATCCGTTGTCCTCTGGTCATCTCGGCCTCTGCATGTGGCAAGCAAAAACCTGTCAAGTGCGGAACCGCAAATCAATGGAGTGAAGTGGCAACCTGCTTCTGTGTCATTCATTTGTGTGTTCTAGGCTAAACCTTCCCCGACTTCGCATGCAACCGCTAAACCTTGCTGTTCTCGATGTCAGGAGTAAATACCTGCAATTCTGTAGTCAACGAGGAGGACTTCATGCAGACCAGACAATCCTGAGGTACGATCCTCATGAGCTCTATGCAGAAGTCCGACTCGTTTAAAAAACAAATCAACAAAAAAATTCTTCAACAGCAAGCATGTCAGTGAAGAAGTGAAGCTGAGAGTATTTAGAACATACATCTAAAGCATTTTCATGTACAACTCAGAGCTGCGGACACTGACCAAAACATGAGAAAACAACACCGATGCTTAAAAAAAAAGAAGCTACTGAGGAGAGTCATCCAAATCAGCTGACCAAGGACAGTCTGGAACAAAGACCTCTACAGTCGCATCGAAACAAAATCAGAAGACTGTCATGGTTTGGCCATTTAATGGGACTGCCGTCAGAAACACCTGCACGTCAAGTCTTTCTAAAGCCTACCAAAAGACCCCCAGTTCGACCAAAGATGACATGGCTTGACCAAGTGGTAAAAGACATCAAATCATTATCAAACTTTCTCTTTGAGAACGACATGACCCAAAATTATCAGTATCCTCGAAATTAGGTATTTCAACAGAAATGACTGAAGATTTGTTCGTAACAACATGATATTAACCAGGTTAACAGGTATGCAGTGGAGAAGAAGAAGAAGAAGAAGAAGAAGAAGGGTCACTACTACTACTACTACTACTACTACTACTACTACTACTACTACTACTACTACTAATAATAATAATAATAATAATAAGAAGAAGAAGAAGAAGAAGAAAACGAAGGCTATCTTGAAAGGTTTGGTTTGTATGATTAACGGCACATCACCCATTTTAGGTTATTTAAAGCATGAATATCATACTTATTTTAGAGGATTAAATGAACACAACCAGGGGAGAGGGGAAGAGAGAGTAATATGGGAAAAGTGGAGAAATAGTGTGTTATATTAGTTTACTACTACTACTACTACTACTACTAGAATAATAATAAGAAGAAGATGAAGAAGAAATGACGTTTATCGAGTTTTGCACTTGAGTTCTTCAATTCACCTCTGGCCTTCTTCTTCCTCTCTCCCAAACTTGCAAAAGAGTTCAACCGAAATGTTTCCCCGACTTGGAAACCGACCAAAGACAATAAACAGCGTTGATTAAATCCACAAAGACCGGCTATAAGCAAAGAGTAAAGTTAAAGAAAACCACAGACGTTGCGTTGAAAAAGGTCGGTGTTCAAAGACTAATATCCAAAACATAACATAAAAATAAAACAATTATTCAAATAACACACGCGTCGTGTACGCAAAAATTCCTTTCTCTCAGGAAAAGATTACAATACGAAAAGTAAATGTAGAGTTTCAACCTTTGTTCGGACTACTATTCTCACTTTGGCTGTTATTCTCAGAACGTTTCGGTCGATGTAACCCCGACCTTCTTCAGGTGCATCTTTTTCAACCCAGAAACTTATGTAGGGAATTTCATAATAAACTCTTTATTTAATGTACATGGCGCAACGGATAAAGGCGTTGATTAACAATTAGTTCTAAGTGACAGTCTTCTGGAAGTTGAAGGTTCAATCCTTACTACAGAACCGACGTTACCTATCTCGGAACCCTCGAACCGGTAGGAGGCGCCTGCTAGAGACGGAAAGGATCATTTCAGTGGCGCTCTGGAGACCTCCTTAGTTTTATTTTGTGTTCCCTTACTTAAAATTAATCAGGTATTTACAGGAGGGACCACATGAAAGTAGTGCTATGGATCTGACAGGATTCGAACTTGGCACGCCCAGGTCGTCAATCCACATCAATATCCACTTTACTACAGCCACCTCCAACTTTTAACAGTAACAACATATTTAAAAAAAACAAGAACAACGTTACTGCGCTTGTACATAATAACTAAGAATAACATAATAATTATCACATGGCTGACTCAACAAGAACAATCTACCTCCGTGGATTAAATGAAGAGTTCAGTTCGAAATTCCGTATAGGTCTCTGAGTTAAAATTTTTTTTTTTATTTCCCTTCCACAGCGGTAAGATGTGACACAAGGTCAGAAAGTGGGATTGAAAAGCCAGCACCCTAGAAGAAGAGCACTCTGGCCTACAAAAAATGCCTGGGCAGCCCCGTCAGCATTCCCCGGTAGGGGCACCTCAGGCGATTAGCAATAAACTAACTGCTTCTCAAAGGGTAAGACGACAAAACCTAAGAGGGTGTACCTCCTAGAACTGCAAGGACAATCCCTCAGACCGGCGGAATCAAGGCCCGAAGGCCAAGACAGTACCGGTCTACAGGGTTGTAGCATCCATTGGAACGGATAAGACAATTTGATCTCAGTCTCTGAGTTAAACATAAATATTCCCAATATTCTGAAGAAGGTCGGAGGTTACATCGTCTGAAACGTTTTGAAAATAATAATTAAAATGAGAAGAGTAGTCCGAATGATCCAAATAATGCTCAAAATTATTATTTGTTTATTAGGCCTCTGGAATGATAACAAAATGTGCTAGGGGACCCGCAGAAAATGGATAATAAATTCCAGGAAGATTTTAGGTTCGTTCATCATACAAATTAGTGATTTTCAATTAAAATAAATATGGAATGATATTGTAGTGAACATGTGGAGATGGGATAAGAATATTACCTTTCCTTGTCTCCTTGTTCTGTTCAACTCTCCTTTTCCTTCCCGTTCTTCCTTTTTTCCTTTCCTTTCTTTACTCCCTTTCTTTAAGGAAACACTCAAAATGAAACAGTTGAAAAGTACTGGAGCAGTTAGGATAGTTTAACTAGAATCGAAATTCAAATATTTGGATTACGATCAGAGAGTGAATAAATCACAGGGTGAATAAATCAGAGGGTGAATAAATCAGAGGGTGAACAATCAGAGGGTGAATAAATCACAGAGTGAATAAATCAGAGGGTGAATAAATCAGAGGGTGAATAAATCAGAGGGTGAATAAATCAGAGGGTGAACAATCAGAGGGTGAATAAATCAGAGGGTGAATAAATCAGAGGGTGAATAAATCAGAGGGTGAACAATCAGAGGGTGAATAAATCAGAGGGATAATAAATCAGAGGGTGAATAAATCAGAGGGTGAACAATCAGAGGGTGAATAAATCAGAGGGTGAACAATCAGAGGGTGAATAAATCAGAGGGTGAATAAATTAGAGGGTGAACAATCAGAGGGTGAATAAATCAGAGGGTGAATAAATCAGAGGGTGAATAAATCAGAAGCCGAACAATCAGAGGGTGAATAAATCAGAGGGTGAATTAATCAGAGGGTGAATAAATCAGAGGCCGAACAATCAGAGGGTGAATAAATCAGAGGGATAATAAATCAGAGGGTGAATAAATCAGAGGGTGAACAATCAGAGGGTGAATAAATCAGAGGGTGAACAATCAGAGGGTGAATAAATCAGAGGGTGAATAAATCAGAGGGTGAACAATCAGAGGGTGAATAAATCAGAGGGATAATAAATCAGAGGGTGAATAAATCAGAGGGTGAACAATCAGAGGGTGAATAAATCAGAGGGTGAACAATCAGAGGGTGAATAAATCAGAGGGTGAATAAATTAGAGGGTGAACAATCAGAGGGTGAATAAATCAGAGGGTGAATAAATCAGAGGGTGAATAAATCAGAAGCCGAACAATCAGAGGGTGAATAAATCAGAGGGTGAATAAATCAGAGGGTGAATAAATCAGAAGCCGAACAATCAGAGGGTGAATAAATCAGAGGGTGAATAAATCAGAGGGTGAATAAATCAGAGGCCGAACAATCAGAGGGTGAATACATCCTAGAAATAAACAGGTGTTTTTAGAACCGGTTACAAGATCAAAAAGTTCATAAAAACAGCATCGATCAATGGACATGGAGCGATATATGTTCTGATTTTCAGATCGCATTTTGTTCAATGACACTCAACATGCCTCTTTCTGTTGCACTAGAGTTGGAGCACATACTCATGCGTGTTACCACAAAATTGTGTGCTGAATACTTGTGTGCCACACTCACTCTAAATTAACAAACTCACAAGTTAAAAGAAACAGTTTTCTGAATCCAAGAACCATTTTTGTCCCTATCCCTTTAGAGCCAGATGTTTATAACTCTGTCTGCACGCTGCTTTTAAGTAGCTGAGCCCAACAGCAGGCAGCAGTCTCACCGATACAGTTGCACTTAGTATTGCTCACCAGAAGCCAGCAAGTGGGAGGTCATCTTGTGTCGACCCGACTCCATTACATTAAGACGACCTATCGTTGTTAACCTGACAACCGATCTTTTCAACAACAAATTTACCCTTTTCAGGATAACATAAATTGCAAATAACTCACGCTGCCTCCATCAGCTGTTCACTCACCACCAATCCCCGTTGATCACATTCAAGCCACACCTGATACCGGACTATCATAGAGTCTTGAGAACCAGCTCAGTTGCCAAATGTAAATACACAACTGGAGATCAGTGGAATGTGTGTTAGCAAGCTGTCTGTACAATTGGAGAGAAACACTTACAAAACTGATGACTGCATGTGCACAACGCAAATGACTACAATGACTTTCTTTCAGGTCCAAACCAATTTGATTCATGTTCTATTTTTTAAAATCTCTCTTATTAAACTTTTTTGAAATAGCTAAAAGTTGCCGACATATTGTAAATAAAACTTGTATATATTTTGTATGTGCTGCTTTTGTCATTTATTTGATTACATATGTGCATCCCTTTACAGATGTGTATATTCACACAATACAACAACAACAACAACAGCAACAGCAACAATCATCATCATCATCATCATCATCATCATCATCATCATCATCATCATCATCATCATCATCATCATCATCATCATCATCATCATCAGCAGCAGCAGCAGCAGCAGCAGTCCGTTTTACATGCTGCCATGCGTTGGACGGCTTTAAGAAATTGACTTCCAAACTAACCTATCTCTGGTTAGGTTTTTATTTATCCCTCTTTCTCTCAAGTCCATTCTTATCACTTCTTCCCATGTTCTCCTTGGCCTTTCCCTACGAACTGACCCTGCTACATCAACTCTTAACGGACGTTAACCCAATGATGATGATGATGATGATGATGATGATGATGAGGATGATGACGATGATGGACACACACACCACAACCATTTTTTATTTATGATAGAATGTATTGTCGTATTGCTAAGACATGTTTTTAAAAGTCATTTCCAGCACAAGAGGGACATGGCCTTATTCTCTTTTTATCGCCTCCCCCGAGATTTACATATTGATCCGACTCTTGCTACTCTTGTCCCATTATCAGACCCCCCCCCCATTTCTTCAGTCCAGCTTTTTATTTATATAACTCCCGATTCAGTCAACAATTGAATATTTTGTTTTCAACCATATGTATATTTTATCATTCCAATCCCATGTGAACAGCTGGGTTCATATAAACAGCATAAATCTCAGATGGATGGAGTACTATTGCCACATTTGGGGAGGTGCCGTTCAGAGCATTCTTTCCTGTCTTGACTTCGAAATCTAGTGGGTGGATGATCTCTTCTGTTCCCTATAGCCCCTTTCTCACAGAAGAGACGTTGCTAGTCTTTCTCTACTCCATCTCTAGTTCCCTCTGTAAAACATTCGCAGCAAAAACTCGTCTACCTACAAACATTGTAAAGAATTTTCCTTTCTTCCTCTGTGTAATTAAAACTAAACAAAATTTCCATGAACAGTGTTTATTTCTAAGAAGTTTCCGTCTGTGGAATACAATACAATGGGGCTGCTTCCCAGCTTACTACAACAAGGTTGTTAACAAATTCTTGTTGAGCCGTCCACGTAAATAATCAAATTCTGCTCAGTTACAACCATCGTTTCTAATCCTCTCAAGATGTTGTTCATCGTCAACTGAAATCTAATTAAGCCTTATCCTTGAGTGGCCTTTGGGCATTGATAAGCGATGACTCATTAGTAAATAAAAATTATTTGAATGGACCCGAAATCAAAGCCATGCTTACATATGAAAAAATGTATTAATATATTACTAGCATGTTATTCTGTCCTTGATATAAATTGTTATATATACAATTAGCTTTTTTGTTTTTATAGAAGTCGCTCAAGACAAAGCATGAAACCACTTGATGTAAGGAGTTAAATAGAACGAAAGATGATTATTGCAAAGACAGGAGATGCCTACTGACCTTAGCTTTTAAAAGACAAAGGCTATAGGTAAGAGGAAAACAGTCAGTAGGAAGACAGTTCCACAAGCCTGCAATTCTTGGAAAAAAGCTACTGGAATAGAAAGATGTATTGTAACGAGGTATCTGAACAGCGAATTGATGAAGACCACTAGACTGACGAGTTAAACAAGCTGGAACAAAGGAAGCAGGAAATAGATAAAACAATTCTGAAGAACACATGTGCCATATAAAAGTACTTATAAAAGAGACTTTGGTTTGGCAGTGAATGCGTGGAGGTGTATGGCAAATCACAAACAAAATAAGAGAAAGGGTAGCTTATAGACAGATGCAATAAATATTAAAACAGGGAAATTAGATGTATTAAGGTGCATAGCATGTTGTGATTGAGGGAGGGCTATGTTTCTTTTTGGATCGTGTATGGGTTGCTGGTAGAGCGAGTGTGATGTTTTGAAGAAGACAATACAACATTGATGACACTATGTTTCGGATTTTTTGAGATGAGGATTGATAATTTGAATTATTTGGATTACTGTTCTTATGTTGGATGCCATTCTCTCGACGTTTCGGCCGATATAACCTCTGACCTTCTTCAAGTGTATCTTGTTGAACTCTGGAGTCTTTCTGTCGAACTCGAGAATCTGTACGTAATTTTGAACAAAACCCTTTATTTAATCCATGGGGGTAGCTTGCTCTCATTCCGTCAGCCATGACCGGGTAGAAGTCTTAAGTAATTTGTATGCTTAGTATTGCTGAGGATTGAACCTTCAACCGTAAGAAGACTGTCACTTAGATTTGATTATAACTTAGCACTTTTATCTGTTGCCCTACGGGTCCTTGCAATACGTCTACAGGGTGTATTTTATTTTATGCAAGTCGCTCAAGACAAGGCATGAAGCCACTTGATGTAAGGAGCTAAATAATACTACTTCAAGGTAAAAAAAGCTAGCCAACGATAAGTGTTAGATTGATAGATTCCAACTCAGAAAACAGCAATTCTTCCCCCTTTGTCAGAAACATCGCTCATGGAATGTGAGGACTAAAGGACAAAATAAGGAAAGCGAGAGTTACAAAGCTGCCGAAAGTAAACCAAAGGTCCACTTACTACTCTCCTAAACTTAATGCTATATATATATATATATATATATATATATATATATATATATATATATATGGAAATAATGAAGCACTCTGGCGAAGGAAATGATGGTTTCCACTAAGCGTTAAAGCAATATTTTTTCATAAATAGAATTGAGTACTGTTGCTTATCAGTATCGTAAACAATGTAAATCGATGAATAGTTTCATTTAAATACGATATAATTTCCCTCACTATAAATGGCAGATTTGATAGTTCAGTCGGTAGAGCACCGGACGCAAACTTCAGTGGTCCGGACTTTCAATCTCGCTGCACCTAGTCACACTGATGAATCATAGACGACGAAATTAATATGTGAATTAATATACTCTATGTATATCAGGTTAGGCGTGTGTGTATATGTTTAAATATTGGTATGTGCAAGATTCACTACTAAACTAATTATGAATTTTGGAATGCAGCTGTTAGACGTAAGGGGTTGTAATGTGGGTTATAATTAGTTTAACTTAGTTTTATGCAAGCGGGAAAAGAGGACGTGGTAGCCCTTCGGGAAAAAGATCCAATATCTTTGATTTGTGTGAAATTTGAACACTAGGTATTAGACATCAATTAAATTTCAGTTTCTTTGCGGTATTTAAAGGAGTTTTAGACATAACCCCCTATTTGAAAATTAAAATATTTCAGATTTGCATTAAATTTGATCCATAGAAACCAATTAAGGAAGATTCGCTGAATTTCAGTTTTTTCTTAAGACCCCTTAAGCTTAAGGTTTAAATTTTAGACATTTTCTAGAATCAAAATCATGCAATGAATTTTGATCAAAATTAGAATAAGGATTCTAAACATAACGTTTAGTAGCCTTATACATTTATATAAAAGTGGTGTAACGCTATTCTTTTTTTTACAAACGAGTCACCACTTGTCAAGGTCCACAGGCCACTCGAGGATAAGAGTTATTAAGTTTGACAGGTAGACAGTGAAACACTGAGAGGATTAGTAATGATGGTTGTAATTGGTCGCAAGTGACTATTCAACGGTTCAACAAGAATTTGTGCACATTGGACTTGAAAACGGCAATGTTATAGTCAGCTGAGAAGCAGCCCCATGGTATTGTGTTCCACAGACGGGAAGTTCTAGAAAAATAACTTTGCTCATGGAAGTTCGGATTAGTTCTAGGTACACAGAGAGAGAAAGGGAAATTATTGACAGTGGTTGTAGCAAGACAATTTTTGTTGTGAATATTTTACAGGGGGAGGGGGACCATAGATTGAAGCTCAGTCGAGCATCTACCATAAAAATAACGATAGAGTAGAGAAAGACTAGCAAGATCTCTTTTTGTGAGAAAGGGTGGAGAAGAGAACATCGCCCACTAGATTTCGAAGTCGGTACTTATCCGCAAAACTTGAAACGATATGTCTAATCGACTTTAGCAATCAAATTCAACTGAGCTAGCAACACTCCGCCCTATTGCAACATTGGTGAATTATTAATACTCGAAATGAAAAATAAAGAACAAAAAAAAGTAATCTCCCCCCCCCCCCCCTTAAAAGATCCCATATTCTAAATAAGGATTAATACGAAACCATCATTGATTAGACATATCGTTTTAAGTTTTGCAGATAAATTCTTTCTTTGAGGGGGGGGGGGTGTCACTACTTCTCAAGTGAGTTTTTTCATGCATATTTTTTTCATGTGTTTGGACTTGCCGTTGCCTTCGCCAGGAGCTCATTTTGAACTTTTCCTATCCTCTTTTCCTATGCATTTGGAGTGGAGGGTTTTCTATTCCTACTGAATTGAACTTTTTCCCTGATGAGCTGCATAGCTGAGATGAAAGACTGTGTATTTTCTCTCAGCTCTGCTGCGAAACACGCGTAGGATGTATTGATTTTTGAAAAAATAAAAATAAAAAATACAATATAAATATATTTAGAGAAGTTAAGTAAGACAAGGAGAAAAATTAGAAGAACAGAACAAAACTATGGTTGTGGTCGTGCGACGAAATATGAAGACTAAGAAAATGAAAGAACAGATGAAAGGTATGGATTGATTGTTCCTTTGGTTATTGGAATGCAACTATAATATATATATATACACACACATATATATGAGTTTGTATGGTGTATGTATATATATATATATATATATATATATATATATATATATATATATATATATATATATATATATGTACTTATTTAATAATAAATACTTTTAAAAAATTATTATTTACATACGTATACGTTTCATCCTAATGGAATCATCAGTGTGGAAGATAACTGTTCAGTCAGTCGCACAATTCAAACACGAGTCACTTTTAACCCAAATCTGAGCACACTAACCAATTGGCCAACTTCAACAGCTATACGACAAGCCGAGAAATAAATCCTATTTATGTCATATAAAGCAAACAATATAGTCAGCCATCTTAACAATGTTCAACAGATTAGGTGGGCAGGTATAAAAAGAAGTTTTATAGCAAGCATCAACACTTTTGTGAGAAATATTACATGGAGAGCATAAAACTATGAATGCACAAGCGAATCAAGGATTCATGTATAATAAACAATCCTTAAACGTCTCAGAAACGATGGTACGCCTAACTGTTGTTGATCTCGAATTCTTGGAACTATGATTAATAATACTGTGAATTTATTTATCTTGACTCATGCTATATATATATATATATATATATATATATATATATATATATATATATATATATATATATATATATTGTGTATTTAGGCAGCATTTTCTCATTTATGCAAACATTGTTAAAAATAACAGAATTCGTCTGTTTAATTATACCTTTTTTTATTTTTTCAATTGTATTAAAATCAAAAAAATTAATAAATGTTCCATAGGTTTCACGAACGTTTTCGATTCTTCGTTGAATCATCCTCAGGTGTCAAAAGCCAATGAACAAAACAGCTGGAGAAAGAAGAGAATTTTAAAAAGACGGCGAAGAAACGTGCATAGAACGTTTTTTGCATTGTTCCAGAAAGTCGTTGACAATTTAAATTCCGCAATGCTGGATGGCATCACAGAACAAAATCGCATTACATTAAGTATTTTAGAATGTTACCACTGGTTCTATATGTGATGTTGTTAATTTTACGTTGTTGTGTTTTTATGTAGATAGCTTCCAGTATTTTCAATTTTTTAAAATTGGTTTCGGAATGTATAATTTTAGTGTTATTAACTACAATTTGTCTTAAATCAGAAGGAGGCCAGTTATGTTTTTGTAGATGTTGGTAAATTGAGCTAGAGTTTACAAGATGCATGGTGAGGCGGCAGGATA
>OY744539.1:8205106-8242606 GCA_963556195.1 Sepiola atlantica | reverse complement strand
CAACAAAAAGCAGCATAATACATAACATACTATCAGAAATATATATTCCAATATATATATATATATATATATATATATATATATATATATATATATATATGCAATTTGTTATTGTTTATTTAAAAGCTTTGACAATGCAAACATTTTTTAAATAAATACCTGAAATTTCAGAATTTTTGAGATGAGAATTGATAATTTGGATGATTTGGATTACTGTTCTCATCTTGGATGTTATTCTCAAAACGTTTCTGCCGATGTTACCTCTGACCTTCTTCAGATGCATCTTGTCGAACTTAGGAATCGTTACGGAATTTCGAACGTAACTCGTTATTTAATCCATGATGGTAGCTTGCTCTCGTTCTGTCAGCCATGACCAGGTAGAAGTCTTAAGTAATTTGTAATTGTATTCTTAGTATCGCCCGCACTGAGGGTTTAACCACCAACTGCCAGAAGAATGTCATGTAGAACTGATTATTGCTTAATATTTATATCCATTACACCACAGGTCCTAGCAGACAAGATGCATCTGAAGAAAGTTGGAGGTTACATCAGCTGAAACATTGTGAGAATAGCATTGAAGATAAGAACTGTAGTCTGAATAATATAAATACCAAAAATGTTAATCTAATATATAAAGTAGAGACGATTTTTCCCCTCTACCTTCTCGGAGTATAGGAAAATAACCAAATGCATCACAGGCTACAAAACTCACCACTATATTACGCTTATTCACTCGAGCGTGTTTTAGTAAATTTGTTATTATTTTTTCCTACCTAACACTAAATATTACATTTGGCCCACCATCCACGTCTCTCTGACAAACCAACTCAATATAGGTGGTAGCAAAAACTTTTCTCCCTAACAATTATGTACTGTCACTCTACTCATCAACACCGGGAACTAATACACACAGTTTAATTTTCACAAAACACCCAGTTCTTATTTATTATCTGCCCGGTATTAATTTACTACATAATATAAAGCAATACGCAAAGACTTAATGACCGCTCCCGTTCACTCCGATGATTTTCCGCGAATATCAGATTATGTTATTTCTTATTCTACCTATGACTTCTATATTTATATTCATTCCGGAATTAAGCGAATAGAATTAACGAACACAGTTCCTGCAACATTTATTGATTCAACATGGCGGCTACAATTTCTTGATCGAACTGACATCCTATTTAATTCAATAAGCGCCAAGATACATTTACATTTTCAAAATCATATACCTTTAACACGCATATTATAGAAGACTTGCCCAAATCTTAACATAACACGCATGCCCATAATCAAGCTTAGCTTAATTGACCTATTTTCACATATATTTTGAACTCGGAACCGTGGCGCAATCGTTAGGAAGGCAGGTTTCATGATCGCCAGTTTCAGCGTTCGATCCCATTCTACTCTATCACTTTTTTCTTTTTTTTTTAAAAATTTATAACATTCGCCAACACGGTAGAGGCGGGGGGAGAAACAACAATAGGCCGTTTCTTTTTTTATTTGACGTCATGCAATAGGTAGTACTTTCTCCCGTGCAACGCCGGCCGACGGATTCCGCTAGTTATTAATTTTTTGCATTATGAAAGCTTTCGAATGATGTAATAATTTATATATTACACACAATGCTTCAAGCAAACTATAACATTATATATATATATATATATATATGGAAAAGGAAAAACCAAAATTATTTATATATTCATCAACGTTACATCTTTATTTCAAGACTCTCTCAAGATGACTGATTTGAAGAAATAACATAGGAGAACAATATTTGAAAATATGTGGTGCGTTTCAAATATTGTACTTCATATATAAATAATTTTGGTTTTTCATTTTCCATCACGTTGGAATATTATTTCCATAATCATCATATATATATATATATATATATATATATATATATATATATATATATATATATATATATAAATAAAGATAGAGATAAAATGATCCGACGTAATCGAAAATCAAAAACGAAAGCCAAAAACTATATTATTTATGTATTTATCAACGTTTCATCTTTATTGTGAGACTTTCTCAAGATGAAGAAAAATGCAGAATTGTCATCAGCAGCAGTTAACTGAGTATTTAGGTGGAGGGAGGGATGGGTTAGTTGAATATGAGTTTATTATCTTTAGCCTTGAAAGAAAGATATTGCTCCAAACGCTTGTGTGGACACAATGACCCAGACAATATCTTTCTTTCATGGCTAAAGATAATAAACTCATATTCACCTCCCCTAAAAACTTTGTAAACTGCTTAGGACACACAGCCAATTTTGCCTGTCCTAATTTTTTAAATGTCTTTTTCATTCACAGTCTGGTCTGAGGCTTGCCACTCTTGGGCAGATCAAATTTGATAATTGTATGATTATTTTTTCTTCATCCACAGGAAGTTTCACAATAGAGACGAAACGTTGATGAATACATAAATAATATAGTTTTTGGCTTTCCTTTTTCATTTTCCATATATATATATATATATATATATATATATATATATATATATATATATTATCTAGTACTTCAATGGATTGTGCTCTGCTGAGCTTGCTGCTCTGGTACCGCCTACAACGTAAATTCACTAGACCAACCTGACAATCTGCCAAATCCCATCCATACATTGTGGAGATCCCCACACGCCAAAGAGCTTTCTACTCCAAAAGCTTCTTTCCTCGTGCTGCTGGACCCTGGAACTCCCTCCCTGCTTCCTGTTTTCCTGTTGCCCCTCATGTCTACAGTTGCAGCCTGCCTTGTTTGGGGTGATCTATGTAAATATATATATATATATATATATATATATATATATATATATATATATATATAAGAGTACACAAATTCAGTCATATTTCGATCAAAGACCAGCTAATGTAATTCTGAAATCTATGATCTAGACAAGATTTAATTTGTGTAGCCATTTATGATGGGTTAGTATTATAATACTCTACTATGTATTGAGTACTATTGAAATAAATACTGCAAAATATACTCAAATTATGTTTTAATGTGATATTTAAAATTTTTAATCTCTCTCTTTATCTCTTGATATATATATATATTATATAGGTATTAAAATAATTAATATTTAATAACAAGCAGTACTAATAGCTGCATGCACGATCCGAATACGTTCGTTGATCACTCTAACTGCTTGTGTAAATTTAGCCGCCGATTCGCTATTTACAAAGTTAAATTCCTCCCTAATTATTACCTAATTGTCTATGGCCGAGGGGTTAAGACTCTTGACTACAGATCAGTGGCGATTTGTGATCAGGGTTCGCGCCCGCCGACCGTTGAGAATTAGCTTCCTGCACTGAAGATTGCGTTAGCATGAAACATCGATGTCTGTAGGTATTAAAATAATTAATATTTATTTATAAATATTATTAATATATATATATATATATATATATATATATATATATATATATATATATATATAACAATAATAATATTCATAAATAAATATTAAGTTATATTTACCTACATACGACGTCATTTCGAGATTATGCTCTCATCAGTGTAGGGAGGTGATATTTTTAGACGGTCACAATGTGCGAATCCGGTTCACGGAGTCAGCCTTGACTCTACACACTTCCACTCTATCCTCTAGGCCATCGGAATTTATCACCGGATACGGGAGAAATGAAGTTATATTCATGCCAAATACAGTGGGCCGTAAACATCAAGAGAATCTAGAGGACTCAACGAACTTAATCGGAGCCTTTCTTTGTAGATTAAGTAAATGTCTATTTTTTAATATCTCCTAACAGTGCTCAACTTTTAATTTCTTAAGTGGGCTTTATAATAATATTCATGAATGAATATTAAATTATATTTACCTACAGACAACATCGTTTCGAGCTTACGCTCTCATCAGTGTAGGGAGGTGATAATTTAAGATGGTCACAAGGCGCGAACCCGGTTCACAAAGTTAACCTTGACTCTGCACGATATATATATGTAATAACAAATGAGAACAGACGTAACTGGAGAAAACTTTATTCGGCATACAATGTCGGTACAATATTAGTGCTGCTATTTATATTATTTAGTAAAAGCAGGAGACTTCGCCAAAGGGGAGATAATTCAAAATAGGGAAAGTTATTCGTAATTGTTCATTACAATATATATATATATATATATATATATATATATATATATATATATATATATAACTTGGAGGAATGCAAACTTCATGAGATAATCATTATTGCAAACATGTTCACTAAATTCAACATCAACAAAATATTCTGTGAATGCATGTTTTTGAAGCCTTTATTTAAAGGCCTCTTCGTCAGTACATAACAACACATGGCTTTTTTCCAGTTGACTATAGCATAGTTGTTTTCAAGTCCAATGTTAACACATTCTTGTTGAGCCGTCCTCTTAAAGAATCCTATTTCTGGCCAATTGCAACCATTTTTATCAATTCTCACAGTGTTGTTTCACTGTCCTCCTGACAAACTCATTAACTCTTATCCTCGAGTGGCCTATGAGCCTTGATAAGTGGTGACTCGTTAGTACATAAACACAGAAGGTGAACTCGTCATCCTTCAGCTACAGGTCCAGTTAGATAATAGAGCTGTTATATAACTACAAAAGCAGAAAAATGATTACCTTGATTTATATTTTTTATTCATTTTTTTTTATATATGGCAAAATAGGATAATTGGTTTTAGAGACAAGTTATAATATATGAGCTCTGGGTGACTTAAAGTCCCATCCATTGAGCTAACAATACACCTGCAGTATTCACTAGTATCTGACAGACTTGAATTGCTTCTCTTTCCATCTTTGTAGCATTGAGTGAGGGCCTTTTTTTTTTATCTCATTGGGATACAACTAAAGTCTGAACATTTAACTTTTTATATACATTTAAAAAATATTGGTTTGAAGTTCATTTTATCAATATTATATATATAGAGAGCATAGATTTATGTAAACACGATCACATGATCAATTTGTGTTCCAAGAAATCAACAAACAACAGAATTGTGTAGAATCGTTGCAGAGATCATGTATTTTTATTATTGCTATCTGATCTCACCATTAGCAAAAGGTATAGACACCAAATTAAAGCATCTAGACAGCATCAATGCAATAACATACCAACACCCTCATTTACACAACAAATATAACAAATATAGAGATGAGTTTATGCACGTATTCCTCAAATTATAGCAGACTAGGTTGAAACATAGTTTAGGAATGTATATAGGGGTTCAAACTTAAAGAAAACAGATGCTATATTACATGTATCATTATTATGATTTTGTCAACTTTACCATTTCGGGGGGGGGGGGGTGCCACCGAAACCGTACTATACTCTCGAAAAGGAGGGGGGATTAAAATGTAAACTAATGCACTATTTGTTGCTTACACCCGTCCTGGGACGAGTATTTTACTCATATATATATATATATATATATATAGGATCAAATATAAACCAAAAGTAAAACTTTTAGTAGATGGAACCTATTGTGAAGAGGTTTAGCTCAATATACGAGATTAGAGCAATTGTAGAGATAGAAGAAAAAAGAGTGATAAATATGCGACGAATATCCAGATTTATTTCAAATTTCAATTCCTTTTAAGTGCGTGTGGATTTACCTATTATTCTGAACACTGTTCTCCACACTGCTCCTACGCAAATATTTTTGCAAATATTTTTTCGCGTTCTACAATTCATCGGACTTCCTCTCAACGGAAATTTACCACCCGGACAAACCGCATATCTTTTTTACGAAACTTTTTTTTTTTCACTGCGTTTTTCATATTTTTTCATTTTTTCATATTTTTCAAATTTTTGAACTTTGGTTTTTTCGAAAGCCAACTTATCCATCTGTATTTCTCCTCTGATGATAAGATCTCGATCTTTGAAAAGCCTTGGCTTAAGGAAAGAATAATAAACACTAGTTTATTACTGAATACACCTTGCATTGAACAATTGAAATTTGAAATAAATCTGGATAATCGTTGCATATTTATCACTCTTTTTTCTTCTATCTCTCTCTCTATATATATATAGATAGATAGATAAATGAAAGAAGAGAGATAAATATGTACGAATGACAAATCTATTTCAACTTCGATTGTTCAATGCAAGGTGTACTCGGTAAAAACATGTTTATTTTTCTTTCCTTAAGCCAAGGCTTTTCAAAGATTAAAATCTTATCATCAGAGGAATTACATAGACAGTGGAAAAGCCAAAATTCAAAATTTGAAAAAATATAAAGTAATGGAGAGTAAGAATGTGCATGTAAAAATATGGAGTCTGTCCAGTGGGTGAATGTCCGTAAATAAAGTGCCTGGTGAAAGGAGATTTAAAGATGGAAAAAAAATGGTTTCGTGAAGACAGCGTTGAAAATGTTCAAAAATGAAGTAAATCCAATAGAAAGAAGTTTAGTTCAATCGTAAATGGAACGCACTTATTCGGATCTAATTTTGAGAATTAGGGCCATTTTAAAATACTTCCGTGGACCGAGAATGAAAGTAGTTTTTCAGAGGTTTAGAATGAGCTGTGTATATTAAAAGCAGGAAGTCAGGGATTTAAGTAGTGACTTCAATCGAGTCTAAGAAAAAAATTTTTGTAGTGCGAAGCGTATACAGAGTCGATGGATCGAATACAAGGGAGGTAAAAAAGCAATGGATGAGTGTATGCTAGGGTTGGCCAATAGTTGAAAAAAAAAGGGGGATAGGGATTAGAGTGTTGAAGTAGAAGCGGTTAAGGATTAGTGGAGTGGAAGAGAATAATATTAGTTCTCAATTTATATTAAGTGTTATGGGTTAATAGAGTTATTAGGTGTACAGGGTACACTATGTTATTGGGGTGGTTATTTGTAAGGTTGGAAAAGTTAACAGTTAAAAAATTAACAAATTATAGAATTTAAGAATTAGTCTAATGTTAGGGAGGGGGTTGTTGGCTGGGAGGAGGTGTGTCAGATAGAGTAATGAAATTTATGTATTTAAATTTTCGCTTGTGCCTGCAATTTGAGATAAGTTCATTTTTAGAGTTAATAATATTTTTGCTTTTAGCTGCTGTAGCTATCATAAATGTTTCTAATATACATAGTTGGCAGAAAGCAGATCCTGAAGTGTAGGATTTAGACCTTTTTAATATTGCCAAATGTAATGAGTAGGGAGTGTTTTTACTGTTAAAACTTTTTATTAGATTGGATAGAGAGGTGCCAGTGGCATTGTTATTATTGTGTTTGAAAGAGTAGATATGGTTTGAGATTCGGTTCTTGATGGGGATACTTTTAGTTTCATATTTTTATATATATATATATATATATATATATATATATATATATATATATATATATATATATATATATATATATATATATATATATATCCACAATCGAACAACATTGCAGCCCACACAAACCATAAAAGCAACAAACTGGAAGCTTTAGCCTCGACTTTCGCCTCCTTTAAAATCATCAGTAGGACACAGTCTTTTATTTTCTAATTCATTATGTTTCAAAATAAATATGGTCTTTATATAGCCATAATATATATATATATATATACATATATATATATATATATATATATATATATATATATATATATAGCATAGCATAGCATAGCATAGCATATATTTATGTGAACACCTTTACACAATCAATTTGTGTTCCAAGAAATCAAAAAACAACAGAATTGTGTGCGATCGTTTCAGAGACAATGTATTTTTATTATTAGTATTTGATCACATCTTTAGCAAAGGATATCTACACTAAATTAAAGACATATAGACAACATCAATGGAATAACATACCAACACCCTCATTTACACAACAAGTTAGTAGGAGAGATAGGAGTTGAACAAAAGAATTTGTTAACAGTGGACTTTAAAACGACCATGTTGTAGTCTGTTTGGAAGCAGCCCCATGGTATTATGTTCCACAAATGTGTACTTCCTTGAAAGAAACTTTGCTCATGGAAGTTCCGTTTAGTTTTAGGTACATTGATGAAGAAAGGGAAATTATTGACAGTGGTTGTAGCTAGACGAGTTTTCCTGTGAATGGTTTACAGGTGGGGGGGAGCCGAGATTGGAACTTATCCGAGCACCTACCATGAAAATGACGATAGAGTGGAGAAAGACTATCAACGTCTCTTCTGTGAGAAAGAACCTGTAAGGAAAAGAAGGGGCCATCCCTTACTAGATTTTGAAGTTAATTTTGTTTTCTGTCAAGGCAGGGAAGAGTGCTCTGAGCGGCACCTTTGCAGATGTGGCAGCAGTACTATATATTAGGACGTATCAAAATCATGTAATAGATTTTGATCTAAATTGGAATAAGGATTCTAGACATAAGGTTTAGTAGCATTATATCTTCATTTTAACCTTCGTAAGGAGACATAAAAGTGGTGCAAAACTGTTCTGTTCAGGTAATTAATTTTGCCCGTCCTGGGATTGGTATTTTTCTAGTTTTATTATATAGAAAATTTAAAGATATAAAAATTTTAAAACACAAAACAAATATGTTAAAAAAATATTATAGATTAAAAACAGCAGAGAAAATTACACATATAAGGATGGTAATATCCAAGAGAATTATAACTTTATTTTTAATTTCAAAAATTGAATATTTTATTTGATGTATGCTTTAATTGTAGCATGGTTGCCTTTGGAAATATCTCCCATATCTAGTTTGGTTTTCACACAAATGTTTAATATAAAATTGATTATTGGTCTTAAATTGTATTTTTTGTTACCAAATAAAATTCGAATTTGCTTTTTAACATCTTGAAAAAGTAACTTTAATTCAATGTTTTAATCACTAGCGGCCATGTATATCGTTTATTGTTGCTTTTTCTTATTTGCAATAGGACTTATAGTAACGTTAAGTAAATTTGTATGAATCAGAATGATGCAACTTTGTCGACCGGCTTTATTCTGTTGTTGGCATTATTGCAGGGGGGGGGGGGGCATGTGAAAGTTGCCAACATCTCGAAGTGAATGGAAAAGACTTGATTCGAGCTTGGCACACCCAGGTCTTCAGTTCATGTTATCCACTTAACGATCACCACCTAATAGGACTTATGTAAGATGCAGACATAGTCAGACTTTTATGAAGCTACTACATTAACCAAATGTAAATTTGTCGAACTTCAGGCAATGCAGTTTAAGTGTTGGAAGCTTTTTTTTTTTGTCTGGTGCTTCGAACAGGCGTGTTCAGGCTTGCTGGTTGTTCAACTCGCCCTGGCTGATGTGAGGATCCTGTGAGACAAAGGAACCGCACCAGCATGTGCTTGCATGTGCACGATAGAATTGGTGTCGGCTTGCCTGCACGCCGTGTATCCGACAATTTGGGGTTGGTCCGGGATATTAGCGAGGTAGGCATCAAGAGAGCGCTTAAATTGTTCCACAGCAGCATTTTTTATATCCCGAATACACCTAGGCATGGCATTGAAGAGTTGTGACCCCTGTACAGGCAAGCTCGTTTCAAAAATGGTTCGTATTTTCCCACCAGTTTTTAGCGAGGGAACAATACAGTGCCTCCCGCGGCGTTCATTGTCTCGGGCTTGAATGTGGCCATTAATGTTCGGTACCTTTCCTTCCAATATCTTCCAGATGTAAATTATCCGGTACCTTTCACGTCGTCTTTGCAGCGAGAACATTTTTGTCTTCTTCAGACAAGCTTGTTAGGAAAGTCAGGAGAGATTGTTGAGTTTCTTAAGAGAAGAGGTATTGGCCTCTGTTTGTCCAAGAAACATGATGCAGAGGTAAATCTGTCAGAATTATTGTGGGAAAGAATGTAAGATATAAGTTGTTTTGGATTAGAAATATCTAATTCTTATACAGGTAGAGGATTGCGTCAGGAGTCACATACTTTCTGGAGTGGAAGAATGATCGAACTATTTTTTCAGAGACCGTAGCAACAGATTTGATCTAAGTTTGCGATTTCAGGTGTGGAGTGAAAGTCAGTCCTAGGAGCTTATCAAAGCAGGGTGCTTTCTTCAGGAGAACGATAATTCCTTTCAACTGATGAAAGAAGAGAAGCTTGGTTTTAGATGTATGAAAAGTAACCAGCCAGTTTAAAAGATTGATGTTCCATTCTCTTGTTGCCAGTATAGATCAGGGAAGATAACTTGACTAGGGTCCAATGGGGCGTCATTCCCGAATATACTCTACCAACAAGGCTGTATAAACATCATCAGCATAGAAGGAACAACATCACAAGAAAAGGGACGTTTCGAAGAAGGGTCTATACAACATGTCATTGTATATTAATTTAAAAAATATTATTTCTGAATTCATCCAGTTTATTCTTAAAATGACTTACATTAGAACTATTTTTACGTGATTAAGCAATTTGTTCTCAAAATATATCCCTCTATTAGAAAATAAATCTAACCATGGAATAGATTTGGATTCACTCTACTGTTCTCCAAAATATCTCATTCCTGACTAGTGTTGGGACGATTAATCGGAATCGTGAATTGGAAAAATCGAAAATTTTTTGGAGTATCGGAATTGGTATCGGAATATTTTGAGTCTAATTTCCGATTCTAAAAACGATTCTTTTAATTTTTTTTTTTTTTGTTTAAAACTTAATTTTCTTTTGCTGGTCCCAATGATAAAATGATAAATATTTATTAATTTTTAAATAAACAGTAAAATTAAAATTTGTAGATCATAATGAATTTATATGAAAATAGCACCAGAAAAAATGGCTCGGTAAAAATAGCCCAGGTAAAAATGCCACGAATGGATAAATAGGAAAAATGGCACAAATGAAAAATATAGATGAATATCTCACAATTAGTTTATCAAAATCTTGGATACAATACATAAAGGGAAAACATTAAGAAGTTTGTCAAATTAAAAAGAAAATTATATCTACATTTAAAAGTAAATAAAAACGCTTCGTTACCACCCCCCCTCCAAATAAAAATGAAATTCAACTTTTTTAGGCGATTTAAGAATAAGAATCGGAATTGGTAATTGTATAGGAATCAGAAATTTAGAACACAATCATTAATTGTATTGGAATTGGGAAAACTATTGGAATCGTACCATCACTATTCCTGACAGAATCCTGTATACGTCCTAAGTTGGAGTACTGTTTCCACATCTGGGGAGGTGCCGCTCAGAGCCACCTTTGCTGCCTTGACAGAGTACAAAATCGACTTCGAAATCTAGTGTTCTCTTCCCTAAAGCAACTTTCTCTCAGAAGAGACGTTACTAGTCTTTCTCTGCTCTATCGTTATTTTCATGGTAGATGCTCAACTGAGCTTCAATCTATCGTTTTCTTCCTGTAAAACATTCACAACAAAAACTCGACTAGCTACAACCACTGTCAATAATTTCCCTTTTCCCCTTGTATACCTAAAACTAAACGAAACTTCCATGAGCAAAGTTTTTCCCTGAAACTTCCCATCTGTGGGACACAATACCACGAGGCTGCTTCCCAGCCGACTGCAACATGGTCGTTTTCAAATCCAATGTAAACACATTCTTGTTGAGCCGTCCTTTTAAATAATCAAATTTTGCCCAGTTTCAACCATCGTCTCCTGACAAACTCATTAACTCTTATCCTCGAGCGGCCTTGATAAAAAAAAGAAAAGATTTAGGTTTTCAAATATTTACTCGCAAGTGCAGGTGCAACATCAATTTTTCGGCACCTTTTTTAATCCGGACGAAATCACGAGAGAGAACTTGCTAACCCTAACCCGACTGCCGCAGACAGGTTTACTTAGCATCTAAAAGATGTGAACATGCCATCATTTTTGTTTACACTGCACCTGCTGGCGGTAGTCTCCCTTTATTTTGAGATTATATCCTATTTTACTTTAATTTAACCATAGTTATGACTTCGCAAGAAGATTCAAGTGGCAGCCGTGGTGTTAAATGTAAATGTTTTCTAACGTCTTTGATGTTTTAACATCCGATGTCTACCCCCCACCCTCACCTACCTTCTATCCGGCGTCATTTTATTTAGGTCTAGCCCCCTACTTCCCAGTAATCAAAAGAAGGAATTTACAGAAAGAAAAATAAAACAAAGTTAAGGTTAGACGGTTTTTTTCGATTATCAGAAATGACTTGCGTTTTTTTTCAACTCGCGATAGTTCAGTTCTATCTTATTGAAATAATAAAAAAAACATGTCTAACCGTCCCCTACCTCCCAATAATCCAAAGAAGAAAATAAAATAGGTCAAAGTCAACGGTTAATGTTTTTTGCTTGCTTTAGGTCATTAGAAAGAACTCTCGTCTGATAATTAATGATAATTAAGGACTGAACTATCGCGAGTTAAAAAACTCGCGATAGTTCAGTCCTTAATTATCATATTGAAATTTAAAAAACACAATAAAAAAGCTTATATCATAAAGCAAATAAGCGAGACAAGTCTTGCCGTTTGAAATTAATTCCGAAAGAAATCCTCACTTTAAATAAAAAAAGTCAACAGAAGGTGTTTTTCTCCAGGTCATCAGAAATGATGATAATAATTTACATATGAAAAATTAAATTACTGAGGTAATTCTATGATTCTATATAAACATTAGTGCCAACACGGGCGAAGCATAATTTTTTCCGTCAGTTTTGACGAGGATGTACGCTAGTGTTATTAAGACAAATAAATACAGAGGGGGGATGTTTTCGACGTGATTTTTTTATTATTGGAGAGAAAAAGAAAAGCGGGAAAGTGAAGTGAGAGGAGAGCAGGAAAGGCGGGAAGACAAACACACGCACACAAAGACACACACACATGTACCTGCACATATATACAAACACGTACAATTACAGATACACTCCTACACACTCATAAATAACGTCCCGCTACGCACATATAGGCATACACGGGCACATGTACACAAACACGCAAGCATACACACATATATTCGCACACACACGCACACACACACAGGGGAGAACTTGAATGCCTACTAGACACTGTCCTCGAGTGTCTAAGGTCTCTCTGTACAAGGGTTTGTCAGGACAACCTGGCATGAGGATACTTCCCTCTACAAATAAACCCTGACTAAATATTCAAAATAACATAGTATTCGCAGCCCAAATAAGATCCCCTCGGTATGGCTACCCCACACTGGCTTTTACGAGAAATGGTGCACCTTCTCTTATTGATGTTGCCTATAGTAACAGCACTAAGCTGGATACTCCACCAGACTAGATGAATTCTTGTCCTGGAATCCGGTAAGACCAAGAGACCACAAGAAAGATATACTACAACATAGTTAATTGGTCAATTGGAGAGAGGATAATTAATGTTCTTAACTTCTTTACTAACTCAATGTTTGAGAAATAAAGGAGAATTTAATAGAATATTCGCATATCTATGTATCTCATATAGAGATCAAGTGTTAGCCCCAAGAAGGGACCCTTTGATTTCTGAGAACTTCGACTGAAGTAAAATGAAACAAAAACACAGACACACACACGCGCATATAGAAACAGCCCAGCACATATCTACAAACATGCATACATCCAGACACATTCGCATACACACACGCACACCAAACCAAGGACACACAAACATGCACACATACACACTCGCACAAACATGCGTACACACACGTATAGGCACACACTCGCACATATGCACAAACACATACAAACACACGCACATAAGCACATACATACACACACAGCTACACACACATATAAGCACGCACACGTATCCATATATACATACTGCCACACTCACATACACAGATACATTCCAACACACACGTACACAAAGATGCACACATACATACCCACGCACATACAGGCACACAAACACGCACACATATACGCATACACGCACACACAAGCACACAAGCACACAAGCACACAGATATAAAAAAAGAGAATAAAATAAAGCGAACCAACTAAATCTACTGGAGAACAAAGGAACTTCTTTTTGACTAGGAGCAAAGTGTAGTATCTGTTCTGATGCTACACCTTAGTCTTTTCTCTCCTCGGTCAGTGAAGAAATCCTTCTAGACTGAGGCAAGTTAAATTTTTGTTCCAATCCACAGTACCTCTTTTTGTTTATCTGGATTTTCCCCACATTAAAAACCGACCTTGTGTCTAACTCTGCTCTCGTGGCGAGGCAAGTTAAAAGGAACAAAGGAATCGAAATTTTCCTGGGAAGAAGAAGAAAGGATCAAGGAAGTCGCTATTTTTTTTTCTTCTTTCCCATCAAAATGTGACACGCGAAAAAAAGGAATGATTGACATTTCAAATTTTTTCATCTGGTGTCGCTTCGTTGCGGCAATATCGAATCTCGTATTGATCTCGACCGTTTCCATCCCATTGCCCCACCATCCTTTCACCTCCCATCAGCTATTCCAGCATCTGTCCCTCATCCGCATCCTCGCAGTTTCCGACTATGCCCCCCCCCCCCCCCGCGCCGATCCTCACTTGCACTTTCCGCCTGCCGGGAAGATCAATTCCATTCTCACCCTCTCACCCCTTCTCTCACTTTGGGGTGCGTGATTGGCGTAAATAGATAACGTCGTGGACTATGGAATCGGCTATGGCAAGTTCAAATTATATCCAGGATCTACTGTTTTCATTAATCTATTTAGGAAAGGTATGAACCCAGATAATTTTCCCCTCTGTTATGGGCAAAATAACAACTTGTGTTCAATTGAATGTATACAATGAATTGTTTTCAACATGTATTGTTTCGATTTTAAATAACCCCGAAAGTGTTGATATGCCATAAAACAAACACATCAATCGATTCTTTCTCTCTTTCTTTCTTTCTTTCTTTCTTTCTTTCTTTCTTTCTTTCTTCCCCTCTCTCTTTAAATCTCTCTTTCTCTTTCTCGTTAACTCTTTCTTTCTGTCTAACTTACTCTCTATATCATTTGTATCTATTTCTTTCTTTGTCCCTTTTCTCTCTCTCCCACTCTTTTCCTTTCTTTATATGTATCTTTCGCTCTCCTTTTCTGTTTGCTCTCTTTCATTCTTTCTCCCTCCTTTTATGTTTCTTTCTTTTTTTTCTGTCACTCTCGCCCCATTCTTTTTTTCTTTCTTTCTTTCTTTCTTTCTTTCTTTCTTGTTCTCTCGCCCCCTCTCTCTTTAATCCCCTTTCTCTCTTTAACTCCTTATTTCTGTCTAACTTAATCTCATTATAATTTTTCTTTCTTTCTTTCTTTCTTTCTATCATACTTCCCCCCTTTCTCTCTTGTGAAATTCTTTTCCACATTCAGCATTAATCCTAATGCCAAAAAATCTATCTTAGAAAAAAATCTCTATAAGTTAAAATAGCGAAGTCATCGTTATCGCCATTTTTCTTCCGTTTTTATATCCCTTTATTGTTATATAAACATTATTTTTCTTACTCACCTACTTGTTTTTATCATAAACTATTCCCCACAAACTGCACCAAAAACCCTTGGGCAAGGTGTTAGCCACACACGCACTCAACTCGATCCCACCACCACAAGAAATCCTTACTTGCCAGCCCATTCTATCTTTTTTATTTTAATTTCTTCTACCGGCTACCTTATTTGCCAACCCCATCAAATACTCAAATTATGTCTACCCAAACCCGATCCTGGGTATGCTCATAAACTACATGTGATGGTGAGCCCCCAATTTGGGGGGCTTTTCAAAGTGTGACGTCACCTCTTATTTACCATTACTTTGACCCAAAGTGATAACACCTGCCAGAGTTTCATTTATGGGTTTACTAGAATGAGTCATGGGAAAGAGACTGTTGTAAAGAAAGTGTTGACACCCCTTTTCTTATACAATGGGCTATCCCGAGTGCCACATCAAGGACGACGATGCTAGCCTCGCGGAATATGACCATAGTGCGAGTACAACTGGGCTGTTCCCCGTATACATAACAAGTTCGATAACAAGCTTGTAATGTATACGGGGAACGGCCCGATTATACCTGTACTACTGTTGTACCTCTCGAGGCTAACATTGTCGCCCTTGATATACTACTCGGGATAGTTCATTGTGTAAGGAAGGAGTGTCAGTACTTTCTATGCAACAGACATGAAAATGCACAAATTGGTGAGGTCCCAATTTGGAAGCTTTGGGGAGTGTGGAGGTAGAGTCACTCCTTATTTTCTACTAGCAGGGCTACCCGGCGTTGCCCGGGGAAAAGGTGTAACGTGTTTCTATCAAAACATCTATCTCTTTACCCCTCTCTATCCGTCTTTCTATTTTTTTCTCGTTCCCCCTACTTCCCCCACCACCTCTTTTCCCCATTTCTTCTCCATGGACATACACACAAACGTAAACACAGAAAACTCTTCTTTATTTTGATTCCTCGACGCATAAAGGACGTAACTCCTTGATTAAAAAATCAGAATTAATTCCCATTAGTACATGAAAATGGCTGGAAAACCGACACCCCTGGCGAAATCTGTGCCAGTTTAGGGTCACAGAATAAATAATGTTTCAAAATTTTAGATATTATTCATTCCGAGCAACGCTGATCAAGAATATGCCAACTTTGTGGGTTTTTGTTTTGTAGTTTTGGACTTTTAGCTGGACACACACACACACACACACTCACACACACACACACACACACACACACACACACACACACACACACACACACACACACACACACACACACAACTGCCCTTCATATAATAGATTACTCTCAGGTCCACTCTGACCTGTAGTGGTAGTACATGTAAGGTTAAATAAAATCTATCAATTTATCTTCTTTTAATTACTATTAATATCGACCAAACTAAATATGTACACATACCTAACATTATATATATACAAGTAAAATACCCATCCCAGGCCGGGTATAAGCAATAAATATAGCATTAGTTTTAAATTTTAATGTTTTTTCTTTCTTTGGGGGGGGGGTATGATATGGCTTCGGTGGCACCCCCTAAATGGTAAAGTTAAAAAAAACATAATGTGACCACGTTACTTACTCTGTTGCCTAGAATACATATACTATAATTCATAATAAGTTCAATAGTTTAGGATTTTACTAAACACATGAATATTATTGACGCTCACTTGCGTACACCGATCCTTTTAAAAATGTATTGCTTTATATAGTTTAAAATTTGATGTAGAGCAATTCTTTTCTCTATTAAACTTTTTGTACACACACACACACACACACCCACCCACACACACACACAGATACACACACATATATATATATATATATATATATATATATATATATATATATATATATATATATATATATATATATATAACACTGGTGAAGCATAATTCTTTTCTGCCATTTTTTGATGGAGGATGTACACTAGTAAAAGGAATAAACACCTGGGCAGTAACCCTGGTAAAATACTCCAAACGCTTCATAAACTGGAGAAAAAAAACTTTGGAATCTGCATCAAAGATCAGGAAAACTACTGACTATACACGAGGCACTACATTTTTTTACCGACTCAATGTAAAAGGAAAAGAGCAGGAAGAGAACCCATAAACACCAAAGATTGCAGAAACGTCACATCTAAAGAAATAGAGAAATATACACGACAACATACAGAGATGCTGATTAATGTCGCCAAAGACTGCACAAAAGCGAACATTACAGAGAACAGTGAAACGGGGAAACAGAAATGAGAAAAGGATCATTGAAAAGAGAAATGTAATCGCTACTGACAGTCCCATAAAACAATGCGCTTAGAACAAGTTGGAAATACTGTTTTCACTCAGACTCTAGGAGAACACTACCTGTCATTGCCAGTGACTGATCACTCATGATGACTTATTTGAGAAGTCCTAGTGAGTAAATAATAATAATATTAATAATAATAATAATAATAATAATAATAATACCAAGCAATTACAGACCAATAACCTGTTTACCGACAATGTGGAAAATCCTAACAGCACAACTGAAACAGCTAATTTACGATTCCCTAAACAGTCGTGGGCTACTTCCCGAGGAACAAAAAGGATGCCGGAAAGGGAAAAGAGGGATGCATGATCTGTTATACATAGATCAAAAGATCCTGAAAGAAGTTAAAAGCAAGAAAAAAAACATATCTATGGCATGGATTGATTACAAGAAAGCGTATGATAGAATCCCTCAAGCATGGATAATTGAATGCTTAAAGATGTTCAAGATACCTGACAGAATTATTAATCTCATCAAAAAAGCAATGGAAACATGGAGATTAGAACTGACAGCTGGAGGACAACACTTGACGAACATAAAAATACAGAGAGGTATTTTCCAAGGAGACTCCCTATCACCACTACTGTTTAGCATAGCCATGATGCCACTCAACTACATACTCAGGAAATGTGATGCCGGATAATAATTCACAGGCAGAGAACAAAGAATAAACCATCTCATGTACATGGACGACCTGAAGCTATTTGCAAAGAGCAAAAAGGAAATGGAAAAGCTGATGAATACGACCAGAATCTTCAGTCAGGACATTCAAATTGAATTCGGAATGGAAAAGTGTGCATTGCTAGAGATTAAAAAAGGAAAGTTGGAGACGACTGAGGGCATGAAACTACCCAACCAAGAGCAGATGAGGGCGCTAGATGAACAAGACAGCTATAAATATTTGGGAGTTTTGGAAGCAGACACGATCAAATCAACAGAAATGAAAGAGAAGATTGGAAAAGAATACCCGAGAAGAACAAGAAAACTCTTAGAAACAAAATTATATAGCAGAAACCTAATCAAAGGAATAAATATCTAGGCAGTATCACTAATAAGATATTCTGGACCATTCATAAGCTGGACTAAAGAAGAACTTAAGAACCTTGACCAGAGGACTAGAAAATTAATGACTATGCACAACACCCTACATCCAAAAGACGATACAGACAGACTCTGCGTGAAAAGAAACAAAGGGGGAAGAGGACTGGTAAGTATAGAAGACTGTGTGGACGGCACTAAAAAAGAGCTGGAGAAATACATAAACCAGAACACAGAAAGGCTGATCACTGCAGCAAGAGACACCGTCCTAATGAACAACGTAGGAAGCATCGAAACTGGACACAAACAGACAAGAAAAGAAAAATGGGATGAAAAACAACTACATAGACGCTTCATAAGACTCACAAGAGAAGAAACCAACGAAAATAGCTGGGCATGGCTAAGAAAAGGAAACTTAAACAGAGAAACGAAATCTTTACTGATGGCTGCACAGAACAATGCAATTAGGACAAACTACATTAAAGCTAAAATAAATAAAACCTAGGAAAACAGTAAATGCAGACTGTGTGGACAAAGAGACGAAACAGTAAATCATATAATAAGTGAATGTAGCAAACTTGCCCCAAAAGAATACAAGAACAGACATGACTGTGTTAGGAAAGTAATACACTGGGAACTGTGCAAGCAATTGAATTTCGAATATACAGACAAATGGTACAAACATAATCCAGAAACAGTACTGGAAAACGAAAAACATAAAATCCTCTGGGATATGGATATACAAACAGACAAACTCATACAAGCAAGGAGACCTGATGTTATTATAATCGACAAGAAGGAAAAATCTTGTAAAATTGTAGACTTCGCCGTTCCAGCAGACCACAGAGTGAAGATCAAAGACATGGAAAAACGAAGTAAATACACAGAACTAGCCAGAGAACTGAAAGAAATATGGAGCATGAAGAAAGTTTGTATAATACCAATAATCGTAGGAGCACTAGGAACAATCCCAAAAATCCGGAGAAAAGACTGGGAGAAATTGGAATCAAAGGGATCATCGAAACCATACAAAGGACGGCAATGATCAAAACAGCTGCAATCTTAAGGAAAATCCTCGAATGCGGAAACCAACCCGCATAAGCTACAAAAGGTAACCAGTCACAAGGAATTTACAACAGGGAGAAAACAAAACCACACGAAGAACACCACAACATGAACCAAGGAACAGAAACTGCAAGAAACATCACTTCATAATCCCCCCCCCAAAAAAAAATTAAAAGATTAAAAAAGTTTAAAGAAAAAAATATATAAATAAATAAATTAAAAAAAAAAAAAAATTAATTAAAAAGAAAAAAAAAAATGGTGCCGGCCTAGGCTGACACCAGACAAAATATTTGTAGAGGGTCGAGGAGGATGAGAAGACCGAGGAGAGACAGCACAAACCAGACCTCCACTGGAAACGTGCGGAGAATGCTGGGACCTTGGGGAGGCTTATTGCCACTCATATTCCAGAGAAGACCAATTGTCCTTACCAGCGAGAAATCAATGGTAACAGGCTGTTGCGATACCGCATCGTTATCGAAAAAAAGTGAAGAATAGTGAAAATCTGGGGAGGCTTGTTGTTACTCAGACTCCAGGAAATACCACTGGTTGTTGTCAGTGAGCAATCACTGACGATGATATGTGTGAGAACTCCTAGTGAGTACAAATAATAATAATGATAATAATAACCAGTCACATGGAAGTAACAATAGGAAGAAAACAAAACCACAGGAAGACCACCCCCTTGTACGAACCAAGGAACAGAAACTGCAAATAAATATTATTATACATCTATTAATAATGTGTCTGTCTGTCTGAAGCCAGAAATTTACTCCTACTTTTATTACCAATCATCGTATCTATTAATAATGGAGATTATGATATCATCCTCCCAGGCATTACCTCCTTCTTTTTTGAGAGGTGTGGAGGTAGTGTCGTATCTGTTCTGTTGTCATGATACCATCCTCCCAGGCATTACCCCCTCCTTTTTTGAGAGGTGTCGAGGTAATGTAGTATGTGTTCTGTTGTCATGATACCATCCTCCCAGGCAATACCCCTCCTTTTTTGAGAGGTGTGGAGGTAGTGTAGTATCTGTTCTGTTGTCATTATACCATCCTCCTAAGCATTACTTTTTCCTTTTTTTTGAGAGGGGATGTAGTATTTGTTCTGTGGTCATGATACTACCTTCGTAGGGATTATCTTCTCCTTTACTTTTTTGAGGGGGGAGGTAGTGTACTATCTGTTCTGTTGTTATGATACCATCCTCCCAGGCAATACTGCCTTCTTTTCTTAAGGCGGGGGTTAATGTAGTATATGTCTTACCCTCCCTCTGATTATTAAGTATAACGTTCTATTTCGAAGGCACAAAAAGTTCTATTTCAAGAGAGAGAGAGAGAGAGAGAGAGAGAGAGAGAGAGAGAGAGAGAGAGAGAGAGAGAGACACACACACACACACACACACAAGACAGGGGCGCGTTATTTGATTAATAACATGTAAAAAACACATTCTCTGAGATTTATCGTACGAGTCGCTCAAAAATAATATATTTACTTTGATTTTTTTTATTAAAACGCTTTGGGTTTGTTTTTGTTTTTAAATCTTATAAGAAATTATGTTTTAAAGCACAAATTTATTGAATCAAATTGTTTAATTTAAAAAATAATTAATTTAAAAATTACTATTTTGTAAAAAAAACAAACATATTTTACTGAGCAATTAAATAACTGAACTTAGAATCGTGTTCACTGTATTTTATTTTTTTAAATTGTTGATTTTTTTTAGGTAGACTTTTTTTTTATTTGAAAAACTTCAAATATCATTATCTTTTTACGACCTTAAGTGAGTTTAGGATTTTTTGTTTTCGAAAAAACTGGGAAAAAGGCTGAGAGAAATTGGAATCAAAGAGAAGACTGAGATCATACAACGGACAGCAATGATGAAAACAGCTTAAATCTTAAGGACAATCCTTGAATGCGGAAACCAACCCACATAAGCTACGAAGACTAACCAGACACCTGCAAATTGCAATAGGAAGAAAACAAAAACACGGAAAGTACACCGCCACAAGAACCAAGGAACAGAAACTGCAAGAAGTTTAATAAAATACCCCCCAAAGTGAAAGCACCAGTCTATGCTGATACCACGCAAAATAGTCGTGAAGTGTAAAGGAGGATGGAAAGACCGAGGAGGGAGAGCACTAACTAGACGTCCACTGGAAAAAATGTAGATAGTACTGGGACCTTGGGGAAGCTTATTGCCACCCAAATCCCAGAGGAGACCAATAGTCATTGCCAGCGAGAAATCGATGGTAAGCGTCTGTTGTTGTAACGCAAATTCATTTGCAGAAGTTATCGAAAGAAGTGGAGAGCACTGGAAATCTGGGGAGACTTGTTGTCACTCAGACTCCAGGGAACACCACTGGTGATTATCAGTGAGCAATCACTGATCTGATGTGAGAACTCTTTGTGAGTACATGATGATGATGATGATGATGCTGCTGATGATGATGATGGATAACTTTGGAATAATTACTTCTAAAAATAAAGTTTGCATTAAAGCAAATAATAAACAAAGATTTTCTGTTAATAATTAAATACATGCGTTTATTATTTTTTAAATAATTTTGTTGTTGTTGTTGTTGGTGGTGGTGGTGGTGTTGTTGTTTCTGTTTCTATTTACTTCCTCCCACGAGAGCAGAATTAGGCACAATATTTAACGTGGGGAAAATCCAGCTCCCCCAAAAAAGGAACTCTGGACTGGAACAAAAAATTTAATTTTTTCGGTCTAGAAATATTTCTCTTCCACACAGTGAGGATAGAAAAACTAAGTGCAGCATCAGAACAGATACTACATTTTGCTCCAAGCCAAAATGCCAAGGACTTAACATGTTTGTAGTGATGATGATGATGATGATGATGATGATGATGATGATGATGATGCATATAAAGCCATCTACTGTATTTCTGTCACATATTTCTGCACTGATGCTAGCCACGTAAATTTATGATTCCGCCAGTCTTAAAAGGCATGGTTAAGGCGAGGGCGGAGGAGAGAGGAGAGAGGAGAGGGAAATCGTGGAGGAAGAATGGTATTTCGCCATGACATTATCCCCCTCCCCCTCCCTCTCTTCGATTTTCGGTAAGGCATCATCATATTTCATATCCCTACGCAGCGACAGCAGTTCCCGTGATGTAGATTCATATTTTATTGAATATTGTCTTTTTTTCTCTCTCCATAAACATATGTATATATTATCATATATCATATTTATGATAATAATAATGAATTTTCCAATCGAGTTTAGCGACACCAGCTGCAGTGAGTTATCGATACATATTTATATTTATATTTCAGAATAAATATAAATAAAATACCGATACTGTGAAATATGAACATTTCGATCGTAACATCAATAATAACAATATGAAATATTTATTATAAGTAAATATTAGAATATCGCATGCCGTTATATACATAGCATATAACACTGTGTGTGATGCGATCTTGTCTCCGACCTTATGAAAATAAAATGTAAATGTCGCATAACGAATATATATATATATATATATATATATATATATATATATATATATATATATATATATATATATATATATATATATATATATATATATATATATATATGTGTATGGTGGAAGGGCTGTCATCTAATAGAAAGAAATAATATTGTGCCCACGATACGAGTATGTTAATACAAAAAGATCCTTCTCACCAGCTCAAGTAACAACACATTTTAAAAAAAGATTTGAAATAAAACTTAAATTATATATATATATATATATATATATATATATTCGTAGAATTTGGTATATTCGGACTACTGTTCTCATCTTGGTTTTTTTTTATCACAACGTTTTGACCGATGTAACCTCCGACCTTCTTCAGGTGTACTTTGTCGAACTCGGGAATCTTTCTGTCGAACTCGGGAATCTGGACAGAATTTCGAACGGAACCCTTTATTTAATCCACAGAGGTAGCATGCTCTCGTTCCATCTGTCATGACTAGGAAGAAGTCTTCAGTAATTCGCAACACACACACACACACACACATATATATATATATATATATATATATATATATATATATATATATATATATATATATATATATATATATATATATATGATTGGTTAACTAGCAAGCCATGTATATAAAAACACCTGACAAAAATAACTCCATGCATTTAGCCTGAAGATTCCCCCCCCCCCGGGGATGAAACGCGGGAGCCTCTGTGTAGCTTGATTGCCATATATATTTTCATTGCTTACTATATATATATATATATATATATATACACACACTAGAAGAATACCTGTACCAGGTAAAAGTAATTCCCCGAAGAGAACAGTTTTGCAATACTTTTATCTCCCGTTACGAATGTTATAAAATTAAGATATAATGATAATTAACCTTATGTCAAAAATCCTTATTCTAATTTTGATCAAAATCCATTACATAATTTTGCTTCCAGAAGATGTCTGAAATTGACGGCTCAAACTCAAGGGGTCTCAGGAAGAAACTGAAACAGGGAATCTTGCTTAATTCGTATCTATGGATCAAATTTAATGCAAATCTGATATTTTTGACTTTTTAAATGAGAAGTTTGTGCTCATATTATGTCCCCTAAAAATCTATTCTCTGATGCTAACTTGCCCTCTGACTTCATGGAAATAATTTAATGTGAATTTCGTATAGCATATATATATATATATATATATATATATATATATATATATATATATATATATATATATATATATATATATATATATATATATAACTCAATGTGTGTGTGTTTTTGTGTAACCTATAGAAAGTAAGGTTAAAGAATCTATATAAAATCTAAAAGTGTATTCTGATGTAAAATTAACCGGAAAAGATACTGGGCGTGTTTTTAAATCTCTAAGTGCACCCCTAAGAGGGCTATGAAACAGATTTCGTCAGGGGGGGGGGCTAGTTTTTCAGCAAAAATTTGAAAGGAAAATACTGTAATTTCAATGTATTCTTTCCGGAAACGACTCAGCATTTTCTTTCAAAATTATTTAACATTTCTGAAGCTTATCTTCGAACAAGAGGAAGGGGGGGGGGGCTATACTCGAAAAGGGTAGTTTTAGTAGTGCTCTGGAGGCATCCGTAATTTCATTTGGGTTGTTTCAGTAGTGCTCTAAACGGGAACAATAAATGTGAATGTTAACTTAACAAATTTAGAATTGTTTAGTTGAGAATATCCCAGACTGAAAACATCGAGTATGCGATTTCGATTCTACTCCACCCCCGATTTAAAAAAAAATATATGAAATCAAAGAATATATTTTCTTTTTTTTTAATATAATAAATTTAAGTGAAGAATTTTGGTATATTTAGGACGTAACGCATCTCCGTCTGTTTGCCTCTCTTTTTCTCAATCTCTCTTTCTCGCTATCTATCTATCTATCTATCTATCTATCTATCTATCTATCTATCTATCTATCTATCTATCTATCTATCTATCTATCTATCTCTTTCTCTCTCATATATATATATATATATATATATATATATATATATATATATATATATATATATATATATATATAAAGTGGTCTCTTCCCCCCCCCCCCTGTACCTTTGGTGAGAGTAAGAAATAACCACATGCATAATACACTACTAAAATACCCACTGCAATACTCTTATTCACTCAAGCGTGTTTGCAGAAACTCTCGCTTAATTTCTTCAACATATAATAATCATTATATTTATTCCTAGATCATTCACTCTCTCATCTGCAACTTCCACAGAGAGAGAGTGGTCACTATACTCACTCACTGCAAATTATCTACTGTATCTGCCACTTATAACACCACTAGACCTTTATTTAATTCGGAACTGTTAAACAGAAACACCACCGAGTACATTCCGCTATTCTGAACACATAACATTATTACGTTACTGAATAACGGATTACATTAAAACAAACGTATCACGCGCAGCATAACAAAACCACTTCCAACTTTAGTAAGTACACTTCTTAATTATATAACATTAAAAATAAACATAACATAATAAGAATATTTTAATTAAAACAAAGTAATACATTTTCCATTCGTCAACATTAAAAATAGATTTCTTTCGGATTAGATATTATACGCGTTACGTCTTCGTTTTCATTACGGTTTCAAGATCGCTAGAATTATAAACGAACACATTGCCACATTACACAGACCATCATTCTTTCAACCGTAAGCACTTTCGGTGTTTTACAATGATTGATAATGATTGATAATTGCATATTCCTTACACCTTTTTCCATTAATAGACAGTACATTCGTAGTTATGACTTACCGTATGAATTAGAACGATTTAACTAAAATACTACTTCTCACTGAACATTTTTCTCAGTAGATATTATACACGTGGCCCATACCAAATAATCATAGTTTCGTCACTTGCTTCAAACAGTATTTAGTGACAAACACATCAGATTGGTTTTGCTTTTCTAGCTCCATACGAAATTGGAATTTATGTGACTAAAATCGTAATTACTCACCATCTTCATTTGCTACGATACCATCTTACTTTGGTAAGATATAATTTACGTGACTAAAACAGTAATTATTGACCATCTACATAGGAGACATTAAATACATTTTTTTCTTACTTAACTTTCTATTATTGTATATAAGGCTTCTTAAATCTTTCTTTATATGATTTCTCAATTTAGAACTATCCAAGTTACTTGACTCCCCACAAGAGCAGAGTTTGACACAACGTAAGTTCTTAATGTGGCGAAAATCCACCAACGTTTATTATATTTTCTAAAGTAACAACATAAATACAAATTGCCGCAGTCTAGAAGGATTTGCTTTCAATGACGGAGGAGAGAATAGATTACAGATCGAACAAATATCCTGGCTCGAAAGAAGTACCCTTTTCCATAATGAAGGAGGTATCCTTCTACACTGTGGCATTTTCTGATTTTTGTTCCACTTCGAATTAATCCTTTTTGTGGGTACATAGATTTTCCACAATCCATAACCGACATTTTTTCTAAACATTAAAAATATCCGATGTGATCTATTTGCGTTCTGTCGGCTGTTTACACATTTTAATTCATTCTTTTATATTTCACCCGGGCGACGGGTTCTGCTAATATATATATATATATATATATATATATATATATATATATATATATATATATATATATATATATATATATATATATATATATATTATAAAGGAGAACATTTCTCTGTCTGTGTGCATGTCTGTCTTTAAAACCGAAGACATACTAGGGAGTGTATCTTAAATATAAGTGTATTCACATGTATAATTGGCAAAGGAAGTAGTTCTGCGTCTCTAGCTGCCCATGAACGGAGCTAATGACACTTTTATAACATGTTACATAATTAAATTAGTCGATTTATAAGCGTTAGGTTAAAAGTATTACCATATATTTGAATAGCTCAGCTGGTAAGATATCTCGCTGACAATATCAAAGTTAGAGTAAACTCTCCTTAATATGATGTATGTTGCATATGATGCCATCCCACAATCTAATCTGGGCATAGCCGTGTCACCCTGCTAGTATATATATATATATATATATATATATATATATATATATATATATATATATATATATATATATATATATTGTCCGGGTGGTAAATTTCCGTTGAAAAGAAGTCAAATGAATTGTAGAATGTGAAGAAAACTCTTTGCGTGGGAGCAGTGTGGAGAAAGTGCTCAAAATATAGGTGAGTCCAGACGCACTTAAAGAGGATTGAAAAGGGAGAAATTGGCCTTTGTTTTTTTCGAAAGCCAACTTATCCATCTGTATTTCTCCTCTGATGATAAGATTTCGATCTTTGAAAAGCCTTGGCTTAAGGAAAGAATAATAGACACTAGTTTATTACTGAATACATCTTGCATTGAACAATTGAAATTTGAAATAAATTTGGACAATCGTCGCATATTTATCACTCTTTTTTCTTCTCTCTCTCTCTCTCTCTCTCTCTCTCTCTCTCTCTCTCTATATATATATATATATATATATATATATATATATATATATATATATATATATATATATATATATATATATATATATAGCCACGGGCGCGTGTTTCGCCGTCTACAGCTTTTCAGCGTGGCCGAACTTTTGCTGAGATTCAAAACCGCGATCACAGTTTAAAACTTTTTTTTTTAACATAGTTCACCCTAAACAAGGCAGACCGCCACTGTAGACGTAAGGGGATACTGAGAAAAAGGGTGTGAGTTTTTTAGGGAGGGGGGGGGTCAACCTAAATCGGGAGCTGTGCAGCGAGATGTCTGTTTACATTAGTTTTAAATTTATGCATGTCAGTAACGTCAGGAAAACAGGGAGGGAGTTCCAGAGTCCAGCAGCACGAGGAAATAACCTTTGGAGTAGAAGGCTCTTCGGCATCTGGGAACCTCCACAGTGAATGGATGGGATTTGGTAGATTGTCGGGTAGGTCTAGTGAATTTGCGTCGTGGGGGCACCAGAGCAGCAAGTTCATCAGAGCACAGTCTATTGAATTACTTGTAAAACAGGCACAAGGAAGCAACATTGCGGCGGTGGGATAGGAGCTGGAGCTTGGTGGATAGTGAAAGACCTATCAAGTTGACGACTCTTTTTTTAACCTTGTCTAAGAGGGAGAGACTAGTGGATGATACACCAGCCCAGATGTGGCATCAATACTCCATGCATGGGCGGATGGTGGCTTTGTAGAGATATAGGATAATGTCAGGTGAGAGAAGTTTTGCTAGCACGGTAGAGGGAGCCCACCTTCTTTGCTGCAGTCCTAGCAATGTCTTCAATGTATTTGTTCCAATGCATGTTATCTCTGAAAGTTAGGCCGAGGAGTTTGAATGATGAACTCTCAGGTAGGATATTATTTGCCATGACAATCGGTGGTTGAAGAGGTTTCTTGTAGTTATTGAAGGAAAGTATCTTTGTCTTTGCGGCATTAAAAGTTACCATCCATTTTTTACCCCAATCCACTACAGACTGGAGGTCATTTTCTAAGGATTCAGCCATTGCCTCAGATATGTGCACGTCAGTTTTGCCCACATGACGAGAGTAGAGCGTGGTGTCGTCAGCAAATATTCTTATCTCAGTCTTAATTACTGTAAACTGGCGCCCTTATCGATTAGGCTACAGAATCTTGCTAGAATTACTGGGCATTTTATAGCTCATAGAGCCTACACATTAATTTTGTTTGTTATTGTTTTGGCGATAGACGACGAAACGCGCGTCCGTGGATAATTATTTTATAAATAAAATAATATTTAGACGTCCCAACATATAGAGTACGACAATGTAAGGGAGGTAACTCACTCATAGCATTCAGGTAATATGCTTCACCGTTGATAAGTGAACCTTGTGTCTACCGCCAAAACAATATCAAACAAAATTAATGTGTACGCATTTATGAGCGATAAAATGTTAAGAAATTCTGGCTAGATTCCGTAGCTTAATCGGTAAGGGCACCGGATTACAGTAACTGTGATCGCAGTTTCGAATCTCGACCAAAAATACAGCCACGCTGAAGAGCCATAGACAACGAAACGCATGTGCATGAATAATGTACGATAATGAAGAGTGGCAAAAATGAATCGTGGACGAGTCCATTGTGAGTGGGACGTCGAGAAAGAAAGAAAGCGACTTGATAAATGTTAAAAAGGAGAAGGTTCCGCAGTGCAAGCGATGCTTGAAAGGCGGCGGTTTCAGAAACGCGAAGGGCCGGAGCGCTTGATGATCGGAGTATCGAAGTACCGGAAGAATGGGAGTTTACCGATGTTTATGGCACCGATGAAGCTTTATTGGGTATGGTACCCAAGCCCGTCTTGCTGTTAGGCTTTCGTGTCCGCTGACTAAAAATGCGACTGATAAGCAAGTTGGTACCGTTGTTGCATATCCCTACTTGGGGCCGCAGCTTTTCTCGTTTCGTATACTCTTCCCGGAACGGGCCGTGGCAGTCCTCATTTAAACACTCGTCATTTTTTTAACATCAAAAATCATATAGTTTGCATACCTTTAAATTTCTCGTACCCTCTCTTCTTTCCTCGTCGCGTGGAGGGTGCGTGTTGTTCAGTGGTTGAACTCTTTCTTCTCTTCTGTACTGCCGTGAAGATCGCCGCTACAACAAAAACTTCATGACGGACTCCGAAGACAAACAATCCTTTTAAATTTCAATTCTTTTTATTACAGGCGTTAGTTATCTATCGGCTTGGAGATATTCACTAACATCGAGAGAGAAAGAGAGAGAGAGAGCAAATTACTTCTTTCATAATTAGTTATCAATTAATTCTTAACGATTCGTGGAGGGGGAAGAGATCTTTCGCTTGTATTTTCTTAGGGAATTATTTCCCTTAACTACGTCTGATAGGTTCGCCTCCAAAACCCAGACTGCTAAAACTCGGTTCTCACGAAGAACGAGTGACGTCACTGATCCGTCTGCTTCCCACGCAAAGGCTGGTGACGTCACAGAGCCTCTCGCAGGTGCACATTGACTCCTGATCCGAGGTCTCGTCACGCGGTGACCTTGTCACGTCTGTGATTTCCGACTGTGCGAACAGGCCCTATTCTGCACTCGACTGCACGGGTCCACCCGCGCTAATTAGCGCAAGTCAAACCGACGATTTCCAACAGATACGTCCATTCCCATAGAGCCATTATCCAACACTGTGAAGGAATCCTCTGACTTGTATTTCATCAAACAGACAATTAGAAGCGCTTGTGGAACAATTGCTTCAGTTCACGCTCGGATAGACAATCCAATCGGATGTATATATGAACGAGTTTTTAGCGGAAACCAAGTATGTGACCTCAGCAAGAAAAAGACTTTCACGAGACAAAAGTATGTCAAAAGATTTTTTTTTATATGTGTGTGCGTAGCCGGCGTAAACAATCCGGTGATGGGAAATAAAAGAAAACCAAAGATTTTCCATATACGTTCTGTTCTTTGTCATTCTTCTTGGATCTTACCGGGTACCCCTAAAGAACGGGTAATGCAACACACACACACATAATATATATATATATATATATATATATATATATATATATATATATATATATATATATATATATATATATATATATATGCTTTAATTGAATAGAAATAAATAATATTGTGTCCATGATATAGTATGTTAAAAGAAAAATAAGATTCTTTTCTCCAGTTCAAATAACAGCAAACTTTTTAAAGATTGGAAATATAAATCCAATAAAACACACACACACACACACACACACACACACACACACACACACACACACACACACACACATATATATATATATATATATATATATATATATATATATATATATATATATATATATATATATATATATATTAGTAGGACCCGTGTCCCAGCATTGACGAGGAACATTGATGAAAACCGAGAATCGCAATCCTCAGAAATAAATTGACCGGAAAAGACCGGAAAGCTTCTTTTACCCAAAACACTAAGTGTTTATCCACGATATAAAATTGATTTGTAAAAATGTATTTTTTTAGGGAGGATTATGGACTGACTTGTTTGCTTGGTCATGGTATATGTGTTTTTTTTTGGGGGGGGGGAGGCTTTCTTTTATTTTACAATTTAACAAAAGAATAAAAATAACTGACCTTTTAAAAATATCGAAATACATTCTGGTGGAATTAAATTTTGTAATGAATTAAATCGGAGGAGAACGAGAGATACTCACTGACTTGTTTGATTGGCCGCGATGTGTGTGTGTGTGTGTGTGTGTGTGTTGATAGGGCGGATGAAGGGCTTTGTTTTTAATTTACAAAGTAGAACTTGGTCGCAACCCCCAGAAGTAAATTGACCTGAAAAGAGTGGAAAGACCTTTTTCACCCAAAATTCTAATTTCCTATCCACGATATAAAAATATTTATGTGGATAAAAAGTTTCGGATGGAAGTCAAATGTGACTTTAGTCCGGTGTATCTAATAATACTCAAAGGCATTTCATGTTCGTACGTACGTTATCACCTTTCACACATTTAAAATCTATCTAATCATAAGCTAAGGCATTTAAAGTTCGTACGTACGTTATCACCTTTCGCACACATTCAAAACTTATTTAATAATACGCTGAGGCATTTAAAGTTCGTACGTACGTTATCACCTTTCACACACAGTTAAAATCTATGTAATAATATGCTAAGGCATTTCATGTTTGTACGTACGTTATCACCTTTCATAGGCATTTCATGTTGGTACGCACGTCCTCACCTTTCTCACACAGTTAAAATCTATATGATATTACGCTAAGGCATTTCATGCTCGTACGTACGTGCTCACCTTTCACACACACAAAATCTATTTAATAATAAGCTTCATGATTGTACGTATGTTATCACTTTTTACACACATTTAATATCTATATAATATAATAATAATAAGGCTGCCCGGGAGGAGAGTCTATTGGTAAACTAGGGGTTCGCAATCACTAACCTCACTTCTCCTAACACATCAACTCATAATATAATGGGCATTTCCTCTGTGCTTGTGTTTGTCTGCCTGTCTGCCTTGAAACGAATATCTAAATTTCTTTTAGAAATGGAACATATTGCATTAATACTAAATTAAAAAATACACAATAAATAAAAAGGACGTCACGACCGGAAATTAAAACCGAAACCTTGAGATCTTCAATCTAAAAGTGTATTCTTATGTAAAATTAACCGAGGAAGATAATGGAAGTATTCCCGAATCTCTAAATACACCCCTAAGGAGGCTATGGGGCAGATTTCATCAAGAGGATCGAGTTTTTTCAGTCATTTTTCATCAAATTTCAATGTAATTATGTAACAATTTGTAAATGCCGAGTCATTACACTCGGAAATAATTTTATATTTTATTTAACGTTTCTTAACGCCATTTCTCTTCGAATGGAGGGGGCTAAGAAACTCGGAAAGGATGGTTTTAGTAGTGCTCTAAAGGCAGCCGTAATTTTATTTGGCTGGTTTCAGTAGCGCCCTGGAGGCCTAAAAACCGGAGCAATAAATGTAAATGGCATATAGTAATCCAAAAATGCTAAACATCCTAGACAGAGCAGGTATGTTTAAAAGCAGCGTTGCCCGTGAGAAACAAATAATCTATCTTTTGTTAACTCAGCGTTACCCGGGAGCCATAATAAGAATAATTCAGTGATATCAGTTAATTCAAAGTGTCCAATACAATAGGGGTGTGCTTAGTCGGCGTTGACCGGGTGTCATAAATACCATAGATAGAGCAATCTTACATAGAGTAGGTGTTTTTAAACGTCATGTTGGCAGGAAGAAAGATTTTCACTGTATTTTATTATACTATTGTATACGAGAAAAGGAGCTCTGTTTTGCTCGGGAGTCAGTGTTCAATATCCTAGATAGAGCAGGTGTGTGCAATAATAAAATAGTACATTTTCAATGTGATATATGTCTGATGGGGGGAAAGAGAAGACAAGGAACTCAGCGTTTTCCGGGAATACACTAAAATAAATATAGGTTTCATTATATTATTAAGGGGGAAGGAAAAATAAGAAAATCGGCGTTGCTCAGGAATAAATTAAAACAAATATAGATTTCATAATTTTCTGAGGAAGTCGGTGGGAAGAAACTCAGTGTTGCCCGGGAACAATAACTTTAAACCTGAAAGCTCAGGTGAATATCTTACATTATTATTATTTTCAATACATTAAAACAACAGAGAGAAATGGGCTCGACGCAGGCGAAAGAGGGGCGAGGGAGAGGGGTGTGGAAAAACGGGGAAGGCAGAAAGAGAGAAAGATAGACAGACGAATTGAGATATAGAATAGATAGAAAGATAGAAGTTTTAATATAAAGAATTTTACACACACTTTTAACCTTTTCTATTTTGTTTTAAAAATTTGGAATTATCTTTGCTTTTGTACATTTAGTGTATATGAATTTTCATCTTAACCCTATTAAGGGCATATGATTTCAGTATACTGGCATTTTTCATGGAATGTCACTACCTTTGTAAAGGCTACGCCTCAATACAATGCCTTCTCATAACTGATATAGTTGGTAGTTTGACTAATCAAGGTATATGGTAAACTGAAATTAAAATGCCACCAACTAGACCCTAGAACCTCTATCTCTGCCAAAAATCAGCTGAATCCATCAAATAGTTGATGAGATACAGGGTGGCACATACGTACGTACGTACACACAGATAACATGATTTCATGATTGAACTTTCTGGATCTCTGGGTTGCCTTGACTAATGATGCTGAAATTCTACACACTTATAGAACCTATCAAATAAAAATTTTGTGCAAAGTTTTAACTAATTTGGTTTATTGGTTTTTGAGTTATGATTGGTCAAAGAAATGAGATTCTCAGCATAGGCCATTCGTGACGTCTATTCAGGGATAGAGCGCTCTCGCGCCTCCCTTGATATATATATATATATATATATATATATATATATATATATATATATATATATATATATATATATATATATATATATTCTAGCCTTATTCTACGAACTGCGTTCGATCCCATGCGACCGCGTACAACCGCCTCTCCTGCGCTGATGAGGTTAAAAAACCCGAAACGATATCGTCTGTAGGTAAAAACAAAACAAAATACTTTAATATTGAAAATATTCACAGTTAAAAAGCTCCTTTAAAGATTTAATAGTTCTAAAAGTGGAGCACCGTGAAATTGAGAAAGTTTGTTGTCATTTGCGATAAAGCTAGTTCCGCGCGAGGCAGCATGTACACTTCCTTCTGCCCCCCCCCCCCGACTAAGTGTATCATAATTTTAATTACTGTCTGAGCGTTTGTCTCGTGATTCCAGCCTGAAATCTACGAACTGCGTTCGATCCCATGCGACCGCCTACGACCGCCATTCCTGCACTGATGAGGGCAAAAATGTATATCGTCTGTAGGTGAGAAAAATGTACCCACATAAAATGTTATAAAGAGAGTTTATGCCAATTTTCAGTATTTACTTCAACTGTGTCCAATACGTGACTATATGAAAAAATATTTATGGCAATTTAGCTACGTAGGGAATTGTCAGGCTACAGACAGGTTCCGATTACGTTCGTCGAACCCTCTAGATTGTCTGCTGTTTACTGCCTGCTGTATTTACGCATAAATAGCATTTAATTTCTCCCGTATCACGTGATAATTTCCAATGTTCGTGGGGATAGAGTGAAAGTGTGCAAAGTCTTATTTGACTCGCCCTGTAACCGTCTGAAATTGTAATTTCCTATACTTATGAGAGCGTATGTAAGTATAAATAATTTAATATTGGTTTGCAAATATTATATATATATATATATATATATATATATATATATATATATATATATATATATATATATATATATAGCAATAGATAAAGTGAAAGAATAGAATAAGGTGCGAATCAAATTTTATTACAGTTCAATGTTCAGGCAAAGTTCTTTAAAGTCCTTAACTCATGAGTTTTCATATGATTTGTTTTCCCTATCGTTTTCTTATCGTTTTATTAATTTGCATACACCTTAAATACACTTTTCACTGCTATCTACTGCATCGATAGCAAACGAATTTCCCGCCTGGATAACTTTTTGCATTTTTGGACCAACATTAACCATTTGGATTTTTACTTAATCAACCTCTTTGATGTCTTGCCTGGAGCTATTTTAAACTTGTTGACGTGGATGAACTGTATAGGTTTACAAAAAAGTATGTTTTGGGCCGATATATTTGATGTTTTATATACCTTTATGTATTTATATATATATTTTTTATATATTTTCAAAGTTTAATTTTATTACCTGCAGTAATGTCATTGCAGTAATGGTCCTCTGAGGAGAAGATTTTCTTTGAAAACTCATGAGTTAAGGACTTTAAAGAACTTTGTCTGAACATTGAATTGTAATAACATTTGATTCGCACCTTATTTTATTCTTTCACTTTATCTATTGCTATTAATGCTCTATCCAGTATATTGAGCTTTATTTTTATCCGGATGTTTACTAATTAAAGGTATTAGTTGCCTCTTATATCTTTTGTTGTATTAACCGTATATATATATATATATATATATATATATATATATATATATATATATATATATATATATATATATATATATATATATATAGGGCGTTACGGAGCCATCCAAAATGGAGCGCGCTCCAGGAGCACGCTCCTTTTTGCTGGAGCGAAGAAGAGGAGGGCTCATTTTATATTCAGCGGGAGTGGAGCGGGAACAACTCCATTTGGGACTAAACAGCGGTGGTTTTATCGCTCGGTCCTCCTCGCTCCAAAATTATTTACTTTTTTTTCTTTTAAACATTAGTTTTTTATTTAGCAATAAAAAGGAAAAGAAAAGAAAGTCTTAGAGTTTACTCTGAGTTATTTAAAAAAATTATATCTGGTAAATGTATATGAGATAGGGAGAGAGGGAGAGAGAGGGAGAGGGAGGGAGAGATAGGGAGAAAGAAGGAGAACATTTGAAGTTCTCAGATTTTTACATCTATGTGTTAAATTTTTTATGGGACAGTTTTCTTAAGGCAGACAGACAATTTGGTACCAAATGTCTTTAAAGAGCCAGTGAGTCTATAGATGTCTTTGAAGTTATTTTCTTATAGATTTGAACTTTTTTGTATTTATGGTAGGATGTTTATTGTGATTGAATAAATAGGCCAATTTTTCTTTTAATTCGTGTTTTTAAATAAAGAATTTTAGGTTCAATTATACTATAGGGGCCGTTTGATTTTCTCGCCCACTTCGCTCGGTATTCACCCAAATATTGGATGAAATCGATTTTTTGGGTGAAATGGTACATTTTGTCCTGACAAAAAATTCTAATTTATTTTTTAGCATATATCAAATTGAACTTTTATGCCACATTTTTACCCGTCGTCTTCGGCGACATTTTGTTATTCTTAAATTCACGACTAGTATGTTTAACCTTTTCATGTGTGCTTTTAAATTCGTTAAATTCCGTTAAAACTTGCTTTTGTAAATAAAATGTTCAAGGTTTTTTTGGTGTGTAATAAAATGTTAAAGCAGTAAAAATATCTTCAGTCCAAGGAAAAAATATATTTAGTCCAAGGAAAAAAACAATAAAAACCAACATAGCCGCCAGCGATTAAAATCTGGAATTAAAATTAGATTCTCAACACTTTAAAAAGTAAATGAGAATTTTATTTCAGGACTAAAAATACAATTAAGACAAGCAATCAGTTTCATCCTAAATTTGGGCGAATACCGAGCGAAATGAGGGAAAGAAAACAGCGGCCCCTATTCTACAATTAAACCAATGTTTAAACATAATTAAATTAAAGAAAATATCTTAAATTTTAATTTAAAAAGAAAATAATTAGACTTTCTGACTAATTTTTTGTTTTTTTAGAACCGAAAGTAGATTAAATAGCTTTGTTTATCTTAAAAAATCTATTATCGAATATTAAAAATGTAAACAGTTTGCTTTTGTTAGAGATTTCAAATATAGACGTTACACCTTTTTTTTCAAATTTTCAATTTCAATAAATGTTTTTACCCGACCTAGGAAAACTTGCTCCAGTTAATATTTTTATTGGGGGGGGGGGGGGGGGGGGGGGGATTTGACCCGATAATTTTTCAACTCCCAAGGTCTAGGCCAGATATTTTGTATGCAATTTTAAGACATTAAATGGATCTCTGAATTGATAATTAATTGATATTTTTGGGGCAACTTATGAAAAATAATTTTTTTATTCAATCTTTAAAAGATAAACTTCATTGGGGGTTTTTCGCCCCAAATTGTACTATAGAAAAAATAAATGGATAAATCGATTTGTTTGGAA
>OY744539.1:8190106-8197606 GCA_963556195.1 Sepiola atlantica | reverse complement strand
TCTCATCCTCCATGTCTGTCTGCCTGTCTGTCTCTCATATATATATATATATATATATATATATATATATATATATATATATATATATATATATATATATATATATACATATATATATATGTATAAATAAAAGAGTGATAAACATGTACGAATGTTCAGATTTATTTCTAACTTCGATTGTTCAATGCAAGGTATATTCTGTAATAAACATAATTTTATTATAGAATATACCTTGAATCGAAGTTTGAAATAAATCTGAACATTCATACATGTTTATCACTCTTCTTTTATCTATCTTCATAATTGCTCTATCTCGTATATTGAGCTTAAACCATTTCACTATAGGTTCTATCTACTAAAAGTTTACTTTTAGTTTCATATTTGATATATATATATATATATATATATATATATATATATATATATATATATATATGGGAAGAGAAGGATGAAGGTAATCCGACGTGATGGTAAAATGAAAAAGGAAAACCAAAAAAAACTGGATGTTTTTTTATGTGTACATCAACGTTTCGTCTTTATTTATAAGACTTCATCAGGATGATGATATAGGGAAAAGATGTCATGCAAGCACGGATACATGTAGGGTAGACATGTTGGGAAGAAAAATAAAATAAAATACGCTGCTAGTATTTTTCATTTTATTTTATTTTTCTTCCCAACATGTCTACCCTACATGTATCCGTGCTTGCATGACATCTTTTCCCTATATCATCATCCTGATGAAGTCTTATAAATAAAGACGAAACGTTGATGTACACATAAAAAAACATCCAGTTTTTTGGTTTTCCTTTTTCATTTTACCATATATATATATATATATAGAGAGAGAGAGAGAGAGAGAGAGAGAGAGAGAGGGAGAGAATTATGGAAATAATGCCCCAACATGATGGAAAATGAAAAAGGGAAATACCAAAATTATTTGTATATTCATCAACGTTTCATCTTTATTTCAAGACTTTCTCAGTAGGATTGATTTGAAAAAATAACGTACAAGTACAATATTTCAAAACGCACCACATATTTTCCTTGTTCATTTTCCCTATATATATATATATATATATATATATATATATATATATATATATATATATATATATATATATATATATACATATATACATATATATATATGAAAAAATGTTTATCTGTATATCGACGTTTCTTCTTTATTCCAACACTTTCTTAAGATAACGGTCAACAAATATATATTACTAATTCATTGAACAGAACAGTTTTGGATCACCTTTTTAGGAGAGGGGGATATTTTTTTGAAGGGAGTTAGTGATTTTGGTTTCTAGAGCATGAAATTAGACGTTAAATTAGAGTTATTCCCCCTTATATGAAAATTGAATCAGATTAGTAAATCTTGTTTTGCGATTGAGGAGGATTTACCCCTCTTGGTTTTAGGAGAATTCCACTATTATATTCTAGTCAAATCGACATTTATGGATGGTTAATTTTGCAATATGAAAAGATGTTGAAAATTATTTGCTATTTCGACTAGTTATTTTTTTCAGAAAAAATTAGGCATCATTTATTAAAATATAATATTTCAAATAACTTTTTATAAACTGGAACTATATGCGTACTTTGAAGAGTGAATCAATCTTTTTAAATAGATATATACATTCGACTCTTGAATCTAATTATTACATACCGACATAAAAAAGAGAAACAGTATTAAAATTAGAGAATAAGGTATCTGGATTTTGCTGAATATTTTTTTAATGCGTTTGTGATCACTTTACAATTCCATTGTTAACTTGACCTATCACGAATTGACGAAGAATTGTTTTTATGCTGATAAAAACATAATTTAAAATAGATTCTGAAATATATGTACACCATAATATTTGTTGATGTTCATTTTTTGGGAGCATGATTACAATATATTGATTATGTCATCAATTTTGTATTCTACTGAGTTATAATATATATATATATATATATATATATACATATATATATATATATATATATATATATATATATATATATATATATATATATATATATATAACTTCTTTGTAATATAACTTAAAGAAGAAAATACACCCTTTACCATCAAATGGAAAGTAATTGAGAGAAAACCATCCTTCTCTCCAGGCATAAATAAATGTCCTCTATGTGATGCTGAAAAATAGCACATTTCAAGGGCCATCATTGATCCGAATACAGCCTGTTTGAATATCCGCGATGAAATCTTTAAGGGGTGTATCCACAAGAGACAATCACTACTCATAAACTGGACTGACCGATTCACATAAGCCTAGCTACCCCCCTCTGCCCCCATCATTACTAATATAAACAAATTAAAAAATACGAACAAACCCCCTATCAACCCATATCCACATTAATTTTCAAGAGCAAAAACTTCGACTTTCACTAAAATATTTCTCTAGTCATTATGAGGATATACCACCATTTCACAATTTATTTATCAGTCATTAGACTAATCTAACAAATCCATTTAAACGACCTCAAAACCATTTATAATTCAAACAGTTACCTCCCTTAGACCCAGTGATTTATTTATTCAAATTACTTCAGGTTGTCTAAAAGAATTTAAACACAAAATTAACTAACGGTTTTCCCTTAAACTTTTTTTTGTCTCTTCCTTTTTCTCCCTCCTTTTAGAACGCACATCTTCAAACCCCAAAACAGTAACGGCCAATGATACAAATTCATAAAATTGGCTCACGGGAATTATATATAAACTTTTATATTTTTATATTTTTTATTTCCCTTCTTTCTTTTTTATTATATATATTTTTATTTTTATTTTTTATTTTTTATTTTTAAAGTTTTATTTTTTATGTTTTATTTTTATTTTTTATTTTTTATTTTTTAAGTTTTATTTTTATTTTTATTTTTATTCTCTTTTATTTTTATATTCTTATATCTCTTCAAATCTCCTTCGGTTTTAAATCTCAACCGTTCCATTATACTAAAAGTAAATTCAAACAAACATACACAACACGCTGAGTAAATAACGCGTCCCAACGAGAGTGTCACGTGACTTCATATTTCCGAAACAGATGACAACAGAAGCTGAAGAGAGCCGGATGGCTAAGACTTTCCGTGCTTGAAACCGACGGTACGAATGTTGTACTAATTTTTCTGTACCAATATATATATATATATATATATATATATATATATATATATATATATATATATATATATATTATATATATATATATATTATATATATAATATATATTATATATATAATATATAATATATATATATTATATATATAATATATATATATTATATATATATATAATATATATATATATAATATATATATATATATAATATATATATAATATATATATATATATATATATATATATATATATATATATATATATATATATATATATATATATAGAGAGAGAGAGAGAGAGAGAGAGAGAGAGAGAGAAGGAGAGAGAGAGAGAGCGGATAAAACGAACGATTATTATTAAGCAAGAAAAATATTTATTTAAAAATCGATGACATCATAAAGAATGAATGATAACTTTTGGCAACTTAAAAAGTGTATCTTATTTTGCTATTTTGTTTAATTTTTCAGTCTGTGGGTTTGTCCTGTACAGTTCTAGGAGGTCAACCATCTCAGGCTTTGCCTCCCCTCATTGGGGTGGAGTAAGTTTATCGCTTACTGCCTGAGGCGCCCCCTACCGAGGAATGCCGACGAGGCTGCCCAGGCATTTTTTGTAGGCCAGAGTGCTTACCTTCTCGGGCGCTGGCTTTTCAAATCCCACTTTCCCTACCTTGTGTCACATATTCCTGCTGTGGGAAGTAATTAAATATCGCCTCATGAAGACGGTCGAGAGACCGAAAGCGCTCGAGGAATGGCCCACGATACAACGTTAGGTGCCATACTTCACCAATTAACACCAGAAAACCGACGAATCTCTCGTCGCGTCGAGAAATTTACAAGAAAGATAGCGAAGAGAGAAAACTCCGTGGTCTTCAACGACGCGTGTTTAATAAATGACTTGCTGCCGAAATTATATATATATATATATATATATATATATATATATATATATATATATATATATATATATATATATATATATTATGAAAAATATATAAATGTTTATATCTTTTCTCTATTTATTTCTTATTTGTTGACGTATAGGAATACAAAATGTCCTTAAAGTAAAATCTTTTTTCTAAAAGAACAAAATTGATATATATATATATATATATATATATATATATATATATATATATATATATATATATATATATGTATGTATACATATATATATATGTATATATATGTATATATATATATTCCATGAAAAATGCCAGTATACTGAAATCATATGCCCTTAATAGGGTTGAGATGAAAATTCATATACACTAAATGTACAAAAGCAAGGAAATCCCCAAATCTTTACACTTTTATTGTCATTAATTAAGGATATGACTACATATCAACCAAACTATTTCATTATCACATCACTACAGTATAAATCTCTATGCATGAGTGGATGAAGTGTGTGAGGTGCGCTGAAGAAAAATTCCTACCAGTAAAATACATAGCCCTGTTGTGCTCGCATACCCTTAATGACAATAAAAGTGTAAACATTTGGGAATTTCCTTGCTTTTGAACATTTAGTGTATATGAATGTTCATCTAAACCCTATTAAGGGCATATGATTTCAGTATACTGGCATTTATCATGGAATGTCACTACTTTTGTAAAGGCTATGCATAAATACAATGGTCATTTTAAAGGCTTTTTTGAATTTTCTGGAAAACTGAGGTATATGGTAAACTGAAATTAAAATACCATCAACTAGACCCTAGAACCTCTATCTCTGCCAAAAATCAGCTGAATCCATCAAATAGTTGATGAGATACCGGGTGGCACATACGTACGTACGTACACACGGATAACACAAAATCATGCCTGACCTTTCTGGATCTCTTGGTTGCCTTGACTAATAATGCTGAAATTCTACATACTTATAGAACCTATCAAATAAAAATTTTGTGCAAAGTGTTTACTAATTTCGTTCATTGGTTTTTGAGTTATGATTGATCAAAGAAATGAGATTTCTAGCATAGGCCGTTTTTTAAGTCTATTAAGGGAGAGAGCGCTCTCGCGCCTCCCTTGATATGTATACATATATATATATATGTATACATATATATATGTATATATATATATATATATATATATATATATATATATATATATATACATACATACATATGTATACATATGTATGTATATATATATATGTATATATATATGTATATATATATATATATATATATACATATATATGTATACATATGTATATATATGTATATATATATACATATATATGTATACATATGTATACATATGTATGTATATATATATATACATATATATGTATACATATGTATGTATATATATATATACATATATATGTATACATATGTATACATATGTATATATATATATATATATATATATATATATATATATATATCATAGGAAATAACACAGGTCAGAAACATGTATGCAAAATTCTAACAAGCAACGTTCCGCAACGCAATGCTCTCCATGTTAGCGAATAAAGATGAAGATAAAAACGTGTTTGTATATAAAACTTGTTTGTATATAAAACTTGCTTGTATATGGCAAAGGAGCGCCCGTTGGATAAAAACGTTATATAAAATATAATCAATTAATTTGACATTTTTCTTACATAAAATCTGTTGTAAGGTCGCTAGAAAAATGGCTGGATCATTCTACCGCTCCAGGAAGTACCCCACTGCTGACGCAATCTTCTACCTGTATAAGAGTCAAATAGTGCTAAGATAGACAACTGTTTGATACTTTTAATTACAATTATAGCGAGTTGCAGAATTGGTACTAGTTTATAGAGTTCTAATTTTTTAAATTATTTGTCGCTGTTAAATTTTGGTTTTAGTTTTAATGGAACTCGATATAAGTCTTCCAGTTCAGGCCTGGAGTGAAGGTCAGTCATAGAAACTTATAAAAGCAGGTGGCTTCCCCAAGGAAATATTATGGAAATATTCATTCATTTCAAATGGGGCAAAGTAAGGATCCGAGCGTTGGTGGTGAAAGGATAAGAGTTATGTTTTAGTTGTATAAAAATTAACCAGCAACCCTTTTTCACCATTGCACGACGTTCTCCAGGCCGGAACAGAGAGAATCAGAAAGATCGTGATCATTAATGCTCTTCGAAGTGCTGCCATAGATGGTTGTGTCATCTGCATAAATGGCAACGAATGATCTTAGAATATAATTTAGGAGATCATTTATGAAGATCAGAAAGAAGGCCGGGTCTAGAATAAATACTTGAAACACGCCGGCATTGATACTATGTGTATCAGACTTCTGCCGATCAACGACTACTTTTATAAACATATCAGAGAAAAAGGATTCGATGTTCGAGAGAAAGTTTCCAGATATTCCTTAGCTAGCACGCTTGTGAAGCAACACCCTATCGAAGGTCTTTGATATATCAAGAGCTATTACTCTAGAAACGCGGTCCCCGTCAGTAGATTCACTGATCCTGTGTTATATTACAGTCAGCACATCAGCTGTTGATCCCACAGGACGAAATCCATATTGCTTGTATACTGTTTTTGCTAGGTGGTTGCTTACCAAACTACTAACATTAACAACATTAATAATACAAATGATAATAATGTACATGAATGCTCTTATATAGGATTAACGTCATCTAAAATAAAGCTAAGAATTTCAACATATATATATATATATATATATATATATATATATATATATATATATATATATATATATATATATATATATATATATATATATATATATATATAATATTTGTTATTGTTTATTATCTATGTACGTATACGTTTCGTCCTTTTTCAATCGGGACTCATCAGCATAGAGATATGACTATTCACTACCGGTCATGCGATTCGAAACCCCGGACCTCAAGTATTTTTCAACTCCAGTCCGACGTCGCTAATCGCTGGGCCAATTGTAAACAGCGAATAAACTATGATAATTTTAACACTTTAACGGCGGCTTTGACCTCGAGGCATTCTACTTCTATTAAGGGAAGGAATGATGCATTATAAGCAAGTGACGTCATGCTGTGTTAATACTACCAATTACAGTGCTCTACTTTCAAGGAGCGACAAATAATAAATATTTGTTATTGTTTATTATCTATGTACGTATACGTTTCGTCCTTTTTCAATCGGGACTCATCAAGTGGCAATTTGTGATCGGAGTTCACGCCCGTCGACAGTCGGGAATTAGCTTCCTTCACTGAAGATGCGTAAGCATGAAACATCGATATCTGTAGGTAATAAATAATTTATATATATATATATATATATATATATATATATATATATATATATATATATATATATATATATATATATCTCAATTTAAAACAGATTTCTTTGACCTTTATCGCGTTTAACCCTGGAATTTTATCC
>OY744539.1:8180106-8185106 GCA_963556195.1 Sepiola atlantica | reverse complement strand
TAACCTTATTCCGTATAAGCCACGGCCATGTTTGCACGTATCTATCTATCTATCTATCTATCTATCTATCTATCTATCATATATATATATATATATATATATATATATATATATATATATATATATATATATATATATATATATATATATATATAGAGAGAGAGAGAGAGAGAGAGAGAGAGATAGAGAGAGAGAGAGAGAGAGAGAGAGAGAGAGAGAGAGAGAGCGAGAGTTTGGAGATATGGGGTTAACAGCTCACGGTGTCTGACAGTTTCTGGTCTCGCTTTCTTCCGATCATGTGATTAACTGTCTTGTTTTCGATTTTGGAATTTATGTCAGAAGATCGTCTTTAAGAAATTAATTTTTTATATTATTATAAATATATATATATATCTATATATTCTAAAGATATTTACAACCTGTACACACGCAAACACAAAAACACTTTATATATATATATATATATATATATATATATAGTTTTGGAAGTTTCTCAATGACTGAAAAAATTCTAAGCGACATCCAAATAACTGTCCAGGATGTCGCCAAACTTATCAAGAATCTCGATACCAACAAGGCAACTGGTATTGACAACATTCTTGTCGTAGCAATAAATTGCAACCGAAACTAGCTCCTATCCCTACAAAGCTGAGAATTGCTTTCAATCACCTTAGAAGACTTCGTTGGTTTTCCCGATATTTAAAAAAATACCGGAGATCAAACTTCTGCATGTCAGTACAGACCAATCAGTCTCCTCTGCGTCATGAGTAATTGCTTGAATCGATAATTAATGAAAAAAGTTGTCAACCATATCACCGAACACAATCTTCTCAGTGACAAGCAATATTGATTTCGTCCTGCAAGATGAACAGCTGATGTGCTGACTGATATCGCACAGGATCAGTGAATCTATCGATAGTGACTTCGTTTCTAGGGCGATAGCTCTTGATATATCAAAGGCCTTCGACAGGGTTTAGTACAATGGTTTGTTCCACAAACTTGTTAGCTAGGGAATATCTGACAATGTCCTCTCAACCATCAAATCTTTTCTTTCCAATAGATCTATAAAAGTAGTTATTGATGGGCAAAAGTCTGATGCACACAGTATCAATGTCGACGTGCCTCAAGGATCCATTCTGGACCCAACTCTCTTCTTTATTTTCATAAATGATTTCCCAAATCATATTATGAGATCATTAGTTTATATCTATGCAAACGACACATCTATCTATGGCAGCACTTCAAAGGGCATTGATGATTACGATCTTTCTGACTCTCTCTCTCTCTCTCTTCTGACTTGGAGCATGTGGTGCAATGGGTGAAGAAGTGGTTTGTTACTTTTAACGCCTCTAAAACCAAGCTTCTCTCTTTTCTCCACCAACGCTCGGATCCTCACTTCTCCCCAGTCGAAATAAATGGGTCTCTCCTCGAGGAATCCCCCACCCCTTTGATAAGCTTCTAGGGCGGAATTTCACCCCAGACCTGAAATGGAAGACTTACATCAAATCTGTTGCTAAGGTTGCTGGAAAAATGTATGGATCAATCTACCGCTCTAGAAAATACCTGGCTTCTGATGCAATCTTATACCTGTATAAGAGCCAGATTCACCCTAAGATGAAGTACTTCTGTCATATAAAGGGAGGTACTGATCAGAGCACCATTTGTTGTCTTGACAGAGTACAGAATCGACTTTGCAATCTCGTGAGGAATGATCTCTTCTCGTCTCTGCAGCCTCTTTTACACAGAATAGATGTTGCTCGCCTCGCTCTACTGTTTCGCTGTGTTCATGGTAAGTGCTCTGCTGAGTTCTGATCCCTTTTTGTAAAACATTCACAGCAAGAACTCGTCTGACTACAACCATAGTAAAGAACTCCCCCCTCTCTCTCTCTGTACCAAAAACCAAATGGAAGTTCCATGAACAAAATTTATTTCCTACAACAAACCATCTGTGAAACAAGATACCATGAGTCTGCTTCCCAACCGACTACAACATGGCCGTCTTCAAGTCTAATGTTAACAAATACTTGTCGAGCTGTACTTTTGGAAAATCAAGACCTCTTAAATAATCCTCTACCCAATCCACCCACTGTTTCCAATCCTCTCGTGACGGCGACCAACGTCCGATCTTTTTAACCATTATCCTCGAGTGGCCCCCAGGCCTTGATAAGCGGTGATCAATCAGTAAAAACATGTTGTATCATTAAATTATGATACAAATCAGCCCGACAATGGCTTTGTTGCTGTCGGGCGGGGATATAGTTCTGTTAAGTCCGAGGAGGTCCACCATTATCTTTGAGAAGGGGTTAGTTTATTGCTAATCGCCTGAGGCGCGCCCACCGGAAAATGCCGACGGCGCTGCTAAGGCATTTTTGTAGGCCAAAGTGTGGTTATCCTAGTCGGCTGGCTTCTTAAAACCACATCTGATCGTGTATCTAATCTCCGAGTTGTTGAACAATGTTTATTGCAGCTTTCTAGATATGTTCGCTTGCACAGACATACATAGATCTTACTACCCTCCCTTTTACTGTGACTGTTGGGTTGGCCGCATGGTTATAGGCGTTCAGACAAAGGTTAAAATGTTGACTTGGGTCTGGGCTTTCGAATCATGTGACCGGCAGAACAATACTCCCTGTGAAAAGATTGAAACATTTGTGCATGTGGATAGGAATTAAAAGAAAATATTTATCATAATATATATGTTATGGGCTTTCGAGCGAGTAGTATTAACACAGCTGTCATCGTGGCTTCAGTGCAATGTTCCTTTCTAAAGTTGAACTCTTTACGTCAGCTGCCTTTAAGTAGGATTAATCCCTCGCTGATTTACCGAGTTATTAACAATTTGTTATGGGCAAATACGCTGGAATTTGAGTTTAAAATATAACTCGGGTTCCGGGGTTCGAGCCCGGCGACCAGTGTGAATAATTCTTCTCAACACTGACAATTCCCGTAAGGATGAAACGTATATGTATGTAGATAAAAAAAACAACAAATATTTATAATTATATATATATATATATATATATATATATATATATATATATATATATATATATATATATATATGTCTGTGTGTGTGTGTGTGTGCTAGCGTGTATTACATGTGTGTGATGCGTGTCTGTGTGTTTTAACGGAATTATAGACATGGTAAGACCTTGATCAATCTGTTGATCAATCTATTACACTGTTTTAAGCCAACAATGTATATTCTTTTACGAGGTTCTGAAGTCGCAACCATTTATCCCCTTACTAGAGAACTCAACCCACGAGTAGGAACCAAATGTACAGATATATGTCCCTGAGAATAAGTAAGAAAAATTGATAAAAAATCAATATGCGAGGACCTATATATATATATATATATATATATATATATATATATATATATATATATATATATATATATATCGAGAGAGATTAGGGGATTAGGTACAGATATCGATATCTATAGATCGAACCAGGCCCTGGTGATCAAAACTAGAACAGATCGAACTGATCGATAAAAGATGATCTGATATTCCTTGCTATGTTGAAATACACGTAAAAATCATTTGCTTTTTAAATAGAAAAAAGTCATTAAGATCGTACGATATGACTTACTCCCTTATCAATTGCCTCTCCACGATGGCAGAGTAAGACACTTTAGATTGGGACAGATTAGAATCATGAAAATATGAAGTGTAGGATCAGAACGGAGACTTCACTTTGCTCATAGCTAAAAGGATGCATACTTTCTGTTTTTTCTTTGTAAGAAAAATCATTATTCCTTTTGTTTACAATAATAATCTTAAAAAAACCAATGCATCCTCTACTGATTTTTTGTTCTGCTCTCTCTCTTTCTCTCTCTCTTTCTCTCTCAGTGCTTTATATATATATATATATATATATATATATATATATATATATATATATATATATATATATATATATATAAGCACTGAGTTAGAGAGAGAGAGAGAGAGAGAGAGAGAGAGAGATAGAGAGAGAGAGAGAGAGAGAGAGAGAGAGAGAGAGAGAGAGAGAGAGAGAGAGAGGGGGGGATTAAAATACGGGAAATAGATCAATACATAGATCAAACATATATCTGGTGATCAAAATTAGCACAGAACGCGATTTATCGAAAAAAACGTTTCTTTCTTTTTGCTTTGAACAACAGTCTTGAAAGCGGCTCAAGCCAACGACGTCTTGTATTGATACTATTCCGATATATATATATATATATATATATATATATATATATATATATATATATATATATATATATATATATATATATATATATATATAAATAATAATAATAATAATAATAATAATAATAATATTTATAAATAAATATTATGACGAACATTGTTAAACGTAACAGAATTCTGTAGCTTTATTATGCCTTTTTCATGTGTTCAGTTCTTCTAATGATCCATTTTTGTGTAAAGAAAATAATACTGAATGTTCCAATAGCGTGTATCACTAGCAATTTCGATTGTTCGTCGAATCATCTTCAGGTGACACAAACAAATGAACTAAAAACTGGAGAACAGAAAAAGAGAAGAGAATATATATAAATCGGGGGAGAGAGAGACAGAGAGAGAGAGAGAGAGAGAGAGAGAGAGAGAGAGAGAGAGAGAGAGAGAGATAGAGAGAGAGAGAGAGAGGAGTAAAATACGGGAAATAGATCGATATGTAGATCGAACCAAACTCTAGTGATCAAAACTAGCACAGGTCGATACTGATCGATAAAAAGGTATTTGATTTCCTTTTGCTATTTTAAAATAGACTTTTATAAATATTAGATTAAAACAACAATAAAAGACAAAATTAAAATTCATTGGTTGTTTTTAAAACAAATAAAACATTTCATTTTGTATTTAGTAAAAAAATAAATAAAATAACAATCGGTTCAAGACAGCAACTTCTTGTTGATACGAGCCCGATATATATATATATATATATATATATATATATATATATATATATATATATATATAGAGAGAGAGAGAGAGAGAGAG
>OY744539.1:8137606-8177606 GCA_963556195.1 Sepiola atlantica | reverse complement strand
TCCATAGTGAACGCGTCGGCCAACAGATGGCAGCAGCTGTATCGCGACTCATTCAAATGAGCTCGGTTGGGGCAATAACAGGGAATAATCAAAAAGAAAATTCAACCAACGCTGATCGTGACTCAACAACTCTCTTTTACCTTTTAGAGGCGGGCTAGATAAACCAGGCCTGCTCCGATCCGGCCAGACGATGAGGATGACTACTACAGCTACTTCTATTCAACCTCACGTGTATTACTTTCAGTGGTGTGCGGGGTCACCTGGTGATGCCCGGGACAAATCTCGATCGTATGTTTAGACTTAAATATGACGCTTAAGATACTGTAAAATATCATGAGAAAGGAAAATATTTTGAAGCAGATGTAACATGAAATAAATGATTTATTCGATTTTAATATGAATCAACCCGGGTGGAATTCGTTTGGTCTCCCCCCCTCCCTCTCTCTCTCTCTCTTGAATTTCTCCTTTCTTTCCCATGTAAGCCGAAGGCAAAAAAAGAAAAAAAAGGTAAAAGAAAGCAAACCCCTCTTTATGTTTCAAATTTTTTTAGATGAGTATTGATAATTTGGATTATTTGGATTATTCGAACTACTACTCACATCTTTCCGCAATGACTCGTGGCGCAACGGATATACGTGCTACATGCTAATCAGTTCTAAGTGATAGTTTTCTGGAGGTTGAAGGTTCAATCCTCAGTACGGATGAAACTAAGAATACAATTAATAACTATTTAAGACTTCTACCCGGTCATGGCTGACGGAACGAGAACAATCTACCTCTGTGGATTAAATAAAGGGGTCCGTTCTAAATTCCGTACAGATTCCCGAGTTCGACATAAAGATTCCGGAGTTCGACAAGACGCACATGAAGAAGCTTGAAGGTTATATCGGCAGAAACGTTGTTAAAATAAAGGATCTGTTATTAAATTAGTATCCGGTGATTTAAGTAGCGGCATTATGACTGCTGATTGTGGGTGTAAGACGTCTCCTCCCTTTATTTATGACTAATACAAAAATACAATATTGATCAGGATTAAATATAAAAATCTTTACAATCGTTTGAAAATAATAATTTTATTTCAACAGTACACAACGACATTCGCGTTATATAACTGACTAAACAATTTTTTATAAATTTTAGTAACAAAATTGTTGATCACAAAAATACGGGGACAAACTGTCTTTACTGTATATTTAAGATGTTCGTAGAATTTGGTATATTCGGACTACTGTTCTCATCTTGGGTGTTTTTTATCACAACGTTTCGGCCGATGTAACCCCCGACCTTCTTCAGGTGTACTTTGTTGAACTCGGGAATTTTTCTGTCGAACTCGGGAATCTGGACGGAATTTCGAACGGAACCCTTTATTTAATCCATGTTCTCGTTCCATCTGCCATGACTGGAAGAAGCCTTCAGTAATTCGCAATTCTTCGTATCGCCCGCTCTGACGGTTTGAACCTTCAGCCTTTAGATGACTGAACTGAATTATACTTAGTACTATATCCACGGACAATTCTAGTATAAATTTTGGGAGCCTTAAACCTATTCTTGTTTTTGATCTAGCTACTTATCAGTATAGATCACTACTTATCTATTATTTATAATTATATGTTCCCATATTGTATTGAATTCTATACTAGGTCTGCTTAGTAAGTCATTGTCGCCTAACATATGTGTTGCTTCTTTGAGTCGTCTTACTCTCCACCGTTCTTCTCTATCTATAATTTTTACTTCATCCCATAAGGGTAGATGGTTTCCCTTTTCCTTCTATATGTGGTCAGCCATACCCGACTTTTCAATTGTTCCACGTATTACGGCTTTCCGGTGTTCTTCGAGCCTTTAGTGGACGACATGTCTCAACTTTGTATACTTTTTCACACTTACATGGAATCGCATACACACAGTTCTTAGTCATGATTTTTCCGTAGGGGGTTTGACTCTCACAAGATTCTCTCGGAGAGTTGAGTCGCTCCTGAATACTATCCTGATGTTATATGGATTACATATTCTTTGAATTTTTTCCGACAAGCTCTTCATATACGGTAGACAAACTGTGGTGAGTTATCGGGTGGTGTCCTTTGGTGTTGCGTCTAGGTTTTTTGGAGCTGATGTCATGCTCTCTGGATAGTTGTTTCGGTGGAGGGTTTCTCTTAAACTATCCATTTCCTCTTGATATGTATCGTTGTTACTACATATTGCTCGATGTTGTAGGCACCGGACAATTCCTTTCTTTACATTTTATGGATGGTGGGAGTTGAAATTTAGATATTGTCCAGTGAATGTTGGCTTTCGATACACAGATGACCTAAACCCCTGGTCAGTGCGAGTTATCAGCACATCTATGAATGGATAATTTGTTGTTATGTTCTTTTTCCATCGTGAATACTTCATTTATTAGAAGTTTGTCTACGACAAACCACGAGGTCAGTAAATGAGAGATGTTAGCCACCAGATTAAAATGCAGAATACATTGTTCCCATACAACAGAAGAACATAAGTTGTTCCTATAAAAGCAGAAATGAAAGAGATGTACGAAGCACGCAGCAAAGAGCTACATTTCCCCGAGTGGCCTTTCTGTTGGTCGATGTGCCCATGCGCCGCCCACTTGGTGCGGCAGTCAGAGGACTAAAGTGGACAACATCTAGTCGTAATTATCGACCACGTATTTGTGCGAGAGTTTACAGCAAAATCTTTTGTTCACCAGGAGATTTGGCTGGAAACTAGTTTTCTCCGTTTAATGGAGATAATTCTGGTTCCAACATACTGAAAGGGGAGTATCCGAAGAAGCATTGGAAACAGTTTAACAAAAAATGGGTAGATAATTATTGCCGCTCAAGATCAAGAGATTTGCTTCAATTCTGCAACGAGAAGAGAAAAAAATGCTAATAGCTACTTATTATTTGGTTGACATTTACTGAAGTTGGGTATTAAATTGCGCGTGGTAGTTACTACATCAGTGATTATCAAAAGAAGTCCCATCAAACTAAAGTTAATAAAAGAATTAGATCTGGGGGGGGGGGGAGAATTGCTGTTTTCTGTGTCGGAATATATCCATCTAACACTTATCGTTGGCTAGTTGATAGCCTAGAAGTAGTATTTTTAGCTCCTTACATGAAGTGGCTTCATGCCTTGTCTGGAGCGATTTCCATTAAAAAAAAGATGTGATCTACCGGGCCTGAAAACTTCTCAAACCTACCAGTATCCGATATCTCTATAAAGCCACCATTAGCCCATGCACAGAGTATGGTTGCTATATCTGGTCTGGTGCACCAACCACTAGCCTCTCCCTCTTGGGCAGGATGCAAAAAAGAGTTTCTAACTTAATAGGTCTCGCACTGTCTGCCAAACTCTAGCCTCTGTCGCATCGCCGCAGTCTTGCATCCCTGTGCTGGTTTTATAAGTACTTCCACGGAATATGCTGGAATGAACTTACTGCAATTGTATCCTTTTAACGAAAATACCCTGACTCTTCCAACTAACAGCAAAATCCAACCCCTACATAGTATAGGTCCCTAGTTCCCGGAAGATTTTCTACTCTAATAGATTATTTTCTTTCTGATCGATGGTCTTTGGAATCCCCTTTTCTGCTCTCTGCTTTGTCCGACCGTACTAACATGCAAAAATTTAATTGTGACGTTAACAAACATCTTACTACCCAACTCCCACTCAGCTTGCCCCTTATAAATCTGGCCCCTATCGCAGTAGCCCCTTGTGCTTTAGTGGCAATTTGCCTTGTTTGGGGTGGACAAAAACTAAAAAAAAAAAAAGAGAGAGATGGCAGGTACCCGGGTTATCAATGATTTACACTGAAATCGAACATGCTCAATTCTATAGACTATGATAAGTAATGCGTCCATTTGCTCTTGCTAAACATACAAAATTTCTATATATCTTGTATTATTTGAATCATTCGGACTACTATTCTCATCTTGGTTCTTATTTTCACAGCGTTTCGGCCGATGTAACCTCCTACCTTCTTCCATGTACATCTTTTCGAATTTGGGAATCTTAATGTTTCGAAATTTTTGAGAACAGGATTGATAATTTGGATCATTTGTATTATTCGAACTACTGTTCTCATTTTGTTCGCAATGACCCGATGCGCAACGGATATACGTGTTAAGTATAATCAGTTCTAAGTGACAGTCTTTTGAGTGTTGAAGGTTCAATCCTTAGTACGGGCGATACTAAGAATACAATTAAGAATTACTTAAGACTTCTATCTGATCATGGCTGACGGAACGAGAGCAAGCTAACCCCGCGAATTAAATAGAGAGTTCTGTTTGAAATTCCGTACAGCTTCCCGAGTTCGACATAAAGATTCCCGGAGTTCGACAAGATGCATCCGAAGAAGGTCGGAAGTTATATCGGCCGAAACGTTGTGAGAGTAACACTCAAGTTGAGAACAGTAGTCTGAATAATGCAAATAATACAAATTGGGAAACTTTATGTCGAACTCGGAAACTTATACGGCATTTCGAACTTTTACTTTATTCACGGGGTTGATTGTTCTCGTTCCGTCAACTATGGCTGTGTAAAAGTGTTAATTATTTTTGTTATTCTTGATATTATCGCCTGTAGTCAGCTATTTTCAGTTACTTTTAGCTATTTTCAGTTATTTTTTAGTTATTTGTAGCTATTTTCAGCTATTTTCAGTTACTTTTAGTTATTTTTAGCTATTTTCAGTTATTTTTTTAGCTATTTTCAGTTATTTTTAGTTATTTTTAGCTATTTTCAGCTATTTTCAGTTATTTTTTAGTTATTTTCAGCTATTTTCAGTTATTCTTTAGCTATTTTCAGCTATTTTCAGTTATTTTAAATTATTTTTATGCTTTTACTTCTATTATGTCTTTTGCTTCTAATTTGGTTCATGGCGCCAAGACTGTAGAAGAAAAGACAATATCAGTAAGAATGACAAAGTTGGTCCATACAAAAAATAAATTAAATGTTAATGAAGACAGACTTCAAAATAGGAGAAAAAGTAAGTAGCTGACTCCTGATGCAATCCTGCACCTAGATAAAAGTCAGATAGTCACAATATTGAATACTGCTGTCACATCTGGGGAGGTGCCGCTTAGAGCACTCTTCGTTGTTTTGACATAATTTAGAATCGACTTCGAGATCTAGTGGAGGAATATCTCTCCCGTTCCTTACAGCCGTTTTCTCACAGAAAAGATGTTGCTAGTCTCTTTCTACTCTATCGTTATTTCCATGTAAGGTGCTCGACTGAGCTCCAATCTCTGGCTCCTCCTCGTAAGACATTCACAGCTAGAACTCGTCCTGCTACCACAACGAAGAAAAAAACTTCCCTTTCTCCCTCAGGGTGCTTAGCGTCAGGCGAAATTTCCGCGTACAGAGCTTCCCGTCTGTGGAACACATTGCCGCGGAGCTGCTTCCCCGAAGATAACAACTTGGTCGTATTCAAAGCCAATGTCTAGAGCCGACCCCCATGAATATTCGGACTTAGTTCTTACAATCATTCCATCTCATTAACCCTTACTCTCGAGTGGCATCTGGCCTTGTCAAGCGGTGACCACTTTTAGTAAATTTTAAAAAATAGCCGAATAAACAGTTACTGGTAAGCAACAGTTTCGTAATGACTCTGAACAGACAAAAACTTCTTGGCATCAGGAGCAGCGCATTAGGCAAGGGTGAAAGATTAGCAGTAACTGGACAGTCTTAATTTGCTGCCGTCAGTGAGGCGAAAAGGGATTCGCGTAGTGGAAGATCTCGGCCACACTGTGTAGAATATCTTGGGCTTGACTTAAGTATCAATTAACTAGGTCCAATTGCATGGCGTTAATATTCTAACGTCTATATTTTTTAAAAGGTGTGAAGTGTATATTTTCTGAGCTTTCAATTGGCTGGAATAACATTTCTGTATTAAGATTCTAATCCAATCAACAGTTGATATTTTTACAAAAAAATATTCGTTTGCTGCTGCTGATTGAACAAGGTTCATAAAACTTTCCAAGCGCAACAGGTACTGATCCACGGACAGCGATTAAAAGCAGGTTTGTCTTATATGAGCAGATAATTAACCTTTTATAAAAATATTGAAAAGAGTGCTTTAATTTATTCATTTATTTCTATGTTTTACCTTTATTTACCCCAAACAAACATGTGACCAGGTGCCAGATTTAAGTTGGAAGTTGTGTAGCAAGATGTTTGTTCACATTACATTTAAATTTCTACATGTTGGTACAGTCTTGGAAACAGTTAGCAGGGAGGGAATCCCAAAAGGTGAGCAGTACGAGAAAAGAAGCTATTAAAGCATAAAGTTTTCCGGTATCTGTGAACCTCTAAAGTGAAGGGGCGGGGGTTTGCTGTTAGTCGAGTGGGTCGGAGGTCTTTACGTTGAGGGTCTACAAGTGCAGTAAGTTTGTTAGAGCACATTTCGTGGAAGTACTTGTAAAAAAAGCACTTGTATGCAAAATTGCGGCGATGTGACAGGGATTGGAGCTTTGCAGAAGGTGAGGGACCTATTGAGTCTTTTTTGTACCTTGTCCAAGAGGGAGGGACTAGTTGTTGGTGTACCAACCCATATGTGGCAAACATACTCCATGCATGAGTGGACGGTGGCTTTATAGGGATATAGGACTAGAAGTTTTCTAGCCCGGTATAGGGAGCCTACTTTCTTTGCAACAGACTTGGCAGTATCTTCTATGTATTTATTCAAATTTATGTTGCCTGTGAATATTAAGCTGATGAGTTTAAACGTTGGACTCTCGGGGAAGGTGCTATCAGCCATGGCAATCAGTGGTTAGAAAGGTTTCTTATAATTGTTAAAGGAAAAAGAGATTTGTCTGGCTATTTTGGGAAAGTTACATTATTCAACGTTTTGAGAAGAAATCTCATGTTGACGTTGCTGCAAACCATTGATAATTTATTTGCGATAGAATGATTCATGGTGGCGCGTCGTTAATTTATGTTACGACGTATTGTATTTTAGTTGGTTTCGTTGAATTGTGAACAGGACATAATTATCCATTGTTGGATATAATTAAGCTATAATCACATTTGAATTTTTTATGAATAATTTCTTTATGAAAATTGACATGATGTCAAGTGAGGGTGTCGTCTATTGAAGAAAAGAGGGGGGCTTGCATCGGCCCTATGTATTCATTTGAGCTAAAGTAGGTCGTATACCATCTCTCTTTTTCTGTTTGCATGTCTGTCGCTCTCTTTCTTACTCTCTCTCTGTTATATATATATATATATATATATATATATATATATATATATATATATATATATATATATATATATATATATATATATATATTTATTATAGTAAGCAATGAAAATATATATGGCAATCAAGCTACACAGAGGCTCCCGTGTTTCATCCCCGGGGGGAATCGTCAGGCTAAATGCATTTAGCCTGACGATTCCCCCCCGGGGATGAACCACGGGAGCCTCTGTGTAGCTTGATTGCCATATATATTTTCATTGCTTACTACCTAGCTCTACTTACGTATCGAGCACTGTTGAAGTAAATACTGAAAACTGACACATAAAAAATTATATCTCCTTATAATATTTTATGTGGATACATGAAGTACTATATATATATACATATATATATATATATATTTGTGGTACAGAAAAATGAGTGCAACATTTGTACCGTCGGTTTCAAGCTCAGAAGGACTTAACCATCTGTCTCTTTTCAGCTTATGTTGTCACCTGTTACAGAAATGTGAATTCACGTATCACTCTCGTTTGGGTACGTTATTTGCTTTAGAGTGTTATGTATATTTGTATATTACACAAGAAGTTAATTATATATATATATATATATGTATATATATATATATATATATATATATATATATATATATATATATATATGGTGACATGTGCGTGTGTTTTTTGAGCAGAAGCTAATCATGTCATGTTTTGATGTGCATATGTATGTGAAAATTCTAAGTGGTAATATATGTGCTTACGGATGTGTCATGGCTTGTATGTATTAATATATATTATGTTTATGCATATACGTTGCTTCCGCCAGTGACTTTCTAGTGTGTAAGTTTTTTAAAGAATATTATAAAGGGGGGGGGGGTGATTTGAACTCGGCTAGTCGGGTTTGGGGAAAAAGGTGCCGTGCTTATAAAGATTTTTACCGCCTCCCACAGCTATTGCTTTTAAAGTAAAATGACGTTGTTGTCAACTGCTGCTAATAATAACACTCTGCACTCTGTGGCCTTGACAGCTGATTCCTTCTTCTTTAGACAATATTGCTTTTTGTTTTCATTATGAGTTAGTTCCATCGAAGTGCACTCGTGCAACGAAATATGAATTGACTTGTGTAGACCATTTTAAATGGTTTCATAAAGCGTATTTATTATATCTACCTTGTATTGATCACTTAAAAAATATTGGTTTTAAGTTCATCTTATATATATATTTGAACTTGTTTAATTAGTATGTATGTATATGCCGGCAGAAGGAATTTGTAAGATCGCTGAATCTCTTTGGGGAACTTTGAACTCCTTCCCAATTTTTTTTTTTTTTTTTTTTTTTTTTTTTATCCCCTAACGTAGTGCCTTTTAATCGTCTTTTAACGAAATAATTGAATTGAATTTTAATCGCTTCAACGTTAATTTTGGCACACTCAATTTCCCCATTTGCTCTTTCTTTCGAAGTTATTATTAATTAAAACTATCGATTTTCTCCTGATGAGATGATAGTCGAAAGGGCCTTAGAGAGATTTCCGCGTATTTTTTTTAAAGTTATATATATATATATATATATATATATATATATATATATATATATATATATATATATATATAGTCTAAAGAAGCTTTGAGTTATTTTAAACAAAAAGACAAAAAAAAAAGGAAAATGCAGTTTAAATTCCCAGAGAAACTAACTAAATCCAAAATAGTGTAAACTTAACATTTGTTGGAAAATTCATAAATAAATAATATATAATACTAAGTAAATAAAATAAAAAGGGGGATTAAGTATCTAACAGTGAAACAAAAGCAGGAGACCTTAACGTAAGCATCTAATATTCACACGGGGATATATATATATATATATATATATATATATATATATATATATATATATATATATATATATATATATATATGTAAATGAAAGAAGGAGAAACTAAATTATCAGTAAAGTCATCAACGTTTCGTCTTCATCAAGAAAAGACTTCCTTATGATGGTCCAAGAGAATTAAAAAGTTATAAAAACAAGTATATTACTTGGAAATAGTCTGTATGTATAGAATGTAAAAAATACTTATGTTCATCTGGGCGAAACATGGTCGACTAAAATAAACCACATTCGTATTACACATTTATATTTTATATATATATATATATATATATATATATATATATATATATATATATATATATATATAAAACAATAGTATGCTAAATTCCAGTCGCCACGTCTTCATTTTTTTCTTCTCTAAAATCCACAAAATTTCGGTGCACTTTACGATCGTTTAGCGCATACATGAACAACCGCGAATAGACATGCATTTTCAGGATCTTTCATCTATGCAGCTCATCAGAAATCCAGGGGTCGTTTCCAGAAGAGACACCGAAGCAAATACTAAACAAGCAACTTACATTGAACCAAAAGGGCAGATTTAGACATCTTTAGTAAATCTCCGTGCCCAGTGGAATCATCGGCAAGCTGAAACGATGGGCACGGAGAATTACTAAAGATGTCTAAATCTGCCCTTTTGGATGAAACCGCGGTACATTGCTGACATATGTAATATACAGTATCTAAATTATATATATATATATATATATATATATATATATATATATATATATATATATATATATATCGACAACATTTGACTTGAAACCGATGGTATCAGGTTGATTGGATCTGATGTTCTGTTACACAATTAATAAATATATATGATGCTCTCATTATTAAATGATTGAGCACTCTGTTGGGTTTCTTTCTACAAAACTACACCAAAGATTCGAGAGAGAGAGAGAGAGAGAGAGAGAGGGGGGGGGAGAGAGAGAGAGAGAGAGAGAGAGAGAGAGAGAGAGAGGGAGATAGAGTAAGAAAAGATATAGAAAGAGAAAAAAGATAGAGAAAATATATATAAATGATTGACAAGCAAAGATAGAGAAAGATATATGAAGAGAGATGAATGGAGATAGGTATGCATATATATATATATATATATATATATATATATATATATATATATATATATATATATATGGAGAGAAAGGGATATGGAGAGAGAGCGACAGGGAGAGATAAGTAGATCTAGATCTAGATCTAGAGAGAGAGAAAGAGAGAGAGAAAGAGAGAGAGAGAGAGAGAGACTTTTATTGAGAAAATAAATTCGCGATAGACGGCGACAAAGAGTGAAAAAGTAGAACACTGACTCTCACATTTGGCAAATGGTTAAAAAATAACGTGTGTCTGTTTATATTTGTGTGTGTGTACGCGCGCATCTGCTGACTAGCGGCATCAGATCTTCCTGCGCCGCCTAGATCGCTCTCTCCAGGGAGCGCACGCTATCGGACATTTATTTTCCCCTCCGACCAATCAGCAGCAGCAGACAAAGATGGCGGAGGCTCTGGTCTCGTCCGCCGTCTCTTCAACTACTGTTCCAAATGCTTCAACCAGATGACACATTTATTATTACTAATGTGCCCGTGCACTCCATAATTACGGCATACATTTTGGTTTCTTCTATTTATTGCGTATTTCAGTTTCACGCAGATGTGTGTGTTTATTAAGATTGAATAATTGTATTAACTAGCAAAAATATGTCCCCTTCGATCGCATATTTTTGAAAGTATATATGACGAAGGAACATATACAACACTGCACCCCACCCCGATAAGGAAAAGGTAATACCTGGGAGGATGTTATCATGACGAACGAACATATACTACATTAACCTCCCAAAGCAGGAGGTAATGCCTGTGAGGTGGATCTTATGACATCATAACATATACTACACTACTCCTTCCCCCGAAAGGAAGAGGAAATGCTTGAGAAGATGATATCATGACAACAGAACAGACACTACACTACCCCTTCCACAAAAAGAAGGTAATCCCTGAGAGGATTGTATCATGACTATAGAACTAATACTAAGCTACTCCTTCCCCAAGGGAGGAGGTAATGCTTGGAGGGATGTTATCATGATACATATACAACCTTACCCTTCCTTATGAATTGAGCATTAAAATATAGTACAGTAGTATAGTTTCAGGTGCAAACAGACAGATACAAAATCACCATTTGTAATGGATGGTGGAATTGTATTAATGAACCATGCACTGTCAAGCCGGCACATCTAAAAAGGTAAAGAAATAACATTATTACAAGAAAGCTTGTTCCCATTTACTTGCATCCCACGACGGTAGAGTTAGACACAAGGTCGTTTTTTTTTAATGCGGGAAAATCCAGCTCCCCCAAAAGGAGAACTCTGGATTGGAACAAAAATTAAAATTGCCCCAGTCTAGAAGGATTTCTCCTTTACTGACCGAGGCCAAAACACATGAAGTGTGGTATCAGAACAGATACTACACGTTGCACATAGCCAACAGTTAAATAAATATCTTATATTTGTCAAAATATAATTTTATAGATCACATCTAGTGACTACGTGTGCAAAGCCACTACTGCAAAAATTGTTTACTCACTTAAAATTATTACCAACTAGCAGGCTGACTCGACATTGCCCGGGATCCTAATTTCCGTAAATTACGTAGATTACAGAAATAAATAAAAGTAAAACTAAACAGTCTCTTTAATATTGTAATTTGAAATGTCTAAGTTCATTTTGGGACAAAATCAAAGCAAAAAATAATTATGATCCAGTTGAGATTCGAACTCATAGACTCTGTCTCAACTTATGGTGCGCTAAGCGATTGACCCATGGAGCAAGTACGACATCGTGACGCTATTTATAAAATACATAAAGCAGATTGTCTATTCATTCTCTCTCTCTCTCTCTCTCTCATATATATATATATATATATATATATATATATATATATATATATATATATATATATATATATATATATATATATATATATATATATATATTTAAATATTTTCTTTGTCGTACAAAACTTTAAAATAGCATTGAAGAGACAATATTTATTATTCATAATGAATTTAAGAAATTAAAAAGATGAAAGGGCAGCTGACCGGTTTCGTACCTCGCTCAACAGAGCCAAATATCGAGGTAATGTATAAAAAATATAAAAAGATGCTATGAGAATTATAGCGAGGGAAAGGGGTAAAAAAAAAAAGAAAAAAAAAAAGTTCAGTCAAATAGAAACAACATTAAGCCCGAGGAGATTTTCTCTTTGTTTGCAAAGAGAAGGTCTCAAGGACTTAATATAAATTGTTTCTAAGATCTTGAGATGATAAGGGGAGTGCGACTTACTAAAAATGGAGAATAAGTCGACACTGAATTTAGAGGCACAGGTGCGATTATTTATGAGATGTTGACCTATCGACGAGCCATAAGTATTATTCAAATCATCAGTTGGTAAATAATTTCCATTGCGAATATATATATATATATATATATATATATATATATATATATATATATATATATATATATATATATATATATATATATATCTTACCCATCTCTCTCTAAGGAAACGGAAGAAAGGAGGGATAGGAAAAGAAAAGTACATCAAACTATCTAGGTTATTTATTAAGATGGCGTCCATTAAAAGAATATTTCGAGGTGAATAAATTATATTTCGAAAGAAATTAAATCGAAGTACGTTTTTTTTATGTTAAAGTTTAAAACTTAAAATTAAAATAGAAGTTATTTCCCGGACATGATTTGCTTAGAAATAAAGACACCGTCCACGAATGATATGTCTGCCACTTGCATCGTTACAGTAAAAGAAGAATTTAAGTAGTTGTTCTAAAAGAAAAAAAACTGTACGTACTGTCATGTTAGTCAAATTAACGTAAGAAATGAATACGTCACTATTTAGGGAATAAATATAATCATTTATCTGAAATATAAATTGGATTGAGCAATGATTAACTTTTTTTATTTTTTTTATTAAAGACGTTTGTTGATTTTTGTTTTTTAGCTCATAATTGAAAACTGTATCTATTTTACTAATCCCCCGGGTCGAAATAAGTATTTTAAAAAAATAGAAACTAAAGCGAAATAGGTTTCTTTTATTTCAAAGAACATGCTACAATAACCATAACTAAAATTTGCCTAGGCAGAATCAAATATTGATTAGTGAATACATTATGAAATGCAGGTCTAACTTGGAAAGTTCGGTCGACTTTATTTTATATATTAGATTAGCATGGATACTGTTAGGATAACTAAAAAAAACGCAATTATGCCCCTTGGACCATTTCAGAGTTATCTCCCCTTGTTGAGTGGCTTCCGGAGTGAAAAGTAAACATTGACCACGGATCAGACTGTCTCATATTTCATCTCGCGTTACAGCGGCTAAATAACTCATTTCATTCTAATTTCACTTTTAATAAATATGTTAAACCTTTCTGTTAAAAAGTCATCCATTTTGTTTTACTAGTTATTAACTATTATAACCTAAATTACATGGTTTACAACAGATACTCAGTTTTATTAGTGATAAAAATTGTACATATTTCTAGACAAGCGTCTTGGTCCAGTGGTAAAGACGCTGGACTATAGACATCAATATCGAAGGTTCGATCATTGTCTAAGTTAGCCATGCTGATGACGGCTGTGAGCAAGACACACGTGTCCATGGATTACTTTTATGTACGTATAAAATTAATAAAAAAAAATATATTAACGTAAACATACGTCCTATAAAGTTAAGGGCGACTAATAATGCAATTTTCTGCATCTTAATCACTTAAGAAGTGAGATAATCGAAATAATAGACAAAAACAACGAACGCTGCAATCACCAATAAAAATAATTACATAAAAATATATATATATATATATATATATATATATATATACTTCTGATCTCATATCAATTCCTCGTTTTGGTTTGAAGAGGTTGACTCTTTATGAAGAGTACAACCGAAACATGTGTGAACATATCTAACCAATAATGTTTGTATAAATAAAAATTTCTACTGAAGAACAGCTCTACTTGTTATGGAGCACTTTTTATAAATACTGGAGTTCAGCGGATTAACATCTACAGAAATTAATATAATACACGTACTATATATATATATATATATATATATATATATATATATATATATATGGAAAGAGAGAGAGAGAGAGAGAGAGAGAGAGAGAGAGAGAGAGAGAGAGAGAGAGAGAGAGAGAGAGAGAAAATACTTATCTCCCATCATGCGAGAATGCGAGTAAAAAAGTGTCGGGCGAAACCATTTCAAGTGTTTAGTGGACGGGAGAAAGCAAACAGCAAGTCAGACGTTTTCTTTTTTTTTCTTCTTTTTTCTTTCTGTATTGATTGATACATTTTTTCTTTCTTTCTTTCTTTCTTTTTTTCTTTCTAGTGTCTTTTTTTTAACACCGGGGGTCCAAAAATGAGACAACAATAATTTTTAATAATATTTTTTTATGAAATAATAAACTTTCAAATGGCACATGTCAAAATTTGAGCTCCAAAAATGTCAGAGTAATGCAAAAATCTGAATTTAATTTCGTAGGTTGATAAAGCATTGCTTTTCAATTAGAAATAATCGTGTTCAAGTAAAGCAATGGCTTGATCAGTATTATTCAGACCCTGTTCAGTCGGAAACAACGGTGAAGGAGTGGTATGTTGACTTTAAACTTGTACACATACAAATGATGATGAACGCTCACGTCGCCCAAATTTGGCAGTTGTCCCACAAAACATAAAACAAAAACAGTCCACAAACTTGGTTTAGCTGATCGTAAATTGAAGTTGTGTGAGATAGCAGACGAGTGTATTCACCATTTGCATGTACGTCTGTCAATGAAAAAGTTGTGTTCAAAGTAGTTGCCGCGTTTGCTTACGTCGACCAAAAACACCAACGCGTCGACGATTCAGTGTTGTTTGCAAGTGTTTTGAACGCAACAAAAAGGAGTTTTTGCGTCAACATGTAGAACATGGATGAAATATGGATCTACGACTCAGCTGAGAGCAGAGCAGAAGGTGAACGCCGTTCAAAGTGACCAAAGACGCGAGCATCAGCTGGCAAGGTTTTCGCCTCCGTATTTTGGTATACGCAAGATATTTTGTTCATCAATTACCTTAAAAAAGGAAGAACCATCTATAGCGACTATTATATAGCATTATTAGGGTGTTTAGAGGAAGAAATTGTCTCCAAAACGGCCACAAATGAAGAAAAAAAAATGCTCTTTTGCCAAGACAATACACGATAGCAACGATTGCAAAACTACATGAATTACACTTCGAATTGCTTCCGTACACACACTATTCTCTAGATCTGGCCTCAGTGACTATTGACTGTTTGCAGACGTCAAAAGAATGCTCCAGGGAAAGAGATTTGACTCCAATAAGGAAGTGATATCGGAAACTGAGGCGTATTTTGAGGCCAAAGACAAATCGTTCTACAAAAAAGCCATTTAATTGATCTCTTAGAGAAGCGTCGGAATCGGTATATCACCCTATAAGAAGACTATGTTGATGAATAAAGTCAAATTTTGCCTTAAAGTTGTTATTTTATTAGTTAAGCACTGGATCTGTTAAGTGATGTGTTACACACACACAGATACACGCATATATATATATATATATATATATATATATATATATATATATATATATATATATATATATATATATATATGCGTTTGTGTGAGAAATATATGTATATATATATATATATATATATATATATATATATGTTAGAAAATATGTTACTTGTGGCAAGTAAGCTATCCAGAAACGTTTCCCGGGGGAAATCATCTATCAAGCTCTACTCACTTATTGAGCACTGTTGAAGTAAATGCTATATATATATATATATATATATATATATATATATATATATATATATATATATATACATATATATATATACATATATATATATAATATGTTATACGAGTGTAACATTCCGTCCAAAAGTTACGAAAAAAAATACTATGCTTCCTCAGTGTTTGCACTAATATATATATATATATATATATATATATATATATATATATATATATATATATATATATATATACTAGCTCCTTCCGATCGCATAATTTTGCTAGGCTAGGAGGATGTCATGATGAATGAACTACACACACTGACCCTCAAATGAGGAGGTAATACCTGGTATGATGGTATCATAACAATAGAACCCTGGGAGTATCTTCACTTCCCCATAAAATATAGTACATTCTCCTCTTCAAAGAAGAAGGTCGTACCTGGGAAGATGGTCTCATGAAAACAGAACAGATACTACATTAACCATCCTTCAAAGGAGGTTGTAATAACTGGGAGGATTACCCTCAACCCCTTAAAAAGCAGTAGATAATTCCTAGGAAGACGGTCCTATGACAACAGAGCCGAATCCAATGATAGATTAAATCATTTTTTTTCATTAATTGTTAAATGAATGCCCAGTCATGCATACTTGGCCTTTTGGCTAAGATCAAAGTGTAGTATCTGTTTCGATGGATACTGCACCCTATAGACCGGTATTGTCTTGGCCTTCGGGGCTTGATTCCGCCGGTCTATTGGTCTGTCCTGTGCAGTTCTAGGAGGTCCACCCTCCCAGGCTTTGCCCCCCCACCTCTTTGGGGAGGAGTAAGTTTATTGCTTACTGCCTGAGGCGTCCCTACCGGGGAATGCCGACGGGGCTGCACAGGCAATTTTTAATGGCCAGAGTGCTCACCTTTTCGGGCGCTGACTTTTCAAACCCCACTTTCCCGACCCGAGCTTGGGTCACATCTTACTTGTGGGAGTAAGATAAAACTGGCCTTGTGCCTAACTCCTGTAGCGGAGTAAATATATATATATATATATATATATATATATATATATATATATATATATATATATATATATATGCGAAAGTTTTTTTACATTTATCACACGGATATTACCATCGGGTTAATGTTATTTCAATCAATAATACAAAATAGAAATTTGAAATATTTGTGGCCTGAAATAAATAAAGAAGAAAGAACATGTGTGAAACTTGAATATATGTATATATATCTTTCTTTCTTTTAACTTCACCGATCGAGACGTTATTTTATAAGAATATTTGTACGAACACTGTCGAAGCATAATGTTTGTTTCCCGTTATTTTTTTACGGAAGGTATGCAACACGAGTATAAAAAACCCTTATAACTTTTTGTGTATTTGTGCCAGAAAGAATCTGTGAAACGTATTAAAACCAGGAAATCTACAACAGATTTTATTGTCTATTTGTGACGTTTTAAAAGATTTTTCAGGTCTACCATCAATCGTAATAATACTGTTTTGCAGTTCTCTTGAAGACATTCGTCAATTGCTTCAGAGTAATAGCTGAAAGTGGCGCTCCCAGGCTTTGCCTCCCCTCTTTGGGGAGGATTGAGTTTAGTGCTTAATGTCTGAGGCACTCTGCCCAGGCAATTTTTTAAAAGCCCCTAGCACTCCACCTCTGGAGTGCATTCCCACTTTCCGACCTTGTGTCACATTCTACTGTGTGGGACGTAGATAAATAGGAGCTGAAAGCACATCAATTATTTTGGCGCTCATACAAATCTAATCTGACGTACATAGAGGTCAGGAAAATGGTCTACCTTTTCTCTGTCCATCTTCCTTGGATGAGAAATTAGTATCTATGAAACATCGATGTCTGTAGGTATTAAAATATTTATATATATATATATATATATATATATATATATATATATATATATATATATAAGTATTAAATTATATTCTTTTTACCTACAGACGACGTCGTTTCAAGCTTATTGCTCTCTTTAGTGTAGGGAAGTGATAATTTCAAACTGCCATGAGGCGCGAACCCGGTTCACAGAGCCATCCCTTACCACGTGATACGGAGAATTTAAGTTATATTTATTCCCATTACAGCGTAAACATCAAGACAGACTCGATGAACTCAATGAACTTACTCATATATTTTAACGAACATCTGATATGCATTTTCAAATATGTATTCAGGGTGTTTTTATTGGTTGTTTGGTATATGAAAGTTGGGCACTTATGTACTTGATGAATCAGCTGGATTTATTTGTTTTCCAGTTTGAAGAGATGCATTCCCAACAGCTGGGATAATCCAAATGCAAGACAGGGCACCCACACTTTGTTTGATAACATTTTAAATTATGAAAACTGTTTGTTTTAAATCTTTTTTTTAATAATTAAAACATCGTTTTAAAACATTTTAAATTCTAAAAAAATTCAGAAACAATTTTATTAGAATGTTAAAAAATTACTGAACATTTTAAATAAAAAAGAATACATTTTAAATTATGAAAAAAGATACTATATTTTATTACAATGTTTGTACCAAAGTGTTACTTTATTACAATGTAAAAAAATAACTGAACACTTTATATTAAAAAAATCACATACTAGTTCAATTTCGACTTTTTTTAAATTTTGGTTGTTATATATATATATATATATATATATATATATATATATATATATATATATATATATATATATATATATATAGTCTCGGAAGTTTTTTAACCTTCAAAACTGGAAAAAAAAAATTTTTTTTTCGTTGAAAGATTTTTGTCTAGTAAGTCAATCAATCTACTCTGCAATCACTATATTAGTTAACTTCCAAGAATTTACTCTAATATAAATATATTTTTATATATGTTTTTTTTAATAAGGGATCGTCAGTTGTTTACCATGAAAACTGTTTCGGGATTTTAAAAACAACAATATTTCTTTATCATGGCATCCCAGCAGTGTTGATCAAACACCACCTCCCTATTTAATAATTATTTTTTAATTAAAAAGTTTACGAATATTTGATGTAGTTTTGCCTCCAGATTTGTTTTTCTAAAGTTATTAAATATAGTTTCTCCTTACCTGTGTTGTTCCTTTCAAAGTGAGTTTACTATTTTACAAAACATCTATTTTATAGAGTTAGATGATTCCATTATTTTTTTTCCTCTTGGTTATTTTCTTTATCTACAAATGTTTTAAAATTAAAAATATATATTTATAAAAATATTTCATATATACATATATATATATATATATATATATATATATATATATATATATATATATATATATACATTTATTTATTTATTTCATCATGGACTATTTACATATGTTATACATTTTTATAGTAGAGTTTTGGATTTCTTTTATCAATTTCTTTTGATTTTTTTCATATATATACATATATATATATATATATATATATATATATATATATAATTTAGTTAGAAATAAAAATTATTTTCAAATGTACCCACATACACATGCGTTTCATGTTACCTTGCAATCATCAGTATGAGAGGAGACAATCCTTGCCGGTCACACGATTCGAACCCAATACCAAAGTCATTCTTGATTCAGTAGTTGGAGCATTAACCGTTTCGACCAACACCTATTGCCGGGGAAATGGGAGAGTAAATTAACGTCTAAATACCAAACTAAGCGGGCATATTAACCTTCTGTCAAACAGAACTCAATATACAGTGCCTATTTACGCTATAAATGACTGTTTGTCGTCAACCTACTTAAAGTGCTACATCAAGCGATAGCTTTGAACAATCATTTAGAAATAAATATTATTTTCAAATTTTGTTAGCAAGACGTTTTCTTTCCTTTATTCCTTTCTGATTTCTATACCGATTTATACGTTTTTCTGTTTTATATCTTCTTATGTCTTTGATGTTTATCATCAGTGTAATTTGTTTTTATGTTGAGCTACCAATTCAAATTATTCGCTCTCACATACATACATACATACATACATACATACATACATACATACATACATACATACATACATACATACATAAATACATACATACATACATACATACATACATACATACATAAATACATACATACATACATACATACATACATACATACATACATACATACATACATACATACAGTACCTGGAATCTGATTTTCTATTGTCTATTTTATAAATGCTCTTGAATTATAAAGTAATATCTATAAAGCTGGAACTCGGAAGTTAGTCTAAAAAAATAAATATAAACATACATATATTTTTGTATATACATATTGATACAAGTTTGATTAAACAGAAGTGAAAGTTTCTGTTTATTCTTTTTTTGATCGAATGTTTCGAATTGACGGACCAACGATCTGATGTTATGTTCCAGTTTAAATAGGAACTCGTCATAATTGCAAACGTTTTCTACTTGCATAAGTCGTCCTCAGGAACGTAATGAGGCTACACATTAAAACTGGTTAATTTATTAAGAAAGTCGGTTAAGAACGTTTTAAGAACATTTCAATATTACTTTCCCACCTTCGTATCAAGCTTGATAGATAGTGGGTTTACGTGCTCGAATGAATAATGCTTCGCGTATGGGGAGGCGCTGGTTACAATTTGAAACAGCGAGGGTGGCAGTGTTTTTTTTAGTTTATATATTCCAGAAGTCTTTTTTGGGGGAATTGTGTGTGCTATTAGGTGTTTATAGATAGAGCTTTGAATAGAGGTGAGGTGACATGTTAGGCGGCGAGAGATGGGTGTCCTAGTCATGCCAATATATGTATCATTCGCAGAGACACATTTTCTCGTTATACATTTAAACACATATACAGTTGATGCATACACACACATACACACACACACACACATATATATATATATATATATATATATATATATATATATATGTGTGTGTGTGTGTGTGTGTATGTGTGTAAGAAAAAGATTATATAGTAAGAAAATATACGTATGGAAAGTAAGCTCCCCAGAAACGTCTAGTTTTTATTCCCGAGTCTACTAAGTTCTACTCACGTATTGAGTACTGTTGAAGTATATATATATATATATATATATATATATATATATATATATATATATATATATATATATATATATATATATATTCGAGTTTGAGATGTTTTCTTCCTTATTCCTATTCTTTTAATTTCACCGATTGATACGTACATTTTATATGAATATTAGTGCGAACACTTGTAGAGCATAATTTTTGTTTTCCGTCATTTTGACAGGGGAAGGAGTGTACATGACTATATAATAGAGTTTATCACTCTTCGTGTATTTGTGCCAGAAAGAATTTGTAAAACGTATTAAAAACAAGCAAATCTACAAAAAGTTTTATTGTCTGTTGTGACTTTTTAAAAGTTTTTGCAAGTCGACCATCAATCGAAATGATACTATTACGCAGCTCTCTTAAAAACCTTCGCCAATTGCTTCACAGTAATTGCTGAAATGACATCAATTATTTTAGTGCTCATAGAAATCTAATGGAGTCAAATCTGACGTACATGCGTTGCATATACCTCCCACTTCAAGGGAAGACATAATGTCTCGTAAACCATAATTAAACAAAATAAATGTTTGCTGTCGAATGCTAATTACAAATCAGAACAACACAATTAAATTTTACTTCATGTCGACCGTGACAGAGGAATTTCATACACGATCCTCTCCATGGTGGGGACGCATTCTCGCCTGGAATTAAAGTCTTACTACAACCAATAAAAAGAGAATATTCTTAATTTTGGAGAAGGGCCATTTATTTAGCCTTTGACGTCGCCTTCTCTTCTACTAGTGGCGGAGGGGGAACATTCCGAGCTACGGAAATCTGGAGCATTTGCCCTTCAATTTATCATCGATTCTTAAGTCATTTCTTTACAGGTGCTATCCGCTCAAAGCTTCCCAACGAACTCTCTACTTCTCTCGTTCACTCTTCCATTTGAACCATGCGACGTCACCCCCGCTTCTAGCAACAGCAGGTCGAGGTGGCATCTGAGTGTACACGCCGGCCCCATGACCCCGATTTCCGGCGAACCCAAATCATCAGATATCATCTAGCGAACGTACCCATTACTATTTGAAACGTGGAGCCTACCAAAATAGTCCACCTTTTCCAGTCCATCTTTCGTTTTTTACTCAGGAGTCACCACTTATCAAGGCGAAAAGCTATTCGAGAATAAGGGCTAACGAGATGGATTTATTTTTAGTTGAAATATGAAGAATATAATAAGAGGATTAAAAATGAATGGGATTAAAAAGAAATTGAATTCTTATGAAGGCGGGTTAAGGAAAATAAAGGTAAAATTTGTTCCCAATTCGTTCCCGGGCAACTCCGAGTGGGCCTGCTTGTATATTGGGAATTTGTGTGTCGCATTTTGTCATTGAAAGTTAACCGATAAAAGTTATTCTTTTTATTAGCTTGGTGACACACACAAAACTAATGACTTTTAAAAGCGAATGTAAATATTAACTATTTGTTTTGAATAATTAAAATTTAGATCAAATTTTAGGATTTATCAAAAGTTACAACTGTGGTTTTGTAGATATACGCATATAATGATATATTTTTAATGAAAATGCGCCTTACACATACATACATGCATACATACATACATACATACATGCATACATACAGGGGCCACTCCCATTACACGCACCAGGCCCTCTGGCCTTGTCTTGCGCAAGTTCTCGTAGGCAATGAAAGTGTTTCGCTGTACGTAGTGGTCCTAGTCCTGCCTGCTTGAGGTCAGCACGTAGTGTGCCCAGCAGATTTGTGCAGTGCCGTCTTAGTCGCGGTTCGTAGGTTTGCGAGCCAGTAACGGCAAAGTCTAGTGCCCTTTGTGTGGGTGTGCCAGGGTCCATTCGTAGGACATGGACTAACATAGACCATCTTTGTTCAGCGACCTTTGTGCAGAGGGTTTTTTCGTTGCACAGCTCGTATAGTGCCTTGCTGATAAGTTTTTTCGGCCAGCAGTGACCTGTGATGGAACGGAGGTGTCTGCGGTGGCACGCATCTCTCTCTCTCTCTCACTCTCTCTCTCTCTCTCTCTCTCTCTCTCTCTCTCTCTCTATATATATATATATATATATATATATATATATATATATATATATAATGTAATTAATCAAGTTTAAATATATTGAAAAAATGAAGATAAAACCAATATTATTTCAAAAGTGCTCAATTGCGAGTAGAGCATTTATAAAAAACAAACAAACACTGGACCAGTCAACGCCAATTAATCCGCGTTTCAATGATTTTACATCTTTGCAAGACTGCATGAAGACAAAAGTGAAAACCCAGAAATTTGAAATTGTCATTAGAAAAAAATCAGGCGATGAGGAAAAGTAAAAATAAAAAATAAAAAAATAAAAAAATCCCAGTCACGTGTCAACAGAATATCTCGGTCAGCTACGTTTATCTATTACTGTCTGGCCCCCGTTTACAACATATTAGAATGCTATACTATTTAAAGGCCGTCTTAAACCTTTTCTGATCATCTGATTTAACTATATTGAAATATATATTACATTTTAAAATCATTAGAAAATTATTCTATTACTAGCAGTCTGAGTGAAGTACTTCCACCTGATCGACCTATAACTATATGTGTGGACAATATGATGTGAATAATTTTAGATCATACAGATAAATCACTTTAAACTTATTATTGTTATAGTAGTAAATTGGACAGCCTAATTTTATACTTCTCTTAAAGAACCGGTTTTAGTATTAAAAGGGCAAAAAATATTACTATAAATATAAATAAATAAAAATGATGCCTATATATATATATATATATATATATATATATATATATATATATATATATATATATATATATATATATATATATATATGTATGGGATAGATAAGTTGGCAAAGGTCAAAATTTAAAATTTGAGAAAGTAAAATAAAAATTGTAGGGAAAAAAACACAAGCCGAAACTCTGCCCGAGTGCAAGCAAATGTCCGATTGCAAAAATGTCCGGTGTCAAAAAGTCCAGCGGAGCCTTGTTGCATCCACGAACGTACCGTTTATTGGACCATTTACCCTCTGGATTCTACCTATCTTCGCCGCACCTGAAGATGTGGTTTTTTGGAATTTAACTTTGAATCCTCTCTTGTCACTTCTCGTGCCTTTTAACGACCTACCTATCAACATTTCACTTTCTCCGCTGGACTTTTTGACACCGGACTTTTTTGCAATCGGACATTTGCTTGCACTCGGGCAGAGTTTGGCCTTGTGTTTTTTTCCCTACAATTTTTATTTTACTTTCTCAAATTTTAAATTTTGGCCTTTACCAACTTATCTATCCCAGCGTCTTCCTCCGATGATAAGATTTTGATCTTTGAAAAGCCTGGCTTAAGGAAAAATTTAACTTGAATAAATTACCTTTTTGCGGAATATACCTTGCTATGAGCAACTGAATTGATAAAAAGATTTGACTTTTGCTTTTCTAATTCCTTTTCATCCTTCTACACATCTATCTGCTCTATCCTGGATATTGAGCTGTATACTTTTCACAATAGGTTTTACCTTTCCTAAAAGTTCGCTTTTAGTTCACCACTTTATATATATATATATATATATATATATATATATATATATATATATATATATATATATATATATATATGTATATATATTTATATATATGTATATATATATGTGTATATATATGTGTATATATGTATATATATATATGTATACGGCACAATCACGTTGACACACCGGTTCCCGTTAGATAACCGAATGGGTGACCATTTAGGAATACCAGGTGCTGTATGTGCTCTCTGCTTATCTCGACATTGTTTCCAGTCGTCTTGTACTACTACTTGCTATTGGAATCAAGCAATGCCGACCCAGGAGAGCGGTTTTTGGTGATTGCGCAACCCTTGCAATTACAAATTCACGCGCGGGCAGTCCCAGCCACTCATACGTCGAAATCGACGGGAGAGTCCATCAGATATATATGTATATATATATGTACATATATATGTGTGTATATATATGTACATATATATGTGTGTATATATATGTACATATATATACACATATACATATGTACATATACATATATACATATATATACATATATACACATATATATATATATACCCATATATGTATATAAATATATATATACACATATATATATATGTATATATATGTATATATGTATATATATGTATATGTATATATGCATATATATATATATGTATATATATATATATGTATATATATGTATATATATGTATATATATATATATATATATATATATATATATATATATATATATATATATATATATATATATACACATATATATGTATAAGTTAGCCATGCGGATGACGGTTGTGAGCCAGTAACACGTGTCCATAAATATCTTTTATGTACGTATAAGATTAATAAAAAATGATATATATTAGCGAAAAATACGTCCTATAAATTTAAGAGCGACTAATAATGCAATCTTCTGGATTAATATGTATCACTTAGGACGTGAACAACAAAAAGACAAGCTGGATGCTACAATCACCAATAAAAACAATTACATTAAAACATATGAAATGCTTAGGTGATAAAAATAGTACATATTTTCAGGCTAGGCGTAGTAGTCCAATGGTAAAACGCCCAACATCGAGGGTTCGATCCTTGTCTAAGCTGGCCATGCTGATGATGGCTGTGATCTAGAAACATGTGTCCATCGATTACTTTTATGTACGGATAAAAATAAATAATAAAAAATATATATGCATCTTTATACAAACAATTTTTGTTACATATGTGCATACATGTTTCGGTTGTACTCTTCAGAGAGTTTATTTAAATTTATACTAAAGAACAACTCTATTTGTTATTTAGAACTTTTATCAACACTGGAGTTTCAACGCATTAACATCTATAGAAACTAATATAATACATGTACCATATATATATATATATATATATATATATATATATATATATATATATATATATATATATATATATATATATCTTATATTTGCATTCCATAGACCATGGTGAATTAATCCAAAACCATATGTTTCATTGGTTTTAACAACTTCTTTATTTCTGTACTTTGATGAGATGTTTTTACATGTCTCATTTTACACACAAAAGTAATTTATTCAAATTTAATATTCATTCCTATCTCTTACGCGCGTTTCATAGCAAAATTCGGATAAGTGCATCCTTTTCTAATTAGTCCAGAAGGTTGCAGTATATGTTGTTGAGTATTGATTTACTCCTCTTCAGGAGTTAGGCACAAGACCAGTTTTTATGTTACTCCCACAAGTAAGATGTGACCCAAGGTCGGGTCGGGAAAGTGGGGTTTAAAAATTGCCTGGGCAGCCCCGTCGGCATCCCCGGTAGGGGCGCCTCAGGCAGTAGGCAATAAACTTACTCCACCCCAAAGAGGGGAGGCGAAGCCTGGGAGGGTGGACCTTCTAGAACATCACAGGACAGACCCATAGACCGGCGTAAATCAAGCCCCGAAGGCCAAGACAATACCAGTCTATGGGGTGCAGTACCCATCGGAACAGATACTAGCGAAAAAACCCCCCAAAAACATGATAACAAAAACACCGGACGGGAAATACGGTGTAAATCCCCCCACCTCCAAATCGGCAAACTGACGTATATAAAGACAAGAACACTCACTTGAGAAAAAGGTTAAGAAAAGTTGCCTTTACTTTTAGTTTTGTCTTTCTATACTGTGATGTGTAATTAAAAAACAATATTGTAAAAATTACCGAAGGTCGGTCAAGAACGGATTCCATAGAGATGCCATCGATTTCAGTATAGATGTTTCCTTTATGGCTATAGAAGGGAACTTCAGATGTGTATGTTAATAATAACTTATGAAGTATTTTAGCATTAATTTTAAGTTGGGGGGGGGGGATGGGTTATTGTGTATGTTATCAATAATGTTATCAATTGTTTTGTGTATTGGTGTGTTGGTAAATGGGCTTTCAACGTCAAGTGAAGCGATGATTTAATTGTTTGTTTGTTTCTGCGTTGGAGTATTTGCACCATTTCTTTGGTGGACACACTGTGTTTACTCGGTACTGTTCCGATGGATACTGCACCCCATAGACTGGTATTGTCTTGGCCTTCGGGGCTTGATTTACGCCGGTCTATGGGTCTGTCCTGTGCAGTTCTAGAAGGTCCACCCTCCCAGGCTTCGCCTCCCCTCTTTGGGGAGGAGTAAGTTTATTGCTTACTGCCTGAGGCGCCCCTACCGGGGAATGCCGACGGGGCTGCTCAGGCAATTTTTAAACCCCACTTTCCCGACCCGACCTTGGGTCACATCTTACTTGTGGGAGTAAGATAAAAACTGGCCTTGTGCCTAACTCCTGGAGAGGAGTAAATCAATACTTGGTAAAGTGGGTGATTAGTTCATCAAGCGTTTTTTTTCTAATTGGTATAGAGGTCGTAACTTGAGATATAAGAGAGCGAAGAGGAAAGTTAAGTTTATCGATTTTTAAAGTACTGTATACGTAACCAGGTTTGTAATCACCGGTTATTTTATGGTTTTCATTTACGGTATTATTAACAGTAATGAGTTTGTTAACCTATATCTTTAGTTGATTAGTGGTTAGGGTTTTGTTGACTTTTTTATATGTCGTGTAGTCGTCCAAAATTGTTTGTAATTTTCTTATATAGCCGAATTCAATATATTCTACACTGACCCCCCAAAGTAGGAGGTAATGGCTGAGAGGATGATATCATGACGAACGCCCCTCCCCTCACCTCCCCCAAAATGAGGAGTTAATGCCATTAAAAGATAATACAATAATAAGTTAAATCATTTTTTTCACTCATTTATGGCTTTTTTTGCTAATATCAAAACGTAGTATCTGTTCTCAGCATCCCGGTGATATCAGACGTTTTACTATCGCCGAAAATATTACGTATATATAATAAAATATGAAAATACAAAATAATAACTGTATATAAAAGAATGTTAATTAATTAGAAGCTGTTTATAAAATAAATATGCAAATTAAGAAGACATAAAGGTACTTGTGGGTGTTTACATTGTGTCACAGATTTAAATGAGCACAATCTGTTTTGATGTTAATATAGTTAGGATAGATAAAAAAAAGACTTTGTCATTTATTCATTTAGATGACACATATTTTTTCTCAGCATTTTAATGATAATATTAAAGTGGGTTCGAAGTTCGTTTTCAGCTCTTTTTTAATTGTGAATTAAGATTGTAATCGATCATTGTTTTGTATTATAATTGTTTTTACGGCTTAAGCTTCCAGAAGATCTTTGGTTCCAGGGTGTGTGGTGATTTTTGTACATTTACTAGTTTGACAATGTTTTCAAATACTAGTTCAATTTCGACTTTTTTTTATTTTGGTTATTATATATATATATATATATATATATATTGCTGATTTGGCTTTTATTTCAATTTTATAAACTTTCCATGCAATACTTAAAACTTGAACGAAAAACACACACATTACTCGACAGCGTGCCAACGCATCTCTCGTTCGTCACCGGTTTTGAATCCTACCGCCATTTCATAACATCAAGGCGATTACGTCGTACCATCTAAGACGTTTGTCAAATTAACAAAGAAATAAGTTTCTTTATTCTTGTTTTTTGATGAAAAAAAAAAAAAAAAAAAAAAAAAAATGACTCAATACTGGTCACCCCTGAAGAAGGAATTTTATTCCGTAATCGATAGGATTAATGTAAGAAAAAAAAAAAAATAAATTAATCTTGTATTGCTGATTTGGCTTTTATTTCAATTTTATAAACTTTCCATGCAATACTTAAAACTTGAACGAAAAACACACACATTACTCGACAGCGTGCCAACGCATCTCTCGTTCGTCACCGGTTTTGAATCCTACCGCCATTTCATAACATCAAGGCGATTACGTCGTACCATCTAAGACGTTTGTCAAATTAACAAAGAAATAAGTTTCTTTATTCTTGTTTTTTGATGAAAAAAAAAAAAAAAAAAAAAAAAAATGACTCAATACTGGTCACCCCTGAAGAAGGAATTTTATTCCGTAATCGATAGGATTAATGTAAGAAAAAAAAAAAATAAATTAATCTTGTATTGCTGATTTGGCTTTTATTTCAATTTTATAAACTTTCCATGCAATACTTAAAACTTGAACGAAAAACACACACATTACTCGACAGCGTGCCAACGCATCTCTCGTTCGTCACCGGTTTTGAATCCTACCGCCATTTCATAACATCAAGGCGATTACGTCGTACCATCTAAGACGTTTGTCAAATTAACAAAGAAATAAGTTTCTTTATTCTTGTTTTTTGATGAAAAAAAAAAAAAAAAAAAAAAATGACTCAATACTGGTCACCCCTGAAGAAGGAATTTTATTCCGTAATCGATAGGATTAATGTAAGAAAAAAAAAAAATAAATTAATCTTGTATTGCTGATTTGGCTTTTATTTCAATTTTATATATATATATATATATATATATATATATATATATATATATATATATATATATGGGAAAATGAAAAAGGAAAACAAAAAAAATGGATGTTTTTTATGTGTACATCAACGTTTCGTCTTTATTTATAAGACTTCACCAGGATGATAAAATAAAGAAAAATGTGTTTGGTTTTCCATTTCGACAAGATGGGAAGAGAAGGATGAAGGTAATCATAAGACTTCATCAGGATGATAAAATAAAGAAAAATGTATATATATATATATACATATATATATATATATATATATATATATATATATATATATATATATATATATATGTGTGTGTGTGTGTGTGTAAAATTAGTTTACGAAATAGTGGATTGCTAGTACTTGCTAGTAGCTTTATTTCTACTAGCATTCTGCCTTGATTATCCACTATTCCATAAACAAATTTTCGATTTTTTCTAGAAATTTTTATTTCATATTTGCTCCCTCATATATAAATTTAAATAGAAAAATAGAAAAATAGACTCCAACAATCATACTTTTTAATATCGAACAAAAAAGGTTCATTTTTACAGCTGTTTCGTCAACAGTCCAAAACAATCAGGTTTTCTTTAGGGATCAACGAAGCCTGAATCTTCATCAGAAAATCTGAATTTTCGTCAGAAAAAATATCCTCTAAAAATCAAAACTTACTATTGAAAGAATTTTTAAGTATCGTTTTATGCCCAAAACACACGTGTATTCAATTCAAGATCGACGCCATATTTGATCATCCCAAACTATCCTAAGTATATTTACTTCCCTCAACGTTGTTTTTCTAAAAAGAAAGTTCAAAATATACATAGCTTTTGAAAAAAAAAGAAAGTAACAAATAAACAAAAAATACAAGGTTGAACAGAACCAACTATACGAATGTAAGACAACTAATGCAGTTTTTTCTTAATGACTAAAAGTTCCTGGGGCAGCTATTCTTCTAGTATTTATATAAGTAGGTATGTCTATATGTTTATATATTTTATGTACGGAATTCAATCATAAACGAAATAACCGATTATCATAATTTTTCGAACACACTTGGTAGTGGTAAGGAGTCATAATATGGGCTTTAATTAGTTTAATTTTGTTTTATGCAAAGGTAGCAAAGAGGGGTGGAAGCCCTTCGTGAAAATTAAAATGCCTTCAATTTTATGGAATTTTAACAATAGGTATTAAACATCAATTAATAAATAGTTCTCAAATTTCAGTTTCTTTTAAGCATTTTAAATGTGTTTCGTGAGCATAATACGAGTACACCCCCATTTAAAAATTCAAATAATATTTCAGATTTGCATTGAATTTGATCCAACATCATTAGACACCAGTTAAGCCAGATTCCTTGAATTTCAATTTCTACTTAAGACCCCTTAAGCGTAAGCGCTAAATGCTAGACATTTTTTTAGAATCAAAATTGAGAAATGGATTTTGATCAAAATTGGAATATTCAATCTAATTCAATTCATTTGGCAAAAACTAAAACAAGCATGCTTCAGTTGCAATCTAGAGAAAGAGGAGTAGAGGTTTACGCAGAAGAGGATAGAGTAGCTCAGCACCTGTTCAAATTCACCTTGAATTGCTGCGTTGTTGGCGCATTTATTACCTCTTTTGAGAGACTATTCCAAGGTCCAGAGATCCTGATTGAGAAGGCGGTCTTTCTACATTTCAATTGAAATCGGCGGTGAAATAGTTTCTTGTGGCGTCCGTGTACATCTCTTTCTGGTTCAGGAGTGAGTAATAGTTCATGAGGTAAATCGAAATGACCATTGAGGAGATTGTAGGCCAAAATGAGATCACCGCGTAATCGTCGGCGCTCAAGGGAGAAATGGTCAAGTTTCTTGAGTCGGCTTTCATAGGGCAAATCCGTTAGACCCTGCACCATTAAAGTACCCAGTCTTTGAACTTATTAGATATGGAGAAGAGGTTTGGACACCATACTCTAACAGTGGTCTGACGAGGGAGACATAAATTGGTAGAAATATTTCAGGAGTGAGTTTGTAGAAAGAGTGTCGAATGAGAAAAAGATAAGGATTTTAGCTAAAATGAAGGCTGATACATTCTCATCGTCAGTAGCTTAAATTTATTAACACGCTGGATTTAAATATCTTTAAAGTATGTATGAAATCTCTTTATCTATCTATGTATAATTTTTATTTATTTATCCGCATATATTTATTTTTCATCTTAATAAGACTCATCATTGTGGCCCGTAAGGCTATACTACCGGTCGCTAGGTTCGAACACCGGACTAAAGCCACCTTTGACTTCCATCCAACACCTTTGCTCGCTCGGCCACTGATATAACCTTACGACAAGGAAGGGACATATACCTATATAAGATTATTTACAGTGTTAAAACCCCTGGTAAAGGGAGCGAAGTTCGCGATACTGCTTTATGTAGAAGCTTTTCAATGTTTTCTATACATAGTGCCCTACCTTTAAAGGAAGCAACTAAATATTTTTATAATATATATATATATATATATATATATATATATATAATAAATCTTTTAAATGTCCATACATATTTACGTTTCGTGTTAAGCAAAACGCATCAGTGTGGCTATATATAACTATGTTATTTTTTTTTCAGAATAAAGTATGGCAGCAAAGAAGAAATGTAGACAGTACAGTCTGGAATATCTTAAATATGGTGATTTATAGCAAACTGTATGTCTCTTGTGTTAGAAAGTATTTTCGAACGAAGCCATGACACCTTAAGATTTGAGTAACATTTGACAAAAATGCACTCTGATAAAGCAGACAAAGATATAGCATATTTTCAGTCATCTCGAAAAGTTCCAGAAACGAAAAACTGTTGGAAATCTTACATAAATAAGGATTTTGTCCGTCCGTATGTCTGCCTGTCTATCAGTCACAACTTTTTAAAACGTAATTGCGGAATTTGTCAAACTTCGAAATATCAGAGATCTCAACTTATTTTAGAAATGGAAAATATTGCATCAATAGTAAATAATACATTCCAAATAACTAAAGTGTATGCCATGGCCGGAAATCGAAACCGAAACTTTGAGACCTTCAGCCAGACTTTGTACCAACTGAGCTATTTGCTCTTGCGTATGAGCAGATCTTAAAACATTCCAATGAAAAAATAATTATAGCTTTGGCGTAACGTCATAGCTTAATGATTTACGTCATGTTTCAAAACATGAATTAAAAAATAAGCGATAATAAAATAAATGAATAGGTAAACTTAAATTATTTTAATCACCCAAAACTTAACTTAAATTATTTTAATCACCCAAAACTTAACTTAAATTATTTTAATCACCCAAAATTTAACTTAAATTATTTTAATCACCCAAAACTTAACTTAAATTATTTTAATCACTCAAAACTTAACTTAAATTATTTTAATCACCCAAAATTTAACTTAAATTATTTTAATCACCCAAAACTTAACTTAAATTATTTCAATCACCCAAAACATTTTATTAAACTCTAAATATTATGTAGTTTTTTTCACAATTAAATAATTCTAAATAAGTAAATAGGAACACCTTCTTCCAGACAGCGAGAGAGAAGGGGGTGATGCGGTAGCCTAGCAAGAATATGCGACCGTAGGGAGCATATACTTGTCAGATGTCAGATATATTTGTCAGATGTATTCACAAAGTTCAATGAAATTAATTTGCACTTGCAATAAAATGCTGCCAACCTTATAAAAGTCAAATCTACTAACTCCATCTTCCTGTCTGTGTGTCAGTTATTAAACCGAAACTTATCTCATTATGAATTCTATCAGTTTCTAAACCTCTTTAAATTGGATAAAAAGAAGAGCATATCAGATAATTAGCTTCAAGCGGATTGCGTTCACCTGGAAGAGTTGCAAAGAGACATGTATAAAAGAGTTCAAGATATTTTATTGCTTAAAATACTATACTGTGCAATCAATCAATTTTCAGATGTCACAGTTAAGAAACGGGAGAGGCAGAGGAAGAATTAGTATTGTTTGAATTATTCAGACTACTGTTATCATCTTCAGTGCTATTCTCACAACGTTTCGGCCGACGTAACCTCTGACTTTCTCCAGGTGTATCTTGTCGAACTCTGGAATCTTTCCGTCGAACCCGGGAATTTGTACAGCATTTAGAATGAAACCTTTTATTTAATCCTCGTTTTGTCAGTCATGACCGGGTAGAAGTCTTAAGTAATTCGAAATTGTATTCTTAGTATCGAATTAAAAAAAGCTCGACTGTACTGAGGATTGAACCTTCAACCTTCAGAAGACTGTCACTTAGAATTGAATTTTACTTAGTACTTTATCCGTTACGCCACGAGTGAAACAATACAAAAGATCAATCATCATCAAAATAATTCAGAAACATAAGAGAAAGAATTTATTTATTAAAACAAATAGCTACGTCTCATAGTGACCCATTCTGAAAAGTCATAATATATTTGATGTATGCTTCCCGAGAGGAAATGCTCCGATCAAGGGTCAGACACAAAGGCGATTTGAGTCTGTTGTAACATTCGTTTGGGTGGGGGGGGGGCGATGGGCTCTGAAGTCACTTGTTGTTGTCGGAGCGACAATCTAGATCAGTCCAACATGGGAGCTCAAAGCGACAAGATCGTCGTGAGAGAGAGCGGAAGAAATAATCCAAGGATGTAGACGAAAAGTGTAGGACTGAATCTCTAGGATGAGACAAAGACCCACCTATCTCCCCCATCTAGTTAGCAATTTTATAAAGTAACCAAAAGGTGACAGTAATCGAAGAAGGCGACTTACTCCCGACTTATGTTTCTGAAACGAAATTGAGCTAAGGCTCAGTTTCAAGAAATCGTATCAAGACTTTTGGTTACCAAAATATCTGACTTCTATCCAGTATTATGGCACAAGATGAAGATATAATTTATTGCTTTTACAACATCATATTTAATAAAATATGACTTCGGTGCAGTTACCTTTTTTCTTTCCATGCAAAGGAACAGCATTGAAATTATCGAACGTGGAGATCTACAACTTCTTCTTAGTAAGTTCAAACCGGATGTGGATAAACTAATACACCTGAACCCATCCTATTAGAAGTAATTGTGAAAACTAAATAAAATTGTTTATTAAATTTCAAAACATATTTTGTGTTTAATATTGTTGTTTTCAATTTGAAAGAAACCAAAAAAAATGCTCGCGCATGCGTATTGGGGTTAATTTTGATTTTAAAAAAAATGGTTTATTAAATAAATTAATATTTTTGAAATACATTTTGTGTATTTGCTTTGTATTTTGTTGTTTTCACTTTGAAATAAAAAAAATTAAAAAAAGCTTGCATGTGCATATAAGGAGAGGGGCACTAGGGAGCAATGTAGACGTCAATTGGCCTTTTGGCTAAGATCAAAGTGTAGTATCTGTTCCGATGGATACTGCACTCCATACTGGTATTGTCCGGGTCTTCTGGCCTAGATTTATGCCGGTCAATGGGTCTGTCCTGTGTTGATCTGGGAAGTAACGCTCCCAGGCTTTGCCTCCCCTCTTTGGGGAGGATTAAGTTTAATACTTAATGTCTGAGGCACTCTGCCCAGGCAATTTTTTAAGACGCCGCTAGCACTCCTCCTCTGGAGTGCATACCCACTTTCCGACCTTGTGTCACATTCTACTGTGTGGGACGTAGATAAATAGCAGACGTCAATTGGGAGCTAGCGTTAAAAGATTTGGGAACTGAATAAAACGTCATAAATGATCTCTTTTCTCTTTCTTTATCTCTTTCTCTCTCTCTCTCTCTCTCTCTCTCTCTCTCTCTCTCTTTCTATTCCTATTGTGATGGATAACGTTATCCGTCTTTTGAGATGTTATCCTTTAGTGACGTCATTCACTTTACACTAGGAAACTATTTAGACGTTAATGGGGCGCCAGCGTTAAAAAGTTTTGGAAACTGAATAAAACGTCATAAACAATCTCCCCATCCCCTTCTTGATGTGATGGATAACGTTATTCGCCTTTTGAGATGTCATCCTTTAGCGATCTCATTCACTTTGCACGTTTATCACCACCTCTGTATTTTTTTTTAATGAATAACGTCACAAAATGACACCATCAAGTGTGCATTTAGATAAGATAACGAAACAACATGCAAGCAAGATCCACAGTTTTTTTGTTAAAAAGTATACTAGCTTCCCCGGAAGTCTAGAATGTTCGTCTAGTAGTCAACCCGTGACCCGAAGATAAAACGTCATAAAGGATCGCTTTCCGTCTCCTATCTCTCTTGTCTCTCTTCCGGTTTGATAGATGACGTCATCCCCTATTAACGTGATCCACTGTGCACGGTTACCCCACCCATGTTTTAATAGATGATGCAATAATACTGTTACACCGGCCATTCTTACACAGGAGAAACTACACCGGTTGTCACTATAAATAATGCGAGTCACCAGAGACACAGAGAAGACAAAGCACAGTCTTATAACTGTCTAGCCAAGTGCTAGTCACTTTCTTACTTTGTTAATACACTTGTTAAACCAACCCTCGACTTGACTTCCTTTATTTATTATTTACTGTTGGACAACTTCACAACAAATACGATAACCTCATCCACTCTGCACGGAGACAAGCAAGCAAGATAAAAAAATAAACAAACAAGCCAGCAAGACAGACAGTTTTAGTAGAATACTAGAACCCTAGTAGTAGATGACCCATGAACTTTCGTATAAAACGTAATAGAGGATCCCCTCTCTTTCTTTCTCTTTGGTTTGGTATATGACGTCATGATTTTGTAACCTTAATCAATTCTACGCGGTTAACCTCCATCTCTCGCTAGGAATCTATTTGGACGTCAATGGGGAGCCATGTGAAAAAGTTTGAGAAACTCTGAATAAAACGTCATAAACGACCTCTTCCCCCCCCCTCTCTCTCTCTCTCTTTCTTTCTCTCTCCCTTTCTCTCTCTCTCTCTCCCTCTAGTTGGAAGGATGACATTATTCGTCTTCTGTGACGTCATCCTTCAGTGATGTGGTTCACTGTGCACGTTTATCTCCACCTGTTTCAATCGATGACGTCACGAAGCGATGACGTAATTCACTTTGCACGGGGACAGGCAAGACAGCATTTTGAAATCTCAATTCTAACGTTATGCCTCTGATAACGGCTAGTGAAAATATCCTCTTGGAAGTCCATTGACTAAAACGAACCGGGTTGTGAAGGTTACTACAAATTAGCCCGCTTTTATTTGTTACTAGAGAAAAAAAGTGACCCGTTGGATCACCCATTGAGCTCGGGTTAAATTGTTTTAATGAGAAAAAAGTGAGTGTGTAAAACCAGTTAAGTATATATATAAATAAAAGGCAAAGTCCAAAATTAGATTAGAGAGGGGGAGTGAGAGATACTGTATAAAACAAGAGCAGAGGTCAAATAATAAACACCGATAGAGGGTGAAAGTGATTGATATATTAATAAGAAATGGGTCACTTTACGTCTATCAGAATAACTAAAATGTTTTTTTTTCAAACATAACTCAATCCCCCAATTAAGGATCACTTTAACATGTATTTTGTGTGATTAAAACACACACACCCACATATATATATATATATATATGAACAAGCCTTAGGGAAGCAAACGTTGATTTACTCAGCTATAGCATTATTAGGTATTTAAAAAAAATGTTACATGCATTATCATTTAATTAAAACTTTGTTGAAAATAAATGATTGAGCTCGGGGTAGGTTAGATGAATCAGGAAAAAAATGAGTGTGTAAACCCAGTCAAATATAAACAAATACAAAAAGACAAAATCAAAATACTGAATTTCCAGTATCACTACAATATATATATATATATATATATATATATATATATATATATATATATATATATATATATATATATGTGTGTGTGTGTGTGTGTGTGTGTGTGTGTATGGACAATGCCCTAGGAAAACAAACGTTGATTAACCCAGCTTTAGTATATTAGCTATTTTTACGATGTTGCTCTCATCATTATTTAAGTAAAAGTTTGTTGAATGATAAACGAGAGTTTTTGTTTGTTTTTCAAAGAAAGAAAAATACACTTACCAATTTTCTGATGAGTTTTCGCGTTGTCGCTTACTTTATTTATATTTGACATCATTAAATGGCTTTTACGATGCGAAGCCTTCCCGATGCAAAACATGGTTTTAAAGGACCCAACCGGCTCTTTATTATAAAATAAATGTGATTAAGTTAATACTGTTTAAAAGAAGAAACTACGATATGATCCGAACGTTAAAGGTCGATCTATTAATTTTTTTTATACTAAGTATTATAATTATTTAAAGAATTTTGTTAAACTAATTAAAACCGAGAGTAAAGAGGAGATTGTTTAATTTTGTATTTCATGTATCCGCTCGTAAACTAGCATAACCTTGAATTAATGTGGCACGTTTGAATAAAATTGCAATAAAATTTATAACATCAGCATTGACATAGGTAACAAATAAAAAACTTGTGAGAATTCAAAATGGTGGAAAAGAGAGAGAAAGAGAGAGAGAGAGAGAGAGAAAGAGAGAGAGAAAGAGCGAGCGAGAGAGAGAGAGAGAGAGAGAGAGAGAGAGAGCGAGAGAGAAAGAGAGAGAGAAAGAGAGAGAGAGAAAGAGAGAGAGAAAGAGAGAGAGAAAAACAATTGGTTGAATGTTACCGATTGCAATTCACAGAACACACCGGAAATGACTGAAACAGTTTACGATTTGAAAGCTGCGAAAAAATGTAAAAAGGCAGACGGCACTAAAGCAATGAGAGGCAAGTAACTGGTGACTGTTCGGCGATGGCTTGGCCATTTCTGGTTGGTTCCGTAAATCGCAATCGGAAACATTCGTTTTGATAAAACTGCAATAAGATTTATACTATCATCAACGACACAAACTTTTAAGAATTTAAAATAGTGGAAGAGAGAAATAAAGAAATGGGTACTTCTGCATCCATATCGGCCCGAATGTTTCCGATTGCGAGTCACAAAACAAACCGGAAGTGGTCGAAGCAGTTTACGATTTGAAAGCCGAGATAAAAATGTAAAAAAGGCAGACGACACTAAAGCATACGACTGCAAAACCAAAATGAAGTTGATTCATTTAATGATTTGAAAAAAGTATTAAACCATTCTTAATACGAAGGTTGGTGGGGGTGGGGGTAATTTACTCTTACCCAAAGTCAAACAACATGTTCATTTAAAACATTCTTTCAAATAACATTGATTGGAGGAGAAACGTTAGGATTTAGCTCCCCACTGCAGTAAAGTTAGACACAAGGTCAGTTTATCGTAGGTAATCCAGTTGCCCCCAAAATGAGGCGCTCTAGATGGGTGCAAATTTTGCCATGATCGAGCCCGTCGGCATTTGCCGAGTAAAGTCCTCAAGCCTTCATATGACAGATAAGTGCAATTAAACAGTGTACATTCAATGAAATACTTATGTCTTGTCTTGCCTTGAATCATCTATTAATTTATGGTGAAACATTTATGAAATTTGTGCGCCATGATGCTAGCTCACTGAAAGGCTAGAGTCTTTCTCCAGAGGAGCCTTGATTGTAATATGACGCCTTTCAGCCCGTCACTATAGCTCTGAGGTCCACGTGAGTACCTTTCCAACAGGTTGATCATGTCGGGATACATGTTCAGCCATCGCTAAAAGTCTGCGTTGAGCAACTGTAGATATGCAGAGAAGAAAGCACACATCATTTTCTTTGTTCCATGGTCTCGCCAGGCTATGTTGTAGACGATGCGTTGTATTTTGGTGTATGAACCAACAAGTTTATTAGATGGAGACAGATTTAGTGTCCAAGAGTCACTTATAATGATCGTAAACCAATTACTAAATAAACACATTATTGTTGTTTACATAACAAACGTTATCGACAGGAAATGTAAACTGCTTCTAAAATGTTAAAACGGAAAAGTGACCGAGTATAACTTAATATATAATACCAATAGCTCTTATAATCTCGCTTGCTTGTTTGCACATTGTATGTATCAGATAGTGAGATGAAGGGCAAATGGGCAAATAAGATGAGAAGTTGATGGCGGAGTGAAATATAAAAAAAGTGATGGAAGAAGGGATAAAGGGATTAGTAGTAGAGGCGTAAGAGAAAAGAAGATAACGCATATAAAACTGTTTTACATGGCTTGCTGCACTTTGCTATATCTTTGCCAATATAATTGATTGATTGATCTTTATCCCCTCTCTCTCTCTTTCTTACCTTCCTTTTCCCACCTCTCGAGCGTCTCTTTATCACTCCCTCTCTCTATCACTCCTCTCTCGTTTTCTTTGGTAGCTGGGAAAGTCTTTGACCAATTACTACATAATAACATTATAAAAATATCTCTAAATGTCGACCCCCTGACTAATTCTGATTATGTTGACCCCAAAAGAATGAATATAAAAAAAAGAAATGTGCCCATATTTTGTCCGGGGCAATGTTGAAAAAGCATATATCGGCTTTGTGGGTTTGTATTGTGTAGTTTAAAAAAAAATACTTTTAGTTAAACACGCAGACAGACATGCATCAACATTATCCCATTAATAATAGATGCTAAAGACCTCACGAAGAAAAATTTCAAACAGTATCTGGAAAGTATTTTCGGAAAACCAAGTTCGAAAGAAATAAAAATAATTGCACTTAAGGAAACGGCCAACA
>OY744539.1:8110106-8132606 GCA_963556195.1 Sepiola atlantica | reverse complement strand
TCATAAACAATCGAAAATAGTCGACGATTGGTATGCAAAATAAGAAGAAGGTATAGGAACAGAACAGTGAACAAAGCCCCATCCCCATGTTAAGAATGAGTTTGAAAATAATAATGTTACTATTTAGAAAACCATTTTTAATATGAGGAGGGCGAGCGGCTTTGTTAATTATCCTGTGCCTTCACTCTATCAAACGATTTTCATATTTTTTATCCTAATTATAAAGATTTGATCGGTTATTAGATTAATTTGTTTAATGTAAAAGGAAAACAAGATTCAGATAATAATAGTAATAATAATAATAATAATAATAATAATAATAATAATAATAATAATAATAATAATAATAATAATAATAATAATAATAATAATAATAATAATAATAATAATAATAATAATAATAATGATGATGATGCAGATTAACACACTCAGCTAAATAACCCCTCAAAAATGAGAGTCTACTTTTTTGGATTATTACGTGTGAACACCTTAAAAAACTTGGCGGAAAGAAAAAAACAAAAACAATTGTTTTAGAATTTAGAGTGGGAGATCAGTTTCGTATATAAATTTAACGTAAATTTCTGGTCCATTCTAACTTTTTACGGATGTTCACGAAATTTTCTTACCACTAACCCGAAGTCCAACTGACAAGATCGTAAAACCATGCGTAATACGTTAAAAGAAGTAGACCCCCCCCCCAAATAAATGCACAGAATTTATCTCCCAGAGAAAAATACATTTTTTGGGGTTAACTGATCTAAAACGCTAGAATGTCTCGGAAATAAGAACTCATTTTACGTTAAATTTATGTGTGAAACCGATCCCCACTCTAAAATTCTTAAATAATTGTGTTTTTTCAGAGTGTTAAGAAAACAAGAATAATTTCAGGTGATTTAGCGGTGACCGGACAAAAGCCCATCGGACAAAAGTCCACCAAAATAATTCAAACACGGACAAAATTCCACTAATGGAAAAAGAAATTAGTTTTAAAAAATAGAGAGAAAAAAAATCGTTTCATATTTAATATTTTTTATAATAATCAATAAAAGTTTATTAGTATTTTTTTTTCTTGACAAAAATGGGTTTATTTCATTTTTAAACATTTTTCCGGTACTTTGTAAATACTGCATTCTTATAAATTTATTGGTGCTTATTTTTTTTGTCAATTCGCAATTATAACTTTTTGTTGTGAAAGAAAATAAGACATTATTAGAGCTCTGCATCTTATGCTAATCCCCCCCCCCAAAAAAATGCGATTCACCTTTTTAGGCGATTACATGTAAACGGCCTGAAAAACTTGGTAAAAATAAAAAAAAATCAGTTTCGCATATACATTTAACGTAAAATGATCACCCCTTTCAGACCAGCCAGCGTTTTAAGGATATGCAACTAATTTTGTTTGTTTTAAATGTTGACCATGTAAATGTTCCTGATCAAACTTTAGTATAAAATCGGAAATAAGGCTCATTTTTTTCCGATTCCGACACCCTAAAAAGGTCAGGAAAATAAAGATATAATATATACCTTTAAATTAGAACCTATCATGAAAGAATTGATGCTCGATAAGCGGGATAGAGCAATTATATAGACACGTAAAAGATGGGAATAAATATTGTAAGCATACAATATCTATTACGTCATTAGTTGCTCAAAACAAAGTGTTTAATTTTTTATATTTGTATTCATCTTATATTATCTTATATCTTTTCAAATTATGACTTTTGGTTATTTCCTTTGCCTACTTATCCGTTTGTATTCCTCTGACCATAAGATTTCATTCTTTGAAAAGCCATGGCTTAAGGGAGGAAAATAAATTTATTTTATTTGAAACACCTTGTTTTGAGCAACTGATGCCGTAATAGATATTGCACATTTACGATATTTATTCCCATCTGTTACTTGTCTCTCTCTCTCTCTCTCTCTCTCTCTCTCTCTCTCTCTCTATATATATATATATATATATATATATATATATATATATATATATATATATATATATATATATATATATATATATATGCGTGTGTCTGTGTGTCCTCAGTCGGCAGTGACTAGCGTTCGAGTTTGAAATCTCGGAGTTGATGCTCTCACTACGTCTAGCTACACTGATGAGTCGTGAAACGACGAAGTAGCTGTCTGTGAATGACTATTGTCGTCACTTTAGACGGTACCAGTACACTATGATTACTCATATTAAAAGATACAAAATAAAGGAAATAACGCATCCGGGTAGACAGTACCCCCCCCCCCATTGCACAAAATTGGGAGGGGCAGATTAATTTCCTAGCTTTTGAGGTGCCTTCACTTGTGAATGAAATCCGAAGAGACTGAGGTGTTGTGGTCCACTCCATCATAACTTAAATCTTCTGTCATATATTGCACCTGTGGGGAGGCAGTTATATAACCAATCCCCGGTTACCAGTCAGTTTGGTATGAATCGGGGTGCTCGTATGTATAATCAGTTCCTCTTTACTTGCCTCCCCACGAGGGCAAAGTTAGACACAATGGCGGTTTTTAATGTGGAGGAAATCTAACTCCAAACAAGGAGGTACTCTGGATTGGGAGAAAAATAAAAATTGTCTTAGACTATAATGGTTTCTCATTCGCTAACCGAAGAAAGAAAATATGAAGTGCAGTATCAGAACAAATACTACGTACATAGACTTTGCTCCTGGCCAAAATGTCAAGGATAATCAGTCGCTTATTTACAAACGCAAGCGATTTATATATATATATATATATATATATATATATATATATATATATATATATATATATATATATATATATATATATATATATATATATGTAGATACTTATATACAGAGAGAGAGAGGGAGAGAGAGAGAGAGAGAGAGAGAGAGAGAGAGAGAGAGAGAGAGAGAGAGTGGGGGGTAGAGGCATGTGTGGCCATGCGCAATTCCGAGCGAGACCCGCCCATTGGCTTAGGCTGTCGTACTGAGCGGTTAATGTGCGCCAATCGGCTCACGTCGTCCGCCACAGCTTCGTTAGCATCCAGGCATCTGGTGTCGCTAATATATCATTTTTTACTCTCGCCCGGCTTTTGCTATTTGTATTATTATTCAGCCTGGTTCACGTTTCTAGTCTTTCAACAGGTCAGGGCATAAACGTCACCCACATTTGGAGTCGATACTGTACGGACTGAAGGAGGGAGAGATGAGAGAGAGAGAGAGAGAGAGAGAGAGAGAGAGAGAGAGAGAGAGAGAGAGAGAGCGCGGATCTTAATCGGTAGGCAAGCTGTGTCTTTTTTTCATTAACCTGTACATATATACTAGACGTGTCCGTAACCTGTTGGGTCACAATTTATAAACTAATTTATAATTAATTTATAATTAATTTATAATTAATTTATAAACTGTATATATAATATATTCTTTTTGCATAATTAAAACTAATAAGTCTCTTTATTTCTATATTATCCTTACTGGTAATATGGAAGTAAAGAGACTTATTATTTTACCATCTAATTTACATATGTGTTCTCGTGTTGTGCAAATTATATAATAATGCTGAAGAGAGTCACTCTTTCTCTAAATGTTCAGAGAGACATTTAAAAGTATTAGAGAGTGGTTGAATCAACATAGAGTGAGAGCGAGCGAGAGAAATACATACGAAGCTAAGTGAAAAATGGCTGACTTGCTTGTTGAGTTAATTATTATTCATATCATGAGGAACGAACATATACTATACCGCCTCTTAATAAAAGGAGATAATACCTCGGGGGCCGGCCCCATAAAAGGAGAAGGCAAAGCCTGTGAGTATGGTATCATGGAAACAAAACTACAACATTACCCCCCCCCCCGCACCCCATAAAAAAGGGGAATGTACTCCCTTGGAAGATTGTCTTATGACAACAGAAGAGATATTACATTACCCCCTCCCCTAAAAGAGGATGTAATACCTGAGATAATTACCCCACCTCCTTAATTACCCCACCTCCTTAATTTCCCTACCTCCTTAATTACCCCACCTCCTTAATTTCCCTACCTCCTTAATTACCCCACCTCCTTAATTTCCCTACCTCCTTAATTACCCCACCTCCTTAATTTCCCTACCTCCTTAATTACCCCACCTCCTTAATTTCCCTACCTCCTTAATTACCCCACCTCCTTAAAAAGGTAATTCCGGGGGGCGGCCTTATGACAACAGAACCAATACTACACTCCCCTCCCCCATTAAAAGATAATACAATAATAGATTAAATCATTTTTTTTTCATTCATTTAAAAATTCTAGCCATAAAAAAACATTATTTTTCTGGTTACTTGGCTTTTGGGCTAAGATCAAAATGTAGTATCTGTTCTCAATATCTATTCTCAGCATCGTGGCGACCTCACACGTTTTACCATCGACGAAAATATTGCGTATATATAAGATAATATGACAATGCTAAATAACAACATGAAAAAATACATAATATTAGTTTATTAGAAGCTGTTTATATAATGAATATGACTTATATGTGGTTGAGGGTAGTTGAGGTTTCGTAGATATACGGTGTTTCAAAAGTCTGTGTTTTATCATAGAATTAAAAAAGCAAAAAAAACCTGTTTTGATGTTATAATAGTTAGAATTGCATTTATTCATTTAGATATAATTAAAGGTTTTATTTATACAAACATATACACACCCAGAAAATGTTTCAAACATAGCTTTGATAAGCTCGATTACCTCAGGCCCCAAAACAAGCGTACGATATATATATATATATATATATGTGTGTGTGTGTGTGTGATTTTTTGAAAGCTTACCAAAGCATTCCGTTCAGGAGTTCAATCAATCTTTTGTGGTGTTGATTTTATTTTTTCTTCCCTTCTTAAGTGACCTCAATGCAAACAACACCACATTGTGTATTGCCGGTTGTTGTAATTCTTATTCAAAGTACTTAATTTTCCCTGATGATCTGCCAAGCAAGTACCTGCTTGGTAGTGAAACACGTGTATGTAAAAAAACTCTTTAATTTGAAAACTGATAAATAAATCATTTTTGAATGGAATAATCTTTTGTGGTGTTGATTGGGCTCCTGAACGGAATGCTTTGGTAAGCTTTCAAAAAATCACATATAAATGCTCTGTACCCTGTAATCGAGTATCATCGAGCTTGTTTTTTTGGACTAATCCCGGTCTTCACTGAATAATCTTTTTTCTAAGTGAAAAATCCAAATCTCTCTCTCTCTCTCTCTCTCTCTCTCTCTCTCTCTCTCTCTCTCTCTCTCTCTATATATATATATATATATATATATATATATATATATATATATATATATATGAGAGAGGGAGATAACGTTCATTGTAAATTTTGCTTCCCTATTTTGTATACCAATTTTTGGAATATTTAAACTTAATAATGGTTATGTCATAAATAATGGTTATGTCATAAATAATGGTTATGTCATAAATAATGGTTATGTCATAAATAATGTATCCTTCAAAGTTGTTATATATGAGCTTTGTATGACCTCTAGTACTATCAATGGAGCTGACTTCATACATGCAGTATTTAATGGTATCCGGCAGACTTATCTTTTCATCTAAATAACTTTAGGGTGTTGCCTTTTTTTGTCTCGTAGGTTACTGCTAAAGTTAAAACATCTGACTGTACCCCCTTTTCTCTCTCTCTCTCTCTCATATATATATATATATATATATATATATATATATATATATATATGCATAATTATAGTTGCATTACAATGGCCAAAGGAAAAATCAATCTATAACCATACTTTTCATCTGTTTTTTACAATTTCTAATCTTCACATATCGTCGAACGACCATACTTTTCTTTTGTTCTTTCAATCTGTTTACTTTCATATATCGGCGAATACCTGTAATTCCTCTTTGTCTCACAGACACACAATTTATTTTTAATATGTTTATATTGTATTTTTAAATTTATGTATGTTTATTTTTTCCAAATTCAATACTGTTTCTACATCTTACGCGCGTTTCGCAACAGAATCAAGAGACATACACAGTCTTCATCTTAACTTTTTTTGCTCACCAGAGAAATTGTTCATTCAGTAGTAATAGAAAAAACACTTCGATCCAAAGACATGGGGGAAAGAGGATAGAAAACAAAACGTTCAAAATAAGCTCTTGACAAAAGCTAACAGCAAGTCAAAAAATATATAACAATCTTTAGACGGGTAAAATGAGAACCTGATTTTCCCCACCTTCCGGGAAATGACAACCGGTGTGGTCATAGCTATTTATGCAGAGCCAGAGTGCGCCTTCGGAAGCGCAGACATACCCTCTCCCAACCCTGCCTTATGTCACATCTTCCTGCGTTGGGAAAGAAGTAAATAAACAGCTGCGAGCTGGTGGATAACAGCAAACTACTACCAATCGGACAGCAGAATGAACTTTCACACACACAGCCATACTGATTAGTATATGGTGCTTATATCCTCGTCTCCAATCCAAAATGGACACATATTGCTACAAATCTTTAACCTTTAAACCCGCACACATATAAACAATTGATCAATTAACATTCGATGCGATTGTGAGCACTAGACAACAGTACTCAAAACGTGAGTAGAGCTTAGTAGTAACATGAACATATACTTATGACAAGTAAGCTACGCAGAAACGTTTATGTTTCGTTCTCAGGGAAATCATCAGCCTAAATGCGTGGATGTATGTTTAACAGTTGCTTTAATATCGCACTACTGCTTACTCTAAGTACTAATAAATCAGAGTCGTTGGTTTATGACTCCCCCTACTTATTTATTTCTATCATCAAATGGGTGTCACTCTCTTTGTTTTAGAGGGATTTGGCGCTCCCCACTTGTAAGTGGATCGAATGAACAAAAAATGACTTGACCCGTCGGAACTAAACCAATTTATCTGTCACATTTTTTCTGTCACCTATCGCCATCTTAGATTTATTTTTTTCATTTTTTATTTGGGTGTTTTAATGTTTAATTGCTTATTTATTTAATCTTTGTTTTCCAAATTTTAATTGTATTTGTTATATAAGTGTATATATATGTTGTATAAGTGTATTCTGTGTCTACTGTTAATTACTATTTCGCTTCCACGATTTAGTATTTTTTGCCATCTTTAAAATTTCTAGTTTTTCACTGGAACATAATCTACACGGATCATCTAAATATCTGAATATATACGTTATGTACAGTTAACTTGTTCTTTGTCCCTTTCTTATAAAGAGTAATTTCTTCGCACTTCATATTTTGTGTTGCATATGTTAGAATTTACTTTTCCATCTAACACTCGGGTGGCGGGTGCCCTATGAACTTTAAAAGTAATAAATCCTGGGTACAAATGATAACGCCATAAATATACATTGACGCCATGAACATTTTTTTAAAATGTAAACTTGTTTGTATGGGAATGCTTTCTCTATGTATGTACATGTGTATGTATATGTCATTGTCATATCATTAGTGGTTCGGTAGTGGAGAACAGTTTTAAATAGAGCAGGAATAATAGGGTTAATAAGTAATGGAGCTTGTTCGTGCATTTAATAATTGTTTCTCTTTCGAGATCAGTTTATTCCAACCACTTAACTTTTTTTTATTTGCCACAAACAAGGTATATTGCCACTAAAGCGTAAGAGGCTACTGTGATAAGCGCCAGATTTGTAGGTGGTGAGCAACCTAGTTGGGCAGTTTGGCAGCAAGATATTTGACCACATTACATTTAAATGTCTGCATGTTCGTCCGACTGGAGAAACAGGGATCAGGAAAGGAACTCCAAAATCAAGCAGTGCGAGGAGAGAGAATAGAAAATCTTCCGGGATCTAGGGACCTCTACGGCGGAGGTGTGGGTGGGTCGTGAGTATTTTCGTTTATGGGGTTCAAGTGCAGTAAGTTCATCGGAGCACACTTCGTGAAAATACTGGTAAAACAGACACATGGATGCAACACTGAGGCGATACAACATGGGCTGAGGCTTGGCAGACAGTGCGGAAACTATTAGGCTAGACATTCTTTTCTGCACCCTGTCCAAGGGGAAGAGGCTAGTTGTCGATGCACCAGCCCAGATGTGGCAACAATACTCCATGTATGGGTGACTGTTGGCTTGATAGAGATATAGGATACTGGAAGGTGTGAGAAGTTTTCTCGCCCCGTAGAGGGGGGCTTGTCTTCTTTGTGAAGGTTTTTAATAGTTGTTAAAGGAAAGGAGCTTTGTCTTGGTTGAATTAGATCTGACCATACATTCTAGCATTCATAATGACGGGTTCCCCGGTTGGTTTCATACCAACCGAAGATACGTTCTTGGCATCATTCTGGCAACCTAGAGACTGCATCGTTGGTGAGCATTTCCTTCTTTTGTCAGATAGGGGTAGGGTTCGGTCGTAGGAGGTTAACCAACCTAAGCATTTCCACCTGCTCCGAGAGTGGGAGTGAGGATAGAATGCCTAAAGGGCTTATGATACAAATCAGTCGGACTGCTGTTTTGTTCGATCCTATGAGGTTCACTCTCCCAGGCTTTCCCTTATCTCTGAGAAATGGTTAGTTTATTGCTAATCGCGTGAGGTGCCCGTACCGTGGAATGCCGACGAGGCGGCTCAGACATTTTTTGTAGGCCAGAGTGCGCTTATCCTAGTTGGCTGGCTTCTCAAAACCACATCTGACCTTGTGTCTAACCCCCTGGCAAGGAGGTAAATAATATGCCGACGCGGCCGTTCTCGGTTATTTTTGCACCCAACTAGAGTGCTCCCCTGGTTTTCAACACCCACCCGGCCTTCTGCCACGCCTTACTGCTGTGAATACAAACATTTCAAATGAAAGTATGTGCGTGCGTGTGCGCACGAGCATGCGTGAATGAACAAGTGAGAACTAAACAAGACAAACGCAATTTTAACTGTTATTACCTCCTCAAAGGGGGTTATGTTTTCACCGAGTTTATTTTCTTATTTGTTTTTTTTTTTTACAGCCTAACGTCCACATCTTTTGCCCAATCGTAACCAAACTTATTCAAAATCTCGGTCATGGTAAAACTTAGAACTGATTTAATTTTCGGAATATCTAGGTCAAAGGTAAAGGTCACAGAAAAGATAAAAGTCACACTTTTGGTGATATCTTTGGTTCTTTGCATCGTAGAGGCTCGCTACTTGGCCCATATTGTAGCCAATGAAGTCTCTATATCATATTAAATATAGCCTTGACTATAACCTTGAAAAGTTTGACGAAATTTCAATTTCCGATTTTTTCAAATTTGATGTATAGATCTTAGGTACTTTGATAACAGTAATTACCATGCAAAATTTCATCCTGATCAGATAAATTGTTTATTAGTTATCAAAGTTGCCATGGCATAACTTGGTGAATACTGTATACAGTGAAGTAAGGCCTATATAAGACTTTGGCCCATATTGACGTTGTCAGACGGAGGTATATAGTCTCACGACTGACTTATGTTCTTGTTTCCCATATGAAATTAGACATGACTGTTGTACACATGGAACCTTTATGCGAAAACAGTTGTAATGGTAATTGATGATTAATAGATTTTAGGTCGATATAGATGTGTACTGTTGAGAAAACTTGAAAACAATGCGGTCTGTTGGGTCACCCAATGAGCTCCGGTTAAATTGTTCGAATCAGGAAAAAGTTAGTTTGCAAAGCCAGTTAAATTTTTTAAAATAAATCCAAACTTAGTCTCTTTCTGCTCGTTATATATCTCGTTTCTCTCTTTCCTCTTAGTATATGGGTTACATAGTATTACTATTTGTGATTGTAGTTCCTTTTGTTTAAATGGGCTATTCTATTTTTGTAATTATTTCTTTTCTTTTTTCTTTGATTGTTAATAAAGAGAGAGAGAGAGAGAGAGAGAGTGAGAGAGTTACAGAAGAGAAGGGCGAAAGTGATAGATAAAAACTTAGTAAGAAATGGTTCAATTTGTATGTTAATTGAAAATTACGGCAAATTAGTTGACTTAAAATGAAAGTTAAAAAAAAAAAAACTAAATCCCAAAACTGAGGCATATTTTAGCATGTAGTTTATGTGATATAAATATATAGGTATAAAGGTCATAGGGAAACAAACGTTGATTAATTCAGCTTTGATATAATTAGAGATATTCAAATAAAGGACTAAAACAATTCCTACAAATTCAACAAATGAGATTAACTATTGGGACCCTGTGGAAATTCCATAGTGTGTGCTACATCAATCTGTATAATTTACTGTTAAACATGAAATATCATATTTTTGCAATAATAAATTTCTGTTAATACTATAAAGAAGAAATTACTCTTTCTTCCTCGTAAAAATAATTGTCAGCTAAATATTTTTTAAAGAAATAAAATGAATGTCTCTTATTTATTTATTCATTTAAAATTGTAGCAATTTAATTCTTTTTAAAACAATAAATATTCTCGGTCTGTCTTCTAACCATGAAAAAATAATTATCAGTTAAATATTCTTCAAATTAATAAAACGATAGTCACTTTTTGAAATGTACTTATTTAAAATTGTATTGTTTTAGTTAACTGGACGGCATAATTTGATTTTGGAATAATTTATTTTAAAATGGGTAAAGTCGGAAGTGTTTACTTTAGCGACATCATATTAATCACAATTTTTTTTAATGTGTGTGAAATGTGATAACGTACGTACGAACATCATCATCATCATCATCATCATCATCATCATCATCATCATCATCATCATCATCATCATCATCATCATCATCATCATCATCATCATCGTTCACGCACATTTATAAAAAAATGGCATCGTTCGATTGTGATTGGCAATTTATCTGATGTCGCTAATGATAAACAATTCCGACTTAGCGTATTATTATTATTATTATTATTATTATTATTATTATTATTATTATTATTATTATTATTATTATTATTATTATTATTATTATTATTATTATTATTAGATTAATTCTTTTGTTTTATAGTTTATTGTCAAAATCTATACTATATTTGTGGTGTTTCGGTCTCTCTGTCTGGCGATGCGATTGGAAAAAGCCCTAACCAAGATCAAACAGAGACTTTCTAGAGTAATATGAACGAGTGCTGTGTGCGGTCACTGCACAGGCCGTGATCGTCCACTCGTTGTGCCAGTCCATAGTTGTTAATCGATTCCGACGCCGATCGTAGTGTCAGCCGTGTGGTCTCAGTCAGTGCCTCAACAGAACAATTCTCCTTCCAAGCCAAACCAAACCTCCAGTTTAAAACAAGTAACCAAGGTTTATTATTGGGAAGATAACAATGATACTCGTGTTTGAACAACCGACTTGCAAATGAGAAATTCTTAGTTCGACCAAATCAAAATATAAGTCTAAGGAACACAACTCCTTAGCTAAGCACAACGGCTCATCTTGCTTAGAGAGGCACACATACCTAACTGCCTATGTCACCCCCAGAGGGCCAGCTCTCACTGCTACCCCTGCCTATTTCCTGGAATATACGTTAGGTAGTTATGCGTTTGAATTGTATAACTTTCTTTAACGTCATCAATTTCTTAACGGTTTAAACAGTCAAACTTTTAAATCTCTCATATGTGTAGAACGCCATCACGCTCTCATGTACATTTCAACTTTACAGACGCTTTTTCAAGTTATAAACTACTTGCCGTTATAATTCAAAAATGAGCACAACAGTAAAGTCATAATTTGTAAAGACACTAAAACTAATACCGCCTGAAGATGATTTGACGATTCAAATCGAAAGTACTTGCAAAAAAGAAAAAAAATGGAACAAGAAACTCATGGATCATATTTACATCAATTTGACCGTAACATTAGATGGACAATTCGGAAAATTGAAAAAATAAAAAAAAGTCGCATCAAACAAAACCACTCCGTGTTATTTAATAATATTTGCCTAAATGAAAATATGCTGCCTAAATACATACAATATATATATATATATATATATATATATATATATATATATATATATATATATATATATATATATATATATATACAGAGAGAGAGAGGGAGAGGGGGGGAAACAACTAACTAATAACATAAAAGTGACTGTATAATTTGTTTTAACAGCATATAGGATAAGGGGACACAAAATAAAAGTAATGAGGCCCGCAGAGCCGTGCTGAAACAATCCATTCTGTGCTCGGGCTTGATCAGAATGGGCAAGGGAGTGGTAGTGGTGGAGGTTTCGGATCGTTCTAGATAGCAGCGACGTAGCAGATTAACTTCAGATACCAAGTTGCCGGCCAGCGTTTGCTGTAGTACCAATGCCACGTGCGCGTTAAACGCATCCTGATTTACACCACACAACAACGCGCGCACAAAACACACAAGCACAAACAGACACGCGTGCGGTTATAGAACTATAGTCACTATTATGGTCAAAGAGCAGTTCAGGGGGGGGGTGTTAGAGAGATACGGTCGACTCATATACAAGTGATATACGCATTTATTGTACGTCATCAGACCTATTGTCATACCAGCTGAGGTTCGCCCTGGCATCATTCTGGCAATCACGGGGTTTCCAGCACCATCAACCCAGCTCTGTTCTAGGAGATGCACCTTCCAAAGTATTTACCCCTCTTTCGGGAGGGATATATTGCCGGTCGCATCAGGCGCCCTTACCGGGAAATGCCGACGAGTCGGCTATTTTTATGCAATTCGATATACATATATGTATATACACCGACTTCCCTCAGCCCGGACCTTGGTCCTGAGCTCCCAGTCGTGGCTACTACTTCTCATCAACCCATAATGTCAACCCAATATATCTATGTACTTGCATGACATTTTTCTTAAAATAATCATCCTGAGGAAGTCTTACAAATAAAGACGAAACGTTGATTAATACGTAACCCCCCCCCCAAAAAAAAACATCTTTTGGCTTTTCCTTTTTCATTTTCCATCACGTCGGATTACTCTTATCCTTCCTTTCTCATATATATATATATATATATATATATATATATATATATATATATATATATATATATATATATATATATATATATATATATATAAGATTTTGTTACATTCAAAGGCCTAGACGTTATTTATTTTACGAAACATCTTTTCAAAACAATCACTTTTAGTACAATTTTACGGTTCCGTTTCCTTCAGCTGTGGACCAACCAACATTTGTATGTCAATATCGAATCTTTCATCTCTGAACTCATTAGAAGGCCAAACAAGTTTTCAATTCGAAAAATATACATTGCCATGTGACAAAAATAAACGTCCGAAAATCAAAACAAACTCACATCTAATGCCTTTACGTCTTTGAAATCACCACCTCGGGCAAGCTTCCATATTGTAATCATATATATATATATATATATATATATATATATATATATATATATATATATATATATATATATATGAGAGAGCGAGAGAGAGAGAGAGAGAGAGAGAGAGAGAGAGAGAGAGAGAGAGAGAGAGAAGAGATACACAGGCAAAAACTCACTAATAAAATAAAAGTGATTACATATAGATTGCTTCCAACAACATTGAGAATAAGTGGACACATAAAGAAAAGTTAAGGAATCCTCCAGAGCACTACTATAACAGAGACATCGTTATCGCAGGTGAAGGAGATGTAAAAACGATGGATTTAAGATACCAAGTGGTGGTTAGTCACCAGTCAGCTAGTATTTACCTCTTCCCACTGCGGGAAGATTTGACACAAGATCGGAATGTGGGAATTGAAAAGGCGGCATCCAAGTGGAAGAGCATTTCCCGGTAGGAGCACCCAAGGCGATTAGCAATAAACTAACCACTTCTCAAAGAAGGAAGATAAAGCCTGGGAAGATGGACTTCCTAGAACTGAACAAAACCATACTGAGAAAAAAAGGCCACCTAGCCCAAATGCCCCAAACTCTGTCGGACTGATTGTTAAGGATATATCCTCGACTTGGTATGAAAAACACCACCACGTGTAAGGTCAGGTTGACCCTCGGGCCAGCTACTTTTTATTTGTGTCGTTGTCGCACGTGCGCTAAACGCGCGCAAGATTATACCCGCAAGATTTATACACAGGGCATGTTTATACGCGCGAATGCAGACACACCCGCATAGATCGAGAGATATCGAGATAAATAGAAAGAGAATAAGCTCGCTCCCATCCCTTTTTCACCGGGGTAGATAGCGCCGGTGTGAGGAAGAGGGCGATATAGAGCAGCAGCATGTGCGTTAAATGCATGCTGCATTACAACTAACTAGACACACGCGCAGAGCGAAGAGAGAGAGAGAGAGAGAGAGAGAGAGAGAGAGAGAGAGAGAGAGAGAGAGAGAGAGAGAGAGAGATGTACGTTTTTAAGAACGATAGTCACTATCTTTTTTTTCAAAATTCACTTCTGGAGTAGAGAAACACTATCGACTCATATACGAGTACCATGTGCATTCTGTTCGATTTACGCATGGCCTACCAAAACAAACTTGTGTTTATCTACAAACATTTGTGTACCTGCTTGTGTAGGAATATGCACACATACACGTATACACGTATTAGATAAAGAAATAGAAAAAAAGATAGATATAAAGACAGTAAGACATATATATATATATATATATATATATATATATATATATATATATATATATATGTTTGTATTACAAAAGTTCAGAACGTCGACACCGTCGGCTGTTTTTTTTGACATACATAAATAGCTGCTCAAGACAGGCCTTTATAGGCCCCTTTTGTTAGAATTTGAAACCGACAGTACCGATGTTGTTCTGATCATTAGTAATACAAACATTAATAAATATTACGCTCTTATTTTTGATTTTTCCTAATAATTGAGAATTTTGCTGCGGTTCTCTCCTACTAACCTTACACTAACCTTTTAACCTTTATTTACACACACACACACTTGATATTTCTGAAGATCAGCGTGTAATTGCGCTTAACTGTAGCATATTGCACGTTGTGAAACAATTGTAAAATCATGGTCAATTTTGCTATTGCAAAAAAAAAAATAATGATATGAGAAATGACTGAATTTGGGTCATTGGAATTTAGATAATCATTATATATATATATATATATATATATATATATATATATATATATATATATATATATATATATATATATATATATATAATAATGGTAATAATCCAGGTGAAAAATATCCACAGGGTGGTAATCCAGAGAATTTTAACCGGGTTTATAAAAAGTGCTCAATATCAAAATAGAGCTTTATATATGATAATTTTATTTACACAGACATGTACAATTCCCTCCAAATATTATCTGAGGGTAAGATCGGATTCTAACTCTGCCTGATGAGATCTCAGTTTATAGTAACTGTTGATCGATAACATCGACATGCCAGTGTCGCAGATTTTGTACATGTCTGTGTAAATAAAATTATCATATATATATATATATATATATATATATATATATATATATAAGAGAGAGAGAGAGAGAGAGAGAGAGAGAGAGAGAGAGAGAGAGAGAGAGAGAGAGGGCAACCAACAATACTACATACTACAGAAACACCTAACTAATAACATAAAGGGATATTTATTACTATTGCCGACATAAGTTATTTTTAAAGAAAATACCGTTGGGCAATTTCATGTTTAAATTTAGTTTTTAGCCGATTTACTTTACCGTAAATAGTGAATTTAGTTAAATTATCCGCGGTAGCCCTTTTGAACTAAATACATAACCGTAGCGGAAGCGAGTAAATGCGGAAGCTAAGTAGTCGGCCTTTCCTCGCTGCCGCTCCGATTATATACATATTTAAAAATGCTACCGCGGATTATTTGACTCGATTCACTATCTACGGTAAAGTAAATTGGCTTGAAACTTGTTTTAAATAATAATTTTTAACGCAAATAGATCACAAACGAGTAGGTAAAGCGAAATAAATTTATTTCTCCAACTGTATTTACCTTTGAAATGATTTATGTGGGTGATAGTAATGATTAGCCCTTTTATGTTGTTAGGGGATTCTTTAGTAAGGATTCCCTTAAAAAGTTGACTCTATGTAATTTGTTTGCAACAACTTTGAAAGTAAGGCGACAAAAAAATTAATTGATAAAAATAAGGAAGCCTCCAGAGGATTTCTAAATACATCTTTTCTGCCCCTCCTACTTTCACACTAATCGGAGGTGGTGGACGGGGGAGGGGGGGTCGAGAATTGATAGCGCCAACGTAGAATGGATCTTACAGTCGACTAACTTCGGATACTAAGCGGCAGTTAGTCGCCGACCGGCCATTGTTTGTAGCACGTGCTCGTTAGATTACTATCACGAACGCGTCTGCGTGCACAGAAGCACAGACACGATTCCCCTCGCAGAAACTAATAATGGCCGCTGCTATTTTCAGCGAACACTATCGAGTGACATGCGAGTACAATGCGGATTTTAGTTCATAAGTGACCGATCGCACCGACATGTGCTAATTGTATAATCGGTTGTGGAGGCGTTTGTACACGCACTTGCAGACGGTGATACACTCAAAATAAGAGAGAGAGAGAGAGAGAGAGAGAGACAGAGAGGGGGGGGGAGAGAGAGAGAGAGAGCAAGAACGCTTGAGTGTTTGTGTGAGTGAAAGAATAGAGAGATAGAGTAGAGAGAAAGCGATGGGATAGAAAGAAAGAAAGAAAGAGAGAGAGAGAGAGAGAGAGAGAGAGCTAAGAAGATCAGATAGTATGTAATGATAGCACAAGAACTTTCTAAAGAAACGAAATAGAGAGACAAAGAAATAGAGAGAGAGAGAGACTGGGGGAGAGAGAAAAAGAGAGGGGACGAGATGGAGAGAGAGAGAGAGAGAGAGAAATAACGCTTTATTGTGTGTGTGTGTGTGTGAGAGAGAGAGAGAGAAAAAGAGAGAGCTTAGCAGATCAGATACTATGTAATGATATAAAGTAGCACAAGAACTTGCTACAGAAACGAAAAAGAGAGATATATAGAGACAAAAAGATAGATAGATAGATAGATAGATAGATAGATAGATAGATAGATAGAGAGAGAGAGAGCGAGAGAGAGAGAGAGAGTGAGAAAATTAACAATAGAAAGAGAGAGAGAGAGAGAGAGAGAGAGTGAGAAAATTAACAATAGAAAGAGAGAGAGAGAGAGAGAGAGAGAGAGAGAGAGAGAGAGAGAGAGAGAGAGAGAGAGAGAGAGAATAGTCAGCAGCCTGAAAAACATTGTAACTACATCTGCTTTGGTGAAGAGCAATCAGTACACTTTTAGAAACGTCCTCGCACCACTATGATAGGCTTTGTCTGTTGGTCGGTCTGCCAGGCTTCAGTTTGAAATAGCATCTTCATCACAAATTGAATGGACGCATGCTTTATCGCATCTAAAATAAGAGGCTTTGTTCTTCTGTCGGTCTGTCAAGCTTAAAATGAAGTTTATAATAGCATGTTCGTCGGTCTGTCACAATGTAAATTTAAAATAACATTTTTTTGGACTGTCACAATTAAAGTTTGAAATAATATTTTCTTTGGTCTGTCGAGTTTGAAATAGCACCCATGCTTCTCTAGAAGGGTCTCTGACAATCCGTTGGTCTGTCACGTCCTTAAAAAAGTTTATAATAACATTTTCATCGGTCTGTCACGCTTAATTTGAAATATCATTTTTTTCATCGCTAAACGCGTAGATTGAATGGACGCTTCTTTAGAATGGTATTTCTTGTTTCAGTTTCATTTCTGTTTATATTTAAATTTTTATTTTTATTTTGTGTCCGCCTCCCTCAGCTCCCTTTTTTAGTAATTTGGTTTGACTCGTAAGTCATGTTTAACTGTGGTCGCATCTCTGGGTAGGAGACCCATCACTAAATGCATAAAGACCCCCCCCCCCCAAAAAAAAAAACATACAAAAGTTACTTATATAGAGAGGATATATTCAAAGGCAGAAATAAAATAAATCCGTACGTATAAGATACTTGCACGTCTTAAAATACAATGGCCTATACATATTTATCTATGTATATAGATATATACTTTTACAGGGAATTTGGTACCCATTAAAAAACGATGTCTTAGTATCGCCTAAAAAAAGTAAAAAAAACAAACAGTAAACTTAGTAGAATCACTTAAAGAACATTTTCGTAGTTCGATGTAGTTCGGTTGAAGTTGTCTCAGCCTTGGAAATACGTAATGATATAAAGTTACACAAGGGCCTTCCATATATAGACATAGGGCACCTGTAATGAGCAAAGTAAAGGATAACTTTGTGCCGTCCCAGCTGGTTGGTACTTGGTTAGTTTTTTAAAAGTCCCTAGTGTTTTTATGTACCTACTAATAAAGCATAGCATCACCAAATTCATAGTACGCACCATACAATCTGGTGTCGCTGGCAGAGCAAAGTTTGGTTACTAACACCAACTGGTAGCGGTGGAATAAAAAATAAACGAGAACAGAAAGAGGAAGAGATGTTGAACAAAGGGAACGCAAAAAAAAAGAAAGAAAAAGAAATAGAATATAATGGAACAAAAGAAAAAAAAAGAAGAATACAATAACAAAAGTCAACAACAAACAAAGTTAAAAGGGAAAAAGGGAGGGACGGGAACATGGAAGAGAAAAGAAGAAGAAGAAGAAGAAGAAAGAGAAAGAAAGGACTTTTGAGTGGAGAAAGGGTATGCAAGGAGAAGTAGAGAACGAGGGTAAGAGGAAGGAAAGGAGAGTGAAGAGGAGAATAAGAGAAAGAAAGGAGGGGAGGTAAGTAAGGATGAGAAGAGGAGAAGATTAGAGTAAGAGAAAGAAATAAGAGTAAGGAGAAGAGGGAGGAGAAAGGGAAGAGAGTGATGGAAAGGAAAGACGAGGAAAAGTAAAGAGGACGAAAAAAAAAAAGGATGAGAGTTCTAGAAAGAAAAAAAGAGTAAGGAGAACAGGAGAACCGGGGGGGGGGGGGAAGACGAGCAGAGTAATGGGCAAGGCAAGAGGAGGAGAGTAAGGAGAGGAAACGAGAAGAATAAAATGAAGGAAAGGAGAGTAAGGAGGAGAAAAAAAGGAGAGTAATGATAAAAAGAAAAGGGGAGTGAGGAAATGAAGAGAATTAGAAGAAGGGAATGAAAATAAGGAAAAGGAGTGAAGAGTAAGGAGAAGAAAGAAAGGGGCGTAAGGAGAAGAAAGAAAAAGAGAATAAGGGGAAACGGCAAGGAGAAGGAAAGGAAAAGAGAGCAAGGAGAAAAAGAGGAGAGTAAGGAGTAATAGAGATTAGGGAGAAAAACAGAAAGATTAAGGAGAATACGTCAAAGGAGAGTAAGGAGTTGAATAGAAAAAGAAGAAGAGAAAAGAGGGGGAGAGCAATGATAAGCGGAAGAGGAGAATAAACAAGGAGAAGAAAGAGAAGGGATAGTGTAGAAAGAAACAGAGAAACGGGAAAGGTGAAATGGAGAGAGGAAGGGTGGAATAAAAACTCTCTCTCTCTCTCTCTCTCTGAGAGGGGGGAGAAAGAGAGGGAAATTACGGTTTAGTTCTTACGTCAAAGTCAAAGTTAGAGAGAGTGAAATATGTTTATTTGTGAGTGTGTATGATAAAGAGAGAGAGAGAGAGAGAGAGAGAGAGAGAGAGAGAGAGAGAAGGGGAGAGATATATAGAGAGAGGGGTGGTAAAAGAGAGAAGGACATATGAATAATGAACGAAAAATGCTCGTCCTTTTATGAGAAAGAAGGGCAAAATCAAATCTCTCTGTTACTCTTTCTCTCTCCTCTACCCCCCTCTCTCTCTTTCTCCGTGCGAAAAGGAGAGAGGGTACGGTTCATTTCTAAAGTGAAAGTTTGTGAGTATGTTCATTTGTGAGTGTGTAAGGGAGAGAGAGAGAGAGAGAGATAGAGAGGGGAGGAGAGAGATAGAGAGGGGAGGAGAGAGAGAGAGAGGGGGAGAGAAAGAGAGGGAGAGAGAGAAAAACTGCTGGTCGTTTTATGAAAAGAAGCGACTACAGTCAGCAAGACGGTACTAATGTTAGTTACAAGACTAATGGTACCATCAGCACACTGACAAGTGCCGAGTAGATATAAATAGTAAAACAATGTTTCTCTTCTAGTTTAGTAGAACGCAAGTAAGTGTAACAGTAATGCCTATGTAGTTTCTGTTCAATTGTTTTAAATTTGTTTGTCTTTTTTTTTTCGGTTTTTGCACGAGATGCTATTTTTAGCTGAGTCTGCCGATTCAAAACAAAAAAAAAAGAATAAAGAAAGGGAAAAATAAAATTAAAAACTGGGCCAATGAATTAGTAAGGGAAGCGGCGGGAAGTGGTGCGTTGGTCTAATTTTAATTTCTTAAAAAAAAAAAAGGACTGATCGATAACTAACAAGCGCGCACTTGCTATCAGCACTGACTGTTAACAACTACTTTGCGCGGGAACAAAGCAGTTAAAGGCCACAGAATTTAAAGTGGTAGAAGAAAAGACCAACGAACGAGAGGCCCATCTGTCTATGTCAAGAGATCCGTTCTTTTTTTATTCAAGCGTTTTCATTCTTTGCTAGACTTGTAAAGAAATACAAACGAATATATATATTTTTTTTTTAATGTCAGTTTCTTCGTTCATCGATACCTTCGGTTTCACGGAAACGCTGGAAACTCATCCCGTAGAGCTAAGGATAGCGAATGTAACCGATTCTTCAGTCGATGTTTCATAGTGTAACACACCTTGAAACCGAAGGTATCGATGGAAGATCAAACTAATGTATAGTGTCAAATTAAACTTGTAACTAAAACGACATCTATTATTATACTAAAGCTGAGTCAATCAATGTTTGTTTCCCCTGACGATTTTTTCCTATATATTTTAATCAAACAAAAATACATGCTAAAATATTCGTCAGTTTGGATGGAGTTATTTTTAATTAAAAAAAAAACAATTTCAATAATTTTAATTAGCCATAATTTGCAATTAACTCACCAAGTTACTCATCTCTTACTAAGTTTCTGGCTATCACCTTCAACCTCTCACACTGTATGTTGTTTAGCCCCGCTCTTATTTTATACATCGTATATCACTCTCGCTTCCACCACTCTCTCTTTCAAAGGTGATGAAACTAACTATACAAATTAAAATTTTAATAGTTCATTATATACAAAAGGTAATAAAACGGTAGCTGGAGAGGGGAAAAGCGAAAGCGATATATATATATATATATATATATATATATATATATATATATATATATATATATATATATATAGAGAGAGAGAGAGAGAGAGAGAGAGAGAATGAAAGGGGGAGATGAAGAGAGAGAAAGGGAGAGAGATGGGAGATATAACGGGCAGAAAGATTACTTTTAGATTTTGTCTTTATATTATTACTTTTTACTTTAACTGGCTTTGCAAACTCCTTTTTTTTTCTAATTCAAACAATATAACCCGAGCTCAGTGGGTGACTCAACGGGTCAAATTTTTTATATTAAATAAATATCATATCTTCAGTTTCCGTGCGTTTTCCAAACTTTATTCAAGGTTCAACTATTGCTAGGATCATCTTCATACAGCATTGTGGTCAGTGCAAGTTGCTTAGTGTTGGTAGTGAGATTTACTACTTGTTGTGATATCCGTATACATTGATTGATGTCGATTAGACGAAAATACAAGGAGGCTGAAGTGAAACACGTTTATTTACTTAGGTGTACAAACCGGAACTGCTGACGGTGAGCCCGAAACCGGAAGAGGGGATATGGGAAGGGAGTGGGAGGAGGGCTAGCTAGATTTCTATTGCTGATACTACAAATCCCCTTCTGTATTAAAGGAGAAGTACGTTGGGCTGTGATGGGCTGGAGAGGTTGCGGGGTGGGGGAGATAGTTCATTTTGTTCTGTTACAGGTCGAGCCGCTGGGTGGGTTTGCTCGTCCTGTTCGACCTACGTAGTTTGGCAGGTGTTGATCGAACTGGTGGATGTGTGCTTGAGATGGTTGATGGTTGACCACTGGCTGGCCGTGGTCCCTGTGCTGGGATAGTGCTGTGAGGGTAAGGGACTCGGTGTGTGCCACAACAAGTTTTCCGTTGGTGCTGGCATTTCGTGTTGTCCGCCTTTCCCTTTGTTGGCCTTAATAACTGCCGGTTTCTGCGATGGATTCCACCGTTGGCGAATTTTACTACATATGACCTTGGCTCTGCTGCGATCTGCACAATCTTTCCAGGTTCCCAGAGTCTGGTTCTTTTGTCCTGAACATGAACCTGTTGGCCGGTATGTAACTGTGTGTGTTGATGGCTATTCTTTCGGTCATACCACTTTTTTGTTTCTTCTTTGCTCTTCTCCAACTCTAGCTTTGTTTGTTCATCCCCTAGTTGTTGTTTCGACACTAGTGGGGTCCTCATGGGTCTTCCATTCAGTAGTTCTGCTGGGGATTTGATTTGAGCTGATAGCGGTGTGGCCCTGTACGCCATCATTGCTAGGTGGGTGTCTCTGTTCGTTTCTCGTGCTTTCAACAACAACTTTTTACAGACGCCCACCATCCTTTCTGCGAACCCGTTTGACTGGGGGTGGAGTGGTGACGAGCTAGTGTGCCTTAAGTTGTACGATTTGGCAAAATCTTCAAACTCTGCACTGGAATACTGGGGCCCATTGTCACTGAATACTGCCTCTGGGACACCTCGTTC
>OY744539.1:8055106-8105106 GCA_963556195.1 Sepiola atlantica | reverse complement strand
TAATCGAGCACTCTATTGGATTTATTTCCACCCAATAGAACCAACAGATTATATATATATATATATATATATATATATATATATATATATATATATATATATATATATATATATATATATATATAAGTCAATATAAATTGACTTACATGAGTGTTTTTCCACTGAAAGACTTGGGACTATAAGTTTTTTTTATTTTATTTAAAAAAAAATTTTTTTTTTAATATAGTTTTAAAGTTAAATTTATATAGATCACATTGATTCACAAACGTATCAAATTTCAATTACATAAGACAAGTTCAATATTTAGCATTAAATGGAGCTTATAGATACATTTAGTTCAATATTTAATATCATAGCATTTTATAATTATTTATACTAAAGCAAGTCATTTACAATTGTTTCAAGAAGTCTGTATAGTAAACAGGGTTTTAATTCTGCTATTTTCTGATCTTATTGGCTCCACGTGACGAACCTCTATGTTCTCTGTTAACATTTGGTTCTAGAATTCTGAGGAGAAGTATCTGTTTTTATGATAAACTACCTGGACTTTTTGTTTACTGTTGTAGACCCGTGCTAGGGATCACAAAGAAATAAACCACAAATAGTGACAGGGTTAAAATATAACAATGTATTTATCATAAAGCAATACAGAACGCCACTAACGTGGTAGGAGATGAACGGGTTCATAACATACGGTAAAACATGGTATGAAAGTCTCTGATGAGTCTCTGCAACCAGTGGTATTTATTATACCTGGTTGATACCATCAGTTCTCCAATAGGGATGATTTGTACCCCACCACATTTACTATACAGGTTTTTTTAAACAATTGTAAACCCGATGACTTGGTTTGGGTATAAATTATCATAAAATGGTATAATAATAAATCTTGATATATATATATATATATATATAAATATATATATATATATATATATATATATATATATATATATATATATATTATATATATATATATATATATATATATATATATATATATATATTGTCAGGTTGGTCTAGTTAATTTACGTCGTGGGGGTACCAGAGCAGCAAGCCTATCATAGCACAATCTATTGAAGTACTTGTAAAACAGGCACAAGGAAGTAACATTGCGGCGATGGGACAGGGGCTGGAGTTGGTGGATAGTGAAGGACCTACCAAGTTGGCAATTCTTTTTTGGACCTTGTCTAAGAGGGAAGGACTAGTGGATGATGCCCCAAACCAGATGTGGTAACAATACTCTATGCATGGGCGGATGGTGGCTTTGTAGAGATATAGGATAATCTCAGGTGTGAGAAGTTTACTGGCACGGTAGAGGGAGCCCACCTTCTTTGCAGCAGCCCTGGCAATGTTTTCAATGTATTTATTCAAATTCATGTTATCTGTGAAAGTTAGGCCGAGGAGTTTGAATGATGAACTCTCAGGTAGGGTGTTATTTGCCATGGCAATCGGTTGTTGAAGGGTTTTTTGTAGTTATTGAAGGAAAGTAGTTTTGTCTTTGTGGCATTAAAAGTTACCATCCATTTTTGACCCCATTCCACTACAGACTGGAGGTCATTTTCTAAGGATTCAGCCATTGCCTCAGATATGTGTGCGTCGGTTTTGCCCACATAATGAGAGTAGAGCGTGACGTGGTAGGCAAATATTCCTATCTCAGTCTCAAAGACATCAGGGAGGTCATTTATGAAAATCAGGAATAGTAGAGGTCCAAGGAAGGATCCTTGGGGTACACCAGAATGTATGCCATGTTGCTTAGAATAACGGCTATCGAGGACAACCTGGATCTTTCTTTTTATTAGGAAGAATGTAATTATATTAAATATTTGTCCAGCCTTAAGAGAAGCTCTTCATGCCAGACCTTGTCAAAGGCCTTGGATATATCGAGCGCTACCGTCCTAGCTTCACCTGCCTTGTCCAGTGTATATTATATGCGTTCAGAGATAATCGTTAGGATATCTGCAGTAGATTGTACTTGTCTGAATCCGTATTGATGATCAGAAAGAAGTTTAGCATTAACTAAGTGCCGGACTATCGCTAGATTGATTAATGATTCAAAGATTTTAGCAAAGATCGAGAGTAGACTAATTGGGCGGTAGTTTAGAAGATCAGTTCTATCTCCAGAATTCTTGAAGACTGGTACAACAGAGGCAATTTTCCTACTATCAGGGAAACAAGATTCAGTAAGGCATTTGTTGTACAGTTTGGAGAGGACAGGGGCAAGTTAGCAGAGCATTTATTTATTACTATTACTTGTATAAGATCAGGCCCACAGGCTTTGGAGGTGTCAAGGTTTTTTATGATGTCTCTGACCTGTGATGGGGTGATGACCACGTTTTCAAATGTGGCTTAAGCTTGCAATTAAAATTTATGGAGTGGGGGGGGGTTGCTGAGTCCAAAGTGGAGTTTACGGCGAAACGCTGGGAAAGTAGTTCAGTCTTATCAGTTGCCATGCAAACAACATCCTTGTGATTTTATAGCGGCGGAATTGTTGATTGTCCATTGTTCAAAACACTATTGTAGATTTTCCAGAAATCGCTAGTATTTAGTTTCTGTGACTGAATGCGTTTTCTGGTTATCTCTGTATACATTCTCTTTGCTTCATCTATCAATACTTTGCAATTATTTCTTGCCTCTACAAATATTTGTCCGTTCACAATTGACTTATGGCAGCCAAATTGACGGAATGCTTGCTACCTCCCAGCAATAGCAGCTGCACATTCTGAGGTGAACCATTGAGGAGAGTGGGAGTTGCTGAAGAATTTTCGTGTGGAGACATAAGCATCAATGCCAGCTTTGACCCATTCGGTTAGCTCATTTGCACACTGATCAGCAGGGAGTAAGAAGGTTTCATCCCATGGGGTGTCGCTGGTGTGATCCCTGAGGCATTCAAAATCAGCCTGCTCATAGTTTCTCGTCGTTTTAAGCAACGGCTCTTCAGCTTTTGTACGAGTTTGTATGGTGATAAGTATCATTACCACAACGTTTCCGAGCGGGCTATGGGCATTCACCACACAAGCTTCGGGTAGTGAGGTCAAGAACAGGTCGAGAAGTGAGGCTTGCTGGTCCACACGATCAGGAAGGCGGGTCGGAAAAGTGACAGCCTGTGAGGAGTGAGTTGAGGAGAAATTAAAAGTAGAGTTACCAGCTGCATCAGTAACGCTGGAGAATCCCAACCAGTCACGGTGGTGTGCATAAATACCCCATTCGAGTCGAGTGAGAGTGCTTTATCTAAGCTTTCAGAGACAGAGTCAAGCAGTGTACAGTCCTGGGTCGAAGGAGAACGATATAAGAAATATAAGTAACTAACTCTGTGATGTAAGGTCAATCTAAAGCACATGTAGGCTTAGTCATCTGATTCTAATCTATGTTCTCTAGTCAAGGGGAGGGTGTTCTGAACATAAACTCCTAGCCCATGCATATGTTTGTCAGAGTCCTTACGGTAGAGTGGAAGGTAATCACTCATGTCAAAGTGGTGAGAGGAGATTGAAGATTTAAGGTTCGTTTCACTTAGTGCTAGGATATCCGGGGAGTTTGCCAGGAGAAAAGTTTCTACGTCGTTAATGTTGGTTCTAAGTCCCCGGATATTTGTGAATGCGAGCCTCAAGGGCTATATAATAACACTTTTATACTCAAACATAGGAACCCTCATCCCATAAAATTAAATATAACACATAAATCCTTTAATAACATTAATAAATCCTCTCTCTGTAAATTAATAACCGTCGGTCACACCAGAATTTTACTACAAATTAATTACACAACCCACCATCACTCCTAAATACGAATACGCCATAAAAACATGCAAGCTTCGCAATCAGTAATTAAGTTATAATTAAATTATACTAAGTCATAATTAAGATCCATACATCCATATTGACAACCCATGTAAACTCGGTACTTTCCCCAAAAGTGACACGTGAGAGAAATCACCAGACGATAAAAGCAGTGATCATCAGCTTCCATTTTTTTCGAACTGTCTTCATTTGGTGAGTCGCTGAGGATTTTAAATGGGTTGTAAGTGCGTTTTCTAAGCAGTAAAGGTCTACCTGTGTCCATAAAAACATGGTAATCTTTGGAATATGTAATGTATAATTTTGAAATAAATAATTTGTATAATCTATCTATCTATCTATCTATCTATCTATCTATCTATCTATCTATCTATCTATCTATCTCTCTCTCTCTCTCTCTCTCTCTCTCTCTATATATATATATATATATATATATATATATATATATATATTAAGCTCCTATAAAGTTGAACCCTTTCGAGAGATAATGAATTGATTATTCATGAATTAGCCACGTTGCCTGGATCTCTCACTTGGAAGATAGAACTCTTTTTAGAATCACAGTGCTTGTGTTTAGATAAAAAAGAATACAATGCATATTTATCAAAAGCATGATCGTAGCGTTGGCCGAATAGTTACGAAACCAATTTATAATACGTGGATCCGGGTTTGGACTGTTCGACCGGCGATACGGTTACATCATTCCATACTGACGAGCATAAAAGAAAAACGTGAAACATATATATATGCCTATGAGTATAAAAAATATTTATCTATTAATGATAATTATATATATGCCTATGAGTATAAAAAATATTTATCTATTAATGATAATTATATATATGCCTATGAGTATAAAAAATATTTATCTATTAATAATAATTATTAATCCTCAATCTCCTCTCATCACTTTTACGTGACTAATTAGCTCCAACTCTACCGTAAAGATTCTGACAAACACATGCACGTGTTAGAAGTTTATGTTCGGAACACCCTCCCCCTGACTAGCGAACATAGGCTAGAATCAGATGACCAAGCCTACATGTGTTTTAGATTGACTCTGCGGCACAGTGTTAGCTACTTATATTTCTTATACCGTTCTCCTTCGACCCAGGATTGTACTCTCCTTAACCCTGTCTCTGAAAGCATAGATACAACACTCTTACATGTATTTGCGGATTTGCGCACCACCGTGACTGGCTGGGGTTCTCCAGTTTTACTGATGCAGCTGGTAACTCTACGTTTAATTTCTCCTTAGCTCACGCCCTCTCACAGACTGTCTCTTTCCCGACCCGTCTCCCTGATCGTGTGGACCAGCAAGCCTCACTCCCCGACCTGTTCTCGACCTCACTGCCCGAGGTTTGTGTGACGAGTGCGCATAGCCAGCTCGGAAATGCTGATCACATTGTGGTAATGATTGATATAACCCTAAAACTCATTCCAAAGCTGATGACCCGTTGCTCAAAACGATGCTATACTATGAGCAGGCTGATTTTGAATCCATCAGAGATCACATCAGTGACGCTCCATGAAGTTAAACTTCTCACTCCCTGCTGATCAGTGCGCAAATGAGTTAACCAAATGGGTCAAAGCTGACATTGAAGCATATGCCCCCATGCGAAAATTTTTCGGCAAACCCCACTCTCCTCAATGGTTCATCTCGGAATGTGCAGCTGCTATTGATAAGAGGCAGCAAGCATTCCGTCAATTTGATCGTCAAGTCAACTGCGAATAGACATTAATTTATAGAGTCAAGAAATAATTTTAAAGTAGTGATAAGTGAAGCAAATAGAAGGTATACAGAGATAACCAGAAAACGCATTTAGTCGCAGAAACTAGGTACTCGCGATTTATGGAAAATCTACAATGGACAATCTACAATTCCCCCGATGTAAAACCACAATGATGTTGTTTGCACGGCAACTGATAAGACTGAACTACTTGCCCGATGTTTCGCCTTTGGACTCAGCACCCCCCCTCCCTAAATTTTCATTGCAAGCTTAAGCCACACTTGAAAACGTGGTCATCACCCCATCACAGGTCAGAGACATCATAAAAAACCTTGACACCTCCAAAGCGTATGGATCTTATCTTATATCAGTAATAGTAATCAAGAAATGCTCTGCTGAACTGCCCCCTGTTCACTCCAAACTGTACAACCAATGCCTTGCTGAATCTTGCTTCCTTGGTAGCTGGAAAATTGCCTCTGTGGTACCAGTCTTCAAGAACTCTGAAGATAGAATTGATTTTCAGAATTAATGCCCCACCAGTCTACTCCCGATCTCTGCTAAAATCTTTGAATCCTTAATAAATCTAGCGATAGACAAGCACGATCTACTGCAGATATTCTAACGGTCATCTCTGAACGCATATACCATACACTGGACAAGGCAGGTTAAGCTAAGGCGGTAGCGCTTGATATATCCAAAACCTTTGGCAATGTCTGGCATGAAGGTCTTCTCATAAAAATTTACTCATATGGTATTACTGGGCAAATATTTAATATAATTAGATCTTTCCTACCCCCCCCCCCAAAAAAAGATCCAGGTTGTCCTTGATGGCCGTTTATCCAAGCTACATGACATAAATGCTGGTGTACCCCTGGGATCCATCCTTGGACATTTCCTATTCCTGATTTTCAGGGCTTTACGGAGCCCTCCAAAAAGAAGCGCGCTCCAGGAGCACGCTCCTTTTTGCTGGAGCGAAGGAGAGGAGGGCTCATTTTATATTCAGCGGGAGTTGAGCGGGAGCAACTCCATTTGGGACTAAAGAGCGGTGGTTTTATCGCTCCGCGCTCCTCGCTCCAAAATGATTTGATTTTTTTTGAAACATTAGTTTTTTATTCAGCAATATAAAGGAAAAGTAAAGAAAGTCTCAGAGTTTACTCTGAATTATTTTTAAAAATTATATCTCTGGTAGAGAGAGGGAGGGGGCTCAGGCGGAAGACGATTTAATTGTAATGTTTTTAACAATCTTTTTTTAAAATTGTTTTATTCGTTACCCCCCCCCCCCCCAACCCCGTCGACTTGCTATCAAGCGATGAGACAGATCAAAGGCGTCATTAAAGTTTTTATTGCAGTCAGTGACTTGAGCGTTCTATTTCTTTGGAAAGATTAAACATTTAGGTTAGGGGTACGAACGATTTTGACACCATCTGAGTGCAGGTCGGGAGGGGGGCGAGAGAGAGACTTCAAAATGTTTACTAGCTGACCTGAGATAATTACTAAGGCCCTTTTAAAAAGTACACTGCTATCTTTCTGTTGAATAAAAACTCCGAAAATTAGCACTCTAGATAGGGGAGAGTAGTTGCCCAATCAAGGTTTCAGAGTACAGTCTACCCTACTATTTAATTCATATACCTTTGGGGGGATATATGTGGATTCATACCGTTCCTAAGAGTATTAGTGAAAGTTATGTTGTTTTTCTTCTCTTAGACTAGATAGTCTGCTTGACTGGATAGAAGTATGTATGTATAATACACAATTTAGGAAAACTCGTCAAAGGAAAACTCGGCAACGGAAAATTCGTCAATGGAAAATTCGGCAACGGAAAACTCGGCAATTTTGGCCAAGTAGGAAAATTCGGCAATTATCGAATAAATATCGATTGAAAATAGATTTTAGAACCGTTTTTACATGAGATATACTTGTAAATACGGGGCTACCTCCTGCCCAGTGAAGAATATTTTTGTGCAGTTTACGAACCGGGCTATTTTTTAGATAAGATTTTCAAGTTTAATTAAATTTTTACGATATCTTTTGTTTATTAAATTGTTAGGTGAAAGTACAGAATAGTTAACAAAGCCCCCCTCACTCCATGTTAAGAATGGCTTTCTAAATAATGTTATTTCAATCCGGTTCGTAATTACGTTACGAAATTAAAGGTTTGGATCGGGTTATTTTTTACATAAAATTTTCAAGTTAAATTCAATTTTTACGATATCTTCTGTTTATTAAATTGTTACGTGAAAGTACAGAATAGTTAACAAAGCACCCCCCCCCCATTCTCCCCATGTAAAAAATCGTTGTCTAAATAATGTTATTATTTCAAGCCGGTTCGTAATCAAGTTACGAGATTAAATCCATCATAATTCATTTAGATTTCTTCGTAAACAAGTCAGCCATTTTAATTGACAAAACTTTAAAGGAATTTATAAACTATCGAGTAGAAAGTCATTTAAACTGGCTTTAAATTCTTAGAAGATTTCCATGTATTTAAAAAAGCAAATTTTTTTTCTTGTTCTCAGGAAACGAAAATTTACGTATAATCCCATACTTCGTCCGACATGTTCTCTCTCAAAATATTAGCGAGATCCTTTGACGCCCACCCCTATCCTTCGACCACTCATTGGTAGAATAGAACGTTTATGAAAGAAGGTATATTTTTATTATGGAGCGCTGAAAAAGAGCCGCTCCTTTTTTATAGGAGTTGGAGCAGGAGCGGCTCCTTTTTGAAAATGAGGAGCGTGAGAGGAGCCAGCTCTAATTTTGGGCGTTGGAGCAGGAGTGGGAGCAGCTCCAAAAGTAGTGGAGCGCGTAAAGCCCTGCTGATTTTCATAAACGACCTCTCTGATGACATTGAGTCTGAGATGGGTGTATTTGCGGACGACACTACGCTCTACTCTCGTCATGTGGGTAAAACGGACGCACACATATCTGAGGCAACGGCTGAATCATTAGTAAGTGACCTCAAGTCTGTAGTGGAATGGGGGAATAAATATATGGTAAAATTTAATGCCGCAAAGACAAAGCTACTTTCCTTCAATAACTACAAGAAACCCCTTCAACCACCGATTGCCATGGCAAATAACACCCTATATGAGAGTTCAACATTCAAACTCGTCAGCCTTACATTTACAGGTAACATGAATTGGAACAAATACATTGAAGACATTTCCAAGGCTGCTGCGAAGAAGGTGGGCTCCCTCTACCGAGCTAGTAAACTTCTCACATCTAACATTATCCTATATCTCTACAAAGCCACCATCCATGGAGTATTGTTGTCACATCTGGGCTGGCGCATCATCCACTAGTCTCTTCCTCACTATCCACCAAGCTCCAGCCCTTGTCCGATCGCCGCAATATTGCTTCCTTGTATCTGCTTTACAAGTACTTCAATGGATTGTGCTCTGATAAACTTGCTGCTCTGGTGCCCCCACAACGTAAATTCACTAGACCAACCCGACAATCTGCCAAATCCCATCCAATCTACTGTGGATGTACCCAGATGCCAGAGAGCCTTCTACTCCAATAGCTTTTTTCCTCGTGCTGTAGAAGTAGAATAGAAAGACAAAGTCTCATTCCAACATTTCAAACACATTTATTGACTCATCTTCGTAAACATGTAAAGGAAAGGGAACTAGAAAAGTTCGTTGGCTGACGAAAGTCTACAAGCAGTTTATCTTCGAGTGAAAATAGTCAGTGCTAAGTTTTATGTATGTACACACGTATGCATTTATGTATGTGTGCGTGTGTCACGGTATCATGATTTAACAGAAGCTCTAAAAGCCAAACTAACCGCAGATTTGGAATCAGTACTTTCGAGCCGATGTCCCTATCGATGTCAGAAGTTCTTGAACCTTTTTTTTAAAACTCATTATTCAAAATTAAAAGTCTGTAAAAATAACATTAGAAACAAATATTCTGACATTTTGAGGGTTTCTCTTTCCAAGCCGACCGAACAACTCCTTTTCACGTCAAATCAATGTATGAGCTTCGAAGAGAAAACATTTACCCCCCCCCCCCATTAAAAAAAATTGAACTAGATGAAAAATATTTGATAAATGTTCACTAATATATTTTTTTTACTTTAATAAGAATATTTTATTTTAGATTTGTGTTCTTTTCTTTTTATTTTAGACAATTGAACTATTTTAGATCCATGCGGAGATATAAAAATCCCTACACCGAACTCCTAGGTTAAAAAGAAAAAAAACATTGTGGATAAGTGTTCGCCTTCAGTTCCAATATTTTATGCCAGCGTGAGTTCGAATTTCACACTAGATAATTGTTTTGTCGTTTTAAATTTTTTATATAGCATTCTACTCATTTCCTAGCCGATTATAATAACCTGGATGAAAAATATTTAATAAACTTTCTTAATGTTTCGGCCGATGTAACCTCTGACCTTCTTCAGGCGTATCTTGTAGAACTTGGGAATCTTTCTGTCGAACTCGGGAATCTGCACGGAATTTCGAACAGAACTCTTTATTTAATCCACGGGGGTACCATGCTCTCGTTCCGCCATCAAGACCGGGCAGAGTGTCACTTAGAACTGAATTTTACTTACTACTTTATCCGTTTCGCCACGGGTCCTTGCGGAATATTCTAGTATAAATTTGGGGAGCCTTTCCGGCCGATGTAACCTCCGACCCTCTTCAGGAGCATCCTGTCGAACTCGGGAATCTTATTGTCGAACGTTCGAGATTCCGTACAGATTCCCGAGTTCGACAGAAAGATTCCCGAGTTCTACAAGATACACCCGAAACGCTGTGAAAATAACACTTAAGATGAGAACAGTAGTCCGAATAATCCAAATAATACATATTATAAATCCTCATCTAAAAAATTCAGAAACAGATTTTCTTAACTTCGAATATTGGTTATAAAATTTAAGAACAGTTGAGAATCTGGCATAGACGGGTACTTGCCCAAACAGGCCTCGCTTTAATGTCTGCGCGGTGGTCGTCTTTTAAGATTGTAACATTATGTCATTGAACACGTGCTGTGTTTTCCGTACAAGTTCAGGAGGAGGAGGAGGAGGTACAAACATAGATACGGTGGGAGGTAGCAAAACAGCTGCGGGCTCTCTCACCCACTCTCATACAAGTCGCCCCCCCGCCCCCGCCTCCGCTATCACTCTTTAACAATCTCTGTCGATTCTCCCTGTTGACACTCCTACTCCTTACTCTCTCACCTTCTAAGCCTGCGTGTCCGCTCCCCTTCACTTGAAACTATTTTTCTTCTTACGCCCCTTCTCTCTCGCGCGCAGTTAATCTTTACTAATTTCGGATAGGCCACGCCCCTTTCCTTTCTCACGCTCTTTGTTGTTCTCCGTCGTCGACTTTTCAACCTCCTCTCACTTTGTAAACATGTATGTCTTCCCCTCCTTCACGCCTTCTCCTTTTTAATGTTTGTTTGTTGTTATCGTCTTGAGCAGCTGGCGCCGGCACGTGGTGAAAGTTCGGCACAGAATTGGTGTCGCTTTTGTGGCTTAATTCTTCACCCGGTTTTGCTTTCTGTGCCATTCTTCTTTTCTTTCTCCCCAACTCCTACTCTCTTTACTTTCGCAGTCTCCCTCCCCCCCCACTTTGTTTAAGATTCGTTCAGTCTGCATCTTCTCGAGATGATGTGGGACTTCTTCTTCTTCTTCTTCTTCTTCTTCTTCTTCTTCTTCTTCTTCTTCTTCTTCTTCTTCTCTCACAAGGAGGAACTACTTACCTCCCCACGACGGCAAAGTTAGTCACGAGGTCGGTTTTTACGTGGGATATACCAAGCTCCTCAAGAAGAGGCACTCTGGATGAGAAAAAATAAAGATCGCCCAAGTCAAGAAGGATTTCTCCTCCTCTGACTAAGGGCAGAGATGATATTAAACCTTCATCCTAGCCAGAATTTACACGAGTCATCATCATGGATTGCTCATTGGTAATGACAAGTGGGATTCCCTGGAGTCTGAGTGACAACAAGCCTCCCTAGATTTCCAGTACTCTCCACCTCTTTCGATAACCGTTGCAAATGTATTTGTGTTATCGCAACAGCTGCTTACCATTGATTTCTCGCTGGTAACGACCATTGGTCTTCACTTTAATTTGGGTGATATTAAGCCCCCCCCCCAAGGTCCCAGTACTCTTCGCACTCATCCAGTGGAGGTCTGGTTAATGCTCTTCCTCTTCGGTCCTCCTTGACCCTTCACGACTATTTTGTGTGGTATCAGCAGAAGCTGATGCTTTTTTTTGTGTGTGTGGGGGGGATTTCTTGCAGTCGCAGTTCCCTTGGGCTCATGTGGTGTTCTTTCCATCTTTTTGTTTTACTTCTGCTGCAGTTTCCATGTGGCTGATAGCGTTTGTAGTTTATGTGGGTTGGTTTCTGCATTCAAGGATTTTTAAGATTTTAGCTGTTTTACTCATTGCCATCTTCCCCTGAATTCCAATTTCTTCTAGATTTTTTTCAGTTTTTTTAGGACTGTTTCTAGTGCTCATAAAATGATTAGTATTATATTGATTTCCTTAATGTTCCATATTCCTTTCAGTTCTCTGGCAAGCTCCGTGTATTTGCTTCGTTTTTCTGTCTCTTTCATCTTTACCCTGTGGTCTGCTGGGATGGCAAAGTCTACAATTTGGCAGCTTTTTCCTTCTTGTTAAGTATTATAACGTCCGGTCATCTTGCTTGGATGAGTTTATCTGTTTGTATCTCCATATCCCATAGGATTTTGTGGTTTCGAGTATTGTCTCCGGTTTGTGTCTGTACCATTTGTCCACAGTCGTGTCTGTTCTTATATTGTTTTTGGGTTAGTTTGCGGCATTCACTTATTATGTGATTTACTGTTTTGTCTCTTTGTCCACAGAGTCTACATTTACTGCTTTCCTGGGGTTTATCTATTTTTGTTTTAATGTAGTTAGTTCTTATTGCATTGTTCTGTGCAGCTGTTAGTCGCGATTCCGTTTTTCTGTTCAAGTGTCCTTTTCTTAGCCATTGTTTTCGTGATTCTCTTCTCTTGTCATTCTTATGAAATCGTCTATGTAGCAGTTTCTTCTTCCCACTTTTCTTGTCTTTTTGTTTCTGGTTTCGCTGTTTCCCGTATTGTTCATTTTGACGGTGTCTTTTGCTGCGGTGATCAATCTGTGTACTGAGTTAAGTGTTTTCCCAAGTCCTTTTTTGTGTTTTCCACGCAGTTTTCTATACTTACCAATCCCCCCCCCCCTCGTTCTTTTTCACATAGAGGCGGTCAATATCATCTTTCGGGTGTAGTGCGTTGTGCACGGTCATAATTTATTCGTCTTCTGTCTGAGTTCTTTTTTGATCCAGAGTATTTTATTAGTGATACTGCCCAGCTGTTTATTCCTTTAACTAGATTTCTACTATATAGTTTTGTTTCTAAGGGGTTCCTTGTTCTTCTCAGGTATTCTTTTCCAATCTTCTCTTTCATTTCTGTAGATTTGATGGTGTCATTATTATTATTATTATTATTATTATTATGATTAGTATTATTAGTATTATTATTATTAGTAGTAGTAGTAGTATTTACTCACGTGAAGTTTTCACACAAGTCATTATCAGTGATTGCTCACTGACAATAACAAGTGGCGTTCCCTGGAGTTCGCGTGACAACAAATCTCACCAGGTTTCCAGCACTCCCCACCTCTTTCTATAATCGTTGCAAATCATTTTGCGTTATCGCAACAGCCGTTTATCACGGTTTTATTATTTGCCACGACCATCGGTCTTCTCTGGGTTTGAGTGGCAATAAGCCTCCCCAAAGTTCCAGTACTCCTCGCATCCTTCCAGTAGATGTCTGGTGTGTGGTCTCCCTCTTCGTTTTTTTCCATCCTTCATGACTCTTTAAGGCTATTTTATGTGGCATCAGCCGTGGCTTGTGTCATCACGATATGTGTGTTTAGGGAGAGGGGAGATAGTTTATGGGATCTCTGGTTGTTTCAGTTTCCTTGGGCTCGGGTGTTCTTTCTATCTTGTTGCTTTATTTCTCTTTCAACATTCGTGTGGCTGAAGCGTTCATAATTTATTTGGGTTACTTTTTGCATTAGAGGATTTTCCTCAAGATTTCAGCTGTTTTTATTATTATTATTAATTAATTTATTATTAATTATTAATTATTTATATTAGTATAGACGAGCTTTACCTACCCGGCGTTGCCCGGGACCTCTTTCCTTTAATTTTTGTTTTGTTTTGCTGTTTTTTAAACTCTGCCGTTTGTTTTGTTTTACCGAATTATGATTGTTTTTTTAAAAATAAGATTAAAAAAATTTGATTTAATTATAACAGTATCGTTTTGTTATCAAAATATTAATTGAACCAAATTGTTATAAAAGTGTCGCTTATTTCGTGATGGTAATGTTGTTTTCATCCTTATTTATAACATTATCGGATGTAAATGGCTTCCAAAACTTTCCATCTTTTAATAGATGTTGATTCGCTAAGAATTTTAAAGTAAGCAATGACTTACTGTTCAATGTTTTCAAACCCCTTTCAAATTTCGAAAGATCACGAAGTAATTAATCCCCTTTTGTGAACTATTAACAAAAGATTACAATGCCTGGCTTGTTTATGAAGAAACCGAAATGAATTGTGGTGGATTTAATTTTGTAATTGAATTATATTTTTAAATAGAATATTTTAAAAATTAGTTTTATTTTGTTATTGCATTTTTGATTTCAATAAATATTCAGTTAATACTAAATATATATAATAAAGTAAAATCGATTTTCCCTCTATCTCATCGGATATTATAGGTTAGAACCAAAAGCTTTATATGCTGATCTGTTCCGCCAGCCACTTAGGCCACTTCCTTATTTGTGTTTCCAGAAACGTCCATTTCGTTTTCTTTCAAATTTGTTTTATATTTTCTCCGGGTTAGCTGTTTCTACCAACTAAGTCTTTCACAAAGAAGGTTACAGACATTTTTACTCTCATACTAATATCTACTCCCATGTTCCTCATATTCACCACGGACTTTTCTTAATAGAGGGAAATTTAGTTAAATCACAAAAATTATTACATTTTTTCCTTCTTACTATTGTCTACATACTACACTAGGAGAGTAAAAAGTGGACCTTGGGTTTACTTTCGGCAGCCTCGTAACTCTCGCTCCCCTTATATTGCCATTTAGTCCTCACATTCCATGAGCGATGTGTCTGACAAATTGTTGTTTTCTGAGTCAGAATCTATCCATCTAACACTTATCGTTGACCTAGTTTTTTTTTTACCTTGTAGTACTTTTTTTAACTCCTTATATCAAGGGGTTTCATGCTTTGTCTGGAGCGATTTTCTTAAATAACAAACAAAAAACACTAGATTTTAAATCTAAATAACGAACGCTCCCTTTCGCGGAATAAAGGAATATCGGACTTAACTCTTTCGTCCGTTCCGACTGCCTGTTACTTATAGGTTCTTTTTTTCTTCTTTTTTTTAAAAACATAGTTCACCTCAGACAAGGCAGACCGCCACTGTAGACGTAAAGGGGCTACTGAGAAGAAAGAAAAGGGACAAGGTTGGTGGGGGGTCAACCCAAATTGGGATCTGCGCAGCGAGATGTCTGTTTACATTAGTTTTAAACTTCTGCATGTCAGTACCGTCGGGGAAACAGGGGTAGGGAGGGAGTTCCAGAGGCCCGCAGCACGAGGAAAGAAGCTATTTGAGTAGAAAGCTCTCCGGCATCTGGGGACCTCCACAATGAATGGATGAGATTTAGTCGATTGTCGAGTTGGTCTAGTGAACTTACGTCGAGGGGGCACCAGAGCAGCCAATTCATCGGAGCACAATCCATTGAAGTATTTGTAAAACAAGCACAAGGATGCTAAATTACGGCGATGGGACAGGGACTGGAGCTTGGTTGACAGTGAGGGACCTATTATGTTGGCGACTCTTTTTTGGACCTTGTCAAGGAGGGAGAGATTAGTAGATTATGCACCAGCCCAGATGTGGCAACAATACTCCATGCATTGGCGGATGGTGGCTTTGTAGTGATACAGGATAATGTCAGGTGTGAGAAAAACAAAATTATATAACAAAGCATTTTATATTCACAATTTTACAGGTATATAAAAGTTATTTTCGGTAAATAAGTGTCTATTCAGAAAAGTTTATGCAAACTCGTCTTTGGTAAGAAAGTTCAGTGAGTAGGTATACACGAGGGCTAGAGATGTGTATGTCCATATATTTGTTTGTGTGAATATGCGTGTGTGAGTAATAGGCAGTGTGGCATTGTGTATGTATGGACCCACGTTTGTTCTGTTTTTTTTTTTTTTTTTTAACTTACTTCAGTTAGTTCGAGGAAATCAAGGGGCTCCCCCTGGAGCTAACACTTGATTTCATTAAGATTTAAATTTATATCCGAGGGCTCTTTTTAGGATAGATGTTGTCCCTTTTATGGCTGCTATATGTATTTCGCTACAGCTTGGTTTTCTAGGGATTGTTTCTAAGTATTTCGTAAGGTTTTTCTTCATTAGGCCAGTTGCTACAACCGGTATAATATTTTTTTCTTTCAGAGACCATGTTGTTTTAAAATCATTCTTGAGGTCCTGGTATTTCGTTATCTTTTCGCGTTCAGCTCTATTGAGGCCAACATCATTTGGAACGGTTACGTCAATAATGAGCGCAGACCTTTCATGTTTCTTCCATATTACAATGTCTGGCTTGATGCCCCCTTCCCTTATGTATCTGCCCGCCTCTATGTTTGCTTATAGTAGACAGTCATCTTTCCGTTTGATGTTATCGGTGAAGGTTCATGCTCCCAGATTTTGGGCGATCTGTCAAGTTGCATCTCATCGCAGATCTTCCAATGGAGGTATTTACATACTTTGTTGTGGCGGACAGTGTAAAGGCCATCTGCCATAGGATCTGGCATCCGGCGCTCTCAAACGCTGAATGGCAAAACCTATACTGATCATTTGTTTGTAGGCCAGCATTTTTTAAATCCATTTGTGAGTAAACATTGGTCTTATCTGGCTATTATAAGTCTTTATATAATTCTTTCTTCATCAAATGGCAGTCTGCCATTCTTGAGCTATTCGAGTTAAGCCTCCCTGTCTATATATTCCTGGTAAGACTCATCCAGGAACTTCCCTGCTCTCTTATGTTGTTTCCATCCGTGTTTTCTTGTCTCTATCTCTTTCTCTGTGTATTTATTTATTTTCTCATTTGCAATCGAGGTTGTTGGTTCGTCATAGACCTCGACAGTATTCTCCACTATGACTTCCCTAAAGTTTTTAGCGAGCTTTGCGATTGAAGTTTGTTGGGATAAGTGTTCATGATGATTCGTCACCATTCCCATTGTCATATTTATTGAGCTTTTCATGTACTGCTCCATGCTTACTATTGTGGCTCGATATGCATGGTTTATTTCAGTGAGACTTAGACCTTCTTTTTTCTATGGTAGATATATCCTGTCCATGCATTAGTTTCGGTATATTATCCTATGTAAGTTCAGTAATTTCCTGGTCTTAGTATCGAGTCTATTGATATTGCGTTGTTGCCAGTCAATAATACCGAAACGAGATGACAGGGATTGCAAACTGGTTGATGGCAGTTATTTTGTTTTGGGGGCTTAGTTCTGATTTGAGGATATTTTTAAGGCGTTTGATGTACTCTTTTTCCACCTTATTTCTCGTCTTTTCATTTTCCACCATATTTTCTTCTATGACGAGGTATTTGTATGTGGCATCCTTTTCTAGGTCTATAATAAGGCTGTTATTAATCTGAAGATGTTCTGATATTGCTTTTTTCCCCTTTACTATAGTGCATTTAGGGCACTTGTCAAATCCAAACTCCATGCAGACATCCTCTGTGAACATTTTTAGAGTTTTTATCAGGGAGTCAAGGTTTTTTTCTGTCTCTGCATAGAGTTTAAGATCGTCCATAAAGAGGAGATGGTCGCCTCTTTTATTTAGATTGTAACCAGTATTGCAGTTTTTAAGGAGTTTGCTGAGTGGATCCATTGTAAGACAGAAGAGCAGTGGGGATAGACCCTTTCCTTGGAAGATACTTCGCTGAATATTAAGGTTAAAGATTTGTATTGTTCCTTCCATGTGGTTTAGGGCAATGGATGTTTACCACATGGTCATTTGTTTTTCAAGGAATGTCGTTATGTTTTCATGGATATTGTACAGCTTCAAACACCGCAATATCCAGGAGGTAGACCCACTGTCAAATACATTTTTGTAATCGATCCAGGCCATTGACAGGTTTCTCTGTCGCTTTCTGCAGTTCTCCAAGATAGTTTTATTTATGAGGAGTTGGTCTTTTGTACCAAGTTTGTTCCTGGTGCAGCCTCTTTGTTCTTTTTCTAGGTAATCGCCATCGACCAAGTGTCTATTAGTGGTGACGGTCGTTCCTGTGTTTAAGTGGTTGGCCGGTGATTAATTGCAGAAGGTCAGGGCGAAAACTTGTAACTGACGGCGGAACTCCAAAGCTTAACCCTCGGCGTGTATGAGTGTCGGATGGATATGGGGTGACTCCCAGCTGATAGCAGTTTTTTCTTCTTACTTTACTTTTAGTGAGAGAGAAATCAGTGTGCAGCTGACGGCACGCGAAGAACATATTGAGAATAATCGTCCGTAACCAACTATAAAAGCGTTAACTGAATAAAATGTTAGAATAATGGAACTTAAAAGAATAAATTATATTTTCTAAAGAAGAGGCAAAATGTCTTTTTTTTTAAATACCTAAGCCATTCTCTTTCAGCTTGCAAAATTCAACCATTTTACGTCCATGAAGATTTGTATTGTATTGTATTGACCAAATCCTCTTTAACACTGCATAGAAGTAATGAATAGACAATTATTCCTCGTTCGGGCCAGTGGCGTCAATATAGGAGTTTAGTGGATCTAAGTCACAGCGCGGACACAAAACTATTGACAAATAACTGGTCAGAACGAATGTGACATTCCTTACCCCGCACATGCTTTATGTGCCCCCCCCCCCCGATTTTTGGCGCCGTGTTAGGGCGATAGTATCACATTATAAGTTCAAAGGAAAATCCCTATAATAAAAAGTAAAGGAAATACGAGAATTATTTTATGAAAAAAAATTATCCAAAAGAAAATGAATAAAACTTCTCAAGGTGCCTTTTGTTTGCCTCTCCTCAGAAGAAGGGTCGGAAAATTATTTAATAGCTATAAACTGAAATGAATCAGTTTGAAGAAATGCCTAAATTTATTTTTTTGGAAGATATATAGAATGAAAGGTGAAGAGAAAACAACCAAGATAAATCTCTCCACTAAAATTTAATGGATTCAACCAATTGTGGACAATCGCCAATTTGCGCTTGCAAAAGTTAGGTCGGGAGATGTTGATAACAATCGTCTCAAGTATATTGAGGTGAAAGTTCGACCTAGCCTTGTGCAGCACGAAGAAACACTCATCGGAGTATTTACTTAAACAAGTGTTTATAACAATCAAATGCTCCCCGATAGCTGAAGCATTTCCAGATTTTCTCGATACCTTGTGCATACGAATATCACGGCGGACATGCTGGGATAGTCTAATTTCTAAACGGTGTGTAGTATTACTTACATTTTCAGCCCCACGCTCACAAAGGAATTTATAAATGACAGGACTATTTTTAATGGAAGGTAGAACACCCTTTGGGAAACAGGGGGAAAGGGTTTACGTTATGTAAACTACTCTAAGCATTATCCATGGTAAACAACGCTGAGTAGAATATATCTTATTTATGAAAACTTAGCAATATGGACCTAGCCACGCAAATATATAAAATTACGTTGGACTTCTAATGTAGATCCAAATAGCAATGCATCTGACAAATCGCTATTTGAATCTGCCTTCCCATTTATTTCTTTTTTCCTTCCACTACGTAATTAGCACAGATATAATTGGGTTCGCTTTAGTTTCTTTCTGATAATACTTAGTCCGGTTATGGATAATGTTAAAGTGGAGATATTTTTCCTTACTGACCTCAACAGAGGAGTGAGCTTAAGCCTTTCATGAAAAATAAAACTTCGTTATTTTTCTACCTACTTCGGCTATCTGATAACCAATTGCAGAATCCTATTGGAAGGTCACGGAATGGAGAGCACTGACATAGTAAGGAGACATATTTCAACTAAAATTCCAGAGAAGATCTACGACCACTATCAACAACAAAATAAAACAACGGTAAACGACTGTTGCGAGAACGCAAAGTGATTTGCAATGGGGATAGAAAGAAGCATAGAATACTGGAAATCTTTACAGACTTGTCACCCGGACACTAAGTGAATAATAATAATAATATTATAATTAATAATAATAAAAATAAAAAATACACGACTGTGTGGGAAAGGCAGTACACTGGGAACTATGCAAGTGATTGCATTTTGAACACACAGGCAAATGGTACAGATACAAACCAGGGGCAGTACTGGGAAACTAAAATCACATAATCCTCTGGAACATGGAGGTGCAAACAGAGAAACTCATCTAAGCAAGGAAACCGGATGCCATAATAGTCAACAAGAAGGAAAAATCCTACCAAATCGTATATTTTGCCGTCCCAGCAGTTCACAGGGTGACGATCAAGGAGACAGAAAAACGAAGAAAATACTTGGAACTTGTCAGAGAACTGAAAGGGATATGGAACATGAAGAAAGTCAAGATAACACCAATAATTGTAGGAACTCTCAGAACAGTCCCGAAAACCCCGGAAAAAAGACTGGGAGAAATTGCAATCAAAGCGAAGACAGAGATCATACAAAAGATGACAATGATGGAAACACCTAAAATCGTAAGGAAAATCTTTGAATGCGGAAACCAACCCACATAAACTGCGAACACTAACCAGTCACATGGAAGTTGCAATAGAAACAAAAATATAGAAAGAACACCAACACATGAATTCAAGGGAACTGAGACTGCAAGAAATTTCATAAACTGCGAGTCTTCTTGCCACTCAAATCCTAAATGAGACCAATGGCTGCTGCTGGTAGGAAATGAATGGTAATCGGCTGCTAAGATAGCGCAAAGTCATTTGCAATAGTTATTGAAAGAGGTGGAGAGTACTGGAAATCCTGGGAGACTTGTTGTAACTCAGACGCCAGGGAACGCCACCGGTTATTTTCAATGAGCGATCGATGATGATGACGTGTGTGAGAACTCCTAGTGAGTTGATAATAATAATAGCAATAAAGATTAGGTAAAATCGCAAATCGAGGGTCAACTGAGAAAGATGAAAATATCACACCAAAAAGAGTTACAGAATCCAATTGATTAGGCACAAAAGCCTGCGTAAGTAGACTGATTTATTTATGTCATAATATGGAAATCTGGCATTGCCCGGGAACAACAATTATTTTCATAGAAGGTGCTCGACTGAGCTCCAATCTCTGATTCCTCCTTGTAAAACATTCACAGCAAAAACTCATCTTATTATCACAACTTCAAATAACTGTTTTTTTTTTCAACCCCCCCCCCCCATGTGTGTCTAACTCCAAACGGAATTTCCATTTCGTGTGCCTAACATCAAACGGAGTTTCTTTTCAAGAACTTCTCATATGTGGAAAACACTACTACGGGACTGCTTCCATACAGGCTACAACATGGCCGTCTTCAAATCCAATGTAAACAAATACTTGTTATAAGCGGCTCAACATAAGCAATCTTATTTTGTTCATTCCAGTAATCATTTTCAATCGTCTTATAATATTATCCATCATTCAACTGAAAATTCATTCATCCCTTGGGTGGCAATTTTCTATTACATATGTTTTTTTTTTGTTCCAGGGTCCTATTATGAAGTGAGAACTATGCATGTAAATATGCACAGTGCTACATGTTTAGTGGGGTGCATAGATGCTTGCTACAAACGACAGGCCTGCAATGGGAGAAATATTTAAGAGACGAGACCACCTGAGAAATTGGTTAGCCTATTTGAAAAAATAATGGTATCTTAAAAACGAGGGTTAATTTTTTTAATGTATTATCGAGTCACCACAAGTTGATAGTCGAAGGTTTAACAATTTTAAACAGGTTTAAAAATTTCAACGCTCGAGAAAAAAACTTTTAAAGTCATAACTAAAGTTTACAAATGCAAAAAAATACGTGGTTATTATAATAAAATACATTCAAAGGCTCTTAGATACATACATTGACATACATAAATAGACACGTACGGCCAAATATAAATGTACACATACATATATATATATATATACACGTACGGCCAAATATAAATATACCCATACACACACACACACACACACACACACACACACACACACACACACACACACACACACATATATATATATATATATATATATATATATATATATATATATATGAGTTCTTATTTAAAAATATATATATTTAAGTATATACTCCTTATAATATCCGAAAATGTTTAAAATTGCGAGCTCAATGAAGTTGTATTATTAGCTTCAGAGCATATATACGTTATAGTTGCATTCCTTTATAGACATACAAATAGCTGTTTGTGTCATAGATCTATACTATATATATATATATATATATATATATATATATATATATATATATAGTAGTAAGTTTTTGAAAGGCTGTGGGCAATGCAATTCCGGGTAAGATGCAAGTTGAAAGGAAAGGAACAAAAACAATAAAAATAAATCGAATACGATATAAGACTTACTATTTATTTTTCCCTTTCTTTCCTTTTTTTTTTTTTTTTCTTACATAACAGCAAGAGTGTTTTAGCTGTCCGGGTGATTAAAAATCACTATTTGATATTTCGGGAAAAGACATCCCTTTTTCAAAAATAATTAGACCAGAAGAAGAATAATATTTTATTCTTCTCCGACTGTGTAGAGAATAATACAAAACAAAATGGCTGCCAGATATAGACCGCAGCAAAAAAAAAAAAAAAACCACAGTTTCACAGGGAATATAAATTAAGTTAAGTTTTATTTTAATATTATGTTAAATATATGATTGGTGTTTAGAATATTAGTGTAATGTTGGTTAGGTGTATGGTGTTCGATAAACTATATATATATATATATATATATATATTGGTACAGAAAAAGTAGTACAACATTCGTACCGTCGGTTTCAAACACGGAAGGACTTAGCCATCCGGCTCTCTTCAGAAGCTGAAGAGAGCCGGATGGCTAAGTCCTTCCGCGTTTGAAACCGAATGTTGCACTAATTTTTCTGTACCAAAATAAATAAATATTACGCTCTTCATTTTTAATTTTTTAACTTTAATTCTTAATTAATCGAGCACTCTGCTGGGATTTTTCCTGCTATATTACAAAGAAGTATATATATATATATAGTAGAGATCTAAGATCCAAACATAGCCATTTGTATGCCTAATTTGCATAACTATTTTTCCAAACAGATTAATGTTTGATCTTATTTATTTGTCATGTTATTGTTCTATTTTCCTCTCTCTATAGTTTTATCGATATTAACAATAATTAATTAAAGTGATTTAATAAAAACAGAGATAACGTCAATATGAATAGTTAAAAAGCGAAATGGGTGAAGACTAAAAGAATTCAGAATGTAAAGTAAACAAAAAATCGGGTCCTATAGAACTTTCTTGACTGGAGCCATTTCGTTTCGGTTAATCTCCGTTTTGTGTTACCTCCCATTACCAATTTTATACCCGATACGTTGCCAAATCGATATATTCACGAAGATGTGAACCATTCTGTAAACTTTGTGTGTCTAATTACCAGGGCCCACACACAGAACATAGACGAGATATTGAACCATGTAAAATAAATAGATGAATAAATAAATAAATAAAATTCAGCATGGCATTTTATCATAGATGCTAGACTCTTATCTTTGCGAATTTTTGTGACGACAAAATCATAGAGACAAGAACACTTTTGATCAAATTTTCAGTTATATAGCTGTATTTTACCTCCCCCACCTAATATATTTATTTTCCAAAGATTCTATCTTCTCAAATAAATTATTTTTATAAACCATTCCCATAAATTATTTGTCGCAAATAAATTATTTTTCAAAACATTTGTTGCAGTCTTCTAATCTAATCCTAAACCTAACCTCACCTAACCCTAACTGGCAGCCACTCGGACTTAGGATTAGCGATAAAAAAAGTTTTGTTAACTGCTCTAAAATGCTAGAATCATAATCTTGGTCTTTTTTTAAGTAAAGAAACAAAAAAAAGATAACACCTATACAAAACCCAAAATTACCCAAAACGAAATTGCTCCAGTCATGAAAGTTCAAAATTACCGGTTATTCTCCTAAAAATCAAGATGGGAGTCTACTGTATGTAAATAGCCTAAAAAGGTAGGCGATAAGCAAAAAAAAAAAACAATATAAAAATCAAACAATATTTTAGACATTAGAATATAGATTTTACTTAAAATGATCACACACTTTCGGGACAGGAAGCGTTAAGGACCACCCACTTCCGGACCAGATAGCGTTCTTAAGGAAATGTAACCATTTTTTAAAAAATTTTGATCATTTCTTTATTTCTTGGAGATCAATTTTGTGTGTGTTGGGGGTTTGGAGGCGGGCCCAACCAATTGTTTGTTTTGCTGAAAAATAATACATTAGAACATGTTATAAACAAAATAATAACTTTTTGTGTTTTTCTTACCGACGCAAATTATGAATATATAATGACCATGACTCTATACATCCACCCCAACGCTCCGCCAGAATTACTGCCCATCCAGGTTCAATCACATGGTTAATCGTTTCGGTTAATTTAGGTTCATGCATTGTCGTTTACTATGGCGTTACGTTATTTTCTTTATCTAAAAAATAATAAGACAGTAACGAGAAAGATGTTTTTTTGTACGGTTGTAGATTAACACCCTCTGTTGACCCCCCCCCCCCCCCAACAACAAAAAAAAATTGTCATTTTTTATGCGTGAATACCTTGAAATATTTGCAGATTGTACTTTTTTATGTGTGAACACCTTGAAATATTTGCAGATTGTACTTTTTTATACGTGAACACCTTGAAATATTTGCAGATTGTACTTTTTTTTATGTGTGAACACCTTGAAATATTTGCAGATTGTACTTTTTTATACATGAACACCTTGAAATATTTGCAGATTGTACTTTTTTATACGTGAACACCTTGAAATATTTGCAGATTGTACTTTTTTATGTGTGAACACCTTGAAATATTTGCAGATTGTACTTTTTTATACGTGAACACCTTGAAATATTTAGTGGAAAAAAGAAGAAAAAGAGTTAGGAGACCAGTTTTGCATATAAATTTACCATAAAATAATCCCTCTTTTCCCGGCCATTCTAGCGTTTTAGGACAGTTAACACATTTTTTGACACTAACCTTACGCCCGACTGGCTGCCAGTTAGGTTTAGGTTAGGATTATGGTTAGGGTTAGGGTTAGGGTTAGGGTTAGAAGACCGTAACACATGTTTTAATAAATGATTTATTGGAGGGAAAATGTTTTGAAAACTAATTCATTGGAATGTTTCATTGGGAAGAAAGACAGAACATGATTACAATAAATAAATAGGAACAAAAAATAATATCGTCGATTAAAGAATTAAAAATATCTGGCACAAATGAGTGTTTTGAAAGAGTTAACATCGGGTGCAAAACTCACTTAACATCGGTAACAGGAGACGATACAAAATGGAGAATAAACGACACGAAATTGCTTCAGTCAAGAGAGTTCAATCGCACTAAATATTTCTAGCTTATCAAGTTTGTAATTATATATTCATAAATGTCATTCGATTACATTATTTCAGGAAAATGTGATTTTATAAAAAAAAACGTTTTCTTTTTTCTTTTTAATTTTACATTATGTCAACATTAATTATACAAGCAGCGTTTTTTTGTAGCAGTAATAAATAAGGAACTATTTCATAATGCGGAGAATTGTCCGTGCTGGCTAATTCGGTCGCACACTAACAGCTTGCAGGACGTATTAATTTCAGCTGCCCCCCTGAGTATGTACTTAGGACCCTTTTGGTAATACCAGGAGTCAAGAAAAAGGTGCAACCTGGCCTTTTGGCCGTGACCAGGGTCTTTTACCTCGCCTAATAAACCGGTATCGTCCGGGCCTTTGAGTCTGGATTTACGCCGGTCTATTGGTGGTTGTCGGTCCTGTGCAGTTCTAGGAGGTACACCCTTCCAGGCTTTGACTCCCCGCTTTGGGGAGAAGTAAGTTTATTGCTTACTGTCTGAGGCACCCCTACCGTGGAATGCCGACCGGGCTGCCCAGGCAATTTTTAAACAGCCAGAGTACTCAAATTCTCGAGCGCTGGTTCTTTCCCACTTTCCCGACCTTGTGTCACATCTTACCTTGTGGGAGAAAGATAAATAGAACCTCTTTTGGCCGGGATCAAAGTGTAGTATCTGTTCCGATGGATACTGCACCCCATAGACTGGTATTGTCTTGGCCTTCGGGGCTTGATTAACGCCGGTCTATGGGGTTGTCCTGTGCAGTTCTAGGAGGTTCACCCTCCCAGGCTTTGCCTCCCCTCTTTGGGGAGGATTAAGTTTATTGCTTACTGCCTGAGGCGCCCTTACCGACGGGACTGCCCAGGCAATTTTTAATGGCCAGAGTGCTCACCTTCTTGGGCGCTGGTTTTTCAAGCCCCACTTTCCCGACCCGACGTTGAGTCACATCTTACCTTGTGGGAGTAAGATAAAAATGGCCTTGTGCCTAACCTCCTGAAGAGGAGGTAAATAATACCAGCAACCAAGCAGGACACATCCCGCCTCCTCTCTCTCTCTCCTGTGTGAATCACCTGGATTTCCCGGGCTCAGCTATCTTCACTCGAAGATACGCTGCTCGTAGACCTTCGGTAGTTGAAAGAACTTTCCATTTTACTTTCCTCACTTGGACACTGTCCTAACCTTTGCAGACCTATACACAACGGCATAGATTAGATCAAATAAAACCCTTTTGTTGCTGTGTTAAAAGACAGTTTGTTTTCCGTCGTGTGATGACCGTTTTCGTTTTATTATCTACAAAATTAGGAGTTGTTCTTATTGCTCACTAGTAAAAACACCAGTGTCATACATTTTTCATCGATTCTGTGTAAGGACGGGTAATGCACGGGAAATCAATTGGTTTCATAATGAGGTGACGGTGGTTAAGTGGATAACGACCACGGACTGTCGATTCATTTAGGGATGTAAGCAACCATTTCGTGCTCCCTCCTGCAAGAATGCCGACAACAGAATGAAACCGAGCAACAAAGTTGTGCCATTCTCATTCATACGTATTTACTTTTATCAAAATATTTGAATAAATCCGATTTAAAAAAAAAACGCTACCAAAAATCAGAGAATCTTTTTTCTTTCATCACTTATCAAGGTCACACACTACTCGAGGATAAATGGTTAATGAGATGGATGTCAGTTGAACGATGAATAACATTATTATAGGATTGAAAATGTGTTACCGTTATCAAGGCCCCGGAGGGGGGGGGGCTTGAAGATAAGGATTAAAAAGATCGTCAATTGAATGATGATCGCCACCGCGAGATGATTGGAAACAATGGGTTGAATGGTTTGGTTGTTTTGTTTTACGACATATCAACCCTTTTCGGGGTATTTAATGCCGAGTCTCGTTATTTTGGTAAAAGTTTTTATGCTTTAAGTTCTTTATATGTTTAAGTATTCATTCATGGTGTTTGGTTTATTTTCTTAGTAGTGGAAAATGTTGTTTTTGTTTTCGGCTTTGCAGAACATGATTGAGTTTTGCAAAGGGAAAGGAAAAAAAAACAATAATATTAACGTTTAGTGCATTTTTGGCCAGGAAGCCGGTATCTTCAGACAGTCTGACCTGGTTGCAGAGGGTGGAATGGGCAGGAGATTAGTTAAGAGGAATTGATTATCCAATTGGACGGCTCAACATGTATTTGTTTACATTAGACTTGAAGACGACCATGTTGTAGTCGGTTTGGAAACAGACTCGTGGTATCTTGTTCCACAGATGGGATGTTTCAGGAAAGAAACTTTGTTCCTGAAAGTTCTGTTTGGTTTTTGGTAGAGAGAGAGAGAGAGAGAGAGAAAGAGAGAGAGAGAGAGAAAGAGAGAGAGAGAGGGGGGGGAGTTATTTGCTGTGGTTGTAGCTGGACGAGTTCTTGCTGTGAATGGGCTACAGAAGGGGTAGAGAAATTTGCGAATTAATAGCGAGCCGGCGAAGCCATCTAGTAACATATATATTAAAAAAAATATATAACTGTGTAGCAGGTGTAATCTCTAATGTAAAAATACGTGTCATGTCTCTGTTTTCGAGAAATTTTGCCAGCACTAAATATTTCTAACTCATCAAATTTGTAATTATATATTCATAAATGTCATTCGGTTACATTATTTCAGGAAAAGGTGATTTTATTTAAAGCCAATTATATATTTAAAATACACCTTCGTTTTAAATTTATATGATGGCAACATTAATTATACAAGCAGGGCTATCTGGCGTTGCCCGTTTGTTTGTTTGTTAGGGTTTAACGACCTTTCAAATCGTTATAAGGTAATCCCAGGCTAAACATTTTTTTCTTCAGAATCAGATAGCGTTTCCCGTGTATTACATAAGAAATAGTGTACCCGTGTTATAAAAAATGACAACATACTTTTTTAATCGCTTGTCTAGAATGAAAGTGAAAGCAATTAGTCTGTAACCCCCCCCCCCCAAAAAAATGAATAAACTCGATTTATAAAAAAAAGCCATGAGGCACTGCCAAAATAAACAATAATGTGGGCAGAGAAACTGGAAACATAAAGGTGAGAAAAGAACAATGGGAAAAGAAGCGGCCACGTGGCCGGAGAAGAGACGCATGAAAACACCTGGACATGGCTACGAAAATGACACTTGAACAAAGAAACGGAATCGCTACTGACAACCGCACAGAACAATGCGATCAGAACGACATAAAGGCTAAAATAGACAAAACCCACGAAAACAGTACATCTAGATTCTGTGGACAAAGAGACTAAACGGTAAATCACATAAGTGAATGCAGAAAACTAGTCCTTCAAATACAAAAGCAGACACAACTGCGTGGGAAAGGCAGTCCACTGGGAATCATGCAAACATTTGCATTTTTAACATGCAGACAAATGGTACAGACACAAACTGGGGATAGTATTGGAAAATGAGGAACACACGATCATCTTGAAGATGGAGGTAAAAACAGACAAATGCATTCAAGTAAGGAGACCGGAGCTGATAATTGTTAATCTTTGATTTAGCAGTTTTTTTCTTTTCTTCTTCCTCTTGAAGAAGAGAAAAAAACCCTGTTAAATCAAAGATTTCGCCGTCTAAGCAGAACATGGAGTGAAGATCAATAAGGAAAAAAAGTTAAACAAATACACGGAACTTGCTACAGAACTGAAAGGAATATGGAACATGAAGAAACACACTATAATACAAAAAAACTGTAGGGGTCATCCAGAAAGACATGGAAAAAAGCGTAGTAGAAATTGGAATCAAATGGAAGACTGAGAGAACCCAACGCACGCAACAAAAACAGGCAAAATATTAAGGAAAATCATCGAATGCTGAAACCAACCCACATAATAAACGAACGCTAACTAGTCACAGGTAAGTTTAAATAGAAATAGAACCAAAAATAGAGAAAGAACATCACACGCGCCCAAGAGAACGGAAACTGTCAGAAATTACGTGAACTAAAACACTTACACACACAAACAAATGTGGTTGTACCAGCCACGGTTGGTTCCATACAAAATGGTGGTGAAGAGTCGAAAAGGATGGAAAGACCCAGGAGCAGCCAGATTCCACTGGAAAAGTGTGGAAAATATTGGAACCTTGGGAGACTCATTAAACTCAAATTCCAAGGAAGGCCAACGTTCGTTTCCAGCGAGAAATGAATGATAAAAGGCTGTTGCGATGACGCAAAATTATTAGCAACGGCTATCGAAAAAAGTGGGGACTACTAAAAATCTGGGGAGACTTGTTGTTACTCAAATTCCAGGGAGCGCTATTTGTTATTTCCAGCGAGCATCAACTGATAAGCTCTAAGTTAGTTAGTTAAATAATATTTTTTTAAAATTCCATAATCTGATCTCCCCTCCAAAGAAAAATTGAAAGATCGAAGAAGAAGAGTTTCTGAATTTTTGAGATAACGATCGATAATTTGTATAATTTCGATTATTCGGACTACTGTTCTCATTTTGAGTGTTATCTTCATAACGTTTCGTCGGCTGCTGTAACCTCCGGCCTTCTTCAGGTGTATCTTTTCAAACTCGGTAATATTTCTGTCGATATCGGGAATCTGGACGGAATTTCGAACGGAACCCTTTATTTAATCCACGGGGGTAACATGCTCTCGTTCCGTCAGCCATGACCGGATAGAAGTCTTCAGTAATTACTGTATTTTTGTATTATTTGGATTATTCTCATCTTGGTTTTTATGTTCACAACGTTTCGGCCGATATAATCCCGAGCTTCTTCATGGTACAATTTAAAAAAAAATTATTTAAAAAAAATAATTTATTAGAGAACGAATATTTTGAAAAATAATACGTCCAACATCACAACACCGAGCTTTGTGAAAAATACGACTATCGTTGCAGGAATTTAATAGCTCCTGCTTTGTCTCTCACCGTCATTCAATGCGAACCTGGTTTCAATAAAGAAATAGGAATAACAAGTAATAATATCGGCTATGAAAGAATTAAAAATATCTGGTACAAATGAGTGCTCCGATATTAATATCGGGTACAAAATTGACTTAACACCGGCAAGAGGGGACAATACTAAACGGAGAAAAGCCGAAACGAAATTGCTCCAGTCAAAAAAGTTGAATACCAACGAAGAAGCTTAACGGAGACCATCACACCACAAAATAAAATGGGGGCTTCTTTAGTTTCGCTCCGACATGTTAGGCATCATTTAAAAAAGAAAATAGCTAAAGAAATGTATAAACTTTGTTATGTACTTACGTGGTAGCTGAAAAGAATACTGCACACCAAAATTTACGCAAATTCATCCAGTATTTATTAAATAAAAAGAAATAACATGATTTTATCTATCGGTCGCCATATTTTACCTATGGGTCGCCAAGGGAGATAACTCAAATTTTTGGGTTTTCCAAACTTTGGTTTTCTGAAAAATAATATAACTCAAAATTTGATAGTTTTGATATTTTTTACTTTAGTTGAATAAAATGTTATGTTTTTATCTTATATCATACTTATGCGTTGTTTTTCCGAAATTGGTAAAAAAAAAATGAGTTATCTCCCTTGTCAAAATGGTTGAAAAAAAATTGCGTACGATAGATAAAATCGTGTTTTGTTTTTTTTAATTTAATAAATACTGGATGAATTAGCATAATTTTTGGTGTACAGTCTTTTCAGCTACGACGTAAGTACATAACAAAGTTTATACATTTCTTTAGCTATTTTCTTTTATTAAGACAGGTCTAACATGCCGGAGCGAAACTAAAAAAGCACCAAAAAATCAAATATTTTAATCGTGATTTTCTTGTCTTCCCACCTAGACTGGATGTGACACAAAGTCGGATTAAAGTGGGAGGTCTAGCTACCCGCAAAGGGGGGGGGGGGGGGGGCTAGCTGGACGCGTAAGAAAATAGTCATGTTCTAACAAGCCGGCATTTCCTAGTGCAAAAGCGGTGCTATTGAATTCTCTTGACTGGTGCACTTCGTTTCGGTAATTCTCCGTTTTGCATTGTCTGAGACAATTTGTCTCCTCCTACCGATGTTAAATCAAATGTTTTGTATCCAATATTAATCAACTCTTTCAGAGCACTCATTTTTACCAGATATTTTTAATTCTTTAATGGCGGATATTATTTTTTATTCCTATTTATTTATTGTAATCATGTTCGCATTGAATGATCGCGTGAGAGACAAAGCAAGAAAGTGGTATTTTTCACAAAGCTCGATCTATTGTTTCAAAACATTCTAACAAATTAATTTTAAAAACATTCGTTACGGTCTTCTAACCTAACCCTAAACCTAACACTAACCTAATCATAACTGGTAGCCACTCGGACTGTCAGTGGTAATCTTTTTAACTGCCCTAAAACGCTAGAATGGTCCGAAAATGGGGATCGTTTTACGTTAATTTATGTACGAAACTAGCCCTCTACTCTTAATTCTAAAATAAAATAAAATAATCACCTTTTTTAGGGAGGTGGTATTCAGCAGAGGGTCTTAATCTACAAACGTACAAAAAACATCTTTCTCGTTACAGCTATATTTATTTAAAAGTAAAGAATATAAGTTTACGCCGTAGGAGTGGTAGGCAATACAAAACCCCAAATTAACCGAAACGAACTTGCTCCAGTCCAGAAAGTTTAAAAGTACAGCGGGCGCTTCATGTTCCCCGTTCTCCCCGAAAGGGGGGGGGGGCAAAACCTGAGAAGATTTCCTTCTGAATTCCAACTGAACCTTTTTTTATTTTTTATTAAGGTCCTAGCTCAACACCTGGATCGGACCCGGTAATGCAACCGACTCCCAAATCCCCCAAATCACCCTACTTACCTTTTAAAAACTGTAACAGCCCCATCTTTATTCGGCTTTCCTCAAAGACGGTTCTTTAATTCGCTCGTTTGGTTGCGCTTCGTACGACAGGTACTCCCCTTTTAGGGTTTGTTTCGAATCGGCCCTCTCGTTGTGTTTTCCACAGCAGCGTCGATGGGGTACTGCGCCGTTTCAAATCGTTCAGAAAGAAAAAAAATCAGAGGGGGGGGGATCCTTTCTTTGCGATACGTTCGTCTCTTGCAAAGGCTGAAGTATCTCAGAACGGAACAAAAGTCCCGCTTTTTTTTTTTAACCTCCAACAAAATCACCAAGCTGTTCGATATATAAGTAAATTTAAAAAACTCAATTAAAAAGAACGGATTTCTGTTGAATAATCAAATTATAATACGCATTAATGTTTCCATTGTTGGAGTTAGATAAACATCATAAACTTTCTTTTTTTTTCACTCCTGGAGAGGAGTAAATAAAAACTCCCTTCTTTTTATCGCCACAGTCACTGAATGAATTATTGCATACTTTGTTTTTGTAGTTTATTCTTTTTTCTCCTTCGTCCGTATAGAATGATTCATTTAAATTATAAATTCATGTTGTTTTATAATACGTGGTATACAGGTGACATTTTAGTCACGCCTCCCCAAACTTTTTTGAAAACTAAAAGAACAAATAACTACATAGTTTTCTTTCCCTTTTTTTTTTAAATAATCACGCAGATACGTTTACATTGTCTGTCACTACAAATGACATGCTGGGAACGGGTAGGCATTGATATATATATAAATACGAGTGTCGGCCGGCCTTTCTGGATAATCTTTTACGTACCTCTCTGTGTGCCTGCTAATTAATTCTAGCCTACTAGTCAAAGAAACTTGAAAGTTGAAAATGAACGATACCATAGTATGCAGATCGCCCAAAGGTTATATATATATATATATATATATATATATATATATATATATATATATATATATATATCGTACATGTATTGTATTAGTTCTGTAAATGTAAATCCGTAGAAACTCAAGTGTTTATAAAAAGTGCTCAATAACAAGTAGAGCGGTTTATAAGTATAAATTTTTATTTATACAAACATTATTGGTTACATATGTGCATACATGTTTCGGTTGCACTTTTCCCAGAAAGTCAACCTCATCAGACCAAGAATTTTCGAGAAATGGTCTGATTAGGTTGACTTTCTGGGAAAAGTGCAACCGAAACATGTATGCACATATGTAACCAATAATGTTTGTATAAATAAAAATTTATACTTATATATATATATATATATATATATATATATATATATATATATATATATATATATATATATATATATATATATATATATATATATAAGAGGATTTAATGAATTAGAACATTCCAATTGTTCAAAGAATTAGAACATCAAGTCTAGTATGGCGTACGGTCGTTTCCCAAACATTCTGGAAATACTTTATTTTATTTTTTAATTTTTAAAAAAATTAACAAAGCCACTCTAAAACGTCTTCATCAGCGCCTTTAGCACCACATCTTACAGAAATTCAAGGAAAAAATAACAAGTTCGTCGTATTAGAGAAAAGAATAAGTTACAAATATAAAGTAAAAATATAAAGATAAACTGATAATAATAATAATAAAACATTATAAACATTATAAAAATTATAAGGATGAAATGAAAATAAAATAAAAATTAAAAATAAGAACAAAAAATAAAGAATAAAATAAAATATGATATAAAATATAGAATATAAAAAATAAAAAAATAATAATAGAATATATAAAGGAAAATAAAATAAAAGGATAAGAAATAAATATATATATATATATATATATATATATATATATATATATATATATATATATGTCTGATAATAGAAAACTAAATTTTCTCCTTTCGCTATTTTCTCAATCATTGTTTCAACTCTGCGAGCTAGTTTCCGGGTCTCTGGTATTATTTTGCGGAGTTTTTTTCTCGTCTGTCTAAAGCACTTTCGATCTTTGTGATCGTCTTCAAGGTTGTTTTTTTCCCCTATATTATAGTTGTTAACTGAGGGGTTTGATTATTTTGGTCTGTAGTTTGGGCGGGAGAAAAGAGAAAATTCCGTTGTCTTTAATCATCAGACATGTATATATATATATATATATATATATATATATATATATATATATATATATATATATATATATATGCAGTATTGTTGAATATAAGAGACAACTCATGTCTAGATATCCTTTGGTAGATCCTTTCAATAGTCCGAATTAGGATCTTAGTTTCGGAGGGGAATTAGCTGATGAATTTGCCATTATTTGCATTTGTCTCCCATTAACCTCATTCCCCCGAAGATGGACCCAGATGGGTCCGAAAGTACTTGGTAGACAAATGCAAATTATGGAAAATTCATAAGCCAATTCCCCTCCGAAACTAAGATCCTAATTCGGACTATTGAAAGGATCTACCAAAGGATATCTAGACATGAGCTGTCTCTTATATTCAACAATATATATATATATATATATATATATATATATATATATATATATATATATATATATATATATATATATATATGTTATAGTACAGAAAATCAGTACAGCATCAGTACCATTGGTTTCAAGCTCAGAAGACGTTTACCTTTCGGCTATCTTCAGCTTTTGTTGTCACCTGGAAGGTACAGATGTTGTACTGATTTTCTGTACCATAAAATAAATAAATATTGCGCTCTTAATTTTGATTTTTTGCTGGGACTTTTCCTACCATCTTACCAAAGAACAACATTTATTGAATCATCAAGTAGATGAAACAAGGAATATATAAATAATCTTCTTTTTCTTTTCCTTAACCCATGGATTTTAAAATGGCAAGCTTTTATCAGATCATCGTGATAAATCATTAAACATTATATTTCTGTTAGCACAGAAAGAAAATCCATATCGATGGAAAAATGCAACATGTCCCAAAAAGGATTTATCTTGGATTTACCTTTTTTTGGACATGTTGCATTTTTCCATCGATGTGAATTTTCTTTGCTCAAAAATGTTTTCTGTATTTTATATTTTTATATAATTTTTTCATATTTTTAAATCTGTTACTTTTCACAGCTCGCATTTTTGAAAATCCATGGGTTAAAGAAAAGGAAAAAAAAGTTTATTGATACATCCCTTGTTTAAACTACTTGATAGTTCAATAGCTATTGTTCATTTTTCAATTTTTATTCTAATCATTCATGTCATTATATATATATATATATATATATATATATATATATATATATATATATATATATATATATATATGTGTGTGTGTGTGTGTGTGTGTGTGTGTTGTGGCCCTGTATAAGGTCTGGAAAAGAAAACACGAACTTGGAGTTTAGATAAACAAGTATATTGAAAAAAGTATAATGCAACAGATAAGAAGAGTGGTTGTACGTCTGTCTGTCTTAAGTGTCAGTGTTAGACTCGGTAGTTTACAGCACTGAGAATCGTGTGCTCCCAGTACTTATATAGAGCGGAAGAGTTTATGTCGTCTGTAAGGTAAGGTACCATAACACCTCCTCCCAAGCATTACCTCCACAGGAGTATCAGTATCATTTATTTTTTCGATTGATAACAATAAGATCCGGAGATTTCCGTTTTCTTTAAGATTGTCGCTGTTCTGGGGCTGCTTAAGGTAATCGTATGTCGAAAGTATCGTATATGATATCCATAACTTCTTCTTCCTGTGGAGTGCTTTCGGTGTCATCCGACAGTCGCTTTTTAATTTGATTTAGGTGTCTCTTATAGAAGAACTGAGGGCCTTAGATTATGTAAACCATATTTCCAATTCTCTTTACTATCGTATCAAGTTCCCAGAAAGATTTGTTATTTTCAAACATCTTGAAATATACCCCCCCCCCTGGAATGTAACGTTTTTTGTACAATAGAGGTTCAATCTTGTTTGTTCTGTTTTGGCAGCAATTTTTCGAAAACGGATCTTATCTCACGCGCAAACATTATTTATGCAGGAGATAATGAGGATGGTGTGTCAACATTTGGTGTGAACCTGTATACCTGTAAGAACTGCTGCATGACATATTCCGTGGGAGTTCCCCAAGCTTTCCCCGGGGCTCTTTTTAAAGTGTCCAAAACGCTCAGCCTGACCGTTTAACCTAGGGGTGTACGAGGGAGTCGTGATGTGTCTAATCTGGAACCTCTCACAGAATTCTTTAATGTTGGCAGACGTAAATTGAGTTCCGCTGTCACTGACCAAACAATAGACCACCCCCCAAAACGGGCAGAACAATTCGTGGAGAAAGTTTATTGTTACCTCCGTAGTGTGAGTTTTACATAAGAACACTTCAGGCCATTTGGTAAAACTACCTACTACAATTAGATATTAAAACCCCTCTAACGGACCCGCAAAGTCCAAGTGTATCCTTGACCAAGATCGGTCCTTGTTTGCCACGGACTATGTTTAATAGGTGGTGTATTTGCCGCCAAAGCACAGCTTTACACGTATTGGCGATGTTTTCAATGTCATGGCCCATATGAAACTCCTTGAGGATTATCCTCTCTAGCTTTTTGGAGATGACGACTCTCTCGCTATAAAGGAGTACATCGTCACATAGAGAAAGGCTGTCTGAAATGTGTTGGTCCTTTTCTGTAATTTCGTCTTAGTTATGTTAATGAAATCATCATTGAGGGATTCATTTTTTATTTCATGTAGGGTCACAGGGAGTTCTCTTATTATGTTGCAGAAAATAGCTTTTATTTCCTCGTCAGTTCGTAGGGAAGCAATCACGGAATCTTCCAGTGGTTCTCTATGTCTTGGAACCAATCTAGAAAATCCGCAGCGTAATAGACTTTTTCGAGGGTAAGTATTCCATTTTAAGATTGTAGTTTAGTAAGATTGTCCCCTCATCTCTGCAGTCTATTTGTCGTGTATACGGGCATACCATTTTTTGAACCGAAAATTGTGAGTAACGGTTTGTGATCAGTCTGCAACGTGAACAATCTTCTGTGTATGTTACGGTGGAATTTGGTGACTGCAAAGATTATTCCTAAAGCCTCTTTTTCGATTTAGAGTAATGTTTCTGAGCTGGAAGCAGGGCCCTCGATGCATGAGCGATGAGCTTGTGAGTTCCGTCTGGCATTTTATTAAGTATGCATGCTCCTATTCCGCACGATCTTGCATCCATAGCAACTATGATTTCTAAGTTTGGGTTATAGTAAGTCAGGAATAAACCCGATGTTAGAACTTTAATAGTTTTATCGAATGCCTCCTGGTTGGGATAAATGCTTGGTCAGTCCCAGGAAACCGTGTAGGGATTTAATATTTTCAGGAGCCGGCATGTTCCTTAGTTGCAGTGACCCGCTCTGGATCCGGCCTTCGTGCCGTCTTTATCTATGATATGGACCATATATTTTATTTCTTCTAAGAGAAAATCACATTGTTTTTCTTTTATTTTAAAGCCATATTCCTGGATTATTATGTGAGCAATGCCCGACTCTTCAATATCTTTAGAATCTTGTTTAACACTTACAAATCTCTGGCAGTGTTCGGCTAATTTCTGTAATGTTAAATTTGGCTCACTTTCTAACTTTTTAGGACTCTACGTCTGATTTCTGCGTCTCTGGCTGATACAAGTCATTGTAAGAATATTAAGAATGTAAAGTTATCAGCGCTAAGTTCAGCTAGTTGTAAATCGTCACAGTGCTTATCAACTATTGACGTGAAAGTCTAATAATCTTCGCTGTCTTTTCTGGTTGAGTTCATGCACTTCCACTGTTTGTGGAACAGAGATGTTTAAGGGCTAAATAATTCTGTTAAAAGTCGCTACGTTTTCGAGGTAAAATATAGTCCACGAATTTCGTATGTTCGGTGGCCCCTAATTTTCGGAGCAGTAGGCGAACTTTTTGAAAGTCTGAACAATTTTCACAACCAATTTTTATAGATCCTCATACCTTCTGAAATATGAAACAAAAGTGTTATCCTCGCCTGGAGAATAAGTGAAATTGTCAATCGCACTTCAAACGGCATTTTAGGAAAAAGCATTTTCGTTTTTGTTATTTTGACCCATATTCGACATTGTTTGGAGAAATTCTTCGATTTTTAAAAATTTTGTTCCAGGTGTCTTTCTTCGGGGTTTAGCTGTTTCACTTTAATTTTAAAAATTTTGTTCCAGTAGAAGATTTTGAAAAGCTGGTTCACTTTTTGTTGATGTTCACGCTGTCTTTCTTCGATATTTTTGTTTTGTTCCAATAGTCTTTCGTCGGTTTTCTGTTGTTGCATTTGAAATTTAACCAGTTTTCTATAGTTGATTTAAAATCTTCCATATTTAAAAGGTGTCATCATAGAATAAAACTTTTAGAGTTTCTTTTATATTACTCTGCTAACGTAATATTAGTTGTAAAAAGAAAAGAAACCATAAAACCTTTTTGCCGATAGAAATCACTTTAAAAAATAAGTTTATACCGTAACAGTAGATTTTACGGTTAGCACTTTAGTCAACAGAAGCCATAAGGTTTTAATTTTTTCTTTCGGCGGTGGAACTTTTTCTCTTTTGGAGAGAGAAGAACATATAATGTATTCTTTTCTTGTTAAAAATTAACACAGTGAGGAATAGCAATAAATAAATCACTGATCTTTTTTTTGGAGAGAAAATAAGCTTTTTTCGTAATAAAAAACAAAGGAATTCACTTTGGTTAAAAAATCCAACTTACGATATTTTTTAAAATTTTGGTCCGCCGGCAAAGCTTGTTTTTTAAAACTTTTGGAGATTGTCGGATGAATTTGCCGTTGATTTCTCCACGTTTGTCCTTTTTAAAGTTCTTAAGAAATCCCTTAATATACCTCGTCGCCAGTTGTTGTGACCCTATATAGGGTCCAGAAAAAAAACACGATCTCGGAAGTTTAGAGAAACTAGTATAATACAACATATAACAAGAGTGGGTGTACATCTGTCTTGAGTGCCAGTATTAGACTGGGTAGTTTACAACACTGAGAGGCATGTGCTCCCAGTATTTATATTGAGCGGAAGAAATTATGTCGTCCGTAACGTAAGGTATGATAACAATATATAATTTATAACAAACACAAATAACAAAATCCGTGCACTTAGCCTGACGTTTCCATGCGGAGATAAAAATGGACGCCTCTGTGTAGCTTAATTGCAATGAATATATTTTCATACTTAAGCATACATTATTAAAACAACTAAATTCCTTTGCTTAATTATACATTTTTTCCAATGATTTTTTTTGTGTTAAAATAAACAAAAATAATGTATGTTCAATATGTATCACGAACGTTTTCGATTTTTCGTCGATTCATCTCTAGATATTAAAAGAAAATGAACAAAAAAGTTAGAGAAAACAAGAGAATTTCAAAAGATAGCCGAGAAACGCGCACGTGAATCCAGTTAGACGCCAAAAGAACGGTCTCCGAACTTTTCTAGGAAAGACGTTGCCAATTTAAATTCCGCGACTTTTCTTCAGCTTTTTAAAATACTTTTTTGATGCCTAAATTAAACAAGTCTGCTTAAACACATACACACATGCGCACTACATATATATATATATATATATATATATATATATATATATATATATATATATATAATATGTGTTGGTCGTTCAATTTCAAAGTATTGCAGGGTTAGTTAATAAAATTGAAATATAAGCCATTAGCAATACAAGATTAATTTATTATATATTTTTTTTGCATTAACCCTATTAATTTCGGAATAAAATTCCATCATCAGGGGTGACCAGTATTGAGTAATTTTTTTTTCATCAAAAAACAAGAATAAACAAACTTATTTCTTTGTTACTTGATAAACGTCTTTGATGCGAAGTCTCCGCTGTTGTTGTTGTTGGCGGTTATGATTCAAATTCCGGTGTCGAACGAAAAGAGCGTTGGCTCGCTAGTCTTGATAAAATATGTGTTTGTCGTTCAATTTCAAAGTATTGCAGGGTTAGTTAATAAAATTGAAATATAAGCCATTAGCAATACAATATTATCTGTAAAGTCAGCCTTTAATAGAAGTCTGTCTGACATATGGATACTTGATTCTTGACATTTAGACATTTTAAGATAGTGTTCCTCGTTTCATATATATATATGCTGTTTATTTATATTTTTCATACATATATATATGCTCTGTTCCATATATATATATATATATATATATATATATATATATATATATATATATATATATATATATATATATGCTACTTCAGAAAAAATTCCTAAAGATATTATTTTATTATTTCAATTATTATTGCTACGGACGTTTCAGAAATATTTATGTTCCAGTTATGTTTGAAGAGAGGATGACAATGCAAAAAATACTCAAGCATGATCGTCGAGCGGTTTCAACATTGGTAAAATCTTCTCTACAGACTGGTTATAAAAACATATTTGAGGTAATCCAGTAGAGTCCAATCCGTTTGTAAATTATATGGATAAAATTATATCATTGAAAGGGATAAAGGTAAAAAAAAAATACGGTTTGAATTGCTAGCAAGTTATATTACCAGAGGCAACTTAGTAGTAAATCAAAGATGTCTGCCAGATTTTTTAAAGAGGAGACTATGACTTAAAATGCTATAGTATAAGGAAATAACATATATGTGTGCTTGTTCTTAAAATAATTTTTCGTGCATAGAGGTTAAATAATTCAAATATATAATTATAGAAATTAAAAAGTGGAGGTTTTGATTTTTTAAGGCTTAACTTTCTGTACTCATTTTGTAGTTAATAGTGAGTGAAAATTATTGACTAATAGTCAATAATTTTCACTCACTATTAACTACAAAATGAGTACAGAAAGTTGAGCCTTAAAAAAATCAAAACCTTCACTTTTTAATTTCTATAATTATATATTTTAATTATTCTAAATGCTGTAATATCCACGGGAACCCACATTAATCAGTAATAATTTCATTGTTTTCAGAAAACTACTAAACGAAAGGAGCAAAATTGTAACATACTGCAGACATAGACTACATTTTATTTTGGGATAGCTACTAAATAAAAACATAATTATGAAGATTCAGAGAAAAATGAACCTAAACAGAACGACCATAGTTGATGTCAGCAGACTCTGATTAACTTGCTTATAAATGAGAGATCAAGGTATTAGGGGAAATTTATTAAAATCTAATCACGGATGGAAGTGCATATATCTGCTCTATCCGTTATATTGCGCTCTCCTAGCTTAATAATGTAAATGTAACTGCATCCAACACGGGTATACACGTGAATAGATAAGAGGCTGTTATAGCAACAATATATATATATATATATATATATATATATATATATATATATATATATATATATATATATATATATATATATATATATATATATATATATATAACTATTCTTTATGTTTTTATGTTCAAATATAAAATAAGATAATATCAATCTCAAAATATAAATAATCTTTAACATTATTTAAAATGTATTACTTTAAACTTATGTTATCTACATAAGTTTCAAGTAATACTAAAGAGAGTGTGTAACTAATAATATTATATGTACGAGTGAAACACTTGCTATTCTATTGATTCCTATTTCATTGTAAAATATACTTTATTTAACCATTTACTAAATAAGTACATAATAAAATGACAGTTATTTCTTTATTTTTTATTGCTTTCCTTTCCGCTGTATACAAGATAGTTTCTTTATTTGTTGTCAGACACGTCTCCCAAAAAAGAGTCCTTTCACTGTTCGTTGTATTTGTTGTGAATTGGCCGCGGAAGGTTTATATAGACGCCATGTTAAACAGGGTAGTGAGAGCTGACTGGTTAGCAGTTTGATTGACCTCAGTGGACAGCTGTTATCATACGTCTGTCTCTGACGACATTGCTGTTATATGTGAATCATTTATCATCAACCTGTTCAGCAGCAGCATAGTAAGAATGCATTTTCTCAAATTTGTAATTTTCGAATCCTGTAGACGGAGATTCATCAATGGCATCCTGTCTGTTCCCTCTGCAGCGACCTTCCATAACTTTCAACCTCCCATAGTCATGTATTCTTAGCTTTGTCTTTCAATGCCTCTAAATAAAATCGATATATTACACATCTGATCTGGACATTGTCTGGCCTGAGAGTCACATTTAAAAAAAACTTAGTTCAACCCAAACAAGGCAAGTTGCCACTGTAGACGTAAGGGGCCACTGAGAATTAGGGTGAAAGTTTACGAGGTCATCCTGAATTGGGATCTGTTCAACGAGATGCTTGTTCTCATTAGTTTAAAATTTCTGCATGTCAGTACAGTCGGGGAAGCAGGGAGCAGGGAAGGAGTTCCAAAGGCGGGCAACTCGAGAGAAGAAGCTATTGGAGTAGAAGGTCCTCCAGCATATGGGGACCTCCACAGTGAATGGATGGAATTTAGCTGATTGTTGAGTTGGTCGAGCGTATTTACGTTGAGAGGGCACCAGAGCAGCAACTTAATCGAAGCACATTCAATTGAAGTATTTGTAAAACAAGCACAATGATGCAACATTGCGGCGATGGGACAGAGGCTGGAGATTGATGTATAGTGAAGGACCTATTAGATTAGAGACTCTTTTTGGGCCTTGTCTAAAAGGGAGAAACTGGTGGATGGTGCATCAGCCCAGATGTGACAACAATACTCCATGCATGGGCGGATCGTGGCTTTGTAGAGATGTAGTATACGGTCAGGTGTGTTAAGTTTTCTTGCTCGGTAGAGGGATCCCACTTTCTTTGCAGTAGCCTTGGCAATGTCTTCTATGTATTTGTTCCAATTCATGTTCTGTGAATGTTAGGCCGAGGAGTTTGAACGTTGAACTCTCGTGTAGGGTGTTATTTGCCATGGCAATCAGTGATTGAAGCGGTTTCTTGTAGTTATTGAAGGAAAGGAGCTTTGTCTTAGCGGCATTAAATGTTACCATCCATTTATGACCACATTCCACTACAGAGTGGAGGGCACTTTCTAAGGATTCAACCATTGCCTCGGATATGTGCACGCCCGTTTTACCCACATGACGAGAGTAGAGCGTGGTGTCGTCAGCAAATATGCCCATCTCAGACCCAATGTCATCAGAGAGGTCGTTTATGCAAATCAGGAACAATAAACGGCTGTAAGAGTTGGCTGGTTGGCAGTTTGATTTGGCCTCGGGTTAGGGTTAGGGTTAGGGTTAGGGTTAGGGTTAGGGTTAGGGTTAGGGTTTGATTTGGCCTCAATGGATAGCTGTTGCCAGATAGCTGTCCATGGCCACAGTGCTGCGATCTTTCTCATTTTAACTTTGGGGTTTTCTTTCTTTATTCTCAGCCCTGTCGACTAAATTAAACATTTATTTAATGGCATTGTATCTACGCAAACACGGGTGACAACAAAAAAAAAGTATCGTGATACATAATATATATGAGTGTGTGAAATATGGAAGATTCGACAATTTTTGTATATCATAGAATGTATGTAAGGTAAGCCTTTTCATGTAGCATTCTTTTTGATATGCCTTAACTGTCCTGATTATTTTGAATAAAAAGGAGTGTTCTTTTTAAACAGAAGACGTTTTGTTTTTTGACAATGAACAAACATAACGTATATAAAACAGAGCATGCGTATAAATTACTTAATGAGATACTGTGTGGAGATTTAAGATATCTGGGTGGGCAACAGAAGTCATCAAGATTGTTGAACACAACCTACCTAGATCAAAGTGCAGTATCTGTCCCCTTACTAATATAAAAGAGTAGTACTTCCAATACCTTTGCTTATATATATATATATATATATATATATATATATATATATATATATATATATATATATATATATATATATATGTATATATATATGTATATATATATATATATATATATATATGTATATATATATGTATATATATATATATATATATATATATATATATATATATATGTATATATATATGTATATATATATATATATATATATCAATATATATAGAAATGTAATATTTAGAAGGCAATACAATGCAGAGGTGTGACGGATAGACACAAGTTGGAGCAAATAAGACATATAATGGTGGAACAAATGAATTAGTTTCAACCTTAATACAATGTGTACATACACATACATATATATATTTATTATGTTTTTTTTTGTTGTTTTTTTTCCCCTTTCAAAACACACATATATCTGTATATCTACACAATGTTACAATGTTATGTAATACCTGTATCAAGATGGTCTGGTGGAAATTCCGTATGATATAATATATATATTTTTAATTTTCGGGAACTCTTCCCTTCTTCAGAAACGTGTTCAACTCAATTTCAAGCGTGCATATGAAGGTAGCTGTAAGATATAGTCTCGCAGAAAATACCGATTAAATTTAAATACCAAACCAGATTCAAAAATAAAATAAACTTTTTTTTTTAATTTTTTTTTTTTTTTTAATTATTATTAATTTATTTTATTATTTTACTTTTTTTATTAATATTTTATTTATCTACTTTTTATCTAATTTATTTATTCATCTATTTACTTTGTTAAACTTTTTATGTTTGTTTGTTTTTACTTTTTAGAATCTTTCCTTTTTTTTTTGTCGTTAAATTTTAAATTCTAATCTAAATCTTTTTTTTTTTAATTTTTAATTTTTTATTTAACCAAGTCTATTCGTTTAAATTAATATGTCGGTTAATACTGCCATTAAACATTGCATTCTCTGTTCGTTTTAAATTATTGTGTGTATTAATATTTAGTTTATTTATTTTATTCTATTTTTATATATGTATATTTCATTAATTAATTCAATATTATCTTTCGTGTAACGCTAAGACAACGATGAAAGGGAGGTAATTCAGTCCATTTGTTGTTTACGTCGCTTGTAATTTAGTTACTTCTAATTGTTAGGCTAAAATATTGTTATAATGAATGTTTCATTCCTTTTTTTTTTTTTTTTTTTTTCCCCCTTTTTTTTTAAATTTTATTTATTTAAAAAAAAAAAAAAATTATTATTATTAATGTTATCTGGGGTGGTTCCGGTATTTCATTTATTATTATTATTATTATTATGATTATTGTTGTTGTTTCGTTTTTGCTATTGTTATTATTGTTACTATTATTAATATAGTTAATCTTTTTGTTCGGTTAAGTTATTACTATTATTAGTTTATAGACTTTAATATTTTTTCAATTTATTATTTATTTATTTTTTTTTTCCTATTTTTTTTTTCTATTAATTTTTTTATTTATTTATTTATTGTTTATCTATTAATTTATTGTACTTAATCATTTATTTATCTTTTTTTTTTTTTAAAGATTATTATTTATTTATTCATTTATCTTTATCTATTTTTTTTATTTATTTATTTATTATTTATTTATTTAATTTTTTTCCCCGTTTGTTTATTTATTTATTTATTATTATTATTATTTTTTTTATTATTTTATTTTTTGTTTTTTGTTTAGTGAGTGTTTGACCTATGTTATATTATTTGTTATTATTATGAGGTGATGTTTTTGTTAGATTATTAGTTTTTAGTATTCATTTAATGGTTAAATTAAGGTAAAATCAATACAACAAGAGTGAGATGTAAAACTATATCAGACTAGAAATGAAGATCCTAATTCGAGTCGGTGATTTATTTGCGGAGATAGTTTTGCTATTAGTATCGATTCTTTTAATCGAAGGTTGCCAACGTTTCTCTCCGTAGCTAGGATATCAATCTTGAATGATTTGCTGGTGTTGCCACATGCATGGATGTGCTTGTGGAAGGAAGAGGTACGTGTTTGTAGGTGTTCTTTGACTCTAATATGTAGGGGTCTCACCGTACTACCAATGTATATTTTGTTGCATGTGGTGCACTGTAAACGGTATACAGTGTAAGTACGGTGGCATTTGTCTGTGGTGTTCATGGGGCAGTTCGCTAGGGTGCAGGGAGTATTGTTGTAATTGGTGTTCCGTGTTGTCAATTGTTGTCGTAGAGAAGGACCGGTGTGTGTTAGTTGAATATCGAGTTTTTCCTTCCTTATAGCTTTGCGGATAGCTGTGGTGATCTTGTCGTTGAAATGCGGCAACTTTTTTTTTAAAAATAAATAAAATTAAAAAAAAAGGGGGGAAAAAAAAAAAAAAAAAAAAGGAATGAAACATTCATTATAACAATATTTTAGCCTAACAATTAGAAGTAACTAAATTACAAGCGACGTAAACAACAAATGGACTGAATTACCTCCCTTTCATCGTTGTCTTAGCGTTACACGAAAGATAATATTGAATTAATTAATGAAATATACATATATAAAAATAGAATAAAATAAATAAACTAAATATTAATACACACAATAATTTAAAACGAACAGAGAATGCAATGTTTAATGGCAGTATTAACCGACATATTAATTTAAACGAATAGACTTGGTTAAATAAAAAAAAAAAAATTAAAAAAAAAAAGATTTAGATTAGAATTTAAAATTTAACGACAAAAAAAAAAGGAAAGATTCTAAAAAGTAAAAACAAACAAACATAAAAAGTTTAACAAAGTAAATAGATGAATAAATAAATTAGATAAAAAGTAGATAAATAAAATATTAATAAAAAAAGTAAAATAATAAAATAAATTAATAATAATTAAAAAAAAAAAAAAATTAAAAAAAAAGTTTATTTTATTTTTGAATCTGGTTTGGTATTTAAATTTAACCGGTACTTTCTGCGAGACTATATCTTACAGCTACCTTCATATGCACGCTTGAAATTGAGTTGAACACGTTTCTGAAGAAGGGAAGAGTTCCCGAAAATTAAAAAAAAATATATTATATCATACGGAATTTCCACCAGACCATCTTGATACAGGTATTACATAACATTGTAACATTGTGTAGATATACAGATATATGTGTGTTTTGAAAGGGAAAAAAAACAAAAAAAAAAAACATAATAAATATATATATGTATGTGTATGTACACATTGTATTAAGGTTGAAACTAATTCATTTGTTCCACCATTATATGTCTTATTTGCTCCAACTTGTGTCTATCCGTCACACCTCTGCATTGTATTGCCTTCTAAATATTACATTTCTATATACCAATAAACAATGCTTCAAGCAAACTACATAAACCTCATATCAATATATGTATATATATCAATATATATATATATGTATATATATATCAATATATATATATTGATATATATATGTATATATATATCAATATATATATATGTGTATATATATCAATATATATATATATGTGTGTATATATATCAATATATATATATATATGTATATATATATCAATATATATATATATATGTGTGTATATATATCAATATATATATATATGTATATATATATCAATATATATATATATATATATATATATATATATATATATATATATATATCAATATATATATATATATTAAATTTATTTCATTTTAAATATTAAAGTGTTTTATACCTACAGACGACGTCGTTTCGGGTTTGCCACCCTCATCAGTGCAGGAGTGGCGGTTGCAAGCGGTCACATAGGCTCGAACGCAGTTCGTAGATTCAGCATAGAATTACGAGCCTAACGCCCACGCCCACACGGCCGCGAGCAATCACCACAGACAGTAATTGAAATTAATGTACACTTACCCGAGAGGCGGGGGAAAGCGTCATGTTGTCGATAGTGGTCAACGATCGAGTGGAACTTTGCTTAATCGCAGGATGATAAAAACCTTGTAATTTCAAACAGCTCTACTATTAAGACTATTACATCTTAAAGGGGCATTAGCTATAAATACTTTTGAAATATTTAAATGTTTTATACCTACAGACGACGTCGTTTCGGTTTTTCTACTCTCATCAGTGCAGAAGTGGCGGATACAAGTATTTAACTATATATATATATATATATATATATATATATATATATATATATAACATGGACGCCCCCCCCACTTTACGGTCATCAATAATGAAGTTATATATGCATGTGTTTAACTGCCCCCCCCACTTTTTAGGAGAGCCCCCCCCCCCCACACACACGCACTTTTATAACTGTCCCGCCGGTAATGTATATATATATATAGGTAAGTACTTTTATATGTTTATATATGTGTATGTACAGGATTCACTACTAAACGAATAAACCAATCATTGTGACATTTGGAACACAGCTACTAGACGTAAGGGGTCCAAATGTAGACTCTATTTATTTTTATTTACTTTTACGCGAGAAAGGAAAAAGGGTGTGGAAATCCTTCGTTAAAATCCAGATACCTCTGATTTTTATGAAATTTTAACAATAGGTATTAGAAATCAATCAATAAATATTCCTAAAATTTCATTTTCATTGGAGTATTTTAAAGGGGTTTAGGGGCATAGTATTGATTTTACTTGCTATATGGTTGGACCGCGAAGCATTTTTTTATATACTAATGAGACACTATTTACTAAGGCTAAAAACCACTCGAGGATAACGGTTGATGAGATTAACAACTAGACGATGAAACACCACGAGAGGATTGAAAAAGATAGACGGAATGGACGAATTTTTTTTACTTACGTCTCGAAAAGTATTTGTTGACATTGGACTTGAACGCGACCATGTTGTTAGGAAGCAGTCTCGAGGTAAGGTGTTCGACAGATGGGAAGTCATTGGAAAGAAACTCTGTTCATGGAATTTCAGAGAGAAAGAAAAAGAAAGTTCTTTGCAACGCTTGTAGTTAGACGAGTTTTTGTTGTGAAAGTTTTACAGGGATGGAGGTAGAGATTAGAGCATCAAACAGATTTGCCGTGGTTTCTCGGAAGGACCACTTATCTCCAATGAAGTGAAATTGACACAGATAATTCAAATCCAATTTGAGATTACAGTAAACGATCCCGTTGGCTCAATTTTAGTACATTGCATATTAAAAAAACGAAAAAACAAAACAAACCAAGACGAAACAACAACAACATAAAAAACAAATGGCAGACTCTCTCTGGAGAGCTTCGCCACATGATTGATAACAGAACCTCCGCCTAGTATTGCGGTTGTTCCGTTGTGTCAACACATATGTGGATAAGCAGGTGAAACTAAAGCGCTGTACTTTAAAAAAAAATTTTTGGCGGGATGTTTTGTCGTCCTCCCCAATACAGCGCCTGGTATTCCCAAATGGTCACCAATTTGCCACTGGTCAGGCTCAAGGTCTCTTAACTTCGGTGATCTAACGAGAACTCGTGTGTCAACGTGCTTATATAGATAAAAAGAAATGTAAATGACTAGATAGACTTAACAGTATCAATGTTTTAAGCAACTGTAACAGAATCAACAGCAAAAAACTGTCGACCATGACACGTACAATCAAAAGCCTTTCCAAAATGTATTTCTTCTTTATTTACGTCATTTTATTATTTGTTTCATTGCCTTTATCCCGCAACTTCTCGTCCCATCCTCCCTTTATTTACGCCATTCCTCTCATTCCAATGATTGCTCGCACTTACCCAGTTCAAAACACTCGCGGTGTCTGCCGGCTATTTGCAAAAGCTGTAATGCGAGGATACCCACTTGCTTAGCAGGCAGAGTACGAAAACAGTGGGACGAGAGGCGATTGCAGTTTCAAGCAAGCGCACACGCCGACGGACAGTGAGAGCGAAAGCGTTGCTAGCCAACAGTTAAAAGTGGAATTATTAGACGAAGAGGAAAAATCTTGATCAGAGAAAAAATAGCTGGCATACCAGTATGACGTCATCCACTGTGCACGATTATCTACCCCTGTCTTAAATGATGACGTGATACTATAGTGAGGGATCACAGATCGTCTAGATAAAACATAATAAAGGATCTCTTCACCCCCACTCTCTCTCTATCTCTGGTTTGATAGATGACGTTATCATTTTTTAACGTCATCCACTGTGTACGGTTATCTCCACCCCCCTTTTAATGCATGACGTCATACTTTAGTGAAAGGTCACAGATCGTCTAGAGATGAAACGTCATAAGGGATCTCTTCTCCTCTCTCTCTCTAGTTTGATGGACGACGTTTGAATTTTGTGACGTCATCTACTGCGCACGATGATTGCCACCTCTTTTAATGGATTACGTCATACTGTAGTGAAGGGTAAC
>OY744539.1:7997606-8050106 GCA_963556195.1 Sepiola atlantica | reverse complement strand
ATATATATATATATATATATATATATATATATATATATATATATATATATATATATATATTACTAATGGAGATTTGTTGGTTTCTGTCTGTCTGAAGCCGAAAATATATTATTGCTTCTATTAATTGTACTATTGTACTTCTATTACTAATGGAGATTAGGTATCGGTCTGTCTGTCTGTCTGTCTGTCTGTCTGAAGCACAAAATATACTATTACTTCTATTAATTGTACTAAACAATATTAATAGTTTTGGTCGCTCTCTTTTTATATCTACTTATCAGCTCGTATATATACCTATTCAAAAACTTCCTCAAACATCACGCGTCTTTCTAATTGGCAGAATTAATTTGTTTTAAAGCTTCTAATAAATTAAAGTTTAATGACCTGCGATCTCATCAGGCTCATCAAACATGTCTGTTTTTAAATTGTTTAATTGTCGAGGGAACAGTTAAAAAAAAGTAGACATGTTTTATTAGATCGCAGCTTACTAAAGCTATGATCGAAACATTTTCATGGATGCGTAGCTTTTGATATGTTTGTATGCATCAAACAAGTAACATAGATAAAGAGCGCTATTTGTTATTGAGCACTATTATATAAACACAGAAGAGATTCTCCGGATGTTTACCCTGTTGATACACACTTGTTATATACATTTCTTTTGCTTTCGTCGTGAGCTATCGAAGTAGTGGTTGTGTCGAACCTCAACTTGAAACACTTGCCATGTTTAACATCACTGAAGAACCGTGATACGACGAAATATCAGACTATGCATGACTATATATATATAACAATAATACATAATAATAACTCCAGCTTGTTATAAAGGCTTGTCTGAAAAGATATTGACGCCTGTATATGTAGTAATGTAATATTTTCACTTCCCGATGCGTGTATAGACCAGTATACACACGTGTTGTCGTCGTCGTAACGCAGTTTCTTGCTTGTCTGTGGATACTAAACTACTCGGACGACGATGTTGATTTATAAAAATGTTTATTTCAAAGGCGGAGAAAAGTAACAGAAAACATAATAGTTACGTGTCACTTTCGTGCTCGTGGGAGAGAGATATATAGCTAGAGAGAGAGAGAGATAGAGCGAGAGAGAGAGAGAGAGAGAGAGAGAGAGAGGGGGAGAGAGAGAGAGAGAGAGAGAGAAAGAGAAAGAGACGGATAGCTCATCTTGGTATAACCAGCCACACTGTGGGCGTTACCCCCTCTCTGTTGGGTACAGCGTCCTAGACACGTCTTTCCTGCGATGTTTAACACCAGCAAGATGAAGAGAAAAAAAAGAAAGGAAGGAAATAACTCTTTGACAAGGCTGTCAATATCAGCGAAAGTCCCAAACATATATTTATAAAAAAGAACGATTTTATTCATTTAATAAATATATATGTAAAAAAGGTTTCTTGTTTTTTTTTCAAAATTCTATAATACAATTCAAAACACGTTTACATAAGGATGTGTGAACCCCTTTTTAAATCAAAATCGGCGTTACCGCGCCTTACACATCTTTAATTTACCCTTCTTCAAATCCGCTAACAAGAACAGACGATAAATAATCTTTTGTGACCACGAGGAGATTTACATGAGATTTTTAACTCCAGTAAGATGAATAGAAAAAAGAAAAAAGAAAAAAAAGAAAATAACTCTTTGATATCAGCGAAAGGGGCAGACATATATTTATGAAAAAAAAAATGATTTCATTCATTTAATAAATATATATATATATATATATATATATATATATATATATATATATATATATATATATATATATATATATGTATATATATATATATATATATATATATGTATATATGTATATATATATGTGTGTATATATATGTATATATATGTGTATTGATTTACTCCTCTCCATATATGTGTGTGTGTATATATATATATATATATATATATATATATATATATATATATATACACATACATTTTAATAATACCCATAAAATAACATCTTACAACAGAAGTATTCGTGGACAAGTATTATTAAAATGTATTTTCAAATCTACTGTGACGGAAACAATCCACGCAAGAAGAAACAAAAACAAAGCATAACACGGTTGAGACTATTTTTGTTTTAAACAAATGCAACGTAATTCTCTACCGATTTTCATAATTTCATATTTGGTTTAAAAAGCCGACAGGAGTTGGCGAACATTTTCAATCCCGTATTGGGGTAAGAAACAAGAAATACAATTATATAGTTAACAATATATATCTATCATACTTCTAAAAACAGTCCAATCAAACCGAAGGGATTTAATAAACGAAACGATGGTCTTTTGGTCGAGATCAAAGTGTAGCATCTGTTCCGATGGATACTGCACCCCATAGACTGGTATTGTCTTGGCTTTCGGGGCTTGACTTACGCCGGTCTATGGGTCTGTCCTGTGTAATTCTAGGAGGTCCACCCTCCCAGGCTTCGCCTCCCCTCTTTGGGGAGGAGTAAGTTTATTGCTTACTGCCTGAGGTGCCCCTGCCGGGGAATGCCGACGGAGCTGCCCAGGCAATTTTTAATGGCCAGAGTGCTCACCTTCTCGGGCGCTGGCTTTTCAAGTCCCACTTTCCCGACCCGACCTTGGGTCACATCTTACTTGTGGGAGTAAGATAAAAACTGACCTTGTGCCTAACTCCTGGAGAGGAGTAAATCAATACTCATGTTACTTATTTCCTAAAATAACACACACACGCATATATATATATATATATATATATATATATATATATATATATATATATATATATATATATATATATATAATATGAAACTAAAGGTACACTTTTAGTAGAAATAACCTATAGTGAAATAGTTTAAGCTCAATATACGAGATAGAGCAATTATAAAGATAAATGAAAGAAGACGGATAAACATGTACGAATAACAAATCTATTTCAACTTCGATTGTTCAATGCAAGGTGTACTCTGTAGAAACATGTGTATCATTCTTTCCTTAAGCCAAGGCTTTTCAAAGATTAAAATCTTATCATCAGAGGAATTACATAGATGGATAAGTTGGCAGTGGAAAAGCCAAAATTAAAAATTAAAAAAAAAAAAAAAAAAATAAAATAATACTATATATATATATATATATCTATATATATATATATATATATATATATATATATATATATATATATAGAGAGAGAGAGAGAGAGAGAGAGAGCGAGAGAGAGAATGTGTAGTAACATTCATGTTTTTTCCTCGAGGGAACATTTATGGTGCTTGTTTTATGTGTTTTTAGTTTTGTTTGGTGCCTTATAATATATATATATATATATATATATATATATATATATATATATATATATAGGGAGAGGGTAGATTTCTGAAGAGCACATTGTCGAAAGACCCGGAATTGATATTAACTTTTGTTGTTCATCTATAGGCGAAAGTCTACTTATCTACTTATACTTATCTACTTATACTATTGCTCTATCTCATATATCGAGCTGTGACTATTCAAGATAGGATATAATTTAAAGATATAAACTTCATCTTTATGTTTTCACTCTACACACACACACACACACACGCACACACACACATATATATATATATATATATATATATATATATATATATATATATATATATATATATATATATATATATATATATAGTTCATCCAAAGATAGATAGATATAGTTCGTCTACAGACAGCTGTTTCACCGTATAACGGGTTTTCTGTATGGCTAGATACGGGTGAGTGCTTCCGAAACCCGATCGCATTTTCAAAAGTCGAGTTTCGTAACCACTGAGCCATGGTAAAATTCCACATACACGACTAACTTAACAACAAATAGGAACATTCTTCAATCAGTAATGCACTCTACAAGTAAAATATACCTGAGATAATATTCCTCAAACGCGTAATCTGTACCAATGTACATATAATTGCTTTCTGTTATTCGTTTTTCATTTAATTGTATAATTTATGCTGTGTATAAACAACAGTTGTACGTGCATTGCACAAGTGTCAATAGCACACTGACCAATGCTGCTTGTTTCTTTGACGTAACATAAAACGATAAGTAATAAAATTTAGTAATAAAAGAAAGAGTAAAAAAGAAAGAAAGCTGTAAAATGTGTGTACGAAAGTATACCGCTTCATCCTCCCTCACAACTCTAGATCTTTATAGATCTTGTTACAAACTAGCGGGGCTACTAAGCGTCGCCCGGGAGTCCTAATTTTCATAAATTACGTAAATTACAGGAAAAAAAGTTAAATGTAACAATCTGTTTAAGTTTGTAATTTGGGGACAAAATCAGATGTAAAAAAAAAAAATGATGCTCTGGCAAGGTTTAAACTCACAAACTTTGTCTACTGACCCATGGCGGGAAATAGGTAACGGTTATGCTATTAAATACATAAATCAAACTGCTATCTTTTTTCCTCTTTTCTACCCCCTTTTTACTCTCTCTCTCTCTCTGTATCACGCCATCTCTTTAGAATCGAATGTCGGTTAGCTAAAGGCAACGAAAGACAACAAAAAATACAAAGGAGGACTTCTTTTCCTTCTTCTTAACCAATGAATATAACAAAAAGTATCTATTATTAAATTAGTACCCGGTGATTTGGGTGGCAGTATTAGGACGTCTGACTGGAAGGATAAGAACTCCTCCGTCTTTTTTATTTATTTATGATTAATAAAAAAATAAAATATTGATCAGGATTTAATATAAAGATCAATGAAACCGATTAAAAATGTAATTTTAATTTTTAACAACACGGACGAATCAATATTTGCCTTAATTCACTGAGGAAACAATTTTTTATATAGCTTGTAATAAAAATTAATAACTCCTATAAAACGGGTTACTGTTATTTAACTCAATAATACAACATTGTTTATTTACCTCCCCAGGAGGTTAGGCACAAGGCCAGTTTTATCTTACTCCCACAAGGTAAGATGCGACCCAAGGTCGGGTCGAGAAAGTGGGATTTGAAAAGCCAGCGCCCGAGAAGGTGAGCACTCTGGCCAGTAAAAAATGCCTGGGCAGCCCCGTCGGCATTCTCCGGTAGGGGCGCCTCAGGCAGTAAGCAATAAACTTACTCCACCCCAAAGAGGGGAGGCAAAGACTGGGAGGGTGGACCTCCTAGAACTGCACAGGACAAATCCAAAGACCGGCGGAATCAAGCCCCGAAGGCCAAGACAATACCAGTTTATGGGGTGTAGTATCCATCGAAACAAAGGCCGATCAATAATACAACATATTATTTACCTCCCCAGGAGGTTAGGCACAAGGCCAGTTTTATTTTATTCCCACAAGTATATGTGACCCAAGCTCGGGTCGGGAAAGTGGGACTTGAAAAGCCAGCGCCCGAGAAGGTGAGCACTCTGGCCATTAAAAATTGCCTGGGCAGCCCTGTCGGCATTCCCCGGTAGGGGAGCCTCAGGCAGTAAGCAACAAACTTACTCCTCCCCAAAGAGGGGAGGCAAAGCCTGGGAGGGTGGGCCTCCTAGAACTGCACAGGACAGACCCACAGACCGGCGTAAATCAAGCCCCGAAGGCCAAGACGATACCAGTTTATGGTGTGTATCAATCAATGATACAACATTTTATTTACCTCCCCAGGAGGTTAGGCACAAGGCCAGTTTTATCTTACTCCCACAAGGTAAGCTGTGACCCAAAGTCGGGTCGGGAAAGTGGGACTTTAAAAGCCAGCGCACGAGAAGGTGAGCACTCTGGCCATTAAAAATTGCCTGGGCAGCCCCGTCGGCATTCCCCGGTAGGGGCGCCTCAGGCAATAAACTTACTCCTCCCCAAAGAGGGGAGGCAAAGCCTGGGAGGGTGGACCTCCTAGAACTGCACAAGACAAACACATAGACCGGCGTAAATCAAGCCCCGAAAGCCAAGACGATACCAGTTTATGGCGTGTATCAATCAATGATACAACGTAATGTTTTGAAATACTCTATATATAGTACAGACGAATAGCACAACGACAGCTTTTTGAATCTCTAATTTGCATAAATATTTTTAAAACATTTCATAATAAATTAATGTTTGGTGTTATTTTTTTGTAATTTTATTGCCCTATCTTTGTTATATATATGCAATAGTTTTGTAGGTATTAACAGTAAATAATTAAAGTACTTTAATATAAAAAAGAACAATTTACTAAAACCTATCTTAAAATATTTGTTTATTAATTTTTTTCTTTCTCTCTCTCTCTATCTCTCTCTCTCTTTCTATCTCTATCTCTCTTTCTATCTCTCTCTCTATATATCTTGCTCTCTCTCTCTATCTTACTCTCTCTCTCTCTCTCTCTCTCTCTCTCTCTCTATATATATATATATATATATATATATATATATATATATATATATAGATCCCACTCTCTCTTCCCATCTCTCCCTCTATTTAACGACACTACATTTTCTTTTTATTGTTTTTAAATTCAATAAGTGTTTTGATCCCGTACACAAACCGTTTCGTATTTGTGCTTAGATGTTCTTTGCTGGCTTTTACGGAGACTGACTTGCATTTCTACAAGTTGTGTTTCGTTTCTATGTTGTAAGTTTAAAAAGACCCCCGATATACACCATTGCTCAGACACATGTATTCCAGCTTTTTTCATTTCTTTACGGTTTTATTTAAAAGACAAATAAATTCGTATCAAAATTACCAAAATACTAATATTTATCTATTAATATGAATAAATGTTAATGTTTCTCTATTTATATGGATAAAGGCGAAAGATTTTGTCTCGTGTTTACAAGAAACTTACGAATGAAATGTTTATTATTTAAAACTGTGATTTCGAGTATTTCAAATAGCTAACTTTGCGAAGCTATAGCGAAATGGCAATACCAGATAGTATATATATATATATATATATATATATATATATATATATATATATATATATATATATATATATATGAGAAAGGGAGGATGAGGGTAATCCGACGTAATGGGAAATGAAAAAGGAAAAACCAAAAGAAGTTTTTTTTTATGTATTCATCAACATTTCGTCTTTATTTTTTAAGATTTCGTCAGGATAATAATTTTAAGAAAAATGTCATGCAAGTACATAGAAATATTGGGTTGACATGATGGGTTAATGAGAAGAAGTAGTAGCCACTACTGGGAGCGCAGGACCGAGGTCCGGGCTGAGAGAAGTCGGTGGCAGGGAGTGAAATGAATGTGGCTGGCTGTGAGTGAAAAAGGGGGATGGGTGGGAGTGTTAGTGATTTTGTTTAAGGTGGGAAATAGGGGAGGTGGTGCTGGGGTTTTTGTTGTGGTGATGTGTAGCATGGATTTTGAGGGGCTGGGGAAAAAGAGGGGAGGGGGAAGCTCTGTGTCTTTGGTGTGTATGTAGTATCATAGTTTTAGAAAAAGATTTGAAAGAAATGAAGATGATTTGAAAGTGGGCGGGGTGGGTGGGTAAGAGTGTGAAAGAAGTAGTCGAACGGGTGAGATGGGTGAGGGGGAAAGGGGAGATTTTGTTGTGGTTAGATGTGAAATTTTTGTGAGGGTAGGAGTATTTACCAGCTGGCTATGTCAGGAATGTGTGAATATAAGTAAGTTAGAAGGAAAGTGTTGAAATGTGCTGAGAATATGAAAATGAGAGGAAGGAAAAAGAAAAAGAAAGAGAAGGAGAAAAGTAATATTAGTTTTGTGAGAAATAGGTGAAATGTATTGTTGTGCAGGCAGCGTTGATGGTTTGAAATTAAATTGGGGGCAAAAGGGGTTTAAATATCTAAATATTTGTGAGGGTATCTAGATTGTGTTCAATGGTGAGGCTGTTATTTGTGGTTAAGTGGTTTGGATTCGTGGTGAATGAAAATGTATGGGGGAGGGGTTTGTGCGTGAGTGTTTATGTAGGGGACTTGTATATAAGTACAATTGAGAACGTAGAAAAGAAAGGTTAGCCATGATTTAGGTTAAGTTTTTGTTCGGTCAAGATAATTTTGCTTATTAAGGGGGATAAATCGTAGAAGCCATTTCGTTGTCTGATGGTGTTGGAGGCTGTGATTAGTGCAGTTTCCAGTAGTCTTCGCCGAGCTTTGTTATGAACGTATTTGGTGATTTTGGCCTGTTCAAATTTGAAAGCAGGATCGTGCTCTAATGCATGGGAGAAAAGTGCACTGAGAGAGTTATTGGTTTTTATGTCCCTTTTGTGTTCGCTCAATCTTTTTTCCCCAACAAAATCTCCCCTCCCCCTTTCGACTACTTCTTTCACACTCTTACCCACCCACCCCGCCCATTTTCAAATGATCTTCATTTCTTCAAATCTTTTTCTAAAACTATGATACTACATACACACCAAAGACACAGAGCTTCCCCCTCCCCTCCTCTTTCCCCAGCCCCTCAAAATCCATGCTACACATCATCACAACAAAAACCTCAGCACCCCTCCCCTCTCCCCCACCCTAAAACAAATTCACTAACACTCCCACCCTCCCCCTTTTTTACTCACAGCCATCCACATTCATTTCACTCCCTGTCACCGACTTCTCTCAGCCCGGACCTTGGTCCTGCGCTCCCAGTATTGGCTACTACTTCTTCTCATTAACCCATCCTGTCAACCCAATATTTCTATGTACTTGCATGACATTTTCCTTAAAATTATTATCCCGATGAAGTCTTACAAATAAAGACGAAACGCTGATGAATATACATTAAAAAAACATCTTTTGTTTTTTTCTTTTTCATTTCCCCTATATATATATATATATATATATATATATATATATATATATATATATATATATATATATATATATATATATATATATATATATATATATATTGTGCAGCGTTGAATGGTTTCGAGAGCTCAATGTACTTATTAACAGAGCAGCAATAAATTTAAAGAAATACACTAAACACACATTAGGGCTGTCCGCATTATAAATTATTTCGACCTTGATTGGTCTCATCAGACGCGTCAACAGCCACATTTCGGAACTGAATGATGAAAAAAAATTACACACTGTCTTTAAATAGAGAAAAAAAATGAAGGAAAAGAAGAAATTCCCGTTGATAATTGGTCGCTGTGAGAAAGAGGAGAAGGGGGTACTAAGAGGCAATGTTAGGTTAAAAGGCCACGATGTCTAGTCGGGTTTTCTGTGATGGTAATCGTAAAAAAGGAGGGAGGGAGATGGGGGGGGTGATAAAATAAGAAATGAACACCCCATTTTTAATGCGAAGTCTATTTTAAATGTTGAAAGGACATTAAAATATTCGCGATTAAAATTTCGATTAAAATTTAGTTGACAAAAATAATTCTAAAACGAAAAATGCGGGATATGTTGCAGTGCCAAGATTATGATGCGTAAAGTGAGACGAAATTTACAAAGAGTTTATTTACAACTTAGCATTTTTCTTTTGTTCCTAATAGTTGGGAAAAGGGACCCCCACCTTTTAATATGTGAAGTCTATTTTAAATGTTGGAAGGAAATTAAAAAAAATTTACGATTAAAATTTCGATTAAAATTTAGTTGACAAAATTAATTATGACACTGCGGAATATGTTACAGTTCGAAGATTATAATGCGTAGAATGAGATGACACCCACAAAATGTCCATCTACAACTTAGCATTCTTCCCCCGTTCCCAATAGTTGGGAAAAGAGATTACCCCCCGACAAACGAACAACAAAAATTGTACAACTTTAGAACTCTAAATCCAGCTAAAGCCATAGAGGCACTCATACCATTCGAAGCAGATCTATTTGAATTGGTGAAAAGGATTTAATTTAAGAACCATTCGAATAGGTTTCAGTCGGAACTCGCAAAGGACATTAAATGCATTAAAAAATCCAACAAAGTTGTAGTCAAAGCCGACAAATCAGCTAATATATAAGATGTGCTCATTTGAATATAAAAAGTTAATCAAAGATAAGATCTCAAACACTTAAAGTGTAGTATCTGTTCCGATGGATACTGCACGCCTGTCCTGTGCAGTTCTAGGAGGTCCACCCTCCCAGGCTTTGCCTCCCCTCTTTGGGGAGGAGTAAGTTTATTGCTTACTGTCTGAGGCGCCCCTACCGGGGAATGCCGTCGGGGCTGCCCAGGCAATTTTTAAATGGCCAGAGTGCTTACCTCTCGAGCGCTGGCTTTTCAAACCCCACTTTCTCGACCCGATCTTGGGTCACATCTTACTTGTGGGAGTAAGATAAAGCTGGCCTTGTGCCTAACTCCTGGGGAGGAGTAAATAAAACACTTATAAAAAAAAATATTCACGATACGGAGGCTAAAATTAACGGGGAGACAAGGGAATTCGCCTCGAAATTGAAGATTGAAGACAGAGTGGGGAAAATAGATGAGAAAAATGCTTATATTTTAATAAAAGACCATAAGAATTTTTTTTTTTTAAACAAGTAACAAACTAGGAACTGGGACCCTTACAGCGACTCAGTTTAATCTATGGAAGGACTCAGGAGACACAATTCAATGGGTTAAGGAAATGGAAAATAAGGAGAGAACCTCTTTTATTCAGTTCGACATTATGGATTTTTAAAAACATATTTCACCCCAAACAAGGCAGGCCGCCACTGTAGACGTAAGGGGTTACTGAGAATTAGGGTGTAGGTTTTGGGTGTCACCCAAGTTGGGAGCAGTATAGCGAAATGTCTGTTTACATTAGTTTTAAACTTCTGCATGTCGGTACTGTCGGAGAAACAGGGAGCAAGGAGGTAGTTCCAGAGACCAGCACGAGGAAATAAGCTATTGGAGTAGAAGGCTCTCCGGCATCTGAGGACCTCCACAGTGAATGGATGGGATTTAGCTGATTGTCGAGTTGGTCTAGTGTATTTACGTCGAGGGGGCACCAGAGTAGCCAATTCATCGGATCACAATCTATTGAAGTATTTGTAAAACAAGCACAAGGAAGCAACATTGCGGCGATCGGACAGGGGCTGGAGCTGGGTTGATAGTGAGGGATCTATTAAGTTAGCGACTCTTTTTTGGACCTTGTCTAGAAGGGAGAGACTAATGGATGATGCACCAGCCCAGATGTGGCAACAATACTCCATGCATAAGCGGATGGTGGCTTTGTAGAGATACAGGATAATGTCAGGTGTGAGGAGTTTACTAGCACGGTAGAGGGATCCTACCTTCTTTGCTGCAGCCTTGGCAATGTCTTCAATGTATTTGTTCCAATTCATGTTATCTGTGAAGGTTAGGCCGAGGAGTTTGAATGTTGAACTCTTAGGTAAGGTGATATATATATATATATATATATATATATATATATATATATATATATATATATATATATAATGAAAATGTAGTCCCACTCTTGAAGCATCGTTGAAATTTGAATATATTTAGAAGTTTAGAAAGCCAAATAAACAATGCGTTTTTTTCAAAAAAATCATTATTTATTTTAAAAACTTGAATTTTTGACGCAAAAGTAATATACATTTATTTTTCTATTTTGTTTATTTCTTAGTAGTGGCATATTAGTAATTATTAATAGAAGCCCTCTCGATTTTGTTGATTGTTGAGGTTGAATGTCGAGATTTGAGGTTACGCGCTATCTGCGCTTGTTGAATTAATGAAAATGTAGTCCCACTCTTGAAACATAGTTGAAATTTGAATATATATATATATAACATATGACGTTATCTTGTGAGATTTTAAAAGTTGGACTTTATAGTATTTAAGCTGACATATCAAACTTTGATTCTGACTAACCAATCTTCATTTTTTGAATTGTTTTAACATGCCCTACGCACTATAATAACGTATTTGGGTATATTTTAATTAAATAAAAATGATGTTGTCCCGCTCGGATAACTGATAAAATGAAAACATTTTTCAATTAAAATCAAAAAATCAAAATCAACCTAAAGAAATAACTCATACTTTTAAGGAATATGAATAGAATTGTCTCCCTTATAACTAAAAGTTTTTTTTTTCCTGTATAAGTTTGATAAAATGTGCAAACACATAAAAGTAAAAAACGTAAAATACTTCACTCTATCCCGGGAAGACACAGCTAGTATACACACACATACATATATGTGTGTGTATATGTGTGTATATATGTATGTGTGTCTGCGTGTGTAGTATGTGTACGTTGATAAGTGTTGATATCGAGTTTATATAGTTGATTCTGACCTTCTTTCGACTTCTCAAATTAAATTGCTCTAACATGACAAACAGCCAAGCGACGTCAATTGAAATTAGTTTATTTCAATTAAATCTACGTTTTTCTTCGTTGTTTGTGTCTCCCTGGACATTTGCAAAATAACTAAGTATTGTTTTTCATTTATCTATGCTAAGAAAAACGGTCACCTTTCTCTCCGTCACCTTCGTTTGTCCACCATGTGTGTTAAAGAAAAGCCGAGCGTAAATAACACGATTTCATGGTTCAATTCCTTCATTGCTTTTCTGGCCCGAGAGAACATTTTCTAAACCATCGTATTGATTTACAATAGTAAAAGTTTATGTGTGTATATATGTATGTGTGTCTGCGTGTGTAGTATGTGTACGTTGATAAGTGTTGATATCGAGTTTATATACGGCAGCCTCGTAACTCTCGCTCCTCTCTACTTTGTTTGTTAGTCCTCACATTCTTTAGGAAATGTTTCCCACAAGGTTTTTTCTGAGTATCTTGTTGTTTTGATTAAGGGATTGTCTCTTACGAATTAGATGTCTATCTCGTATAAAATCTAGCCTAAAAAGAGAACGTTTTTAGTTTCTCGCTTCTCGCCTGTGACGTCACAGCTACACGAGATCCCCCCTTCGCCTCCCAATATACAACATCACAATATTAGACGAAATCATCGTTTTAGAGGTTAGGGTTAGTGTTAGGGTTATATAGGAAATAATTTAAACTTTCAAAATAATTAATGGGCTGTCTAATATCATATGGAACATTTTTGTTTTAAATATCTCTCTTCGCGTTGGAAATTTATTGGCAAGAAAAATTTACAAAGGCTAAATCTACCACAAAATTAGATTTTGTTTCTAATAGAGTACTATGTTTCGGGAACAAATCACCTAATCAAGTTAAAAGTTCAACACTAGTTCATGTCACTAATACAAATGCTGGAAGTAACCATTTTACATGATTAACGTTATCCGCCTGATAGTTCAAGATGAACCCACATATCTTTCCAGATCATCCATTCAGGAGACGGAAACTCCGATGTAAAACCTGCGCTCTACAATATCTCTTCAGTCATCTTGGTTCAGCTTTTCACTTAACATCAATCACTATAGAAGACGAGCGTGTTGTGCATCTATTACAAGAATGGCGGCCTATATATATACATCCAAACTAATGGAAAGTAGAAAGTGCACTGTGGACGTATGTTCGGCAGCCTCGTAACTCTCGCTCCTCTCTACTTTGTTTGTTAGTCCTCACATTCTTTAGGAAATGTTTCCCACAAGGTTTTTTCTGAGTATCTTGTTGTTTTGATTGTGTGGTGTGTGGAGATTTTCAATCCTCTTATAATATTCATCATCATTCGATTGTCAGTCTACCCATCTTATAAACTTTATTTTCAAGTTACCCTAATACATGTAAATGGTGACTGTTTAGTTAAAAATAATGATAAACTTAGCAAGATAATTATAACTTAGCAAAATAATGATAAACTTAGCAAGAGAGAGGATAGGGGGTAACTTAATTGAAACCTTCCAGATAACTAATGCGATTTCTTAACATTTTTAATTATGTCTCCTCGCGCAGAGCATTTATGGACAAGGGTTCGTGGTGATTGAACAGTCCGTGTTCCGGTTGCTTAAATAGTCATTGGCTTTGCAGCACTTCACTTTGGTCCTTATTTGGGCTAGACCGAAGGTCGGAGAGTCCTGATCTAACCAAGCTGTTGGTCACAACATGCCCCAGCAAAAAAACAAAACAACAAAAAAAAAGTCAAACCCGATGCCTCCTCCCTGTAATTTTTAAACGCTAGAAGGCGGTGGCTGAGGGTCAATCGTGCCAAGGAAACTACAGTTTTGATCACTGCTTCCTGTAACTAAAAATCCCCAAAGTGTAGGTGAGGCGCACTTTAGTCTTTGTGGGTAATCACCTAGAGATTGTGTCTCGATAGAAACATGTGTACCTATCACCTCATTTGTTTAGCGTCAGGAAGGGAATCATGCCTGTAACATTTTTGTTTCAACTAAGGAAATTACCCCTAAAGAAAATTGGTCGAATAGTTTAGTTTGGAAGTCAATTTCTAAAAGACGTCCAACACATACCATCATGTAAAACGGACGTTGAATCGACGATGATGATGATGATGAGTATTGAAAATAATTCATAAAAATTATAGAAATAAAACAAAACACGTAGACGATAAGCGTGTGGAAGCCCTCTCTCTGTAGGCAAAATGAGTTTTCACACAAATTAGATTTATTATCGCTCTTGAATTTTGACTCCCATTTCATCTAAGTGCTTTCTACTTTATGTGTTCTGATTTGTAAAAGTTTTTTCTCCTCGTCCGTTGAAGTTGTGTGATATTCTTTTTTTCTTTTTTTTTTTCAAAGTAAAATATCTGTATCATCAACAATTATTTAACTATTTTATTTATTTTTTATTTTTCAATATTCGTCGATGGAAACTTTTGAAAATGTGTCGATCGAAAGGCGCCTCAGGTTTTAGGTTTTATTTTTTAATTTCAAATTATACGGCAAGAAATTTTTCAAATACTTCAATCCGACGGGCAGAGATTGTCGACGGCAAGAAAATCAGCAGAAGGATTTGTCAGGCCGACGGTCATAGTCGTGCCGTGACCATAAACACTAAAACGATAAACAAAGTCTGTGGTTTAACGATTCAGAGGCGGTTCATGGCGGCTCCCCGAAAAGAACAAAAGTCGGTCGCTCAACTCCTGTTGATTTCATGCCTGGTCAACAAGCAAACAGCCATGACGTTCGAAATGTCTCGGTTTCGCTTAATACCTGAAAAGAAACCCCGTCCTTATCAAATGTTTATCTTAAGTTTAATTACCAGTGGAACCTTTGTTCTCGATAGGAAAGACAAGCAGTTTTAAAAACAATGTCTCACAATGTTTGACTGATTCTCACGTGTCTTAAAACGTTTCTTTAATTGTAACAGGCGGAGTCGAAAAGGGAGACACTTCCTGGCACGTAAACATCGAATTGAAATTTAGCATAACCAGTTCTAATCTTACTGCAGGCATCTCTGTTTAAAACTGACCAGTCACTCAAAAGTCAATAGGGTCTATTTTCTTTTAAACTTGTCTTGTAAGCTACGTGTAAAATAACACATTCTATGAAGTTGGTATTTACTCTCCTCCCATCGCGGGAAGATGTGACACAAAGTCGGAAGTTGAGGATTGAAAAGCCAGTGCACAAGAGGTGTGTGCACCCTGGCCGACAAAAATGCCTGAGCAGCCCTGTTGGCATTCCCCAGTAAGGACGTCTCAGGCGATTAACAATAAACTAATCCTTTATCAAAGAGAAGGACTGAACCAAACAATATCTCAGTCGAATAGCAACAAAGCCACTGTTGGACTGATTGTCGAGGACGTATCTTGGATGTACTGATCATAGAGCTTAAAAGTATTATGGTTCATTTGACGCATAAATGGATTAATATCTTTCTCATGTAAGTTTTGTCTTCGGCATGGCATAAAACTACATCCCTGTATGAGGTCCAAATTTTTGGAACTTTTGGAAGTTTTAGGTCAATCCTTGTATCTATTAACTCCAGATCAACTCTATACCGGAAGCGTTGTACATCCCATGTTCAAAAGAGTCTGTCCTGACGATTGCATGTGTCACATTTTCACTTACCGACGGGGTTATAAACGATTATACACCCGTGTCGTCGTCGTGAACAAAGATTCTATTCGTCTGTCTGCTGATAAACCCTCTCGGACGCCGATGTTTATAAAAAAGGTTAATTTAAAAAGAGAGACAGTCACCGAACACATCAGAGCGACAGTACAATTGGTTACGCGTGAACGAGAAAGACAGACAGATAGATAGACGGATAGCTCATGTCGCTACACCCAGCCACATTTTGTGCGCCCCCAACTAATTGGGGACAGCATCCAGACACGTCTTTTCCCCTTGAAATCGTGTTAGCCAAAGAGACAGAAAATCTTTGCTCAGAAATCACATGGTTTCATCAACTTCCGTCTGGGGTCATCTCTGACCCTTAAGGTGTCACTCAAACTTTCACATTCCAACACGGCTTTCGTTAGATAACAGACACATGAAATTACATTCCTTTTCTCGGATTACTTCACTTTCTCTTAATTTTCACCATATAATGCTTAGTGTGTAGCAAGGGGACATCAGGTACCATTTTTTGAGATTTTGGTATAACTCCACCGAGGATTGAACCCCGGTCTTCCGGCCAATTTGTGAACACTCTAACCCTCATGGCAAAAACCACAAAAAGGTTGATATACTGTAAAACAGTCACACCAGACCAATTGATGCATCTTTTCAGGATAAACATTTTTTGTCTGCCAGCCGTGTAACCACTTCCTTCCTTAAAAGACTTACTTTTTGGTTAACCTGTTTGGAATCCAGGTGATTGAGCACTGGTGGTGGGGTTTCTTTTAGGCTTAGTTTGTCTTTAAGAGCTTCTACTTCCCTCTCCCTTTTTGCTATTAGGATTAGTTCCTTTCATCAAGTGGCTTCATGCTTCGTCTGGGGCGACTTCTATATAAAAAAAAGATGTTGTGTTTCCATATCAAATAATTCCAAAAGTGTTGATATGCCGTATAATTGAGAAACCAAATCAGTAACCAATTGTTTACAAATGTGTTCAATTAATCAGATACAATTAATAATTTCCAAGAACTCCTCTTCTACCACAATTGCCAAGAACTCCTCTTCTACCACAATTTCCAAGAACTCCTCTTCTACCACAATTGCCAAGAACTCCTCTTCTACTACAATTTCCAAGAACTCCTCTTCTACCACAATTGCCAAGAACTCCTCTTCTACCACAATTGCCAAGAACTCCTCTTCTACCACAATTGCCAAGAACTCCTCTTCTACCACAATTGCCAAGAACTCCTCTTCTACCACAATTGCCAAGAACTCCTCTTCTACCACAATTGCCAAGAACTCCTCTTCTACCACAATTGCCAAGAACTCCTCTTCTACCACAATTGCCAAGAACTCCTCTTCTACCACAATTGCCAAGAACTCCTCTTCTACCACAATTGCCAAGAACTCCTCTTCTACCACAATTGCCAAGAACTCCTCTTCTACTACAATTTCCAAGAACTCCTCTTCTACCACAATTGCCAAGAACTCCTCTTCTACCACAATTTCCAAGAACTCCTCTTCTACCACAATTGCCAAGAACTCCTCTTCTACCACAATTGCCAAGCACAATTTTCCTTGTATTCACCTGCGTGTCTAGCATCGAACTAAGAACTTCAAAATCTGTGAAACACTTTAACACGGGACTACTTTCCTGCATACTACAACATGGTCATCTTCAAATCTAATGTCAACAAATACTTGCCCTCATTTCACATTTCGTCTATTCCATTCATCATTTTCAATGCTCTCGCAATACTCTTCTTAGTTCAACTGACCATCCATCCATCTCATTAACCCTTATCCTCGAGTGGCTTTAGGTCTTATGGACCTATCAGTAAAATAAAAATAAAAATAAACGTAGGTATTCTGTTTCGGTATTAAATGACCCCAAAAGGGTTGATATGCCGTAAAACAGACAAACTAAAAAAATTGATGAACGAAAATTTCGGGCACGTCGAAATGAAATGAAATTTAGTATACTGAGTTCGATTCTTACTTCGGGCATTTCTCTCTACAGTGAACCATTAATCCAATACAAGCCATAAAAAAACAGGTATAACAGAATACGACCCAATCTACGGCAATTTCGCGTCGGCAGCTTTCGGGCGGGTTACGTAAACAGCCGAAAAAAAGCCAACGCAAAGACTGCCAGCCAATAAATTCAAGACGCGGCCTTGTCGTCGCTGTATGTTTTATTATACGAAACAATTTGTTTTGTTTTTTAGACAAAGAAAGTAAAACTAAACAGCTCGTCAAACTTTTTGTCAAATATAAAACGAACAAAACAACTGTTATTAATCAATTTTGTTTTCAAGAAAAATTTCAAGTAAGTTTTGTTTTTGCCGAAAAAAAAAAGTCAACTGATCAAAAGTCTGTTTTTTTTAATTTTTAATTTTTTTTGTATTTTAAGTTTTTTTTTCATATATATACAACTATAAAGGTTACCCCACACGCTTCTGACACCGTGGGGATCGTTGGCCACCGCACACACAGGTGTTTGATATCCTGGTCTCGGTGCCAGATATAACAAAGAACCCCACTCGTGTCTCTGTCTATCTGCTTACAGATCTTGCCAGACCGTGAACACTCTTCAGCCAATCGTCGTAGTGGCAATAAAAATATATGTTGATCGAAATTCCTCTAGGCCGGGATGACGACGATGATGATGATGATGACTTCGTCGATCTACGTCGTCTCGTCCAACTCCCACGTTGAAACTGTTTATATCAGCGAGCGATTACTGGGTGAACAGCAATCAGCTTGTTCTGTAAGGATGAAATATTATTCAAACCAGAACAAAGGGAAAAGAATAATATACAACAACTCGGTCGGGGTCTTTTTGTATGGAATAGTAATTATTAATAACAATAAAAGAAAAGAATTGATCTTACATTGAATTAATGTCTACCATATGATAAATGTCTTTAGCAAAAGGAAAAGGGCGTTGCCCCTAAGTTATTCTCCGGTTCTGTGTGTGTGTGTGAATTCGTTTGCAATGGTTATTTAGTCACAAGTTAACTATCTTAAGGGAAACGATGACGAGTTTGTCCGGTTCTCTATTGTTGAAGCGACGCGCCGAGCGCGTCCCGATTCGCGACTGGCCCTCTCGCCGTCCCAACTGATTCTCTTCTCGTGGTTCTGTCAAAACGTAATTTTTCTTATTGAGATGTCTATCGCCACACTCTCTCTTTCTCTACCATATTCCTCTCTGCGTTTCTTCCTCTCTCAGGGGTTGGGGCGTGCGCGCCCTCCTCCCAACGCCGTCTCTGAAATAAGGGGCATTGGTGTTATCTCTAAATTACTATCTGGTCAGCGTATCCTTTGTGTGGCGATGATCAGGTTTGACAACATACATGACTTTCCTTAGACAACCCGGTGCCTTAAACCGCTGTTTGAATAAGTTGATTTCCACGTCAATATATACTAGTTTTATATCTCCACTTCGTCTCTACGCAGGGCCTAGCATCATCACTAAGATGCATACTAGCGCGTAACTAGGGTACCTGATCCCCATAGGCCCCGGATACTTTGTCACACAACGAACAAAACATAGGTAAACATTAAACAACTGTTATTAATCATTTTTTTTTTCCAAGAAAAGTTTCAAATAAATAATCTTTTTTTTTTCGAATAAAAAAAACTAGTCAAATGATCAAAAATCTGTAATTTTGGGGGGAGAGGGGTACTTTTGCGTGTTGAAATTCATTTTCGGTTTTGTGAACTTTTTCTTGATTTAATAAATTTCACGATTTTTTGGAAACTTGTCGTCTGCTGATTGCTGACAGCTGATTCGCTAATCGCTTCGGCATCTTCCGGCGAACGTAATCTGCCCGAAAGCTGGAGATTGGGTCGTCTTCTGGATAAGTACCAAAAAACAAAAACGAAAGTAAAACAGACAACCACAATCGAAACATGTAATTCAAAATTTAGGCAGGTCACTCAAAAGTCAATATTTTCCACGACATTTCTGAGATGAGGAATTGTTTTTATTTATTTTCAAGGGCTTCCTGTATGTGGAACACATTACCACGGGGCTGTTTCCCTGCAGACTACAACATGGTTGTTTTCAAATCCAATGTTAACAAGCACTTGTCATAAACTGTCTTCATAAATGATCAACTTTTGTTTATACTATTCTGTGTTTTAGATCCGCTCATAATATCATGTGTCGGGCGTGATGATTAAGACCCGAATCAAGTGATGAAAATAATATTAACTTATCGTATCGGGTTCGTCTCTACCTGGCGTTCAAAACTATGATGTGATAAAGAACAAGTTCACGCCGGAACAAGAGTATTTATGCACATCGACTACGTGTTATCAGCATGCTTTATCAGCCATAAAAGATTAGCCTAATAAAAGTTGTTCGAAGGGTTCTAGCACTTATTCCTGACTTCAATATTGAAAACGGTGTTGTCGAAGAAGATTATATCACCTAACGAAATTCCGGCGGCGAGCACATTGTTCCCGAATTCAATATTGAAAACGGTGTTTTGGGAGAAGAGTATACTACGTAACGAGGTTCCAGTGGCGAGTATGTTTATTTCTATCAACAGAGACCATCTTTCACTCTTTTTGTCTTATTTTTGATTCCTTCATATTCTTCATCATTCAACAGACAATCCACCCATCTCATTAACTCTTATCCTCGAGTGGCTTTTGGACTCGATAAGAGGGGGCATTACTAATAATCAAAAAATACATTCTTCAGCTGTTCCGGCCTGTTGCGATGATTATTAGCTCTAAAAACGACCAACTTTTCAATAAGACTACAGATTTCTGCGTCGGTAAACTTTTCACCTTACTTACTATTTGAACTTATTTTTTCTTTCTTTCTCTGAATTGATACTCTTATATTTATTTTTTAAAAAAAACATGATTATTTTATCTTCTAAGCAAATAATACACGCGTAATACAGGAATATCGGATTAAAGGAATATCGGATTGCACGTCAGATATTCCGAACCGTTTGTAGTAGTGAGCTAAATTATTCTATAACTTTTCTTACAAATTATTTCGTTGCTAATTGACTCAAATGGGCAGAACAGATTATGTTTACATTATCATTAAACTAGAAAATAACATTGTCTTCGTATATTAAATTTTGAATTCAAAGTCTTCAACTTAGCTATAAAAATATATCATTTGAAAAATGAATTACAATATTTTGGTACAGTTTTTGCACCCCAGAAATCCGACTTTTGCGGACGCAGAAATACAGAAATGGCCGAATGAAAAATAATAATGAGCTTTTGAATGTAAAAGTATTTTTTAACGAAGAAATTCAAGGAATTTTTTTTTTTTCACGGGAAACTTAAATGTTACAATTTTTATTTATTTTCTTTCGCGATTGTAAAGAACAAGCGTTTCGGCATCTTCCGGCTTTTTACGTAGACGAGCGGAAAATGTCGAACAAAACATCGGTTTTGTCGGGTTCAAAAGCTACACAAGTATCAAATATGAAATAAATTGATAGAACTTCTAAAGATCAATATTATAAGAGATGCGGGACTTCATTGGCTACAATATGGGCCAAGTAGCGAGTCTCTACGATCAATATAACCGAAGTTATCACCAAAAGTGTGACTTTCACCTTTTCCGTGACCTTGACTCTGACCTTCGACTTAGATATCACAAAATCAAATCAGTTTTTTTTTGGGTAGGTTACAAAAAATGTTTACTTTTTTGCAATCTACTACATTCGACTGCTCATTATTATGCTCTTCAATTTTTTATATGCTTATTTACCCATAGCAAGAAACAACCTAATCCTAAGTCCGTGTGGCAAAATACAACTTCTGCATGAACACAATTTTGTCCACGTGGATTCTTTTGTCTCGTCACAACTTGCAATGTCAGACTATTTATGGATAAATCCTATTTTAATCACGTAAATTACGTACAGCGACTAAACTCTTTTTAGTATGTTCATTTACCTCCTGTAGGAAATCCATGTGTAAAAAAAAACGAGCTGTATTCAGGTAGAGGTTGTTTTCCTGCAACATGCACTGAGACTTAAAATCATTCTTTTCTATTTTACACGGGCAACGCCGAGACCCTTGTCCTGCTAGTTTTAAAATAAATCTTTTAAAAATATAATATTTGATAAAATAGTATTTGAAAAAATGAAATAGTATTGTATGGTGATCCGTGAGTAAAAAGATTGTATTTAAAAATATTTTGTAAAAATTGCATTTGAAAAAAAAAGCTTAAAGAAATCCACTTATAACATAACGAGCAGGTTCTCTGTCTGTCTGTCTGTCTGTCTGTCTGTCTGTCTGTTTGTCTGTCTGTCCGGGAGAATTTTTGTAAACGAGAGAGGGGAGGGATCGGGGGGGGGGGGTGGAGAGATAATTACTATTTAATTAATTTCAAAGTCAGAAAGTTGAAAATATCCTCTTAATTTAACTACTTGAAGAAATCGGTTTTTTTTTAAAATCTCTCATTTAGCAATGAATGATCGTATAATAATTGGTTCTTCTTTATACTTTGGGGTCTGCGTCCGCGCTCGATTTGAATGATCGTATAACTGTTCTTTGAAAACACATTGGGGTCTGCGTTCGCTCTCGATTTTTTCAGGGGGGGGGGTCCAGATCCCCCCCCAATCTTTTATTTTTTTTGGAGCGAAAAAAAAAAAAATTTGGCGGGAAACCTTTTTTTTTATCCCTTTTTAAACAAAATGGTATTCGGAGACAATTTTTTTTTCTTTTGTCTAACCAGAACGCGGCAGCATAGCAAAAATAGACGACCGTTAAGGAGTCTATTTTCGCTTGTCCACTTATAATATAACGAGCACCTTCTCTGTAAGTCATTCTGTCTGTCTGTCGCGGAGAATTTTTGTAAACGTAATTTCAAAGTCAGAAATAAACAATAAATAATTTCGCAACCTCGACGCTAACGGCCGGACGCTCTACCGTCTGAGCTATAGGGCAAGTGATAAAATCCTATAAAATTTTAATACATAAACAAATTCTTTTTCTTTCCACTTCTTCCAGTTACAAATGAATGATCGTATAATTGTTCTTCGAAATACATTAGGGTCTGCGTTCGCTCTCGATTTTTAGGGGGGTCCAGAGGAGGGGGGATTAACCCCCCCTCCAATTTTTTTTTTTGACGGGAAAAACAAAAATTTTGGCAGGGAAAAATTTTTTTTCCCTTTATAAACAAAATCGTATTCGGAGACAAATTTTTTAATATTTTTTTATTGTCTCAGCACCCAAGAACGCGGCAGCCTAGCAAAAATAGACGATCGTTAGGGAGTCTATTTTCGCTAGTCTCTTCTTCTCTTATCTTCTTCTCTTATATAAAGAGCAGTTGTCTGTATGTCTGTCTGTCTGTATGTCCAGCATCTCCTCAAAAACTACGCGGCGACATCTTTAGGACCGCACATATCCTGGGATCATAATATCTGAAAATCGCAAAAAACGATTCTCTTGCTGAGGGTCAACCGGACCAGTTTCCGACATAGGGTCGCATTTTTTCCGTATTTTTCAGACTTTTTTCAATGTTATTTAGTAGTAATTTGGAAATTATCTAATGTATTTATGTAATAACTTTATAAAAGTGCTGACTCACTGAACATGTCCCATAATCCCTTGTCGGATGTACCCGGTCTTGCCCTAAATTCTGTCCGGTTATATCAGGTCATCCCATAACTTCTGTCCGGATGCATCAATAACATCATAGGAAGGCTACGTTATGAGTGTGTAGTGAAACAAGGGTTGCTCAATCACATGTGCACCTGACAACCGGTAAGAGTGATTTCAGTAGTGCTCAGGAGGCCTCCTTGATTTTCAAAGTACTCGGCGTTGTCCGGGAGAAAAGTTCTCAATGTCCTAGATAGAGCTAATGTAGTGATAGGTTTGGATAATATTTTAACGCCATCTTCGTTCCCCTTTGGACTATTTTGCAGATGAATAGGAGGGGAATCGGTAACAGTGATTTCAGTAGTGCTCTAGAGGCCTTCTTGATTTTCTAAATACTCGGCGTTACCCGGGAGAAAAGTGATCAATATCCTAGATAGACCTACTGTAGTGATAAGTTTGAATAATATCTTAACGCCACCTACATTCCTCTTCGGACTATTTTGCAGATGAAAAGGAGGTGGGATCAGTAAGAGTGATTTCAGTAGTTCTCCGGATTGGGGGGGTCGGAGAAATTTTTTTTTTTGAACTTAAAATATTTTTCAGGGTTGGGGGAGAGTAAAAAAAATTCGGAGGGTGGGGTTAGAGAGATGGGGGAGGGGGTCGGGGAAAATTTTAGGGGTTGGGCCAAACTTTTTAGGGGGTCAAGCCAAACTTTTTTTTTTTTAACTTAAAATATTTCTCAGGGTTAGGGGAGAGTAAAAATAAAGTTGAGGGGGGGGGGATTGGAGAGATTGGGGGTTCGGGAAAATTTTTAGGGGGCAGGCCAAACTTTTTAGGGGGTCGGGCCAAATTTTTTTTTTTTGGACTGAAAATATTTCTCAGGGTTGGGGGAAGGTAAAACAAATTTTTGGGGCGGTGGTGATGGAGAGCAAAAATTTTTTTGGGGGGAGGGGGTGCACATTTTTTTTTCTGACTTAAAATATTTTTGAGGGTTGGGGAGAGTGAAAAATTGTTGGGGGCGGTTGGGGGTGAAGGGTAAAAAATTTTAGGGGTTCGGGGAAAATTTTGCATTTGAAAAAAAAAGCTTTAAGAAATAGTATTATAAAAGGTATTTTCAAAAAATAGTATTTAAAAATATTTTGTAAAAATTGCATTTGAAAAAAAAGCTTTAAGAAATAGTATTATAAAAGGTATTTAAAAAAAAATAGTATTTTAAAAAATCATAACGAATTAAAAAAATACTATTAAAATAGCATTTGAGAAAATATCTATAAAAACTAGTATATGAAAACAGAACTTACTAAAACCAACAAAACGGTTCTCACGGGAAACGGATGCCTTTGAAATAAGCACCAGAAGAAAACCGGTGGTTAGATAGTCGAAACTCTGTGGTTTAGGCAAAACAGCGACAAATACAGTAACAATAGGTAACGATCATACAACCACTGACCACTCTTATGTAAGATTTCAAATCGAAAAAAAGGATTATGCAATGTTTGATGATAAAGATAATTTAGTCAGCAAATACGGTCGAAAAAATTGTTTTTTTCAGTATTGAAAAATAGCCATATCTATAAGTAATCACTCATGGCCCTTACTTTTTCGGCCTGATACAAATAAACAAGTACTATTCATTTAAATGGATATCTTATTTAAAAAAAATGAAAATATAGTATCTAAAAGAAAATCCTTCATATAAAATGTATCTGAAATAAAAATACTGTGTAAAAATATTATTTTAAAAAATATCTATTACAACTATTACGATAAACCCATTAAAATAAAAATATCTATTAAAACTATTAATATAAAATCATTAAAATAAAAAGATCTATTACAACTATTACGATAAACCCATTAAAATAAAAATATCTATTAAAACTATTAATATAAAATCATTAAAATAAAAAGATCTACTAAAACTATAAATATAAATCCATTAAAATAAAAATATCTATTAAAACTATTAATATAAAATCATTAAAATAAAAAGATCTACTAAAACTATAAATATAAACCTATTAGAATAAAAAAAAAAATTAATTGAAACTATTACGATAGACCATTAGAATAAAAAGTATCTATTAAAACTATTAATATAAACCCATTGAACTAAAAATATCTATTAAAACTATTCATATAAACCCATTAAAATAAAAATATCGGGTATATGTTACGACGCTCAGCACAGTCGCGAACGGGGTCCAAAAAAAGAACGAGAAAGGGTTTAAAACATAAATTTGCAACAAGTGAAGTTGACCTGCGACGAGAATAGATATTTTTCTATTTACCTATGTAATTTGTTTTTATTTTTACGTATTATAAATGGGTTTTTATTAGATGTAAAAAAAAAAATGTATTGTTTTTTTCCCAAAGGCTTGCACAAAAAGATGGCGATTCACGTGCTTCCTTACCAAATGTCCCCCCCCCCCAAAAGCGGCCATGTTTTTCCCAACTTACGGTGACAAAACTATTGATTTCTAATAAATAGCGGTTGTAACGGTCTAAAAATACAAACAAATGCTACAGGCAAGTTTCAAAATAACTTTTACAGCTTACAGTTACTTTTATTTGTTGTATATTTGTTTTTTTAGCGTTTTTACTCTGCCGAGTCTCGTAAAAGATGCCCAAAATATCTATTAAAACTATTAATATGCACCTATTAAAACTATTAATATAAACCCATTAGAATAAAGAAAATGGTTTGCACGGAAAACTAATATCTTCCAAATAAGCAGCAGAAGAAGGTCGGTGCTTACACAGTTGAAACTCTGTGATTTAGGGGGGGGGGAGAAACAAGTTAAGTAACAATAACTAACCCGCATATAACTACTGACCACTCTTGCGTAAGATTTCCAGTCGGTCAAATGATTATGCAATGTTTGATAAATATAATGTAGGTCGCAGTTTTGAAACATTTAATTTTTCAGTGATACAAAAAGAGGTTAACAAAACAAGTCAAAACGAGTGTCGTTTTTCGCAGAATGTGTTCTTTTTACCTGAGATCGGTGGGTTTTTTTTATTTTGTTTATGTTTAACTAATTAAAGGTGACGTCATAAGTACAAACGAGTTAAATGTCAGCGTCTGTCAGATAGATTACGTTTCATAGCATTCTTTAAAGTCGTTTAGATATAAACGATAGTCTTAATAAATTGCTTGCAATTTACTTGTGATAATGTATACCAAGAGCCACGAAACTACAGTCGGCAGGCCAAATCGAGACTGCAATATATTGTTATCGGCGCGTGTGTTACCTTTTAGAAAGAAAAAAAACAGTGTTAGAAAGCTATTATAAGTTGTATTACACTCTATGGGAAACCTTAATAGATTTGTGTTGCAAAAATAAAAGACTCATGAATTTATTTAGAACTAAATGACTACCTGTCGCAGGACAGGTAAAATTAATCACCCGAACATAATAGTTTTGCACCATTTCTATGTTCCCTCACTAAGATAAAAAAATCAACATATAATGCTAGTAAACCTTGTGTCAAGAATCCTTAATTAGTTTAGGAGTGAATCCTGTACATACACATATATAAACATACTTATATATATATATATATATATATATATATATATATATATATATATATATATATAGAGAGAGAGAGAGAGAGAGAGAGAGAGAGAGAGAGAGCTTGAGTAGTTGATAGGGTTGGGAAATAGAGTAGGCAAAAAACGAAGAAAAATGTAGATTTCAGAGTGATGATTTAAGGGTCCCCAAAACATTTTTAAATAGTTTCGAGATAGTTTAGTGATATGCCTCGGACTAAGGACGTATCTGATCGTGTTATATAGCACGGGGGTTTACGTGTAGCAGTTTCCTACAAGCCGCCATATTGTTTAAATATCGATGACTTCTTAGCTGCCCGCTGATTAGTTCAAGCTATTTACTTCCTCCTTAGCTTGACCAATCAGTGGCCTTTTCTTAGGAGAATCTCGGATGGCTAGCATAACTATATAAACACTTGAGCGCCATCCGCTCTTTCTCTTTTTCGGAACGAGAGCCTCTTCTCTTTCTTTCCTTCTTTGGCACAGCCACCCCTCCCCCTCTCTGGGGACGCAACAGAAAATTTCCCGGGCCTTTGGCCCTGGGTTTGACATCGACAAGAAGCCAAAATGGCTACTGCCTCATACACGTGGACTTAATATAACACACAAGCACATAACTACTTACATGTGAACTGACTTTCACACCGGTGTACAGACACACATACTTGCATACAGATATGGACACGTCCTGACACCGTAGAAATACTTATGGACATACTAACCCCTTTCCTTTTTGTTCACGTACTAACGAAGAAGGCTCAATAAAGTTGTTTTATGTATTAGAAATGGACTTCGTCTCATTTTCAATAAACGCATGTGACCCGTGATGCGAAGGGAATGCCTGTGACTGTGACGTCCAATTACTGGTTGTCTGTAAAGTCTAGACCCATAGGATAATTGGATATTTGCCACTTGTCACACCAGTCTTGGTTCGTCTTGGCATCAATCTGGCAACCTAAGGACTGACTTGAACTATCAGATCTTTCTTTGTTGGAATGAGGACTGATTCGATTTAGTCCTATGTATTACCTCCACCTTCAGGAGGATGTTTGTTTATTACCTGAGGCACCCCTACTGCGAAATGACGACGAGTTTGTTCTCGACTATATTTACACCTAACCAAAGTGCCTTCTTGAGGGGATGCTGATTTCCCCCACATTCCGGGCTTGTGCTACATCTTACTGCAGTGGGAGGCAAGTAAATACCAACTGATTTCTTATTTTTACCAGACTCTACGGATGTAGAATTAAGAGATAGAACCTTCTTTCGCGAAATGTCTCCCCCCTATTTTTAGGGTTACTCCCCCAAAAAATCTTTCTTTGTAGACTCAATTTCATGATAAATATCTTTTTTGACCTTATTTTTGATCTGTCATGACCTTCACAATTGACCAAGATCAACATTATGTAGTCTATATGAATGCCCCCAGGTTTTTCAGGGTGTTCACACGTAATCGCCTACAAAAGTAGAATCTCATTTTTTTTTAGGGCGAGTGGTGTTAATCTTAAAATTTACCCCCAAATAATCTGTATACTATGTTTAAATTTGTGACGTCGAAGAAATCTAAGGGAGGTAACTCTTTCGATGAGGAGTTATCTCCCATAGTCTCTCTTTAGTTGCGAATAAAACCGTTCAAAATCAATTCTTCTTAAAAAGCTTCCCCCCAAATAAATAGAATCTATTTTTCATGAACACATTTTATAGTCGGTTTAATGTTGATAAATTTACTGATACAAATATCCAGACATATTTGTCTGGTTTTATTTACTGATGCATCACAACCTATCAAGACCAAACGCCACTCGAGGTAAAGGGTTAATGAGATGGGTGGATTGTCAGTTGAATGATGATGAATATTATGAGAGGATTGAAAATAATTAATGGAATTAATAAAATAGGAATATTTACGAGAATAGTTTATGAAAAGTGTTTACTGACACTAGATTTGAAGATGACCATATTGCAGCTCTCAGGGACGCAATCAAATGAAATAAGTTAGGTATATATCTATATACTTGTAAGCACAGCTGCCTTTGCACCACTCTATGCCCCCTTACGAAGATTAAAATCAAGATATAGTGATACTAAATCTTATGTCTAGAATCCTTATTCTAATCTTGATCAAAATCTATTATATGATTTTCATTCTAGAAAATTTGAAATTTAAGGTTTAAGCTTAAGGAATCTTAAGAAGAAATTGAAATGAAGGACATTTTTCTTAATTGATGTCCAATGACTGCACCAAATTTAATGCAAATCTGAAATATTTGAATGCTAAAATGGGTGATGATGATCATATTATGCTATGAAACCCCTTTAAAATACTACAAAGAAACTGAAATTTTGGGAACATTTATTAATGTATGTCCGATATCTCTTGTTAAATTTTTACACGAATCGGAGGTATCTGAATTTTCACGAAGGGCTTCCATCTTCTTCGTTTAAGTCTTTGTATACAACTAAATCAAACAAAATATAACCCACATTATCCACATGAAAGCTGTGTTTAAATGTTTATAATGATTGGTTAATTAGTTTAGGAATGAATCCTGTAATACAAATATATAGATATATACACATACCTAACTTTATATAAATAGAGATGTGAACCACCACTCTGAAATATAATTAAATACACATTTTTTTAATGTTTACCGGTATACCAAGAGTGTTGACTTGTAATGGCCTGAAAAAGAAACTCATCCCTTGACAGCATAAGGAGCAAATTGTACAATTTCATCATAAAAACTTTCAAAAAGTTAACATTTTTGTTCACCTTCTTTTTTAATTACTTTCACTTCATAAGAAAATAGTAAGACATTATTGGAACTCTGTTTAAATTTGTGATTCTAAGTAGTCCAAGGGAAGTAACTCTTTGAAGTAATTTTTATGAAGAGTTATCTCTCATAATAGGTTCTTAATCCAGATTCGAATGAACATTTTCAAAATTCTTCTTAAAAAGCTTCTGTAAAAGTATATAACTACATAGAATTTATTTTTTGTAAACGAAAATACTAAATAGTCGGTTTGAATTTTGTTAATTTACTGGTAAAAACATGCAGAAGTTCAAATTTGAACCCGTAGTTGACAATATTAAATTTAAGAATTAAGTCTTTGCTATTTTAAAATTCGGATTTGCAGATATTTAAAAATTAATTAATTAATTAATTTATTATTATTAATTTATTTATTTTGAGAAAAGTCACATCTTTGGCGTCAGTACCCCATCAATAATAGCAGTTGATTGAGAAATACACATGAGTACTCTTTAACGTGTCAGTATCCTATATCCCTACAAAGCCACCATTAGCCCACGCATGGAGTATTGTTGCCACATTTGAACTGGTGCACCAACCACTATTCTTAAGGGTTCAAAAAAGAACCTCTAATCTAATGGGCCCACACTGTCTACCAAGTTGCAGCTCCTGTCCCATCACCGCAATGTTGCATCCCTGTGCTTGTTTCACAAGTACTTCCACGGAATGTGGTCCAACGAACTTGCTGCACTTGTACCCCATCAACGTAAATACCCCGACCAACCTGACAATCAGCAAAATCCCGCCCCTTCACTGTAGAGGTCGCCAGATGACGGAAAGCTTTCTACTCTAATTGCTTCATTGAACTGCTTGCCTTTGAAATTTCCTCACTGCCCCTGCTCTCTGTTTCCCTGACTGTACCAACACGTAAAGTTTTTAATGTAATGTGAAAAAACATCTGGCCGCCCAAATCCCCACTCAGAATGCCCCTTAAACATTTGCCCCCTAATTCAAAGTAGCCCTTTACATCTCAGTGGCAATGTGTCTTGTTTGGGGGTAAATATGAAAAGAAAAGGAAAAGAAAAAAACTTTCATCATTCGTTTCGGGTGTTTTCACGATAAGTCAAGCTCCACAACCATAAACAAAGCGTGAGTCATGATACCAAAGATAGTAGACCGTCGTCCACATCATTCATACAACAGCTCACGCTGCACATCTATTTTTAAAAGAATTCTTTTCTTTTAAAACTTAGTTCAACCCAAACAAGGCAAATTGCTACTGTAGACGTAAGGGGCTACTGAGGATTAGGGTGAACGTTTGGAGGAGGGGGTCATCTTAAATTGAGAGCTGTGCAACAAGATGCTTGTTCACATTAGTTTTAAATTTCAGCATATCGATACAGTCGGGGAAACAGGGAGCAGGAAGGAAGTTCCAAAGGCTAGCAGCCCGAGGAAAGAAGCTATTGGAGTAGAAGGCTCTTCAGCATCTGGGGGCTTACACAGTTAATGGATGGGATCTAGCTGATTGTCGGATTGGTCTAGTGTATTTACGTCGAGCGGGCACCAGAGCAGCAAGTTCATCGGAGCACATTCCGTTGAAGTACTTGTAAAACAAGCACAAGGATGCAACATCGCGGCGATGGAACAGGGGATGGAGCTTCGTGGACAGTGAGGGACCTTTTAGATTAGATACTCTTTTTTGGACCTTTTCTAAGAGGGAGAAACTGGTGGATGGTGCACCAGCTCAGATGTGACAACAATACTTTATGCATGGGCGAGTGGTTGCTTTGTAGAAATATAGGATAGTGTCAAATGTGATAAGTTTTCTAGCATGGTAGAGGGAGACCATTTTGTTGCAGCAGCCTTGGCAACGTCTTCTATGTATTTGTTCCAATTCATGTTACCTGTGAATGTTCGTCCGAGGAGTTTGAACGTTGGACTCTCAGGTAGGGTCTTATTAGCCATGGCAATCGGTGGTTGAAGAGGTTTCTTGTAGTTGTTAGAAGAAAATTGACCGGCGTTGGTGAAACCTTCAACTTGCAATTGATACGGAGGCAGAGGATAAGGATCATCTGCACCCTCCGTTGCTGCACATGCACGTGATCGAAATAAATAATTAAATTTTAAATCTAATGAGTTCTTGAAAGTTCGACGGTAGAGCGACCGAAACGTTGTATGGCTACGTTATTTGATTGTGGTAGGGAGTAAATGGGTGAAGTGTGAATGGCATATTGTATGATGTGAGCATACACATGCCTAACTTTATATAAATAGAGATGTGAACCACAGCTCTAAAATGTAATTAAAAAAACTTTTTTTAATTTTTAATTTTTTTTTGCCGGTATATCCAGAGTGTTGATCTGCAATAACCTGAAAAAGAAATTTAATTTTTTATTCCATTTACAGCTAATGGTAGAATATTATCATAAAAACTTTCAAAAAGTTAATTTTTTTTCGTCTAAGAGAAGATTAAAACATTATTGTGGGTATTGTAACTGTCTACGTTTAAATTTGTGATTCTAAGTAGTTTAAGGGAAGTAACTCTCATTCTTCATGAAGTGTTATCTCCCTTAATCAGTTCTAAATCCAGATTCGAATGAAAATTTTCCAAAGTAATTCTTTCATAAAAGTCGAATTAAAAAAAAAAAAAAAATATTTTGGTAAAAATTCACTTCTCTGACCTTACCTTGTTATGTCTATATTAATAAAATAACGTGACCACTTCTCTTGTGTCCGTGCATGTGTGTGTATTTCTCGCCTCTACGTGACTTAAAAATGATTATTATTATGTTTACAATTGCATTCCACCACTGACTTCTCACAGCCTGGACTCTCCTCCAGCGCTCACAGTAGCCACGGCTACTACTTTCCTTCATCTCTCTATCATGTCAACCCAAAATTTCGATTTACTTGCATGGCATTTTTCTTCAAATTATCACCCTGAGGAAGTCTTACAATAAAGACAAAACGTTGATGAATATATAAAAAAATATCTCTTGGTTTTTCCTTTTTCATTTCCTATTACGTCAGATTACTCTCATACTTCCTTTCTCTCTCTCTCTCTCTCTCTCTCTCTCTTTCTCTCTCTCTCTCTCTCTCACACACACACACACACATATATATAAATATATGTATATATATATATGTACATATATGTATATATATATATGTGTATATATATGTATATATATATATATATATATATGTGTGTATATATATGTATATATATATGTATATATATATGTATATATATATAATTATTTATAAATATATAAATATATATATATAATTATTTATAAATAATAATTATTTATAAATAAATATAATTTTCAATATATATATATATATATATATATATATATATATATATATATATATATATATATATATATATATATATATAAGAAGATCACTTTGAAAAGACATTGAAACAAAAGTATTTGGCCGATTGTGCAGTATAATTAACAAGAAAAAAATAATTTTCACATGTGTTTACTGATGGTAAAATTTATTATCTATGCATTTATTATCGTCATTTTTATTTAGTCAAGCCAACGTGCTTTTCAAGATGGACGACAATTTTAGGCTTAAAAGATAGTAAAAAGCCCTTTTTAAAGAGGGTTAGTGGAACTGTAAGCCTAAGTCCGAGGGTGGTTGTCAATCAGATTAGAGTAAGCTTTGTTTTTTTATTATGCTCTTTTAAACCTGACATTCGGGACTAAGTCCCCTCAAAATTGACAGGCATGTCAGAAAGAATGCTGGCTTGGTTCAATAAAAGTGACGATAGCAAATGCATAGATAATAAATCTTATAATCAGTAAATACATGTGAAAATTATACAGATAAGTAGAAAGGTATTTTTTGCGTTTGGTAACAGTTATTTTTGTGTATATTTGTTTATTTTTCACCCCTTTTTTGCTTTTTAACTATACTGCACAATCGCCAGTATTTAAATGGACATCATAGAAATATAATCAATTTTTTCAAGATAGTTTTGTTTCTTTATATCCATTTAAAGTTTAGGAGTTGTACTACTCTTCATAATCAGTGTTATTTTTTGTCTCTTAAATGTATATCCATTCAAAATGTAGGAGACCTGTATCAGTTACTATAACGGCAGCAGCAGCAGCAGCAGCCGCTATAACTATGTCTGAAATATTTGCTTGACTTGTAACCTGGGTGCTGATTGGAGCAAACACTTAATTTCAATTGGTATTTAACTGATCAGAAACAATCACGTATGCAAGCAGAGTACTGGTTATTTAAGTGAGTGCACCGGCACTGTTCACTCTCTTTAGCCACAGGAAGGCCCAGCTGCCTAACTCACTGACGTCGCCCAGATCACCACCTAACTCCTCTCTTGGCGCGCAAACCTAAACCCGCCTTTAGCTGTGGGCTATCGGCATCGATATGAAAGCTTCACTATCCAAGATGGCGATCTGTCAGCACGTGGGATTACTCTTAATACCAAGATTTACTTCCAAATAATAATAATATGAACACTGCCAGCCTTACAAACAAACTCTTATTCCTATCTACGTATGTACAGAATTTTGAATGACATTCTCCTCCTATGGACTCTCAATGCTATTTTCCTCGTCCAGACTCATGGACTTATAATGATCTCTATATTACTAACACTTGTCTATTAACGAAGATGACCAAATAAAGTCTAATATAAAATGTTAGAATGTGACTTTGTCTTTAATTCTACAGATTTGTATGCTTCCTGTATACACTTATAAGCACGTTGACACAACGGCCCCCATAAGAGCATCAAAGTTAAGCCTTAATATGAACATGGCTGTGTGTGTCCACTGCACAGGCCGTAATCGTCCTGCTCGCTGCACCGTCCAACGTTGTTGTTCGAGTCAGTCAGTGCTGCAACAAAAGAATTATCCCTCCAAATAAAACCGCAAGTTTTAAAGCAATTAACAAAGGTTTATTTATTTGGAAGTTAAAATGCTACTCGTTTTCTGAGGCTGAATAACAGACTTGCAAAATGAGATTTTTGCCCGACCAAATCAAAATATAATTCCAATGAACACAATCCTTTAGTCAAGGGCCCCAAAGGTCCACCTTGCCCGGAGAAGCACACACACCCAACTGACTACCAGACCTCAGAAAAACCAACCTCCTGTGCCACGCACAGGAGGTCGGTTCTAATTCCCTTCCCCTGCCCATAGGCTGGAACATAAGCACTTTTGACCGGAAATCTCAGATGTCCGGTCTCCATCTCAGTCACTCTCAGCTGGTCAGCCCATTCCCATTCGACCACACAAGATGTCTATCAGAGATAACGACCAGCCAGTGTCCACTCCAAAGGGCTTATCTGAAGCCTATCTAGGAACATTACTTTTTTCACGGTGTCTGGTCTCAGCCTGATTCTCCGTTTAATAATGCACTTATTTTATTTCAAACAAAAACAATCTATGTGTGGCCTAACTCACAATCAGAGATATTTTCAATTTCTCCTGTGACCCTTTCTCTTGGCTGAACATCTCTCACCCGTAGCAAGTCTGCTATTCGCATGCACCAAAACATGCAACCCACTAAATACTATTAAGAAAATTTACTCATTCTTTCTTCTGTAAAAGTAATTGTCATTGTCTTCCTCTATCCTTTAAATAAATAAAATGAATATGCATCTTCTTTATTTATTAATTGAAAGTTGTAGCGATTCAAACTTTTTAAAACAATAAATATTCTCTTTTCTCTTTCCGTAAAAGATGCTAAATATTTAAAAAAGATATATTGAAGCGTTTTAAAGTTTTAATTTATTGTAACAATTTAAATCTAAAAGAAAACAGTCTCTTTCTTTTTTCCGTAAAAGATTCTCGGCTAAATGTTCTTTTAATAAATAAAACGAATGTAACTGTGTAAATTTATTTATTTCAAATTGTAACAATTACATGTGTATTAAAATTGGATTCAAATATAAAGAATGCAAAGAGAAAGCTTTTAAAACTGCTGAAGTCGACGGGGCGAAACGAAATCGATTTTGGAACAATTCATTTTAGAATGGATAAATTCAGAATATTTTTGTACCTATTGACACAAATTTTTTATTACTTTTTTTGCATTCGGTTTTATTTTTCGTGAAAAGAGTAAACTTTTAAACCTGGTTAAGTCGACGGAGCGAAAAGAAATCGATGTGTGAACAATTCATTGTAAAATGGATTTTATTAAAAAATAGTCATGGAAGATGATAACGTACGTACATATGTGAAAAGCGTATTATAGGATGACTCCACAAAAATTATAGGGTGATCACACAAAAATGACACCCATGTAATTGTTAATAAAATCCACAATCCAACCGTATTTAGTACAAATAAACTTCAGTCTATTCCTGGCTTGTCCACCATCATGAATGCCCAACAGTCTTTGTTTTATGGCTGTTCAATGATAAGCACACTTGGAAACGACGTGAAAAATTTTTCAGTTCAGAAATAGTTTGGAGATTCTTTTGATAGACTGTCTTTGAGATAACCGCGAATATAAAAATCTGTAGCAAGAGGGGTTTATCATTCCGTTAGTCTGAAGCCCATTCAGGATCACATTTCCTACTAGTGAGACGATCATCAAAGTGCCCCCGCATATCATTGAAAGGCGATAAAACACTGTTGGACATTCCTGACTGAAACTTGGTGGACAAGTAAGGTACAGACTGAAGTTTATTTGTACCCAATATGTTTGGATTGTGAATTTTATTAACGATTTCGTAGGTGGCATTTATCTTTTTTTTTGGGGGGGGGGGTGATCCTGTGTTATACAGATAATAAGAAAAAATTGAATATGTTATCAAAATACGCCGAGATTCTACTGTTGAATTTCTTAATCCGACAATTGGTGATTAAAAAATGTATAATAACCTCGTCATGAAAATGACGGGGTTATTGTAAAGAAGCACTAAATGGTCCTCTATGAACCTACTGATAAAGCAAAAAGAGAAATAACGTGTCACTTTCCACGCTCTCATTTCTTCAATCACAACCTTTATTTTTGTTCTTATACAAGCATGTTAACTCCGTACTTTTGTTCTTATACAAGCATGTTACATCCGTACTTTTGTTCTCATACAAGCATGTTACATCCGTACTTTTGTTCTTATACAAGCATGTTACATCCGTACTTTTGTTCTTATACAAGCATGTTACATACGTACTTTTGTTCTTATACAAGCATGTTACATCCGTACTTTTGTTCTTATACAAGCATGTTACATACGTACTTTTGAAGCTGGTGATTATCTTAAAGTCATTTTTTTTCAGAACTTCGCCTCCCTCCTCATCCCACATACCTCTAACATTTTTGTCAGTAATTTATTTCAAAATATTACTTCAGTTTACCATCAAAGTTTCTGTTCCCCCAATCCTCTACTCAATAATAATGACCAATGTGTGTGTATATATATATATATACAGGGTGGGCCAAAATAAGGGTCCTATCTTTAAATTTGAATAACTTGAATTTGAATAACTTCCACAAAATAAAAGTTAAACTCACCAAACTTTATGTGTGTGTAGACTGACCCTTCCCAGATTTTTTGAAATAAACAAAACAAATTTTAGCCGAAAAACACTTCTTAAAACTTACAAAAACTAAAGTATTGTTTTTTACACTGTTTTGAGTTTTTTAAGCAAAAATAATGTTTTCTAAATGAAGGTACGTTCCTTAGGGCTAATACGGCTTATGCTTGCTTCGGAAGGGGTCCTTTACTTATTCTAAAAAAAAAATTAAAAAAAATCAATAAATAAAAAAGTTATGAATTTTTAAAAATAGGACCCTTATTTTTGCCCACCCTGTATGTATATATATATATATATATATATATATATATATATATATATATATATATATATATATATATATATATATATATATATATATATAATAAACAAAACAAATATTTATTATTTGTAGCTCCTAGAAAACCCTCTAGATGGGCACTGTAAGTGTAGTGTTAACACAGCATGGCGTCGCTAGCTATAAATGCATCGTTCCTTTCATTAAGTTGAACGCTCTTATGATGTCAAGCCGTCGGATAAAGTATTAAAATTATTACTGTTTATTCGCTATTTGAGTTGTAAAATACTTGGAATCCGGGGTTTAAAATCGCATGACCAGTGAATAGTCACATCTCTATGCTGATGAGTCCCGATTATAAAGGACGAAACGTATACGTACATAGATAATAAACAAAACAAATATTTATTATATAAATAATATTTAAAGATGTAATAGTCTTGAAAGTAGAGCGCCGTGAAGTGTAGATAAGTTAATTGTCATTTGCGACGCATGAGCGCTGAACACTGTTGACAATAATAACGCTCCCCCTGCCCACCTCCGAGTAAATGTATCTCAATTTCAATCACTGTCTGTGCTGATTGTCCAAAGCCTGAATTTATTAACTGCGTTCGATCCCATGCGACTGCCTACAACCACCACAAAAAGCCCGAAACGATATCGTCTGTAGGTAATAAACACTTTAATACTTAATAAAAAAATATTTGTAGTATATATATATATATATATATATATATATATATATATATATATAGTGTCCCCCAAAGGATGTATACACCCTTTGAATCGTTATAACTTGTTCAATTTACTGATTTTGACTTGCTAGAAAGAAGAGTAGAAGAAGTAAGAATACAGATTTAAAAAGAGTGGCAGTAAAATTAACAAAAAACGTCGGAAATTAACTTTTAATAAACGTAAAGGCTACTTGGGGTAATTTAAGAATGTTCATAAAATGAATTATAACTCAAACTGATTCTACTCAATACATGTTTCATATACATTGGATCTACAAACGTCTTGAAAAACTTCCTCTACTATGTTCCTAAATTAACCCGAACCCAAACTTATACTCGGGTCTGGGTTAAGGTTAGGGTTCATTTTATGACGATTCTGAAATTACCCCAAGTAGCCGTGACCTTTATTAAAAGATAATATGAAATGTTTTTGTTAATTTTACTGTCAGTATTTTTAAATGTGTATTTCTTTAGAAATGTATGAAAGTCAAATATCTTAAAGACATTTGAGTCTTGAGATAAATATGTCTTCAAATATAGACAGTTTTTTCCTTTTTTCTTCCTTAATCATCCTTCTTGTTAGACACACACATATATATATATATATATATATATATATATATATATATATATATATATATATATATATATATATATATATATATATATATATATATATATATATATATATATATATGTATATATATATATATATATATATATATATATGTATATATATATATGTATATATATATATATATATACATATATATATATATATATATATATATATATATATATATATATATATATGTATATATATATATATATATATATATATATATATTTATATATATATATATATATATATATATATATATTTATATATATATATATATATATATATATATATATATATATATATATATATATATATATATATTCGGCGAGTCACACGTAATTTAGCGGTTCAAAAAAATTGCCGGACGAAGCCATTTCAAATGTTTAAGGGAATGGAGAAAGCAAATAGCAAGTACAATCCTCGCTGTCTAAAATCAATAAGGAAAGAAATCCTTCACTCTATTCCCATAATGAGACGTTTTCTTTCTTTTTTTACTTTTTTCTTTCTATACCGATTGATACGTTTTTTCTTGTTTTATTTTAACTTTCCAGTTTGAGACGTTTTCTTTCTTCGCCGACTCTTTGATTAACAACATGGCGGATCCAGTCGGCATCCTGCGAATGCCACCCTTTTTAAAAATTTCAGGTGACAGAATACAACAGATCAAATACAGGTACATAAATATGATCAGCACCAACCAAATACCATGCAGAAGAACTGGACCACAAAAGAAATTAGACTAGTAATGGGGTACTATTACAAAAGAAACCCCCACACAAAGAAACTCCTTTACACATATAGAACATAATCCAGACGTTATGCCATCAGTTTTCAAAACACTATATATATATATCGCAGAATGGTTCGTAGGTGTAGTGTTTAGATAGTATTTTATTGTTATTATTATTATTATTATTATTATTATTATTATTATTATTATTATTATTATTATTATTATTATTATTATTATTATTATTACTAGTATTACTATTGTTATAAAGAATTTTATTTGATATGCAAATTACCATATCACACGATAGTCTTAAGGGTAGTATATTATTATTATTATTATTATTTTTTTAATTATTTATTTATGTATATATAAGTAACATTTTAAGCTGAATTATTTCGACACTTGATTATGGTAGTTTTATCTGTACCATTGGAGAGCCATACATATAACTGCCCTGTTTTTAAATCTCCGAAACAGTTACATGGTAAACAGCTGATGATCCCCGTGTTAATATTAGATGCTTACGTTAAGGTCTCCTGCTTTTGTTTCACTGTTAAATACTTAATCCCCCTTGTTATTTTATTTACTTACTATTATATATTATTTATTTATGAATTTTCCAACAAATGTTAAGTCTACACTATTTTGGATTTAGTTAGTTTCTCTGGGAATTTAAACTGCATTTTCCTTCTTTTTTTTTTGTCTTTTTGTTTAAAATAACTCAAAGCTTCTTTAGACTATATATATATATATATATATATATATATATATATATATATATATATATATATATATATATATATTCCTGGTTTCTTTCCACCTTATTGGTGTCTGTCATTCAAAAAATATGCCATAGTCGCCACACTAGACACTGCGGGTTGGCGACGCTATTTGCCCATAGCTAGATGTAGAGCTCATTCACCATTTAACATACAGCATCTGATGTTCCCAATTGGCCATCCATCGTGTACTGGCCAGGCTAAAAATCGCTTAACTTCGGTTAATCTAATATGTAAAATTAAGTCGGTCCGATTTTCCAAGTTTAATCCACATTGCAATGCATCTCACAAATCGATATTTGCTTATGCTAAGCCAATTTTTATTTATTATTTTTTAATCATGTTTTTTTTTTTCAAAAATAAATTCAGAAAATACATCATACGACTAGGAATATTTTCATGTAGAAGCCGTCTTTGTTTTCTGCAGCAAATTTTAGTTGTAATGGACGCCATCTTTCTAATCGAAAAGAAAATTTAGCTTTTATTAGTAAATAGTAATTGTTTCCCAACATTGATGCTGCTTCTTTAAGATGTCTTACTCTTCACTGTTCTTCTCTGTCTATAATTTTTACTTAAAAAATACCAAAACTTTTTTCACTCCAAACAAGGCAATATCGCGACTGAAGGGTAAGTGTAGTAGGGGTCAGATTTATAAGGATTTATAAGAGATTTATACACCTGGGTGGAGGATTGGGCAGCAAGATATTTGTTCACATTACATTTAAATTTATGTATGTTGGTACTGTCGTTGAAAGCGGGGGCAGGAAGGAAATTCCAAATGTAAGCAGTCGGAGGAAAGAAGCTACCATAATAGAAAATCTTCTGCCATCGCTCAGTGAAGAGAGGGATTTAGCAGTTAGTCCGGTGGGTCGGGCGTCACAAGGTTCCCAAGTTCGCTCCACCAGGACAAATGGTTATAACATTTTTCGATAGTGGCCAAATTCATTGCCTAATCTATAATAATCTGAAAAAATATTTTGAAAAAGTCGCTTACAAATATTTTAGAAAGAGGATGAATGATCAGGAGGTCTTCTTTTTAATTTTTTTTTTTTTGAAAAAGAAAAAAATGGTTTATATGCACAAAATTTTCAAATAGCAAATACTGCCAGCATTTTCCTTTAACTGACATTTATCAGAGGAGTGTCGTTAAATTTTAAATACAAATTTGATAATAAAAATGATATCCGATGAAATTCCTACTATGATAGAGATTTCGTGTCTGTATGTTAGTAATAAATATTATTTCAACTTAACATGGTTTTAAATAGCACTGCCTATTACAGTTATGTACCGATATATAACTAAAATAATACCCGTCACAGGACGGGTAAAATTAATTACCCAAAACATAACATTTTTGTACGACTTTTATGTACCATACGAAGATTAAAATCAAGATATAATGATACTAAACCTTATGTCTAGAATCCTTATTCCAGTTTTGATCCGAATCTATTACATAATTTTGCTTCTGGGAAATGTCTCAGATTTAAAGCTTAAGCATAAGGGGTCTTAAGAAGAAATTGAAATCCAGGGAATCTTGCTTAATTGGTGTCTAATGGATATGGGTCAAATTCAATGCAAATATGAAACATAATAATTTTCAAATCTTTTATAATATCCCAAAGAAAATGAAATTGGGGGAATATTTATTAATTGTTGTTTAAAAATTTCACAATAATCGGAGCTATCTCAATTTTCACGAAGGGCTTCCACACCCCTTTTTTACTCCGGTTGCATAAAACTAAATAAAACAACCTATAGCCCATATTACGACCCCTTATGCCTTGGAGCAATGTTCCAAAGTTCATAATGATCTGTTAATTAGTTGAGTAGTGAATCATCTACATACACATATACAAACATAAACGCATACCTAACTTTATATAAATAGAGATTATCAAATTTAATAAACACCACGTTTTAAAAAAAAAATAATATGCCGAGTTTTGGTTATAGACCCCCCCCCCGAATTTTATGAGATTCATAGTTTATCGATTAGAATGACACCAAGAGAGTTTACACAGGGGGAAGCAAAAATCTTGTTATAAAATGTAATCATGCGTTTGTCTACTTATTGTAAGATTTATTTATTCAAATAGTATACAAAGTGGTCCGAAAGTCTTTTTATGGAATGTAAGCATACGTTTGTCTATTTTTTCTAAGATTTATTCATTTAAATAGTATATAGGGCGGTCCGGAAGTCTTGTTATAAAATGTATGAATGTGTTTGTCTATTTATTCATAGACTCGTAGATTCAAATATTATATAAGGTGGTCCGAAAGTATTGTTATAAAATATAAGCATACGTTTGTCTACTTATTTTAAGATTCATTTATTCAAATAGTATACAGGGTGGTCCGAAAGTCTTGTTATAAAATATAAGCATACGTTTGTCTACTTATTTTAAGATTCATTTATTCAAATAGTATACAGGGTGGTCCGGAAGTCTTGTTATAAAATATAAGCATACGTTTGTCTACTTATTTTAAGATTCATTTATTCAAATAGTATACAGGGTGATCCGGAAGTCTTGTTATAAAATATAAGCATACGTTTGTCTACTTATTTTAAGATTCATTTATTCAAATAGTATACAGGGTGGTCCGGAAGTCTTGTTATAAAATATAAGCATACGTTTGTCTACTTATTTTAAGATTCATTTATTCAAATAGTATACAGGGTGGTCCGAAAGTCTTGTTATAAAATATAAGCATACGTTTGTCTACTTATTTTAAGATTCATTTATTCAAATAGTATACAGGGTGGTCCGGAAGTCTTGTTATAAAATATAAGCATACGTTTGTCTACTTATTTTAAGATTCATTTATTCAAATAGTATACAGGGTAGTCCGGAAGTCTTGTTATAAAATATAAGCATACGTTTGTCTACTTATTTTAAGATTCATTTATTCAAATAGTATACAGGGTGGTCCGAAAGTCTTGTTATAAAATATAAGCATACGTTTGTCTACTTATTTTAAGATTCATTTATTCAAATAGTATACAGGGTGGTCCGGAAGTCTTGTTATAAAATATAAGCATACGTTTGTCTACTTATTCTTATATTCATTTATTCAAATAGTATACAGGGTTGTCCAAAACACTTGTTATTGAATGTAAGCATGCGTTTTTCTATTTTTCTAAGATTAGTTAGTTAGTGGTCCAGAAGTCTTGCTATAATTTTGTTATGCGTTTATCTATTCATTTATTCAAATATTATACAGTGTGGTCCGAAAATCTTATTATAAAATATAAACATACTTTTGTTTGCTTATTATAACTTTTTTTTCTACAAATAGTATACAGGTTGATCCGAATGTCTTGTACCACCGCAAAAGAATGGTTATGTATTCGGTCAGATTTGTCACTGTTTGTTTACGTGCCGTCTAGCATTTACATCGCTGGACCAATCATCATCAAACTTAGTCAAAATATCGGCCAGGGTTAAACTTAGAACTGATTCAACTTTGGGATGTCTAGGTTAAAGGTCAAGGTTACGGAAAAGATTAAAAGTCAAACTATTGTCGTTTCTGGTGATCGTAGAGATTCACTACTTGACCCATTTTATTGCCAATAAAGTCCTGTATATATATATATATATATATATATATATATATATATATATATATATATATATATATATATATCATTACTTCATTATCTATATATAATTAAAAAAAGAGTTACGATAATCACACACACACACACACACACACACACACACACACATACATATATATATATATATATATATATATATATATATATATATATAGTTCGATATTTATTTTTCATAATATTCAATAAAACACATAAGAAGTGAGCCCAAGTATATCTTTAAAATCCCGGAATTTTCAAAGAAAATATTCTTCTTTTCAGAAGGTGATAAGATCATTTGTGAAATAATCAGTTTCAAATATTTTTTTTGAACAAACTAATATTAAAATAATAAAATTAATAGATGATTTTATCCGTTGAAAGGAGAGTATAAGACTATTTTAAATATTGATAAATAATGTACACAATTGCAAAAAATAATTAGAAAGAATGTAAAGAAAATGAATATGTTTCCTTCGGCATTAAGCAGAGCATCCAATTTGCGTAGTAATAAAGAAACAAATATATATATATATATATATATATATATATATATATATATATATATATATATATACTGAATGATAATAAAATGTAATATAATTCCTGTAAATACAAATATTTTCCAATATTCTAAAGTGTATTAATTATATATATATCCCTGTTAATTTGCATATCGTCGCGACATCGAAGTTTTCGGTTTAGTTTAACCACTTCTATAACAAGTCATTCTACAAAGCTACTGTTTCGACCGTAAATAATTTTAACAACTTGATATGCCGTTAAACAAAACGAATCAAATATTTTCGGAGATTGTAAAATGTTTATTAGATGTATGTATATATATTTGTGATATATATATATATATATATATATATATATTATTTGTGATCTAACTCTCTCTCTCTCTCTCTCTCTCTCTCTCTCTCTCTATATATATATATATATATATATATATATATATATATATATATATATATATATATCATTTGTGATGTTCAGCTCGTATTTATATTCTGAAGAGTCCCGTTTGATCAATATTGGGTAAAAGAAAATCATCGTTGGTACACATTTTACAAAAATGAATCCGCTTTTATTAGCCATTTTAATTAATTTCTTTGTTTTAAAATTATTTTTTGGTAAAGGTACAGAATAGTTAACATGTGATAACTCGTAAAAATCCCCAAAACACATCATTTATATGAAATGCATTCGAATACAATTCTCTACATAATTCGCCTAGTGTTTACGTTCATAACATTTCTTATTCAATATTTTTTCTTCGCTAAAATCTGTCTTCTCCAAAGTCGATGCCTACATTTAATGGCGGATATTTAATAGCAGCCATTAAATGCAGGCATTAGATAGCCGCTATTAAATGTAGGCATTTTCTGGCAGCCATTAAATCTAGGAATTTTCTGGTCGCCATTAAATGTAGGCATTTAATGACCACCATTAAATGTAGGCATTTAATAACTATCATTATATGTAGGCTTTAAATGTCCACCATTAAATTACCACCATTAAATAGCCGCTTTTAAATGTCGGCATTTAATGGCTGCCATTAAATGTAGGCATCAAATGTCCACTATTAAATGTAGGTATTTAATAGCCACGATTAAATGTAGGCATTAAATGGTCGCCATTAAATGTAGGCATTAAATGGTCGCCATTAAATGTAGGTATTTAATGGCCGCCATTAAATGTAGGCATTTAATGGCCGCCATTAAATGTAGGCATAAAATCACCAAAATTAAATGACCACATTAAATTATCAAATAGATTTTATGGAAGAAGAAATATTAAATAGAAATGTTATAAACGTTAAAACGAAGCTGCTTCGGTAGAGAATGCCATTCTAATGCGTTTCATATAATGTATGTGTTGTCTTTTTAATACTAACTGTTCACCACTTACTAAGGCCAACAGCCACCCGAGGATAAGGTTTAGTAGGATTTTCAATTGGATAATGGAGCAGTACTATGATTGAGAACTATGTTAAATCGCAGGACGACACGACAGATATTTGTTGACATTGGACTTGAAAAGGACCATATTGTAGTCTGTAAGGTAAACATTCTCGCAATAACGTGTTTCACATGTAGGAACTTTGTTCATGGAAGTTCCGTTTATATTTTAGGTAAAACAGTGGAAGAAAGGAGAGTTATCGCGTGTTAATTATTCTGTACTTTTACCATTAAAAAAAATCTGGCAACATTCGCGTTTGACCGAGAGTTCACGAGAAGACTTTAAAGATGTCGTTTACGTTATAATTATTCTTTTTTCTTCTTTTTCTTTCTGGAATGTGATGACTGTTGAAACGGCAGATTGAAGTTCTTCATGCGTCGCTCGTCTCTGCTCTCTTGCATAGTTGTGTTTGTTTGTTTTTTTCACACCGATGCTCCACCTTTCGCCTTTTTCATACTGAAAAAAAGAATCGAAGAAATAATTAAAAATAATTTTTTTAAGACAAGTACTCAGACTTGACGTCCATCGCTTGCGCAGCGTCTCCATTAAAATCTGTCGCGTGAATGAGTCGCAATTTCTTTTGTTTACAATCAACGGCTCCTAAAAAGTTGAAACGTCAGCCACACCCACAAACTCAGCTGCTGCTGATATCCCCTCAACCCAACCAAATGGCGCATTTGTTCTTTTTTTCACAAACGATCCTCGAATAAGACTTTTAATAATTTTTATCCAGCTGAATCGACACTTAAAACTTTGATTGTTGGCTCATATTAAACGTAATACGGTCAGCTAACACTTTAGCTAAATCAAAATGTTTTTATGAGCCAACAATTTACTATCGTGTCTTGCAAGTTCCATGGCTGTTGTACGTCATCTGGTGAAAAAAAAGCCATTTTATCGGGTTGACATCGAGAAATGGAAATCAGCAGCAGCCTCCTTAAAGTTCAACCCTTCATCATCGTCGTAGATGTGTTGGCAGCGGCTAACAGGGCCCTGGTGAAAATGTAGGCGGAATCGGCATCAAGATCTGTCGTCGTCTGGTCGCATCTCCTTCTGTGTGTAGCAAGCGAACACGTGTAATCAATTTAGTGAAAGTAACAACATTGCTTCTGATGTCGGTGTCGGGGGTAAACACCTGCAATATTGGCAACATTGCTTCTGCGTCATTCCTTTGTGCGTTCTGGGCCAAACCTTCCCCGACTTCGCATGCAACAGCTCTCAGTGTCGGGGGTAAAAACGTGCAAGTTTGCAGTTTAACGAATAGCTGCGACTAATTAAGAAGACTTCATGCAGACCAGACAATCGTGAGGCACGAACTTCGTGAGCTCGATGCAGCAGTTCGACTCGCTTAACAAGCTGAGTTTGTGGGCGTGGCTTATGCTGACGCTTCAACTTTTTAGGGGCGGTGAATCTTAAACAAAGTGAACAGCGACAGATGCATTGCGCATGCTCAGTACAATCGCAGCTGCTTTCTTCTAAGTCCATCGGCCAAGATGGCGTCGGTCAAAGAATTGTTGCTTTTAGAAATCGCTCGTTCAGCGATTTGAAATACTTTACAACCTCAGTTGCTTCATTTTAAACAAAAATGGCGCATGGAAATTGAGGTAAATGGGTTCTTTTAAGAGGAAGCTGATTAGTTTACCAATAAAAATGTGCACATTGAAAGGTTTATATTTCTGGGTGTCTCTATTTTGCATAAAAATTACAATTTGTTGAAATATATATATATATATAACCTCCCACCGTACACACGCAAACCCCAAACACCGATGAAGACTGAAGGATCAGTCGAAAATTTTGTTCTCCATACCATCAACAAGAAAAAACTATTTTTCTTTACAGAACAATTTATATTCCTACACGTCAAAAAATAAATAAATAAAAAAATAAATAATAAAAAGTTATAACACAATATAAACTTTTTTTCACATTATTTTTTTATATACATACTTATATATATATATATATATATATATATATATATATATATATATATATATATATATATATATATATATGTAACATAGTAAAGAAATGTCTATGGATTCACTAATGATAATTAAGTGAAATGGATTCACTTATATGTAACATAGTAAGATAAACAATAAAAAATGCAATCGTGAAGATCAGAAATAATAATTAAAATAAAAAAAATCTGCATTTGGAAAAAAATTCTGACCCAGATCATTTTAGAAGTAAGAAATAGAGGTCAGATGTTTACAACGTAATGTAACCCAAAATTAAAAAAAAAAAATAAATTCCGACAAGAAAACAATTATTTTAGAAAAAAATGTAACAAAAAGTTTTTGGAATGTAGCTAAAATTGAGATAGGAATTTTATTTTATTTCGGTAGGAATTTACAAAATTAATTTGCTAAAAATCAATACAACAGGTGACTGCGAAATGTTTATATAAACAAGGAAGAAAATAGACGTATAGACAGACTGGGAGCGTCAGCCAGAGAGAGAGAGAGAGAGAGAGAGAGAGAGAGAGAGAGAGAGAGAGAATTAGTTGTCGCGGTCGAGACAAGCAAATGATACCCATACATACAAGATTTTTGGGCGAACTCCGACAACCACAGTTACATACATACACACCCACGCATACACTGACGTGTCAGACGTTAGCCAAGTGAAATTTCATCACAACAGCATTTGAATAGTTAAAATAAAACAAAAATATACCATTTTTAAATTGCGTGTCTTTCTCTGTGTTTTGCTGTTAACTTTCCCAGAGAAGCCGCTACGACGACGGAAACAACAACAACAACAACAACAACAACAACACAGAATCTTTTGATTCAGAACGTGTTCATTCTTCATCATTTTTCTTAAAGGCATAACGCTACATGTATACATAACTCAATAGTCTTCCATAAAAAGAATTGAATCCTCTCGGTTATCAGTATCTTAAAATATAAACACATGAATAAATTCATTAAAAAAATATCATCAGTGGCGTGTTAATTACCTCAGATGGTAGAGCGTCGGACACCAGTGGTCACGGGTTTCGAGACTTCGAGGTTGATAGAGCCGCTACGTCTAGCCATACTGATGTAATAATGATGTAATACTGATGCCATACTGATGCACTCGCTACGTTTAGCCACACTGATAAGTCGTGAAACCACTAAACAGCTATCTGCGGATGATATATATATATATATATTTATTATATATAAATATTTATTATATATACATATTTATTATATAATAATATTTATTATATTTCGGCCATGACGAAGCACAAGTGTCGCTAAAACATAATTGCATTTATGTAGGCCATTATAAATATTTGTATAATAAATATTTATAAAGCTCTACTTAGTACTGAGCACTTGAAAATATTAGTTTTAAGTTCATTTTATCAATATATCTGCATTTGCTTAATTTATGTATGTATATATCTACACACACACACACACACACACACACACACACACACACACACACACACACACACACAGAGACACACACACACACATATATATATAATGTGTGTATTTGTGTTAAAAAACATATATAAAAAAATATTTTTTAAATATATTTTAGATCAGTTATCATGAGAATCAATTTTCAGGACAAAGTGAAGCTCAATATTCAACCCTTGAACTAGTTAGTTCCAAATTTGTGATAAAGCTATAAATAAATGAATCGATGGGAGTTTTTTTTTTACTGCCTCAGTATGTTTTGAATTCTAGAAACACGCGTTAGCTTTCCTTTGCTTCGGAAATTGACAGTAAACACTAGTAACATCTTATCACTACATATGTTAATTTCATAAACAACTCCATGTGTGTCAGTTATTTGGCCATCCTGTATTTAATCCATAATTTGATAGAATTAGGGGATTCAACTTTCGCAAGTACTCTAAGTTATGTTTCAATATATTTGGTACCCAGGCAACGCCGAGCAACTCTTTTAGTAAATATATATAAATTAGTGAGAATTTCACTAAAATCCAATAATTCTATGAATTTTCATGATTAACAAAATGAACAACTTGATTTGTTTACCAGCCCCCCCCCCTAACCCCCCCCCTACCCCCCCCCCCCCTTAACCCTTGCCCTAACCCTAACACCCCCTAACTCCCCTAACCCTAACCCTAACCCTAACCCCTCCTAACCCCCCTAACCCTAACCCTAACCCCAACCCCCTAACCCTAACCCTAACCCTAACCCCCTAACCCCGCTCGCACACACAAAGTTATAATATGGTGCGTATAAGATTCGCAAGAAGGGCCATGGACCTCTAGTTCTGACACTGCGCACGGTAGTCTCTCGAAATTTGAGGAAGACGAAAATGTTACGCCTAGATGCACCAGAACTGCTATCGGAAATATTATATGATGCAGGCCCTAGGAACGATGATAAGCCCACGTGCTCTGCGCCCAAGATCAGCAACGCATGGTGGCCTCTCTTTATCGATAAAGCAAGGAGTTAGTGAAAACCTACGGGACCTCCGACTTGCAGGTGTTTTTATCAGACTTCTAAAGTCTTGTCTATCCAAATATTTAATCCATTGCTGCGTGTAGAATGATGGGGTAAACTCATATTGCCATCTTCTTCAGCGTGGGAATAACGCGGCTATATAGGATATCCAAATATTGAAATTGTCAGGGATTACGAATTTATCTATCTATCTATCTATCTATCTATCTATCTATCTATCTATCTATCTATCTATCTATCTATCTATCTATCTCTCTCTCTCTCTCTCTCTCTCTCTCTCTCTCTCTCTATATATATATATATATATATATATATATATATATATATATAAATTCCTAATATATATATTTATATATTAAATAATTATATATATATATATATTAAATAATTATATATATATTAAATAATTGTATATATTAAATAATTGTTTATATATTAAATAATTATATATATATTAAATAATTATATATATATATATATATATATATATATATATATTAAATAATTATAGATATTAAATAATTATATATGCATATATATACATACTAAATAATTATATATATATATATATTAAATAATTATATATATATATATTAAATAATTATTTAATAATAAATATGTAATAATCTAAGAACCTATACGTTTCATCCTTTCGGAATCATCGGTATAGAGATAATTATTCCAACCGGTCGCACGATTCAAACCTCGGAACGAGAGTCACCTTTAACTCTAAATCCCGACGTCCCAACCGATGAGGCCATTCTGAAGAACTATATGATTTGGTGAGAAATAAATCCTATTATGCCGAGCAGGCAACAATAGCCAGCCGTTTTAACAGTTTTCAACAATGCATTTATAGCTATGATTTGACGGCTGTATTATTACTTCGCGCTAGAGGGGCTCGCCAAAATGGGGGCTACCATAATAATTATTATATCAAGGGTATCAGTAGAGACAATATCTCAGATACCAAAGCTAATCCTAATGCGATAGGAGTGCTCAATATTACAAATAGAGTTAGGGAATATATAAAAATTATATATAAACACGAAAGTTTGAACATAGATTTGTTTTTCTTAGATGTTTAATTAGACTGTAAAAATTAAAAAAAAACTCATTCTCAGAGAGAAACAATTAGTGTAAGACCTTGACGCCTCCGTCCCCCGACGATCGTCGCCCCGAACGTTCGTGCCATGGTTTTCTTTTTGTCTTCATTTTCCTATCTGGCCATGTCGTCTCTCGTATTGGCGATCGACGAGGGCACGTGCACTGGTTTCCAAGTTGTGTTCATAACAAAAGCAAAACCAGGTTCACGATAAAAATACACTCAGATATATACATTGCATTTGACTCGTTAGTAACGGACGTATGTGTGTGTGTGTGTCGACGGGACCCCGCCGATAGCGTCCACATCTTAGTTAAGTTCCAGTATATCATATTAGAACCTAAATTAGATAATTTGTTTGTTGAAAACATATCATTATCGTTCGGTTGAAGTCGGTTCATCTAATCGTCTGCTCGATCCGATCTAAATATCTGTCGGGATACTCTGACTCAAACAGCTCTGACTGGCCCTATCTACATCGTATCCTCAATATGTCTGTTTTCGACCGGAAATTCTAAATGTTCGGTCTTTCTCTCAGTCACCCTGAACTGATAAGCGAAACCGACTACATTCGGCCATTTTCTTAGCCACTCTGTCGATTGCTCTTCGGCAACCAAAAAGCTAACACCTAATTGTCATGGCGCCACCCAGTCTTAGCCACTCAATTGTCGTTGACCTATCTTACTTCCTAGTCACTTTTTTCTGTGCCATTTTCTAATCAGCATTTGTGGCTGTGTGTGGAGGGGCAGTCTATAGTATAAGACTTGGAAGTTATAAAAAAAGTCAGCGAATATACAGTAAGATAGGTTTAAATTATTATTTTTAAAATTGTATTTTTCTCTTTGGGCGAACATCAGCGTTTTCTGATTTATTTATATTAGTGTTAGAGTTAAATAATGTCATTGTGCAAAGTTAAATTTACTATGAAAAAACAGATTCAAAAATAAATTTACTATGAAAAAACATATTTCAAAATAAATTTACTATGAAAAAACATATTCAAAAGTAAATTTACTATGAAAAAACATGTTACAAAATAAATTTACTATAAAA
>OY744539.1:7892606-7992606 GCA_963556195.1 Sepiola atlantica | reverse complement strand
TAAAAACTGATCAATTCATGCAGATATTTAAACGTCCGTGTAGATTATGTTTGAGCGAAAAGTAGAAATTTTCTTAGTTTTCCTGGGTCAGAGTAAGGTAACTTTTTATTCGTTCAGCCCACTTAATAGCGAGGAGCGCTAAATCTCTTTCAAACAAAAGGAGTAATACCAATTGGCTGAAGAAACAAATAAGTAGCGAGGGAGGGGGGGAGGGATAAAACCAAGGACTCTGAATTGTTAGGATCTTGAGTAGGCACTTATTAGCTATAAAAGCCACCCTAAAATGTTAATCTACGCAATTAGCCTGATGATTTCCCTCGAGAATGAAACACGAACGTTTCTGTGTCGCTTACTTGACGTACATATATTTGTTATACTACTTAAAATTAATATTAAGCTCAACTGCAAATTAAAAAAGATCAACGTCAAATAAAAAAGGTCAACATTAGATTAAAATGAATTTCAAATTATAAAATTATGCGCCATTAGAGGTAACCAACCATAGCTTTAAATGACTTCTCCCTAAAAAAATAAATCAATTTAGCCATAAGATTTTTGAAAAATTTGCTCCTCACATTCATTAAAAAAATCGTTCAGAATTAGTTTGCTTAGAATTAAAATTGTTCAACATTACAAGTGACTAGAGGGCACCCCGATGATGCCCGGGAATGGATGAGAACATATTCTTCTTGGTTGAGTTTCCATAATTGCGAAGAAAAGCTATTTTTTTACATCTTCAAAGACTTTGTAACTGGATGTCTTCAATGTAAGGTTGGATAAAAAGATCGAGAAAGAAATTAATATCAGATGCCAATTAGGCTGGAGCCATGAACACCAGATTAGCACTTGTATCTATATTTATTTTATAACTTTTACAATTTTCAATTTTTATTTATATTTGTTTTTTTAACTTTTATTTATTCAAATCTTTATTTATATATATATTTTAACTTTATAACTTTAAGCTTTTATTTATATTAATATTTTAACTTATGTAACTTTCAATTTTCAAGTTATAAATAAAATAGAATAAAATAAAATGAAGTAGAATAAAATGAAATAAAATAAAATAAAATAAAATGAAGTAGAATAAAATAAAATAAAATAAAATGAAGTAGAATAAAATAAAATAAAATAAAATAAAATAAAATAAAATAAAATAAAATAAAATAAAATAAAGTTAAATAAAATAAAATAAAATAAAATAAATTGAAGTAGAATAAAATAAAATGAAGTAGAATGTTATCTTTGCTGTTTATCGCTGCCCAACACGAACAAAGACGATGTTATTGTAAAAGTAAACTTAATATAACATTAAGAAAATAATACTACCTTTGGATTCATCGCAAAAATTTACTTTAAAATGTTGTGCTTGATCTTGGTATACGGCTTTACATAAACTAAATAACACTAAATATATCAACTTTTGTCAATCTCTAATTTAGTTTTGTCAGTTTCAAATCAAGCTTTTGTCAACTTTTTATTCAGCTTTTGTTTATGTCTAATTCAACATTTATCAATTTCTCATTTCTCATTTAGCTTTTGTCAATTTATATCTTTTTTTTCAATTTCTAATTCAGCTTTTGACAGTTTCAACTTTAAAAAGACTTTTGAATCTTGCATGAGCTTTGAACATAATCACGCTCGCAAGTAACGTCTCAATATTATAGACGCTCTTTTTAAAGTTGTAAATAACTAGCCGTTATAAAGAAGAAAGAAAAACTCAACATTAAAGAAATATTTGTAGAGACACCAAGACTAACACTGCCTGAAGGTGATTTGACGAATCAAATCGAAAGTACGCCCGAAAAAGGAAAGACACGAAACCAACGGAACTTACATAAACCAATTTGTTCGAAATACTAAATGGACCATTCGGAAAATTGAAAACAAAAGTATTATCAAGTAAAAACACTCCGTGTAATTTAATAATGTTTGCCTAAATGAAAATATTCTGCCTAAATACACACACACACAATATATATATATATATATATATATATATATATATATATATATATATATATATATATATATATGTATATATATGTATATATATATATATATATATTTATATGTATATATATATATATATTTATATATATATATATATATAAATATATATATATATATATATATATATATATATATATATTTATATATAAAATGAAATAATAAAATAAGGTGTCAATCAAATTTTATTATTGCACTATCCAGTATATCGAGCTTCAGTTTTTATCCGGATGTTTCACTAATCATCAGATATTAGTTGACGCTTTATCTTTTGTTGGATTACCATATATATATATATATATATATATATATATATATATATATATATATATATATATATATATATATATATATATATATATTATTTGTTGCTCCCAAACTAAGCTAGGCTTTGTAACGAGTAGTATAAACACAGCTGTCATCGTGGCTTCAATGTGATGTTCCTTTCAAAAGTCGAACTCTTTACGACAGCTGCCTTTAAATAAAATTAATCTCTCTCTGATTTACCAAGTTGTTGACAACGGCCGTGCGGGCAAATACGTTGGAATTTGAGTTTGAAATATAACTCTGGGGTTCGAGTTCGGCGACCAGTGTGTGAATAATTCTTCTCTACACTGACAGTTCTCGTATGATGAAACATATACGTATGTAAATAAAAACAAATATTTATATATATATATATATATATATATATATATATATATATATATATATATATATATATATGCAACAAAATATTTATATATTTCTAATATATAAAAAAGCCATCGGATTCTCGCAATTAGACCGCTATAGCATTGCATCTGGCAAATCGATATTTTATTTTGACTAGCTATTTCATCTTTGTCACCTTGTAACTATGTTATTTTCAGTAAAAATGCAATTCTCTTAACTTTATTTCAAAATAATTATTCTGTCTATGAAGATTTCTAGAATGGAGGCGTTTTCGTTTATTACGAAAAGGAAGAACAAGAAGAAAGCAAAGAAGACGAACTACAACAACAAGAACAAAAACAAGAAGGAAGCGAAGAAGAACAACAGCAAGAAGGCGAGAAGTAGGCGAAAAATCGGAGAAGATTAAGAAGAAGAGGAAGAAAAGGGAGAAGGAGTAGGAGAAATAAGAATACATAAGAAATTTCTACATTACTCTACCTGTGTCCCATTCCAGATAAACAATTATATCAAAAAATAAATATTAACCTATTTCTTTCTTTTAATAACCATTACATCATAATAGTATAGAAACTACTTTCTTTCCGCACAACTATTTACCATGTTGTTTAAATGAATTGATGTAAGCGGATAGTTGTTAATCATGACGACAAAATTTGATATGATAAAATCAACTGTTTAATAATCCTGAACAATGCTACATTTAAAAGTATACTCGTTATTATCTATTTAACTCATTTATTTAAACAATTAAGAAAACACATTGTTCTTTGGTATTTTTTCTTAGAAAAAATGACGTTACGACGTTGAGTGTCCGAGTAATTATTTTTCCGACACTTAAGCCCCAATTACATGAGTCTATTTCGCAGTAGCGGCGAATATTAGCAGCCTAGTTGCAAAGTGTGACAGGTTAGTCGCAAGTAATCGCCAGTTGAATGTGCTAAGTTTACTTGCCGCTACTAAAGTTGAACATGCTCAACTTTACTCGCCAGTAGCGCGCGATTTCATGATCACGTGACCTAGTCGCGGCTACTAGCAAGTCACGCAGCTTCTTTCTCCACGAATTAAATATGATAGATAAACAAATTTTAAGTGGTAAGGTAAAGAAATCATCAGATTTCTGGATATTTACAGAAACTATGAAGGTTTGTGGGATACACACAATATAAAATATGTGGAGAAACATGTGAGGGAGCATAGTTTTAAATGTTTAATTTATGAACTAATTGAGGCTGGTTTTGAGATTTATTGCGAAGATAATTTAGAAAAAAAAATTGAATGATGCATATAGGAATGAAATCTATGAAAAGTGGAGCACGAACTGACGATGTTTATAAACCAAAGCTTGTTTGGTTTGAAAAAGTAAATCTGGCGCCTGACCCACGACATGTCTGTGTCGTAAACAAAGGCACGGAACTGCTAGACGGGTTGTCGACTCGCTATTACAAGTAGCGGCGAATGAAATCGTCTTGTGTGACCAGCCCAGTCGCGGCGATGGGTACTCGCTGCTACAAGTAGTGGCGAGCGAAGTCGCGCCGTGTGATCGAGGCTTAAATAACACATTTTCGCTGCTAAATCTACACAGCAGTAAAATAATAACATCAAAATATATTTTCCTTTTCCTTCGGTAAAAAAACAATAATATACATATGACAGAACAATTAGGACCGACGGAGATCCGGTACCTGGGGAAGCACTAGTATGCATCTTGGTGATGATGCTAGACCCTACATAGAAACAAGATGGAGATCTAAGGCTAGTACGTATATTAGCGCTGGGCGATCACCTAGTCAGGGAGAGGCAATGGCGACACGATGTCTAGGTTTTGTAAGAAAAGTCATGTACAATTGTCTATAGCAATTAAGTCTGCACGACGATGAGTTTGAACAGCTGGACAATTTTGGTCAAGAATCTCTTAGTCGCTGATGAATGTCAGCACTTAGGAGGTCGCGCGCGAACGCCCTCCCAATAGAGACAGAGAAAGAGAATAAGTGTTTTGTGATAACAATAATATCTAAAAGAGAGGAATTTCAATTGCCGTATCGCGCGTACCACCCAACACCACCCAACTCCGGGAGAGGAAGAGGGACACAGAAAAAGGGATGGGAGAGAGAAAGAGAGTAAGTCCGTAGCGCGCACACCACCCACTTCCGAGAGAGGAAGAAAGATGTTTGAGAAGGAAAGGGTATGAAATGCACCCTTTCGGTAAGAGAAGGGACTTTGGCTTTAGAACGAGAACACAGTTACACGGCGAGTCAGAGCCCGGACCCGAGGCAGTCCAGACGTGTCTGGACGCTCGGCTCGCATGCCGATTCCAGGCATGCATGACTGACGAAGTAAGACCCATCGTTTTAAGTAGACAAGTTAGTTCAACGTATGACTTAATTAAGAACTTGCAATCGTAAAGGGATACGCACGCACGCACACAGGGAGAGAGAGACGACGAAATAGTTTAGTAAAAAAAGACATTTCCCAAAAATAAACTTTACTTCAAGGTTAAAGTGATTCTTTCCTTTAATTGTTAATAATTATTTCATACCAAAAAGACTTCGCCGATGTTTGTTGAATTATTTATATTGTTAATTTGTTCTACTTGAATAACCTTGCCTCTACAGAGACGAGATCGACAAAGCCATCTGTAGAATGAAATACAACGGGATTGCTTCCAAACCGACTACAGCATGGTTGTTTTCAAGCCCAATGTTAACATGTTTTGTAGAGCCATCCTCTTAAGTAATCAAATTCTTCCCAGATCCATTTCATCGTCTTGAATTCCCATAGTGTTAGTCTCACCATCCACCTGACACAAATCATTAACCGCTGTCCTCGAGTTGCCTCTAGGCTTTAATTAGAGGTTACTCGTTAGTATATACACGGGTTTGACAACATAATGGAAACACCTTGTGAATTTTGCATCAATTTTAAAACACGTATAAAAATGGAAAAAAATTACCAAATGTTTGGTTTTATTTTTTTTATTTATTTATGGTTATTGTTGTCCTGAATTAATTGGTTAAATTCATTTTAAATTTCAGATAGTTCTTATTAGCAAGAAAAAAATAAATAACAAGTCTATCAGATTTCCAAAGAGGGCAGATTGTTGGTGCCCGTATGGCAGGTGCTACTGTAACGGAAGTGGCTGAGATGGTGACCGTATCGAGAGGAACTGTCTCGAAAGTGATAACAGAGGAAACATCCTCCTCTAAATAAAATTCTAGGAGAAAGCCGAAGTTGTCTGAAAATGATCGTAGAGCCCTTGTAAGCATTGTGAAAAAAGATCACAAAACCACGGCACCCAAAATTACAGCAGAGCTTAATAATCATCTAGATAATCGAGTTTCAACAAAAACTGTTCGCCGAGAGCTTAACAAGGCTGGATTTCAAGGGGTTTCCATTATTTTGTGTGTGTGTGTGTCTCTCTCTCTCTCTCTCTCTCTCTCTCTCTCTCTCTCTCTCTCTCTCTCTCTCTCTATATATATATATATATATATATATATATATATATATATATATATATATATAGAGAGAGAGAGAGAGAGAGAGATATATATATAGATATATAGATATATATATATATATTAATTATTTATTACCTACAGACATCGATGTTTCATGCTAACGCAATCTTCAGTGCAGGAAGCTAATTCTCAACGGTCGGCGGGCGCAAACCCTGATCACTGATTTGCAGTCAAGAGTCTTAACCCCTCGGCCATAGGGAATTAGTTAATAATAAGAGAGGAATTTAACTTTGTAAATAGCGAATCGGCGGCTAACTTTACATGAGCAGTTTAAAGTGATCAACAAACGTATTTGGATCGTGCATGCAGCTATTTGTACTGCTTGTTATTAAAGTCACTCAGAGTGCCCGGCCTTTGGTGAAGGGGGCTTATTATATATATATATAACTTATAATGAATTCGTTTTGTTTTGTCGACTTTTTACTTAACAAAAACAACTTATTCTTCTATTAAAAAAATTACTCTGCTACATTTAGTGTCCGACATTCTTCGCTGCTAGGTTTATTCAGCAGTAAAATTATAATAGCAACATATATAATCCCTTTACTTCGTTAAAAATACTCATATGCATAATAGATTATTTACAGATAAATGTTTCACTTGTATTTATAAACGTGGCCGCCATTTTCAATAAAAAAAGTTCACATGCTGCGAACCTATCTTCGAGTAACCGTCTTTAATTACAATCATAAAGAGAAAAGGGGGGAGGCGAGAGAGAGAGAGAGAGAGAGAGAGAGAGAGAGAGAGAGAGAGAGAGAGAGAGAGAGAGAGAGAGATCTAGCTCTACCTATACTTTTACAAGTAAAGAAATACTACAGCTATTTCCCCCGTTAATTTTACGTACATATTCATTGTTTATTTTTGTCTTATTACAATTTATTTATCTTTGCTGTCTGAAATAAAAATGCGACGATTACCTTTTTCTTCTTCTTTTATTACTTCATTACAGTTACTTTGCTTTGTTTCATCTGTGTGTTTGAAAATAAACAAACAAACGACGATCACTTTATTCTTTGCTTTGTTTATTTACTAAGTGTTATTTCGCTTTGTTTGTCGACATTTTTATCTTTTTGAAAACAAGGGAGGTACGTCTCTTTGACGAATACATTCTTACTTTATTTGGTTTAGTCTACTTTTTACTGCTTTTAAAAAAGACACAAACGGGTTTTTTTTTTACATTTCAGTCACGTAAAGTCTGTATAATCTCGGGCAACGCCGAAGAGGGCCAGCTAGTATCATATAAAACATATTTTTGAGGTTTATGAATAAAAAATAAAGAATTTGTCTATTTTTTTTTTGTCGATGAGTAAGTTCCATCATTATTCATAATTTTCGGACCGGGTAGTTCCACCATCTTAGTTGTTGCTATAACAACATTTCGGTCGTTTTCTTCTCCCGCCTTCTTTAGAAACAGCAGCTTTCGAATGTAAACGGAACCGAAACGGCAGTTTTTTTATGTAAATAAATCCAAATTAGTTGCTTTCGTGTGTAAAAGTGTCCAAAATGCGGTTTTCGTATGTAAACAGACCCTAAATAGTGGATTTCGTATGCAAACGAGTCAAACATGTGGTGCGATTATGAATTGAAAAGCATGATTTTGTTTTATCGAACGAACCATAGGCGTTAGAATTTTTAAATTCTAATAACTATGTTTCGTTTGAAAAAAAATTTCACATCACAAACGCACCACATATTTTCAAATATTGTACTTGTATGTTATTTTTTCAAATCAATCATCTTGAAATAAAGACGAAACGTTGATGAATATATAACTAATTTTGGTTTTTCCTTTTTATTCTCCACTGCGTTGTAATATTATTTCCATCATATATATATATATATATATATATATATATATATATATATATATATATGTGTGTGTGTGTGTGTGCGTGGTTGTGCGTGCGCGCGTGTGCGTGTGCGTGTGAGTATGTGCGTGTGTTCCCCATAGAAAAGACGGTTAGAGGGTCTATATAAAAACTGAAAGTGTATTTATATGTAAAATTTTCCGGGAAAAACAATGGAAGTTGTTTCGAATCTCTAAGTGGCCTATGGGACAACCCCTCTTAAAACTCTAAATATAACCTATTTCGATAAAATTTAATTCCTATGTATAACATTCTCCGAGGAAGTGGTCCCCAATACCTACGTTCCCGTCAATGTGCCGAATCTGTATGTGCCCACCCTAAGGGATCTTAAATCCTCAAATACGTACATCCTATTTTAATGAAATGTAAACCATATGTATGAGATACTTACTTTTTCGTTTCGGTGAAACGGGGTGCAGTAAACACAAAAATACATGAATACAGTGTTATGAGCATAGTGAACAAGAACATGGTGGCCCTCTTTAAAGCTCGAGCAACGCCGAGTCTTCCTGCTAATAGATATATATATATATATATATATATATATATATATATATATATATATATATATATATATATATATATAATACTATTTATATATATATATATATATATATATATATATATATATATATTACTATTTATATATATATATATATTACTATTTATATATATATATTACTATTTATATATATATATATTACTATTTATATATATAAATATATATATATTACTATTTATATATATATATATATATATATATATATATATATATATATATATATATATATATATATATATATATTACTATTTCATGTATCCACATAAAATTTTATAAGGAGATATAATTTTTATGCATCAATTTTCAGTATTTACTTCAAAAAGTGCTCGATACGTAAGTAGAGCTACGTAGTAAGTTATGAAAATATATTTATGGCAAGTAAGCTACACAGAGGCTCTCGCATTTTAGCCTGAAGATCTCCCCCCGGGATGAAACGCGGGAGCCTCTTTGTAGCTTAATTGCCATAAATATATTTTCATAACTTACTATATATATATATATATATATATATATATATATATATATATATATATATATATATATATATATATGACTGATTTGTCATTTTACTACCGTAGCTGCAGAACACAGTTTTAATAATAATAAAAATAATATATATATATATATATATATATATATATATATATATATATATATATATATATATATATATATAGAGAGAGAGAGAGAGAGAGAGAGAGAGAGAGAGAGATTATTCTTGAATCAAAAATTTGAAATCCTAAACTTTAATGATTCCCGAAATTTATTAAACTGTAGAAGTCAGATAGCAAACAGCTGCGTACACAGAAATAAATTTACCTTAGGCTAACGATAAATAAATAAACAAATAAGTAAAAAAACAAAACTACACAAAAACTTAGTAATTTTAAAATTAAAACCTAAAATAGAAATACAAGGAACTACGTGTTAAAATAAATTCACTCATCATATTGACACAACAAAGGAAACAGGATATATGCCAATCTATAGAAAACAGGACCGGATATAGGAAGTAACTCAAGACCTTTGTTCGCGGGAAGCCTAACGATTGGCTGAGAGAACAACAAAGAATGTGATTGGTTAACTAGCTAGCCGTGTATATAAAAACACCCAGCAAAAGTAACTCCATACATTTTAGTCTGAAGATTCCCTTCGGGGATGAAACGTGGGAGCCTCTGTGTAGCTTAATTGCCATAAATATATTTTCATAGCTTACTACCTAGCTCTACTTACGTATCGCGCACTGTTGAAGTAAATACTGAAAATTGATACATAAAAAATGATATCTCCTTATAAAATTTTATGTGGATACATGAAATACTTATATATATATATATATATATATATATATATATATATATATATATATATATATATATATATATATATATATATATATATATAGGCAAACATTATTAAATAACACAGAGTGTTTTTGCTTGATAAGACTTATTTTATTTTTTCAATTTTCCGAATGGTCCATTTAGTGTTTCGGTCAAATTGCTGTATGTAAGTTTTAGTGGGCCTTTTATTCCATTTTATTTCCTTTTTCGCGAGTACTTTCGATTTGATTCGTCAAATCATCTGCAGGCGGTGTTAGTCTAAGGGTCTTTACAAATATGTCTTTACTATTGGTTTTTTAAAATTATTATTATAACGGCCAGTAATTTACAACTCAAAAAGAACATCTATAATATTGAGATTTTACATGAGAGCGTGATTACGTTCTAAGAGCGTGCAAGATTCAAAAGTTTGATTGCTTAACCGCTAAAGATTTGATTACGTTCTAAGCGCGTTCAAGATTCAAACGTATAATTGCTTAATGGCTAAGAATTTGTTAACATTAATTACTATGCTAGACACTTTAAAATATTTTGACTAGTTTCGTAATTCGCATTATTGATTGTGGGATGTTTAATTTTTACGTAGAGGGCTTCAAGAATTTTTAATCTTTTGGTGTTGGTATCGTGGTATATAATTTCAGTATTGTTAACTAATATGTGTCTATATTGAGAAGGGGGCAGTCATGTTTTTTGGGTGTTGGCTAATTGAGCTAGTATCAGAGAGATGTAACGTGAGTCTTCGGGAAAGTGTTGTGGTAGTGAAACCGATGTAAGAATTAGTTTTATTATTATTGTCGAAAATACATTCTCCCATGGGGCATTGAAACTGATATATTACATTGGTTCCTCCTAATGTATTTTGGGTCTGAGAAGTGTTATTTCTAACTACATGGGTCGATGTTTTCATTTTTTAAAATAATAAATGATGAATCTTATATATATATATATATATATATATATATATATATATATATATATATATATATATATATATGGATTATTAAGTGATGAAATAGATAAATTTGTCATAGTTTACAAGTTTATTAACTCATCAGGTGTTCAGATAAGGAATCCAAATACAAAATTACCTTTAAGCCATGGCTTTTCAAAGATAACGCTCTTATCGTGAGAAGGTCTCATATATTAATTAATTATTAGAGGTGAATATCTTGAAAATGCAAAAGTGAAAGATTTTGAAAGATATAAAGGGGGAAAATGTCTCGATTTAAGTCCTGAAACAGATCAAACACTATTAGAACTATGAGCAGAATGTTGTATACACTTTAAATGACCGAAATGCTTAAACAATCCAAACAAAACAAACGAACAATGTTCTATCTTATTTCGAAACCGTGAATGCTGAAAGAAATGGTATTTTATGGTCCCAGATAATACCGGACATTGAGGCCTAAATGATACTTTATATATATATATATATATATATATATATATATATATATATATAAAATTGCGCAGCGAACGAACCCGGTCAATGTCTTGTTCAGATTTTTCTTCGTGTACTTGTTTTTATTTTCTGTCTTTTTTATACATTCTCTCTCCACGGCATTTTATTTTATGATAAATCGTGCATTTTATCGTCATATATATATATATATATATATATATATATATATATATATATATATATATATATATATATATATATATATATATATATATATATATATATATGTATATATATATATATATATATATATATATATATGTATATATATATATATATATATATATGTATATATATATATATATATATATATATATATATATATATATGTATATATGTATATATATATGTATATATATATATATATATATATATATATATATATATATATATATATATATTTAATTCTATAAATCTACATTTTCGATATAAACTGATCTGAATCAGTTGACATGCTGTAAACTAAATAAACCAAATCAAACCTTGTTGATAACTGGAGATTTTCGGTAAGTAAACCTGTAGAAAAGATTTGTAAAGGACAAAAAGAAATTAAGAGATTCACATAAAAATGGCAGAAGTGGAAAAAACTTAGGAAAATAATAGTGTTTGTTTGACATTTTGTTGCAAATTTAAAAGTAAATATTAGTATATAGTGTTCTCTTTTCTTTTTTCTTATTTGGGAATTTTTTTCGGAGAGCCTTTCTTCTTTATTAGTTAAAGGCGAAGTAAATTACGCAATTATTGATTTGCACTCCTCCGCAAAAATATTCTGGTTGTGAATGGAATGATCTAAGTGGAAGTCAAGTTGATGTTACTGGTGAGAACTGTGGATTTGACATGCCGTGTTTAAATCTCCGTCTGGACTGTAAAGTTACTTTTAATAATACCTTCGGCTATGGGTAAACTAGATTAAACTCCCAAGCCGTGGTAGAGCATCTGATCTAGGAGAAGGACGACTTGTAGTAATATTTATATTGATAATAAGTAGGTTATACAAAATAGTTTTAACAAATGTGAGTTGTTACGTGTCTGAGAAATGATTAGTGGCGTAGCAAATAATAAGCCGTTTTCCGAAAGTGACGTAGAATATTGGGACTTAGTAAAAAAAAGACTAATGACTCTTCATCTCTCTTTCACACACGATTTTTTACTCTTGGGTTTTATCTGCGAAATAAGACGGACGTGTCTTTGAAGGAATTCTTCCCTCACTATACGTGGGGGGCTCATTAATTTGTAATAGGAATTAAAAGAAAAATCAAACTAAAAAAAAACAAAAAAACTTGAAAGGATCTAAGTAAATCGCTTTCCGAAAGTGGCGTAATATATTGAGACGTGGTTAAAAAAGAAAGACTACTAGCAAAACCTAAGTAGATCTAAGTGGATTTTAACCTACTATTGTAATTACACATTGCTAACTACCACGGAGAGAGACGCTGTGCTACAACCGCTACCAGGAACAGGACAAGGCGTCACAGATAATACTATACGACACGTGTTGGCTATGCTTGTTTATGTGGCGAAAATTCATCCGTTATGTTCCAGACTACTATTTGGAGTCGTGATCCCTTATTTAAGAAAATTAATGGTTTATGTTACAAGGTTTAAAATAACACCTTACCTAAAGTATTGACACACAGAATTCTGACCGCCCCAAAACACTAGTTGTCCGAGTTGTCTAAATAAAACAAGTGTTATGGACAAGCTGTTGTTCCAGGAGAAAACAACTCTCAAAATAACTCGGAAAGGAGATGACGTCAATTTAAATTGGTCCAGCCACCATCGGCTGTAGAAATGACGACGTTTCAGAAAGATGTACTTCACTACAGAAAAGTTTGATAATATATAAATTCAAATGTCAGTGTGAAGCTGACTATGTTGGTCGTACTCTTCAATGCTTGGAAGTCAGAGTAGCCCAGCATATCCCTGCATGTTTTCGCAGATCACGTGTCGTAAAGAGGAGTATATCGACGGATGCATCTGGGTATCTACAAAGAACATCCTGGCGTTTACAGAGCACATTCGGGCGCTCACAAGTCCACGACTCATCCATTGGACAACACTTGTATAATAATAAAAAGTACGGTGAGGCGTACTTCGATGGATGTTTTCGCATTGTACACAAGGCCCGTTCCAAACATCATCTCAAGGTTTTGGAAGCAGTGAGTGTAACAATGCGAAGGCCATCGCTCTGTAGGCAAAAAGAGTTGTCTCACAAATTGGACTTATTTAGAAACTTCTAAAAATAAATACTTTGCCTATTACGTCCATATATTCGTTTTCGGTTTATAATGGCGATATTCAATCTCCCTGTTTTTTTTTCTCTCCACGTTACTATTTTCCCCGTTTTTAAGCGATATTCGCCGACGTTTCCCTTGACAATGCGTTGATTGAAAGGTACCTTGGGATTTAGTTTGCTAATTTTAGTCGATCTTTTTTATTCTTTTAAAAAGTTTTTAATCGAATGTCTTCCGATGATTAAATATATTACTATAATTTTCCTCTCTTTTTTTACTTGTGATATTGTCCTTGACTCGCTATGACTCCGTTCATCCTATTTAAAAGCTTTATATATATATATATATATATATATATATATATATATATATATATATATATATATATATATAATCCACAGACTGTTCTGATGTATGGGACTCTTCAGTGTGGATAGACAGTGCATAAGTCGAGATCGAAACTCGACCGTCTAGTTGACAATCGGTGATTTTAACGATTCAATCGCAAGACACGAGCCACAGGTAAGCGAAATCTTAATGTTTATATAAACACTGTAAAATATGGGAGAGTGCTCCATTCTCTTTTACGAAGAGTTTTGGACTATCGCTAATGGTAGTTTGCGGTTATACTTACCACAGTGGTCAACCCAAGAAGGGGATATGCATCGGTTTGGAATAAAATATTTGTCTGCTTTTCTTGGGCTAAATCTTTGGTTAGATTTAAAAGGTGTTTACCTTCTCAATTATATTTTAAATAAAATAAAAGGTTGAAGTACTTACCAAGCGATTAGATTTTGAACGCCATTCTCATTTCCGTATTGTAACAAACGGAGCGATTACATTGGCTAATCAACATAGATGATCACCAATGAAAATTACTGGTCAATGTAGGGAAATGTCGTACTGGATATAGTATGTACTCGATGAATTGAATAGGAATTTTAATTTTTTGGTTAATAGCACAGACCGATAATTGCCGTAATTGACTGGCTAGTCAAAGTCAAAACAAAGACTATATTCATATTAAACGTTACGAATAAAAAAAAAACCCGAATGGCGCTTGTTTAGCAGTGTAATCATCCCTAAATACTAAAAATTATGACGTAGTGACTGGATAAGATGTATAAGATTGTTTTCATGATTTATAAACGGGGACCACAGCTTGCAGGATGAACCAAAAGAAGGGCGTATAAAACTATAGTATTCTGATGAATTCAAAGTCGCTGTTCATGCAAATCCGACTGTAATATTTCGGAACAGACTTGGTAAATTGTCAAAGGTTTGAAAATGGTTTCTGCCTCATCATAACAACGCCCGAACTCACATTTCACATGCTGAACACCCCCCCCCCCAAACGTAACCACTAGAATACTAAAATTCACACTATTTTTTGCAATCCAACCATATTTAGTACAAATCAACTTCGGTATACGCTTGACTTGTTCAGCAAATTTTAGTCATGAATGTCCAACAGTCTTGTTTCAGCGCTGGACACTTTGGTGATCGTCTTATCAGTAGGATTTGTAATCCTGAGTGGAATTCACACTCACTTGAGCTTACTCACTCATATTTTTATCAGTTGTTTTATCTCAAAGATAATGTCTAACTAAACCCCAGAGTATTCCTAACCCGAAGAGGGCCAAATTACAGACAAAATCAGGGCAGTGGCAAGAGAGAAGTGTCTCAGAATTATTGACGATTTTGCATGTCGTATCCAGATATACTTATGAGTGAAGTGTGATAAAAAAAACTGTTGGGCATTCATAACTGAAACTTGGTGGACAAGTCAGACAATGACTGAAGTTTATTTGTATCAAATATGCTTGGATTGCATAAACGAGTTTGAATTTTATTAACGATTCAATGGGTGGTATATTATTTTTTTAGTCACCATTTAATTTTTTTTTTTTAGAAATTATACATCATCCACCATATTTTTCAGACCTCACCCCAACAGATTACCACCTCTTTAGAAGTTTAACAATTATTTTACTTCAAGAGAAAAAATATGAAGGCATTTTATGAGCATTAAAATCTTGGTCATAGACAAGAAAGGTGACTACACCTGATGTTGTGTTTTTATTATTGTCTTATTAAGCCTTAAAATAAAGAGTACTTTCGTTTGAACCTTATGTGTCAGAGACGAACAGCTGTTTCTGTCGACGAAGAAAACTACGTGTTATCTGTGGGCCTCGAAGAAATCTTGCAGACTATGCTACAGTTGATATGTAATTTAATAAAAGTTTTAGATAATGTGTGCCATTTTTTACAGACTTATGTCATTTTACAGACTTGTGCCATTTTTACTGTTCAGCAGAAATGATGATGATGATGATGATAAATAAATTCAGTTGCATTCATAATGATTTGTTCAAATAAAAGATCAAATAAGGTGTGCCATTTTACAGACTTGTGCCATTTTTACTGTTCAGCAGAAATGATGATGATGATGATGATGATGATGATGGTGATGATTATGATGATGAATAAATGCAGTTGCATTCATAATGATTTGTTCAAATAAAAAATCAAATAAGATGTGCCATTTTTACAGACTTGTGCCATTTTTATTATTTAGCACAAATGATAATGATGAAAAGATGCAGCTGCATTCATAATAATTTGTATAAATAAAAGATCAAAGCAGTATAAAAAAGATTCTGAGAAAATTGGCAATGCTTGTAAAACACAAAAGAAAAAAAAGCGAAAGACGAAGCAAAAATATCTACAAATATTTTTTATTATTATTTCGATCCGCTTCGTCTCGTTTTCAAGCCGAGGCGGATTTCTTGTTCATTTTTCAAGATTTACAATCATATATACAATCAGGTACAAAACGGTTCAAGGCTAATTATACGTAGGGGCGCTTCTCTACAAAACTCACCTCCATGAAAAAATAACCGTGTTATTATTATTTTTTTTTAATAAGTCAATGTTTTAAGTAAATACACCAACAGCCATAACGTCTCGGAATCTCGGTGCGTTTCGATTACAAAAGAGAAGTGGATCTTTCGTAGAGACTCGCCACTAATGGAAAAAATGACTTGCAAACAAAAAAATCCCGCCAGTAATGCGCAGTGCGCCCACACGCACTTGACCTACTTTTGTGAGCCCTGTCTAAACTTACGTCGGGTTGGGGTTAGTGCCCAGATCTCCACGTTGAGATCGATTACACCATTATTTCTCGCCGTACAAAATTCAGAATAAACGCCATAGTGGAACGCATCGCAGAATGGTGAACATTTATCTGTGTGAGTTCGTGCGGCGGCAGAAATAGAAGGAAAACGATCTTTTTATGCAAATTATTAATCACATGAATGGATTTGATCGTGTTGAGTAAGTAACAAAATGTTGCTTTTGTTGTTTACAAAAATCCGCATTTTTTTTTGGTGGCGGGGTTATTTTTTGGCGGGCCTTTTCTAAAAAAAAACCCGAAGTAGTTTTGCATTTTTTTTTAATGTTTACATATTACATGATACGAATACGTGCGTCGCCATTTTGATTGTATCCGTATAAAAGTACAGCAACATAAAAAAAAAACTCACTATATCTGACGTTGAAATGCACAAAACATCGGAAATAACATTAACGAAGTATCCTAACGACAAAATAGTGAACTGCCGTAGTCTAACAACGAGAAAGACAAAATGATGGAACACGTAATCGTATCACGTAATAAATCAAATTAAAAAAAAAATCGCTTATCTCTTACATAAATGCAGCGAGATTCTAAGAGTTTATCACCATTTAAGTATTTACTAAAAAAATTGGCCCGTTTACAAATTAATAAGACTTTTTTTCATAGCGGGGTTATTGTAAAGAAGCGCCGACATTGGAGCATTCTCCACAATGTTTTAATGTATTATACTTGTATGATTCATAAACCGTTATCCTGTTGGAAGCTACGATCATGATTTTAAATTAATTACATTTGCAATCGTGCATAGTGTTCAATGAATTAGACCTACTTGTGGTGACAGCACGAGCAGACTCATTAAGCTTTGTTATGCTTATAATGATTTATACAACATAGATAACTATTTAGATGTTACCTATAAACTAAAGAGTTCCCTAAAGGGAAATAATCTCCAAACAAGGGCAGTAACTCTCAATTACGTATTGCCCGAGTTGTTTCATTTTTTAATTTTTTCCGTTAAGAGATTGATATTACTGCTTAACATTTCGTCAAATCGATTTTATTACACGTCTTTTTTTTTAATAAGAGTTTTACATGTAATAAGACAAAATAATAGCTACATTTTCATATTGCATTCATTTTTCGTGGTATAATAAAGACTGTGTTATCAACAATAGTAAAACATATACAAATTCATATTTTCTTTTAGAAATTAAATCCAATTTTAAGAACAACCATTGCAGCTAAAAACCGTTTCAAAGCTTGAGCACATGTTTTTTCAGTTATAAGTTAGAAAATCAAAATTAGAATTGAAAGTAAAACAACTTTTTTTTGGTATTTAAGTTTGATCTGCTTCTTCATCTACGGATATTGGTTCAAAAAACATCTTAGTATCGCAAAATTCAACTAAATTATCTTAAGAATAGACTGATATGAGTATTAACTTTCAAAATGTTAGCATTAAATACAATTTGAAATAACCATTTCACTATTGATAGCATAATTAATATTTTATTTTATCAATTAGTTACTAATTTATATTCCTCCCTGAGTACAGTACCTGGGTATGTCAATTTCCATCTTTACCTAGCTTCTATCGCTTGATAGCTAATGCGAAAAAAATATTTGTGAAATTTTGTAGAAAAAAATGCTCTACTTAGTATTTGCACGAGTAAGTAACTACGATGAATGTATTTACGTATTCTTTTTTATTGTCAAAAAACATTAGAAATTATGTTGTAGGCAAAACTAATTCGCTTTGAACTAATGCCGAATACCCTCTAAGTCTTTTTTTGCGGATTATCTAAAAAAAAAAGGTCACTTAGTACCGTGGTTGTAGTTAGACAAGTTCTTGCTGTAAATGTTTTACAGGGGTACCAGGGATTGGGGCTCAGCCGAGCACCTACCATGAAAATAATGAGTAGAGAGAGAGACTAGCAACATCTCTTCTGTGTGAAAGAGGCTGTATGGACGAGAAGAGATAATTCCCCACTAGATTGTTGTAGTAATCGAACAAGTCACCCATCCATCTCTTAGCTATCTATTTAATTCTCTCGCACCCCTCACTCTATGTTCATTCAACCACTCTCTAATAGTTCTTAATGTCTCTATAAGCATTTAGAAAAGACTTACTTTCTCTTTTTTCAGTCTGGCCATCTAATTTTCATAGTGTCTGTAAACGTCACAAAGACGTTTGTAAATTATATGGCAAAATAATAAGTTTCTTACTTCTATATTATTCTTATGGCTAATATAGAAGTAAATACACTTATTCTTTTAGTTATGCAAGAAGAATGTCTTCATAGATACACCAGAATCATCTGATTCACACGAAAGAAGAAGAAGATAGATACAGTTTAAGAATTTTAAAATTAAATCAAAGTACAATAAATATTGGTAGTGCTTCTGATCCAACGGGTCAGGATTACGTGTAATAAACACTAAAAAAAAAAAACAACTGGTTATCTAAATCATGATGCTGAAGCAACCATATGTATTTCATGAAGACTTATCAAAATCGTCCAGAATCATTTAATCCTTGATAGGTCGGGTAGTAATTTATCAGAAGTTACGATTATGAGAGAGAGAGAGAGAGAGAGAGAGAGAGAGAGAGAGAGAGATTTATATTGATTGATTGATTGTCCTGAGGTATTTCTTGTTGGTTTTAAAATATGTACACCTGATTTTCGGGGCGGGCTCGGCTCGATTAGCCCGACTGCTGGAGCCGCCACGAGTTTAGTCACTTTCTACTTATAATATCTAAACAACAACAACAATAGCAAAAATTTGAAAGTGTAGATTTGAACTCCGACATTTATATTATCGAGCTCCATAATCAATGAATATTAAGATATGATAACCCATTGAAGTTAAGCAACTTTGAGCCTAGTCAGTACTTAAATGGGCGACCGCTGGGGAATACTACAATACCTAAGCTTTGCACAACTCAAGACAGATTCAATTTAGGCTATTACCCTCAAGTAAGAGAACTTGCAATATGACTAAGGCATTATCCACCACCTGGAGAAAGACCTCTTCCATTTGATGTTGAAGTATATGACCAATCTTACATTTTATTTCTGTCACAAAGCAACTTCAGAAGGAGATTGCCTTGAGACAATTCTTGTTGCTTTGAAATATATAAACCTGACTGCTGAGGCAGGGTCGACTCGACTAGCCCCTCTGCAGAAGTCATCAAATTTGGTCACTTTCTACTAAAGATTTCTAAATAAACTTTAAAACTGAAGTATATGTGGACTCTTACTTATACTATTGTTCTATAATTGTACACTCAATGAATATTCAAATATGAACATGGCCAACTTTAGCTCTAGTAAGAACTAAATGTTTTAGTGTTTTCGTGTAAACATTGCATAGAACCGGTTAGCAATGGCGGATATTTTTCCTTCTTATAAACTTTGATAAGAACAAGAAATATCTGTATGTATTAAATTGTAGGCTAAGTTATGGTAATTAGATGTGTTCTGTATTGGGTGAGAGAGAAACGTTTAGACCTTTTGCAGTTTTTAATTTTCCGTATGTTATCCTGCAAATAAACAAAGATCGTACCTTTATGTAAGACTATTTAAAGCCAAGACTGCGTATTTCTGTAAAAGTATGAAAAGCCAAGACCGCGTGTGCCCGTACGGCTGCTAAAGCCAATATTGTCTTTCTATGAGATTATTTAAGCCCAATATCGTGTCTTTCCATAACATTATTCAAGGACACCATCGTGTCTGTCCGTAAGACTTCAAAGCCAAGACCGTGTCTTCTATAAGATTATTTAAGGCCAATACCTTATCTTACTGTAACATTATTTAAAGCCAAAACCGTATCTTTCCGTAAACGTATTAAAAGCCAAGATTGTGTATTTTCGTAAAATTATTTAAAGCCAAGTTCGTGTCTTTCTATAAGATTATTTGAATGTAATATCGTATCTTTCCGTAATATTATTTCAGGCCAATAGCGTATTTTTCGGTAACATTATTTACAGTCAAGATCGTGACTTTCTGTAAAAGTATTTAAAGCGAAGATCGTGTATTTTACTAAAAAAAATTTTAATCCAAGATCGTGTTTTTCTGTAAAATTACTTAAGCCAAATATTGTGTCTTCGTATACGATTATCTAAAGCCATGATCGTTTATTTTCATAAGATTATCTAAAGCCATGATGGTGGCTTTAATCTCTCGATGTTCAATCGGACGTAAATTCCTTTTTATCCACTAATATTTGATGTTGTTAACAAACATTTTACTCCATTGATAATCCACCACCATCTTCACTGTACTTGTTGCATGTTACATGTATGTAATGGCACAGGATAACGGTTACACATTTGATTTTTAGTGCTAATATTGAATTCTAAAAAAATCGTTAACTTGATATGAAACGAGATATAAAAAAAATAACGTAAAAAGCCATATTACAAAGATATTTTGTGTAAAGGATATTTTTTGTAAAGGAAAAAAAATGGAATGAACGAAGATGACATCAATTTGATATTTTTCTCCTTTTTTTTTTTTAAATATGAAAATAAAAAATGGCGACGAAGCAGAAAAGACAGCCTGCGTGAAAATGAAAGCGGGAAATATAAGTCCCATTCGGAAATTTACGTTGGTTGCTATTTAAAAAAAAATAAAAAGCAGCAGAAACAGAAGAACAACCTTTTTTTACATTTGTAGATGCATACAAGAAGATAGAAATAGAATTTTTCAATGGAAAAACGAAAAACCCAAAACAATGAATTCGGCCAAGCGACATAAGTGATGGTCACGATACGCATGCAGTACATTTTGTAAAAAGATTCCCAAAACAAAAGTCTAATATATATATATATATATATATATATATATATATATATATATACATAATATTATACCATTATTTGATTAATCATCGATACCTGCGGTTTCACAAAGGCACATAATGTTTCGCCTGTTGGACTAAAAATACCACAACAACTGAAGATTAAACTCCCAGTTGATGATCGAACTACGAGTTATATTTTTTTGTAGTTCAACGGGAGAAATTTCTCGCGACTCCGTGAAACCGCAGGTATTGGTGGCTAATCAAATCATGTTATAGTTGCGAAAGGGTATTTAGAATATTTAAGCTCTTACTTGATAATAAAGCTTGGTTATAAAACTTTTATTCGATCATAAAATCTATGAATTAACAATTGTATTAGAACTTATAATAATTCAATACATAATATAGCATATCTCTTTGCATATCTCGGATTGTTCACCTGATGTTAATTGTTATGTCTACATTCTTTCGGTCGCTGTACTCTCCAGTCTTTTCTCCAGTTATTTCTTGGCCTTTTGGCTAAGATCAAAGTGTAGTATCTGTTCCGATGGATACTGCACCCCATAGACTGGTATTGTCTTGGCCTTCGGGGCTTAGTTTACGCCGGTCAATGGGTCTGTCCTGTGCAGTTCTAGGAGGTCCACCCTCCCAGGCTTCGCCTCCCCTCTTTGGGGAGGAGTAAGTTTATTGCTTACTGCCTGAGGCACCCCTACCGGGGAATGCCGACGGGGCTGCTCAGGCAATTTTTAAACCCCACTTTCCCGACCCGATCTTGGGTCACATCTTACTTGTGGGAGTAAGATAAAAACTGGCCTTGTGCCTAACTCCTGGAGAGGAGTAAATCAATACTCTCCAGTCTTCTTCGGATGCCTTTTAGTCGTACAGTATAACACCTCCAAATCCTTAATACAATTCACAATCCAACTATATTTAGTATAAATAAACTTCAGTCTATTCCTGACTTGTCCACCAAGTTTCAGTCATGAATGTACAACAGTTTTTTTTTGCCATTCAATGATAAGCACACCTGGAAACGACGTGCAAAAATGTCACTGACTCTGACACATTCCACTCTTGGCACTACTCTTTTGGCAAAAATCAGGGTGTAGTATCTGTTCGGATGGATGCTATACTCTGTAGACCGGTACGGTCTTGGCCCTCGGGCCTTAATTCCGCCGGTCTGAGGTATTGTCCTGTGCAGTTCTAGGAGGTCCACCATCCCAGGCTTTGCCTTCTCACCCCGTTGAGAAGGGGTTAGCTTATTGCTAATCGCCTGAGGCGCCCCTACCAAGGAATGCCGACGGGGCTAGCCAGCCATTTTTTGTATGCCAGAGTACTCTTCCTCTAGGGCGCTGGCTTTTCAATCCCACTTTCCGACCTTGTGTCACATCTTACCGCTATGGGAAGGAGAAAAAACAAAAAACAAAACAAAAAAAAACAAACTCTGACACATTCCTCTATTGACACTGATCTTATTTTGGGTTATGATGACTCTCTTCGGTTCAGGAATAGTCTGGAGATTGTTTTGGTAGACACTATCTTTGAAGTAACCCCACAGATAAAAATCCGTGGAGTTTATGGTCTGGTGAGTATAAAACCCATTCGAGACTACACTTTTGACTGATGAGACGATTATCACAGTACCCCGCATATAACTGAACAGCGATAAAACAGAGACTGTTAGACAGTCATAACTGAAAGTTGGTGGACAAGTCAGACATAGACTGAAGTTTATTAGTACCAAATATGGTTGGATTGTAGAAAGGAAAAAACTGAGAATTCCATTGATAGTATTTTTTTGGTGGGAACGTCAATTGGTAGTTGATAACCGTCTCGGAATTGATTTAATCCACTGGAATAGACTGTTGTCATTTCGCGCAGCATACAAGCACACTGTTTATCGTAAACGATCGTTTTTTTTATAATAATACCAAGTAGATAAATTACACGCTACATAAATTACGTGTAAATACCAAGTAGATAAATTACACGCTACATAAATTACGTGTAAATACCAAGTAGATAAATTACACGCTACATAAATTACGTGTAAATACCAAGTAGATAAATTACACGCTACATAAATTACGTGTAAATACCAAGTAGATAAATTACACGCTACATAAATTACGTGTAAATACCAAGTAGATAAATTACACGCTACATAAATTACGTGTAAATACCAAGTAGATAAATTACACGCTACATAAATTACGTGTAAATTACACGATATTATTATTTGCCTTTCATCAGTGTTTGAGTTGTCAACTTAGTAATAATATATTTGCCTGATGTAGATGTAGCTATATTTTACAGAAGAAAGATTAAAGATATTTTTCTATTAATATTTTTAAAAAATCCGAGGTAGGTTAGACAAAAGGTCAGATTTGGTTTTGAATTTTTTTAGCGTATTTTCTGTTTTAACAAAACGATTAAAAAAGACGTTTCTAAAACGTAAACATATTAAAAACTTCCTAAAGTATAAACGTTGTAAATAATAATAAAAAAACAAAACTTTAGCGACATCAAATCAATATTCAATAACTTTACATTTTGGAAAGTCCATGATTATAAATAGGAAGTAACAGAGTAATTTACTCCTCTCCAGGAGTTAGGCACAAGGCCAGTTTTTATCCTACTCCCACAAGTAAGATGTGACCCAAGCTCGGTCGGAAAGTGGGGGTTGAAAAGCCAGCGCCCGAGAGGTGAGCACTCTGACCATCAAAAATTGCCTGGGCAGCCCCGTCGGCATTCCCAGGTAGGGGCGCCTCAAGCAGTAAGCAATTAACTTACTCCTCCCCAAAGAGGGGAGGCAAAGCCTGGGAGGGTGGACCTCCTAGAACTGCACAGGACAATCCCATAGACCGGCGTAAATCAAGCCCCGAAGGCCAAGACAATACCAGTCTATAGGGTGCAGTATCCATCGGAACAGATACTACACTTTGATAGAGACGCAGAAACAAGGCTATTACTTATCTAGAGTGTTTTAGGATAGCTTTTTTTTTTAAAGCCGATTGATAATAAATGGATTTGATTGTATTTTGTATTGTATTACTCAATACCTTTTCGCAATAAATAATGAGAATCCTTTATCTGAAACGGTTAGTACCGAAATTTCGGAATTAAAAAAATATTTGATTTTTTTTTATAAATCCAAGATTTCTTTTACCATTTTTAATGCATGCGAAGTTTACATTGTTCTTTTTCGGACTATTGCCTTCGCCGTTTCTATTTATGTACTCCTACGTTACAGCCGATGTGCTTTCTGTACAAATCATGTGTATTTTGGATCTGTGAGGTTGCCTTTTGTTCCCCTATTTAAATGTGATTGTAGTTGATTATTTGTGCATTTTATACCCCGATGCTTCTTACGCACATAGAATTCGATGAAATGGTTATTTTGACGTTAATTTTTGCTTACATTTTTGGCAGACGGTTACGCAGGGTGTGACGTAAGCAATTACGCAAGGCGTGACGTAATCAAATCACGCATGGCGAGACATAATCTATTACGCAGAACGTGACATGGACGTTTTTATAGCTCCTCAACACAAAAATAAAGACTACAGTTATAGAACGTTGTTCAACAATTTTATGTTTTGGATAAAGGATTCTCAATATTCTGACTTTGTTTATGGGTGTATCATAAAAAAAATCTGCATACAGAATATATTTTCTTTTTTTAAGCACAGAAATGGAGGAAATGCCAAAGTGTAATACAAGTCTTCACATAGACTTGAGATCATAGAAGTTCATTGAAGTTTAAAAAAAAAAGGAAGTTAAAAAAAAGTTTTAAAAAACAACACCTGAATCCAATGATGCGTGCACAACATTTTGTTGTTGTTGCTATGGGAGATAAATTCTATGCGTTTTTATTTTGGAGGGGGTATGATTTTTAAGTTGATTACGTGTGGTTTTACGACCTTGCCACTCGGAAATAGAGGATCATTTTACGTTAAATCTATATACAAAACTAATTCTCCACTCTAAATACTAATTAATTGTTTCTTTCTTCTTTCCGCTAAGCGTAATCGCCTAAAAAAGTAGAATTTTATTTCATGTGAGGTGGCCGATTTAGTTGAGGGAGTTAACCTACAAATTTATCATAACTATTTGTCGAGATTACGGTTAGACTGTTTATAAAGTCTTAACCTCGTTTATTAAAAGATGGAAAAAACTTTGAGCCATCCTTAACTATTAAAGTCTGAATTTTATGAATGGATAATAAATGCCCCTTGGAAATGATTGATGCAAAGAAATAAATTTAATGGAGATTTGAAAAAGAGCGGTTTATCTGAGGAGGATGGTGGTGATGAAGATGGGTGCGGGTCGATGGTCTTGTATTTCCTTTCGGTGCTTTTCGAAATTAGAACCACCCAACGATTTTGTTTTTAACTGAGAGCGTCATGGCTAAATCCACGGATGAGGTTATTCATTCAAAGAATTCTTAAAGCTTCAACATTTAAAATAATAACAGGAAAATAAATGAAGGGGGTAAAGAAAAAGAAAAAATAAATAAAAAGATTTACAAGAAAAAGATAGAAGAAAAAATTAAAAAAAAGAATTTTTAAAATTTTAAAAAGAAAAAAAGAAGGAAAAAAAGGAAAAAAAGTAAGAAAAAAAAAATCGCCCGCTCATTTTTTGACTGCATTTCTGTGAAATATGAAGTTGCATTTTTTTTTTAAAGTTTTTAAATTGGTCCCGTAAAATTAAAATTGGAACCTTAAAAAAAAAAAAAATTCTTATAAAAAAAAACAAAAAAAAACAAAACAAATTTCGGCCGATAGGGTCTTTAGCTGCTGTCCTCACCAGATGTGAATCGATATCCCATGTAGAGTTGGTTATTGAACGACTGTTCGCCTTTTCTAATAGGCTGAGGAGTGATCTCTGCAACGGACTCTGGTCGGGAGTTGTTATCTCGATTAGGGGAAACGGGGAATGGAAGACCGATGTTCATTTCTGGAAACTTCTTCTGGGACCGCCTGGCAGGAGAACGGAACGAAAGATAGAAGAATCGTCATTACGTGCAGTTCGAGTTTTCACACTTTTTTTATTTGTAGGGGTTTGACAACAATTGCAAGTTGATTTTTAGGGGCTTATATTTAAAAAATAAAATAAAATAAATCACGAAAAGACTCCACTTCGCTGTGCATAAATATAAAAGACAACTAGTTTTTCTCTGTACTTTTAGGATCAATAGCGATTGTTTTTTAATACAAGGTGCATGATAAAATTGGTTTTGTGATAAAATTGGTTTTGTGATAAAATTGGTTCTGTGAGTCGTATAAGACACATATTGGCCTGTTTGGGAATTTTTTTTAGATGAGGATTGATAATTTGTATTATTTGGATTATTCGGACTACTGTTCTCATATTGGATGTTATTCTCACAACGTTCTTCTCCAGATGCGTCTCGTCGAACTTGTGAATGTATATGTCGAACTAGGGAATCTGTACGGAATTATTGCTCTTGTTCCGTCAGCCAGTTCGTCGCGCAACGGATATAAGTGCTAAGTAATAATCAGTTCTAAATGACAGTTTACGGGCGATACTAAGAATAAAATTACGAATTACTCAAGACTTCTACCCAGTCATGTCTGATGGAACGAGAGCAAGCTACCCTCGTGGATCAAATGAAGGGTCTCGTTCGACATTCAGTACAGATTCTAAAGTTCGATGAGACGCACCTGAAGAAGGTCGAAGAGCACATCGGCCGGAATGTTGTGAGAATAACCTCCCAAATGAGAACAGTAGACAAATAATCCAAATAATACAAATATTTGTCTGTATTGTTAAAAATAAAAATATATTTCTGATCGATGTATTTTATTTTTATATTTTATCGTGATCTATATTTTATTTTTGATTAGTGAGAACTCCCCTATTTATTTGACCGGTATAGCTCTGTAAACAAAAGCTACATGTAAAATCTTATTTCGTATGCGTTTTAGTTATTTATTGGTACGTGCTTTCAGAATTAAAAAGAAGTTTTGTTTGAATTAACCGATTCTTATATTTTATCCGCTCAACCATTTTCATTTTGCTTAGAATTTCAGCATAGGAGTAGGAGTGATTACCCTCCTACAGTAATAAGTCTTCATTCTTCGACTCAGAACACCGTAAAAGAAATACAACATAAATCTTATTATGGACACTTTTTCGTATTACATCGTCTGTTAGCTAAGTTCGTATTAATCACTACACCTGTCAGCAATTAAGATACTAATAAAATATACTTTTCAAAGTTACGTTTACAGATTAAAACTAATACACAATATCCGCAATCATCTCGCCCATGACGTTTTTAGAATATACATAACAAAACGTCCCATACAATTAAAAAAAATCTCTGTCTTAATAGAACATTACGCACAGTTTTTCACTGTCAGTTGTTAAGCATACGTGGTTAGGTTTTTATTTACTTAATGAAAAGGGAAGGATGCATATTTATCGTAGTAGCAGTTACTTTATTTGCGTGCGAACGTTTCTCACGGGTCGGTTAGTGCCACATAAAAACCAGTTATCACCGGTCAATGTGGCGTCGTGGTTGAAAGTAAGTGAGTTGCCATAGAACACACATGCGTCCGTGCCTGTATGGACACAATTATTTAAATTTCCATTTCCCACATTTCTTTAAATTCGTCTGCATAAGTATATTGTTGCGATGATGCCCTTTCATAATTATAAAATAATACGAACGTTTAAATGTTCTATTATTTATAAATGTAATACTTACAGAATACTACAACTAATATTTATAGATAACTAGAAGTATATCCGTCCAAAGATGTTTAAAATAAATTATCCGAATAAAACAGTTTTGCACCACTTTTATGTCCACTTTAGGAAGATTAAAACAAACATATAATGAAACTAAACCATATGTCTAGAATTCTTATTCCAATTTTGATCAAAATGCATCACATGAATATTTTTCTAGTCAATGTCTAAGGAGACCAAAGAAGAAATTTAAATTCAAGGAACCTTGCTTAATTGGTGCCTAATAAGTATGGATCAAATTCAATGTAAATCTGAAATATTGGAATTTTCAAATGAGATGTTGTACCCATATTATGCCCCCTGAAATACTCTAAAATACTCCAATGATACTGAAATTCGGAGAATATTTATTGATTGATATCTAATATCTATTATTAAAATTTCACAAAGATTGAAGGTATCTGAATTTTCACGAAGAGCTTCCATCCCCTCCTTGTCCTACATTTAGACCCTTTACGCCGAGCAGTTGTGTTCCAAAATTCATAATGATCAGTTAATTAGTTCGACAGTAAATGCTATATATACAAATATCTAAACATATACACATACCTAACTGATATATATATATATATATATATATATATATATATATATATATATATATATATATATATATATATGTGGTTAGAAATGGAAATAATATTCGAACGTAATGGAAAATGAAAACAGGAAAACCAAAAAGATTATTTATGTATTCATCAACGTTTCGTCTTTATTTAGAAGTCGCAGTTATTAAAACCCTCTTCCCCTAATGGTTTTAATAACTCAGACCGCTACCATCTTTCCCCCACACCTTCCACAGTTTATATATATATATATATATATATATATATATATATATATATATATATATATATATATATATATATATATATATATATATATATATAATTAGTATTTGATGTATATACATATAACATTATAAAGTAATATAATATTATATATATATATATATATATATATATATATATATATATATATATATATATATATATATATATATATATGGATGCCATCCACACGTTTTTTGAGATTTGAAACACCTACCATTTGACAAAGAGGTCTTCCCCGAAATATATTATGGAACACGGTCACACATATTACATCAGTGTTGAAGTCTTTCCTAACTAAGTAAGATTTGCTATATAGAAAAAAAGATTATTAAAAAAGTTTTTGAAAAAATATATAATTAAAATCACTTGTTTTTGTCTTACTTCTCAACGCTGACGTATTTCCATTTCTTGCATTGTAATAGCCTTCTAATACTCCTCTCTCTCTCTCTCTCTCTCTCTCTCTCTCTCTCTATATATATATATATATATATATATATATATATATATATATATATATATATATATATGTGTGTGTTTGCTTTGTTTTATTTTACTTCAGTCGAAGTTCTTAGAAATGAGGCGTCCCTGCCTGCGGCTAACACTATATCTCTATATGAGATACATAGATATTCGAATATTCTATTAAAGTTCTCCTTTATTTCTCAAACGTTGAGCTAGTAAAGAAGTTAAGAACATTAATTTTCCTCTCCCCAATTGACCAGTAAACTATGTTATATTATATCTTTCTCTTGGTCATACTGGATTCCGGGACAAAAATTCATCTAGTCTGGTGGAGTATCCAGCTAAGTGTTGTTACTTGAGGTAACATCACTAGAAGGGGCATTATTCCTCGTATGAGCAGGTGTATAGCCGTGTCGATGGGATATTATTTGGGCTTCGAATACTATGTTATTTTGAATATTTTGTTAGGGTTTACTTGTAGGGTGAAATATCCCCATGTCAGGTTGTCCTGACAAACCCTTGTACAGAGAGACCGAAGACACTCGACGATAGTGTCTAGTAGGTAATTCTAACTCCCCTATATATGTACGTGTGTGTGTGAGTGACAAAGTAAACAAAGTTCTCGTACAATCAATCTTTATATTGCATGAATTCATCCGAGAAGAAATAAATTGAAATAAGTATTTGACATCAGGTTGTACCTACAAACAAGTCGAGTCATTAGTACACCAGCTGTTGTGTCTTTATGATCTCTTTAAAAAAATCTAGGGATCTTTTAGCGGAATGGAAAAGAATATTTGAAGTGAGAGCTAATATCAAATGCTTAAGTAAACTTGAGTCGACATATCATTGATGCGTTGCAACGTGTGTACGGAGAGGCCGTCGCTCACAAAGCAACAGTTTTCATACTGATCAAGCGTTTTCAAGTCAGACACAGATGACCTCAATTATGACCCAAGACTATCAACCGGCACAAACGAATAAACTTGCGTTCAAGTTGAGCGTTGGTCGCAGAAGTGATTTCGTTTGAAGAAGTTATCACCAAGAAGTTATCACCAAGAAGTTATCACCAAGAAGTTATCACCAAGAAGTTATCACCAAGAAGTTATCACCATGAAGTTATCACCATGAAGTTATCACCAAGAAGTTATCACCAAGAAGTTATCACCAAGAAGTTATCACCAAGAAGTTATCACCAAGAAGTTATCACCAAGAAGTTATCACCAAGAAGTTATCACCAAGAAGTTATCACCAAGAAGTTATCACCAAGAAGTTATCACCAAGAAGTTATCACCAAGAAGTTATCACCAAGAAGTTATAACCAAGAAGTTATCACCAAGAAGTTATCACCAAGAAGTTATCACCAAGAAGTTTTCACCAAGAAGTTATCACCAAGAAGTTATCACCAAGAAGTTATCACCAAGAAGTTATCACCAAGAAGTTATCACCAAGAAGTTATCACCAAGAAGTTATCACCAAGAAGTTATCACCAAGAAGTTATCACTAAGAAGTTATCACCAAGAAGTTATCACCAAGAAGTTATCACCAAGAAGTTATCACCAAGAAGTTATCACCAAGAAGTTATCACCAAGAAGTTATCACCAAGAAGTTATCACCAAGAAGTTATCACTAAGAAGTTATCACCAAGAAGTTATCACCAAGAAGTTATCACTAAGAAGTTATCACCAAGAAGTTATCACCAAGAAGTTATCACCAAGAAGTTATCACCAAGAAGTTATCACCAAGAAGTTATCACCAAGAAGTTATCACCAAGAAGTTATCACCAAGAAGTTATCACATGGTTCAGAATGTGATGATGAACTTAGTGCACTTGTGCCCTCAGATAAACCGAAGTAGCAGCAAAAGCACACCCCTTCACTGTAGAAGTCTCCATATGCCGGAAAACTTTCTACTCGAATAGCTTCGTTCCTAGGACCGCTTACTTTTGGAATTCTCTTCCTGCGCACTGTTTCCCCGATTGTACCGAGATGCAGAAATTTAAATGTAATGTGAACAAATATTTTGCTACACAACTTCCCACTTATGATGCCCCTATTAATCCGGCCGCTAATACAGAAAGCCATTACGTCTCAGTGGCAATGTGCTCCCTTGTTTGGGGGTGAACACAAGTTTAAAAAAAATAGAATTAAACATTTTAAGTGAATATATAGCTAATATATAGATAAACCCTGTGATTTGCTTATCTGTCCAGGTAAACTAATGAAGGTAAGTTAGACATACCTTTAGTTTAAGTAATACGTTTGTATGCACAAATATATATATATATATATATATATATATATATATATATATATATATATATATATATATATATACTTCTATTCGCCCCAAACAAGGGACACCGCCACTGGGACGTAAGGGGCCACTTTGAATTATGGGCCAGATTTATAGGGGCATCCTAAGTGGGAAGTCGTGCAGCAAAATGTTTGTTCACATTACATTTAAATTTCTGCATGTAGGTACAGTCGGGGAAACAGGGAGCAGGAAGGGGATTCCAAAGGTAAGTGGTTCGAGGAACGAAGCTATTAGAGTAGAAAGCCTTCCGGCATCTGGGACCTCTACAGTGAAGGGTGTGCTTTTGCTGCTACTTCGGGGTTACGTCGAGGGGGGAGGCACAAATGCAGCAAGTTCGTCGGAGCACATTCCGTTGAAGTACTTGTAAAACAAGCACAGGGATGCAACACTGCGGCGATGGAACAGGGGCTGGAGCTTGGTAGATAGTTTGGGACCTGTTCATGTAGCCAGACGTTGACTTCGAAATATAATTTTACTACGGAATTCTGCTTCAACGTTTTTCACTAAACTATATATTTGATTTGAGTGAGCTTTACTGAGTAGCATTATAATAAAGGTCGTAACAGTGTCCCACCCGCCCATAAACACATAATTCTGATTACGGTTTTGTGGAGGAGAGGGGTGATGGCAGTCTACTTACCGTTTAATAAGAATACCGGCTACCAGAGCCATTATTACCAACAAGAGCGTAATTAGTATGACCGTTAAGATCACATACCAATTCGATTTCGCCCAGTTCTGAAAATAACAAAAATCAGGAATTAAATATTTCAGAAAAAACAACAGAGAAAAGTAAGCGTCAACATTGGACGCATGGTTTAATAAAAAGAGGTTTCTATGCAGCAAAACTATAGTAAAAAAAACCGTGTTGGTACTTTAATACTAGTTGAAATATACTTAATTTGGTAAAAGTGTATTATGCCGCCGCGGGGCTGGATTTGAAATCGGTACAATTGGTGCCTCTTCACTAATCCAACCACTAACCTTCAGTCTTGGGTGGCGTATTACAACCAAAGGGCACCGATTCTACCGATTTCACATCCAATATATATATATATATATATATATATATATATATATATATATATATATATATATATATATATATATATATCGGCTAAACAGTTATCTTTCACACTGATGATTCCATTAGGATAAAACGTATACGTATGTGGATAATAATTAAAAATATATATTATTAAATAAGTATATATAGCGGCTTTTTGTACATGTCTGTATAAATAAAAATAATTATACATATATATATATATATATATATATATATATATATATATATGTATGTTAAATTCCCGAAACAGTTTTTCATGGTAAACAACTGATGATCCCTTAAAATAGTGTTAGAAATAAACTAATATAATAACTGTAAAAAATAAATTGACTTACATGAGTGATTTTCCACTGGAAGACTTGGGACTATAAGTTTTTTTTGTTTTTTTTTTAAATATAGATTTAATGGTTGAGAAACTTCCGAGACTATATATATATATATATATATATATATATATATATATATATATATATATAGTTTAAGTTAATGTACTAAAACAATTCATGAGTTAACCTGGTTGAGATTAATCTATATATACGTATATTAAAAGAAATCGATATTATTACACACACAGGATCTGTTTCAATACTGCAGTTAAAATAAGCTCAATAACTAATAAGTTATATTAATAAGAACTTTCATATATTAATACGGTATATTTAAAAAATAAAAAAAATATTAAAATATTAATTATAATTTAAAATATTCGAATCCACTAAATATTCAACATTGTCCATTTATATGTACACGCGTTTCTGAAAATCACTTTTACCAGCAAAATTACATTTAAGTAAAGTTTACAGATGTAGAGGATTTTCTTCGGCAGCATATTAAAATTGATCAATTACAATCTCAGATATTATTATATGGATATACTCGAAGTCATTAAAGAACATCCCCGAATCATGAGAGCGACACAATCGTAAATTATTTTCTCAAAGTAATTCCCTCTTAAAAAGATAGTTTCGCACAAAAGTCCAAGGCGAAAACATATCATTCCACTTTCAAAATAAAGGAGTTGTATTTTTAATTTTTTTTTTCAATAAACGTAATTATCAAAATTAAATTGAAGTTTTACTCAATCTCAAACTAAATATTTCATAATTCGCTAACGCCTAATTTTTAAATATCTCTATGTATAAATTATGAAATAAAAATTATTAATTTGGTGTTAATTATAAATATTCTGTATTTTTAATTAATAAACAAGTAATGTAGTACACTAAGAGTAGTCGGTTAATAAAAATAATAATAATAAGTTTTCATTCGTGGCTTAATTGAAAAATTATATACTACATAAATATTAGTATAAAAAATAATCTCACATACATTAAATTGAAAAAAAATATCTGAATAATCTTTCATTGACCAATTAAAGTTGAATTTGCTCAATAAATATTTGAATTAATTGGATTATCGCCCTTGAAAAATATCCAGGTCCGGCTATTTCCATTTCAAGGGTGATTTTTTTCACATTTCTAATAGACCTTTTGGCGGTAACAAGGAAACACGCTGAAAAGCATTAAATTTATCATTGCTTGGCTGTTGATATTTCTTTCTAACATGGTAATTACTCAAAAGTATGTCTCTCTTTCTTTTTTTAAAGTTTTATAAAAGCAAATCTGATAAAACTAAGAATGAAAGCGTCGGTTATTTTTTTCTGTGTTTGAGCCAATCCAGAGGTTAAGTTAAATTTAATTCCATTTTATTTTATAATCCTGTTTATTGAAGGAAAAAAAAAAAACGAAAATAAATCCAACTCCTTTATTTTGTAAATTGTTGACATGTTTTTGCCGTGGAATCTATGTTGTTAAGAAACTTTGAGAAAATAATCTACGATTTTCTTTCACTTATGACTCGTCTCAAGCCTGAAATTATCAAAATAACCACAGTCGCATTCCAAATATGACATCCACCCACATCACCGACCTACGTATCGTTACGATTTAGGTTATAACTCTTATTTACTATCCTGCCTTTTCGATCACTCCGGGATAAACTCGTAACATTTACAGCAAACACTAAGAGAATTAATATTTGAAGATATTAAAAAAAAAAATGAACCATTGAACACTTTTACCAAATTTACTGCATCCGGCATGATATCATTCAGAACATTTGATACGATGTAAAATAACACAAAGAATAAGTTAGTGTCTTTGTAGGCCGAAGAATGCACGCCGAACTTACAATTGTTGGAGCATTTTCTGGATCTGAGCTGTGGGCATGCTGTTTAATGTCTCCCTGGTAGACGGGGTAAGTCATACCACTTTTGACGGAATATGAAGGGATGCTGAACCACGTGCTGTTGAGATTTTCCAGTTTCGGTTTGTCTTCGGGATTTTCAGTAGAGGCGGTGGCAAAAACGTGAACCAATTCCACTCTGAAAACACAGGAAGCAGTCAAGCCATAGAAAATATATCAAACATCTTAGCGATTAAGCATAAATGTTATCTATATATTATATACAGGGCAATTGTTTGTGTGCGTGTGTTTGTGTGCGTGTGTGTGTGTGGGGGGGGGGGGTCCGGTTATAAGTCACAACTACAAAATATATACTTACAGATTATATTCTGCTCCGTAAGAAAAATATCATCTTAAAGTTTATATGAGACAAAAGTCTTTGCAAATAAAAGAAAAACATAATAATGATAGGGGCGAGCAATGAAAGCGATTTGCATTTTACCAAAAATGAAATTCCCTTATTGAAAAAAAAAAATCCACTAAAAAATCAGAGAATTATTCGATCTTAATAAATTTTTCAGTATTTATTTAAATGATAGTTAATATAAAATATTTAATAAGAGGTTCATGTAGTTTGCTTGAATCATTGTTTTGTGTGTATATATAAAAGTGATTCATAGAAGGCAATGCAATGCAGAGGTGTAACGGATAGACACAAACTGAAGCAAATGAAGACGTATAACGATGGAACGAGTTATGTAGTTTTATTTTTTTTTATTAATACAATGTATATATACGCAAAAATTAATTTATAAATATATATATATATAAATAAAAAGAAATAATGACACTCTCTATATTAAAAAGGGTGACCGAATGCGATATTATTTACGGCTTACGAAGTAGAAACTGCTAAGAAAACAGCTCTGTTTCTATCGCTAGAAAAGACAATAACAAAAACTACGTAACTATATATATATATATATATATATATATATATATATATATATATATATATATAAGTAGAAGGATGAAAAGGAATTAGAAAAGCAAAAGGCAGATCTTTTTTCAATTCAGTTGCTCAGAGCAAGGTATATTCCACAAAAAGTCAATTTATTCAAATTAATTTTTTCCTAAAGCCAGGCTTTTCAAAGATAAAAATCTTATCATCAGAGGAAATCGCTGGGATAGATAAGTTGGCAAAGGCCAAGATTTAAAATTTGAAGAAGTAAAATAAAGATTGTGGGGGAAAAAACATAAGACAAAACTCTGCCCGAATGCAAGCAAATGTTCGATTGCAAAAAAGTCCGGTGTCAAAAAGTCCAGCGGAGAAAGTGAATTGTAGGTAGGTAGGTCGTTAAAAGGCGCGAGAAATGACATGAGCGGATTCAAAGTTAAACTCCAAAAACCACATCTTCAGGTGCGGCGAAGATAGATAGAATCCAGAGGGTAAAAGATCCAAATATCCTTCTACCTATCTATCTGCTCTATCCTGTATATTGAGCTGTATAGGTTTTACCTTTCCTAAAAGTTCGCTTCTAGTTCATCACTTATATATATATATATATATATATATATATATATATATATATATATATATATATATATATATATATATATATATATATTATCTATCTACGTGATATTATGTCCTACCTGCGTCAGCAATGTCTCATGCAAGCTCCGTACAGTATGATATTTCGGGAACATTTCCTTTCGTCAGATATATGTTCAACTCTAGTTCAAACGCGCATATCAATGCTGTCAGCGTGCTTATATCGTAGAAAATTAAATGGATTTTAAATTTAACCAAAATGCAAAAACTGCCTTCTATGAATCTCGTTTATGTTTATTTTACATTTTAAAAAAATTATAGATGTCTAAATCACTTAAATTAATTTACCACCCCTTCAACTTTCATTTCAAAGACGAAATACGTTTTATTATGTCAATAGTCGAAATTCAATGACAACTTTTACAAAGAGATAACACCCTGAAGGTTCGAATAAAAACAGAAATAAATTAAGACAACTCGTATTTAGAGTTTTCAATACAATTTCTTTTACGTTTAAATTTTCAATTCTGTAGAATCATTTTCTACCGAAAAAATGATGCAAAAGTTATTACAGTTTACAGAGATTGTCATCCTAAAACAAAACAATAGACAATAAACTTCTCTAAAGCAAAAGGCTACGCGTAATTTGAAAGAAGATTGCTTGTGTTTGATTACGTTTTCAGTTGCTAGTCGGAACCTGTGTACTATATTGAGCATCGTCGATGGGATTCAAGGACAGACCGAAGAATACATAACCATGAGAGGTTGGAGGTTACGAAAGGTCGATGCGCGAGGTAAGATATGAGATCAATGACGAGGTAAGAACATTTTTACTGGGTTCACTGCTGCTAATAGGAGTGAAGATAGAATATTAAGAGATAGCAGCGGTGTGACCAGAGACAATCGTATGATAACAGCTCTCTATTGGGGCCAATCCGACTGCCATCTTACGAGCTCTCACTGCCTTCTTTGATATTACGCGTAGAGAAGTTTTCCAAGCCAATTTACAACACGGATCACGAAACGAGAAGGGACGAATAAAGAACTGTGATTGTATACTCTGTCAAGACAAAAAAAACAGTGTTCCAAGCTGCACCTCTCCAGATATGACAGCAGTGCTCCATCTTAGGACGAATCTGGCTCTTATACAGGTAGAGGATTGCGTTGGAAGTCAGATACTTTCGTGATCGGTAGAATGATTCAACAATTTTTTCAGCAACCTTAGCAACTAATTTGATCTAAATCTTCCATTTCAGGTCTGGGGTGAAAGTGTGTCCTAGAAGTTTATTAAAGACGAGGACATCTTCGATGGGGAGAACCATTCATTTCGACTAGTGAAGAGTGAAGATCCGGGCGTTGGTGGTGAAAAGAGAGCAGCTTGGCTTTAGAGGCATCAACAAGCCACTTTCCCCCCTCCCATTGTACCACTTGTTCCAAGTATTAAATAGTAGGTGGGTACGTTTGCTAGTATTCATCGCGTGATTTTAGTTCACGGACTAACGTCGACACGTACACAGGTCATCGAGTCAGCGAGTGCATTCAATGTTGTCTCGACCCTGCCGTGTACTGGAAACGGACGTGACGTCACCTGACTGGAATGAGAGATGGGAAGAAGGAATAGAGTCGCGTGGAAGCTTGTGAGGCGACACTATGGCGTTGAGAATATTTGAACACCGACGATAAATTAAGGGGCTCAGGGCCCCAGACGATCCGTAGCCCGGAAATGTGCTCCAAGCCCCGAGCCCCGCCACTGGCAGGAGAGAAGGCCTCGCTAACACCGTCAAAAAAGGTTCTTTCTTTAAATCGATGATTTCTTCCTTCTTCTTGTGTAACATTAATTGCAGGTGTCCCCAGTCATGGAGGAATGGCGACACGAGGAGAAATCGGACGGCGCGGTTAGGATTCTGATCGGCATGCGATAATAAGGTACGCGTTTATGAACTCGTATAATATAATTGATTTTAATCTGTGAAGTATTGGATCTCCCCTGAGAGGAAATGCACGTAATACAAGCCGGAAAAGAGAGAGAGAGAGGGAGAGAGAGAGAGAGAGAGAGAGAGAGAGAGAAAGAGAGAGTGAGAGAGTGAGAGAGAGATAGAGAGAGAGAGAGAGAGAGAGAGAGTAAGATAGATAGATATATAGATATATAGATAGGGAGAGATATATAGAGAGAGATAGAGATAAAGTGAGAGATAGAGAGAGAGATAGAGAGAGAGAGAGAGAGAGAGAGATAGAGAGAGAGTAAGATAGATAGATAGATAGATAGAGAGAGAGGGAGAGAGAGTAAGAGAGAGATAGAGAGATAGAGAGAGATAGAGAGATAGATAGAGAGAGAGAGAGAGAGATAGAGAGAGAGAGAGAGAGAGAGACAGAGAGACAGAGAGACAGGGGTGAGAGGGATCATTAATGCTGTGTTTATTCTTGTCGACAACATTACAATATAACCTTATTAATAAAGATGGATGCGCTTATTTCGTTTGCACAAGTCACCATTTTCTTCTTGATGGTCTAGAATTTAAAACAAATTTGCTTAAGAAAAAGGTGCAATTTTACTTCAATCGTCCCACATCCAATATGGCTGCCCCTATTTACTTAGTTAGATACAAGATCGGTTATTTTATGTAGGGAGAGATCCATATCCTCCTAAAAAGAGGTACTCAAGACTTGGATAAAATAAAATTATCTCAGTCTAGAAGGATTTCTCCCTAACTGTCCGAGGATAGAACAGCTGAAGTGTAATATCAGAACAGATACTACACTTTGTATTAGCCATATCTGTCAAACAGTACAAAGTGCAGAAACTAGAGCACGCATGAAAATGATAGAAACTACATAGGACGCGGCAAAGAAACATCTACAAATTCTAAAAGATGCAGTTTATAAATTTCTTGAATTAGTAAAAACGAGTCTATAAACTGAAGAACCTAATCCCAGCCATAATTCTAACAGTTATACATATGAAACGCTGACCCTAATGAACTCTTTTAACCCAATAAAAACGCTCTTCATTAATCACAACACCAACAAAATCTGGGGTGACAATCGAGAACGTTGATTTTTCTTAAATACAACCCAACCGAATCTCTGAAACGATTTTTTCGTAAATGTTTTACATGGCGGCCATCTTAAATTTGGCTTAATTAAACGGGAAAATTGCCCGGTGAAAAAAACCCAACTCACTGCAGTGGAGGGCGTTAATTTTCATTAACTATAGACTAATTGAACCATTGAAATGTTTTCTTTTTTCCTAATTTTTTGGATGACGGCCATCTTAAATTTGGGCGTAATAAATGGAAAGGTTGCCCCCCCCCCAAAAAAAAAGAAAACAAAAGCAAAAACAAACTCACTGGTCGTTTGGCATGTTTGTTAACTCCACATCAAGTTTCAGGTTTTCTTCTTTCATCGAAAGCTGATGAGATAACAGTTTCGTCAAGTCGGCTTCAACTTGTTCTTTGTCTATCATCGCTTCACTGCCAATCAAGAAAACCTCCATCGAATTCGACACTGGAAAATCAAATGTGAGTTAAAAAAAAAAAAGTTAGTAAACAATTAACGCAATATGAAAACGGGTAAAAAACATAAAATTTTAGTCACTATATATTCAACGTTTTGTCTTTGATTCTGTGGTATCACCTACCAACCCAAAATACATAGCAAACGCGTAGTCACTGAATACAAGCAAATAGTAGGTACCCTTGACATTGGTATTTACCTCTCTCCCACCGGGGGGAGGGGAGAGATGTGACACAAGGTCGCAAGGTGGTCATAAAAAAGCCAGCGCACTAAAGGCGTGTACGCTATGGTCCAAAGAAAATGCCTGAGCAACCCCGTCGATATTCCCCGACAAGGGCGCCTCGGGCGATTAAAAATAAACTAACTCCTTATCTAAGATAGATGATTATGAGCTTGGGAGGGTGAACCGCTGAAAACTGCACAGAACCATACATAAGTCCGACAGAACTGGGAAATTGATGATGACACTTGTCCAATCCTGCTCCAAGCCCTGAACGCTATATTACCATTTTTATTCTTAATTTTTAATTTTCATAGTTTTCAATTTTCAACAAAATAAAATAAAATATGGCCTTTTCCCAATAATATTATTGTAACACGCTAGTACAAAACTAGTATGACCTGTGCATTGCTCGTCAAATTTTATTCGATAAAAGTTGTGTTTAATCTTTGTGTAGAGCCTTGTTTTCAATAGCATCCAAAACAGAGAGACAAACACATAAACACTTCATCTATATAATAATACGTTAAGGCATTTCATATTTGTACTACGTTATCACCTTTCACACATATTAAAAAAATGAGATCGTCCGATGGTGATTGGTGATTAATCTGATGTCGCTAAGGTAAAACATCCGACTTTACCGATTTTCAAATGAATTGTTCCGAAATCAAATTATGCTGTCCCGACTGGTCCTATATAATGTGTCGCAACTACAGTCTGTAGTTCCTCTCTCTCTATAGTGAATGATCACCCGTGCATGACGAAGAGTCCCATTATTCATGAAGTGACCCTGTTAATGTTCATAGGCATAAGCAGAATACGGCGGATCTAGAGGAGGTTAACCTCGATTGAAAAAAAACAAAACATCTATCTTTTACGGGTAACGACACTAGTTATGTATACATAACAGCTTTAAATATTTAATATTTAAGTTAATAAAAGGTAAGTATCAAAGGAATTTATAACGTTATTCACACAAAAACATAGAATTTGTTTATATTCACATAGTTAAAAAACATAACAAAGCGTTTTCTTACCTGGTGTTCTTGGCGTGGTATTTAGCAGATAAATCGACATTGGTATCTAAAAGAATGAATAAAGCAATTAAAAACTTCCACAAAAAACATTAGTTTGAGTACGAAACTTTTTATATAATGGAGAGTTTGTGTCTGTATTTTATTTTAAACAAAAATCTCAGAATATAATTTTAAAGAAATATGATCATCATATTCATCATCAAATTCGGTTTAACGTCCGTTTTACACACTGGCATGTGTTGGACGGCTTTTAGAAATTTACTTCCAAATTAACCTATCTCTGGTCAGGTCATTATTTAAACTACATCACCTGAAATGTGACAGATTTTATTTAGAAGTTATTTACTTAGTTGAGGCAAGATTTTTATAGGCTGGATGTCTTTCCTGACGGCTACCCAGGCCGCTCAGGCAATATTTAAAGGGCCAAAACGTACGAACTCTGATGCGCTGCCCTATTCTCCTTACCTTCCGGGCTTGTGCCACATCTTTTCGGCGGTGGGAGAGAGATACATATTGAGGGGTGGGACGATTCAGGCAACTCAAAGCTTCAAACTCGATGCGAAAGGAAAAAAAAGAACAACACTTTTACATGGTGTGGCAATTCTTTCACGACGTCCTATTTTGACAAGATTTGAATTGTAACGGATTGCCTCGTTGCTTACAAGCAACAATTCCCGTCCTTGTAAACGGTAGCTGGTAACTGTATAAGCAACGTTAAACACAAATGACTTGAAAAGTGCAATGGATTTGCTTTATGCTTGTTAAACCCCAAATGATCATGTGATGTCTTTATTAATAAGTTTGGTAAAAGAGAAACAGTTTACTTGGTGACGGCTTCCGGTTTAGAAATCAGAAATAAATAATCGGTGTTTATAAAAAAAAAAAACAGTCTCTCATTATTTTCGACTGGAAAACTTCCACAGTCATCCGCAGAAAGTTCTCTGGCACCGTCGAATAAAAGACAATTTCTTCGAGAATATTCTACATTGGATACGTTATTACTATGATGGTTAATATATTTAAATATTGTTAAATTTCTATCGATAAAAAACTATTAGACTATTTAAAAGATAAAATAAACTATTAAAAAAATATTTTCAATATAAACTATTTAAAAAGTACTTTCAAACCAAGAAAAAATTCCAATCATAAAAAAAGTAAATAAACTATTTTAAAAAAATTAAAAAATGAATTCATGTGTTAATAATTACAAAAATTGTGAAAACAAATTATTAACATCTGACCAAAAAATACTGTATAACAGTTTTTTGATGAACACCGCTTGTTTATTTCCTATTTCAAAACCGGAAGCCATCATGAAGTAGACTGTTTCTCTTTTACCAATAACTTTTACAACCGCTGTTATAAAGAAAGATAAAGAAGACGACGGTAACCAGAAGAAAGAGAAAAAGAAAGCGAGCAACATCACTGCGACGTTTAATACTACTGCTATGTGCTATCTACACAATAAGACCATCGGTTTATGTGATGAACCGTCCTCCGAATGGTCTGTTAAACTTAGAGAATTGGCCTACTGTAGTGCTACAATATAAGATGGGTGTCATACAGAGACTCTTTCCCATGACACATATCTATTATAGATTACTTACCTCGCATCCCTTCCCTGTCCATTGGCTCGTACAGGCGCAGGTAAAACCAGCTCCACCAACGCCGTTCACATCGCCCATGAAGCAAGAGCCATTATTCGCGCAATGGTTTTCATTACAGGGTGTCATCTCCGTCTCGCAGTAGACTCCCGTCCAGCCGATTGGACAGAGACAAGTGAACGAGGCGAGACTGTCGATGCAGGTGGCGTTTTCGTGACACTGGCTGTACTCGCACTCGTCAATGTCTATCTCGCAAGTTGGTCCCGTCCAGCCGTCCATACACTGGCACTTGTATTCATTGATGAAGTCCAGGCAGATGGCGCCGTTTTTACAATGACCCCGAGCGCACTCGTTGATGTTCTCCTCGCAGTTTCTGCCCTCAAAGCCCGGGAGACACTCGCACTGGTAACTGCCCACGGTGTCCACACAGGTCGAATTGTACTTGCAAGGCACCTCGTCCAACTCGCATTCGTCGATCTGTATTTCGCACAAGGACCCTGTCCAGCCGGGGTCACATACGCACGTGAAATCAGCCACCAAGTCCAGACATTTTCCACTACCGTTGCAAGGGTTGTTGGCACAATCGTTAATGTTGACCTGTCAGTAAAGAGTTAGTTAAAGATGAAAATGAATCATAAACAAAAATAAAACCACGTGAAAACATATACGAGTTGGGATCGCAACCCCCCCTAAAAAAACAATGGATCAAATTGATTTGAGGCACCCCAGATGAGCAACAACCAAAAGGACACATGTTGTCTTAACACCGTCTTTTTAGTTCTGGCTGAATTATGAACAAAACAATATGGTGCATGTGCACATTTGTAAATTTGCCTTTGCAGATCTTTTATTCAACAAAATGGTTTATTGACAAAAAGTTTTACTTATATCCTAAAACAAATAATTTACACGTTTTATTATAAGTACATTTAATAATAAAAATCAGTCTTATTTACAAAACGTTTTGTTTTGTAAACTTTGGAGAGTCATAAGAAATTTAAAAATAAATTTGATTTATAAAGCGTTTTATTTAAGCTGTATGAATAAACGAAACGAACAAATATAAAAAATACAACATTTTATTAAACAATCTTGTGCAGAGATGTTTTACAAAAATTTAAAAGAATATCGGTTCCTGTTAAAAAAATTGGATCATGTGATATAAAAATCTTTAAGTTATCAAAACAATAGTAACTTTGTCTTCGCAGATATTTTTTTTAATGAAAAAACGATTTTAATTACAAACAGTTTTACCAATAGCCTACATAGTTCCATTCACAAGTGTTGAATAATGGGTGTGTAGATCTGCTAGTATAGAGTTTATTACATGTGGATGAGTTCGATCAGAAACGAGCTTGCTGTGTGTAAAAGGTTGAGGGAAGGTTGAGGTTATGACCGGCCAACCATCGATAAAGCCGACGACAGAATAAGTTGCGTATACACTCCCAAAACAACGAAGTAAGGTCAGACGGGGCCAAGGCTCAGAAAAATATGCGGAGATGAGCCCTCGGATGTAACAACACGTGGGACGAAAGCGAGAAGAAACGGTTAGATTTTTCGGAAACCGGCTTCGGAGTTTAAAGCGAACGGTCGCTAACAACATATCTATCTATCTATCTATCTATCTATCTATCTATCTATCTATCTATCTATCTATCTATCTATCTATCTATCTATCTAATAGTTACTTAGGTTAATATAACTGTCTCTCTCCCACATAAAAAGTGTACATTTTACTTGTGATTACTTAATATTTCTCTCTCAATAAACCTCCATTTTACAGAACATGTATTTTCTTATTTTTTCTTACTATAATCCAATGAAGAACTTATACGCACAACGACGAAACGGCGACACCACCCGAGGTAGAAAGAAACGACAACGAATGAACAGAACACCGAAGAGGAAAGAACGAGGGACAACAAAGGATATATAGAATTTCTATTTCGAGGAAGAAAGAAAAAAGGAAAACAAAACGCAACATAGGCGATTTGGTGCCGACTTGTGATTTACTCTCTAGGTGGGGACGCTTAGAACCAGGTGCCATGAGATAATGTGAGAGTCCGAAACGTACAAAAAAGGAGAAGAGGAAGAAAAACAGGACCACGAAACGAGGACGTGACAGAAAGAAAGTTGAGAGAAAAAACGAGAAATGCATAGAAAAGCAATGAGTACGTAAGTTAATTTTGTGGTTTAACTGTTAAAGAAAACAAAACGATAAAGAAGTAACGGAGGAAAGAGTTTTGGAATTTAAATTTTATTGAAAGTTGAACATTTAGAAGGGGAAGAAGCCTTTTTGGTAACTGTTAAAAGTATTTATTGTTATTGGTTGAACTTATTCACAAAAAAAAGAAACGGAAGAGAAAATGAACGAAAAAAGAGACAGCTTAAGTAACTGAAAAAGGGATGAGTGATATTTAAATTGATTTATACATGACTAAAAAAGAAAGAAAAAGAAACAAAGAAAAAAGAACAGCGTAGTCGCTTGCACACACACACACGCACGCACACGCGTTCATGAGGGAAAGTCATTGTTCATAACGGGATGATGTGCCGTTTAAGCGGCGACTACTTGTCATGCTTTTATGTAACTAGAAATGGAATATGTTATGGTGTGTGAATGGGTGACGGAAACAAAAGAGAGAGACAGAAGAAAGAGAGAGAATCCCCCCAAAATATGTAATTAAACAAAAAATACAGCTAATAACTGTCACCAATCGGGCGGAGAGCTTATGTTCAACCGAACTGTATATTTTATTAGCTGTATTTTTGTTTAATTTCCGATTTTTGACGATTCTCGAGGCATCACGTGGTCCACACGCTATTTTTTTTTCAACTTCCTTTTTTGTGGAAATAAAAACACCCGCTTTAAAATTAGTTAAAACACAAGAATACTTATCCAAGTAGGTTGAAGAATAACTTATCTTGCTTTTGGTAACATTTATTTGTTGGATAGTTGTTTTTCTTACCTCTTTTTTTGTTCTGTTGACTTCAGTAAATAATTCCCTAAAAATCTTTAATTTATCATCATATATAAACCCAGAAGTCAAAAGTAAAAAATAAAAATAAAAATTAAAAAAAAAAATCGGTTTTAAGACAACATGTGGTTGTTGTTTATTCTGAGGTGCCTCAAATCCATTTGATCCAAAACGATAATTCTCAAAAGAGAGTTTAAAAGTTGATAATTCTCAAAAAACGGTTAAAAACAGTTTGGGCAGACTTAAAGCAGTTCCCCCACCCCGCCGACCCTTCTTTCTCATTTTGTTTTAATGAATTGATATCAATTATTAGACGCTAATCTTATAGATCATCGAAAAAAAAAATAGGAACAATGTATTATTTTCAAAATTTCGGGCGGGATGGGCCATTGAGCCATCCAAGCTTATAGTAAAACGAAACCGAACCTAACCCTAACCCTAACCCTAATCTTTAGAAGTTAGGAGTTTAAATATTTATTTCATTTTAACAGCGAGTGTGTGAGAGTGTAAAACTTTAAAATGTGATCCGAATTGTAAATATTACCATCCTCACACATTCCACGTAAAAACCGGCGCACAAATGAAATGAAATTAAAGATGTAATAAAAATAAAAACATTAGTAAGTATACAATTATTTTGTTATGGTTAAAAGAATTTAATTGGGGAATTATTTTCATTTTTGCGCCGTTTGAAATCAAGTCTATATTACAATTTCTTAGACGCTAAACTTTATTGAATTTTAATTTCTTCTTAAGACCCCTAACTCCTTAAATTTGAGACATTTTCTAGAATCAGAATCATGTAATGGATTTTTTATCAAAATTGGAATTACGATTCTGGACATAAGGTTTAGTAGTGATTTTAATCTCCGTAAAGGCACATAAAATGGTGCGAAACTGTTCTGTTCGAGGAATTAATTTTACTGTATTTGTTTAGTATATATAAAATATCACTGTCTTCTAAAACATATTAGCATAGCTTATTTAAGAGACTATTACGTCATGCATCACGGTTTTATAGTGAGCTACCTATAATCTCTATTTATATAAAGTTAGATATGTTTATACGTTTATATATTTGTATGTAGAAGATTCACTCCTAAATTAATTAACCTTTTGTTAAATTGATGTAAATATGTATTCACGGAAACACATGAACAAAAGAGAGATGGTACAATGGGCTGATTCATATCGGTTAGATTATGTCACATCATGGAGTTCAGCATCTCGTCCGCCTGTAACCAAAGCAAAATGAGATCAGGACGGGAATACGTCTTGTCGGCTTGAAGAAAAACTGCGAACTCAGGTTAACGTCGCGTATTGTTCTTGGCGCTAAAATGTGTTGGCGCGTATGAATCTCGCTACACTTAGAAGTGTCTTACGCCCACGTAGTAAAGAGGCAATGATTACGCGATCATAAAGCTGAATTACCATTTCAGTTGAAACTAAAGTAAATCGATACAAAATAGTTCACTCATCCAATTGCTACAAACCGATCATTATGAATTTTGAGACACAGCTTTTATATAAGATGTCACTGTCCCGCGAAACATATTATCATAGATAATCTTGAAGGCAATTATATTTGTTTATTAAGTCATGTGGCAATGTCACACGGTGATCTTCCTATAACTGATTATGAAAGTGTACATTATTGTAGGGCAATCAAATTCTTACCATGCAATCATCCCCCGTCCATCCTTCGGCACAGTTACAAATATATCCAAGATGGAGATCAACACAAGTGGCATTGTGATGACAGGGTAGATCCGAGCATTCGTTGACACTTCGTTGGCACGTGGGTCCAGTCCATCCATTTGGACATTGGCAATTGTAGCGGGCTAGGCCATCCGTACATGTTCCGTTGTTATAACACGGCATTGACAAACATTCATCGACTTCCATTTCACAATGACGACCTGCGATAGAAAAAGAAAATTATCTAGATTTAGCTTTATAAAGTTAGCTATGTTTATATGTTTACATATTTGTGTGTACAGGATTACCCCCGAAACTAATTAACCGATATTTATGAATTTGAAACATAAGAGGCCCAAATGTGGTCTATCCATCCATGCCCCATAAAGTCAAGGGATATCGTCGGGGAGTCACGCAGATAATCTATCTGTCCTAACTTTGCAGTTGGCATGATAGAATATGGTGGAGCCAATGTCCTCTCTAGGCCACATACAGCACCTGATATTCCCAAATGGTTACCCATTTAGTACTAGCCAGGCTCAACGTCGCTTAACTTCGGTGATCTAGCGGGAACCGGTGTGTCAACGTGAGTATGCCGTATATGAGCTATATTTAATTTAATTTAGTTTTATGCAAAGTAAGTAAAAATGGGATGAAAGCCTTTCGTAAGAATTCAGATACCTCAGATTTTTATGAAATTTTAACAATAGGTATTAGACATCAATTAATAAATATTCACCAAATTTAGTTTCTTTGGAGTATTTTAACGAGCTTTTAGGGGGAGCATAATATGTAAACAACCCCTATTTAAAAATTCAAATACATCAGATTTGCATTGAATTTGATCCATAGTCATGAGAAAGTTCAGCTAGATTCCCTCGATTTCAATTTATTCTTAAATGTACTTGTTCCAATTCATGTTATCTGTGGAAGTTAGGCCGAGAAGTTTGAATAATGAACTCTCAGGTAGGGTGTTATTTGCCATGACAATCAGTGGTTGAAGAGGTTTCTTGTAGTTATTGAAGGAAAGTAGCTTTGTCTTTGAGGCGTTAAGAGTTACCATCCATTTATGACCCCAATCCACTACAGACTGAAGGTTATCTTCTAAGGATTCAGCCATTGCCTCAGATTTGTGCGCGTCGGTTTTTCCCACATGACGGAAGTAGAGCGTGGTGTCGTCAGCAAATATTCTTATCTCAGTCGCAATTACATCAAGGAGGTCATTTAGGAAAATCAGGAACAGTAGAGGTCCAAGAATAAATCCTTGGGGTACACCAGCATTTATGCCATGTTGCTTAGAAGGACGACCATTGAGGACAACCTGGATCTTTCGTTTTGTTAGGAAGGATTTAATTATATTAAATATTTGTCCAGTAATACCATATGAGTGCAGTTTTATGAGAAGCCCTTCATGCCAGACCTTGTCAAAGGCTTTTGATATATCAAGCGCTACCGCCCTAGCTTCACCTGCCTTGTCTAGTGTATGATATATGCGTTCAGCGATGACCGTTAAGATATCTGCGGTAGATCGTGCTTGTCTAAATCCGTATTGATGATCAGAAAGTTTAGAATTAGCTAGGTGCCGGACTATAGCAAGATTGATTAATGATTCAAAGATTTTAGCAAAGATCGGGAGTAGACTGATTGGGCGGTAGTTTAGAGGATCAGTTCTATCTCCAGAATTATTGAAGACTGGTACCACAGAGGCAATTTTCACCTATCAGGGAAACAAGATTCAGCAAGGCATTTGTTGTATAGTTTGGAGAGGACAGGGGCCAGCTCAGCAGAGCATTTATTATTACTATTACTGGTATAAGATCAGGCACACAGGCTTTGGAGGTGTCAAGGTTTTTTTATGGTGACTTTGACCTGAGATATGGTGATTACCAGGTTCTCAAGTGTGGCTTCAGTCCGTAATGGGAATTTAGGGAGGGGTGGTTTTCTGAGTCCAAAGTGGAGTTTAAGGCGTGCAAACAACATCGTTGTGATTTGATAGCGGGGGAACTGTCGATTGTCCATTGTTCATCACACTATTGTAGATTTTCCAGAAATAACGAGTACCTGGTTTCTGTGACTGAATGCGTTTTTTGGTTATCTCTGTATACCGTCTCTTTGCTTCATCTATCACTACTTTGCAATCATTTCTTGCCTCTATAAAGTTCTGTCTATTCGTAGTTTACTTATGGCGGCCGAATTTTCGGAATGCCTTCTGCCTCTCAGCAATAGCAGCTGCACATTCTGAGGTGAACCATTGAGGAGAGTGGGGGTTGCTGAAGAAGTTTCGCATGGGGACATAAGCATCAATGCCTGCTTTGACCCATTCGATTAGCTCATTTGCACACTGATCAGCAATGAGTGAGAAGGTTTCACCCCGTGGTTCGTCGCTGATGTGATCCCCGAGGGATTAAAAATCAGCCTATATATATATATATATATATATATATATATATATATATATATATATATATATATATATATATATATATATATTAGATTTTTTAATGTGAGATGATTTGTATTATTATTTCCACAATCAGACAATTTCGCAACACACAGAAATCATAAATTTTATATGTGTTAGTCAATAGACTTTCTTGTATGTGGCGTGGTGGCTCAGGTGGCAGAGTACTCGCCTTGAATGTAAGTGATTTAAGTTTCAAATCCTGAGTTCAGATACGTCCTACTGATGAGCCCAAACGCGGGCGAAACTCGAGTCTAATTGTGGAAATAATAATAATAATAATAATAATATATATATAAATATAAATATATATATATATATATATATATATATATATATATATATATATATATATATATATATATATATATATGTGTGTGTGTGTGTGTGTGTGTGTGTATGTGTGTGCGTTCAGGCAGCAAATTGTTATTTATGCAAGCCTCGTTCAAGACTACGGAACTTTCTCATTTTGAAATTTTTCTTTGTTAGCTTCTCGAGTTTTCTGTTTTCAGGTGTTAGTTTAAATATTATGACTCCGAGTGTTGTTTCATCGGCCATCCCTTGAGCGCTTTCGATCTCACAATCGTCATCAGGAGGTTGTGTCGTATCGTTTGTCTTTGTACTTTTAGAATTTTTATAGTTTTTTCCCCCTTATTTTAATTTTTTATTTCATTTTAATCATGGAATACGGATAGGGCTTTAGTGGCAGTATTAAATGATATTATATTAATGTTGGGTTGCATTGTACTGTATGTGTTCCTATGTCCATTCGAGGTATGTTTTCCATATACTCAAACCGAAAAATACAGCACCTATATTGGCTACACGACAACAACCCTCTCCTGACGTCTTACGTACCACCTAAATGACACAAGCGCTATTCAACGACATATCATCTCACACAAAAAATCTATACAATCAGCCGAACTAAGAAAAATACTCACAACTAACACTAAAATCATCTATACAAATAATTGTACACTGAAAATCCTCGAAGCCTTATACATTAAAAACCTGCAACCCAACATTAATAAAATATAATTTGATACTGACACTAACGCCCTATCCGTATCCCATAATTAAAATCAAATCAAAAATACTCAACACGCGTCTTCATACATACGCACGTTTCCGAGATTCCGCTTTATTCTTTATCAAAGTTACATTTGAGTAAACTTTCTAATAGATAAAGAATTCTCCTCATCAGCATATTACATTTTTCTTAATCAAAATTCAGGATATATCATAAGAAGCATATCAATTTTCAAAGAAATTATTTTAAAAAATTCCTTTAGTAAACTGAAATTGTGGATTAGTTTCAAATTCCATTTCCCTAATAAAACAGATTAGCAAATAATCTTCTTGAATAAAAAGAGAACATGTGTCCATACCTGAATAGCCTCTGTCGCATTGACACGTGTAATCAAGATGTTGGTCGTAGCAGGTGCCGTTGTTTTCACAGACCACCGATTTGCAGTCATCGACGCTAACATTGCAGCTGGCTCCCATCCAACCTTAAAATAAAAATAAACAATCGCTAATTATTATTTACTAGCGGGACCCGTGGAAATTCCATGGTGAATTAAAGGCAATGGGGTTATCTTCTATTATATTAAGGGCAGTTGTCTGTATGTGCGTGTGCATGCCCAACTAAAAATTTAAAAAACTACAAATCAAAGACCCACAAAGTTGGCATATTCTTGATCAGCATTGCCCGGAATTAATAATATCTAAAATTTATTTTTTAAATTCACTCTTTGATCCTAAGTTATTGAATTTGAAACACCGAGGGTATTATAACGATGGTTGTAACTGGCCAGAAAGTGCCTATTTAAGAAGACGGCTCAACAAGAATTTGTTTACATTAGACTTAAAAACAGCGATGTTATAGTCAGCCGGGAAGCAGCCCCGTGGCACCGTATTCCATAGATGGGCAGTTCTAGGAAAGAAACCCCGCTCATGGAAGTTCCGCTTAGTTCTAGGTACACAGAGGGAGAAGGGGAATTTATTGACAGTGGTTGTAGCTATTATTCATGTTTATCATGATGATCGATGCCGGCTCAGTAATAACTGGAATGCTATAGAAAAAAAATGTCTGGGGTGAAATTCGAACCCACGAAGGTCTTAAAGGTCGGGACAGAAAGCGAACGCTTATCCACACAGCCACCGATCAGGCGAAAACATTTTGTCTTTTTAACCTACTTAAATGAGTTCAGCGTAGGGATTTTTCTATCGCTCTGCATAGATCTAAAATAGTTCGATTGTCTAAACTAAATAGAGGAACATAAAGAAACATGAATATTAAATAAAGAATTCTTATTAAAGTAAAACATATATTAGTGAACATTTCTCAAATAGTTTTTATCCATTTTTAATTAAAAAAAGGATTTTGTCTCTTTAAATTAACCAATACATCAAATACGTATGTTGTTCGGTCGGCTAAATCGGAACACTAAACTTATCAGAACAGTTGTTTCTAATGCTGTTTTGAATAATGAGTTTGACAAAAAGGTTCAAGAACTTCTCACACCGATAGGGACATCAGGCCGAAGGTGTTGATTCCAAATCTGCGGTTAGTTTCGGCTCTTAGATCAACCGCTTAACTATGATGCCCGTACACATCACACAGACAACTTAGCTTTATATATTTTTATATATATATATAAGATATATTTTGTACAATGATTACATTTTAAAGGTTGATTTCAGGCGATAGTCAAAAGGAATGTATACAATGAGGCCCAACTAATAAGCAAACATAGAATAATCCGCACTTCCATTGCTTTTTTCAGTATTGCCAAATGTTTCCAATTGGATGATCACTGTTATTTTTTACCATCAAACAAAACTGAGGGGAAAATCGGCTTACCTTCATGACAGACTTTGGCCCCCGTGTCCAGATCGCACGAAAAGTGGTCAGTTTTGCCTGAGATGCAGTAAACGTCGCAGCCTTTGCCATAATAATTCGCGTCGCAGAAAACTTTCATCTCAGCGAGCATGCTGAAGGGGGGAAAAGGACAAAATGGATGAGTCATCAAACCAATCATTTTTTAAACATATAAACAGCGATTAATTTTGTTATCTATATCCTAAAGTAAATATCTTTAAATACAACAGGGTGAATTACCCACTCATGGAATCCTTTAATAATATTCAATCTTTCATGCAATGTAACCATATTTGGTCCAAATAAACTTTAGTCTGTGCCTGGCTTGTCCACCAAGGTTCAGTCATGAATGTCCAACAGTGTTTGTTTCATCGTTGTTCAATATTATTCTTCAATTGTGCACTCCTGCTTCGCAAGCATGTCTGGATAAGCCTGATTTGGGGTGTGATGCTCTCCTTGGTTCAGAGAATATTCTGGGTATTTCTGTAATATACATTATCGTTGAGATAATCTCACAGATAAAAAATTGAGTTGTTAAGGTCCGGTGAGTATGAAGCCTATTACGGATCACACCTTCTACTGATGAGTCGATCACCAAAGTGTCCCTGCATATCATTGAACGGCAATAAAACAAAGACTGTTGGACAGTCATGACTGAAACTTGGTGGACAAGTCAGCCATAGACTGGAGTTTAATTGTACTAAAATATGGTTAGATTGCAGAAAAGATTGTGAATTTTATTAACGATTCCATGAGTGGCATGTAGAGCCAAGAAACATACAAACACATTCTTTTACATGCCTTGTTGCACATTGCTATTTTTTATGCCAATAAATTTGAATTTGAATTTAAATATAATTTTATTAATATAGAAATAATAAATACTAAATTATTGGGGTCATCTATACTAATATAAAAACGTTTGTCTGTTCTGTTTGTGTGCCCGCAAACGACTTTGAGTCTTTTAGACATAGGAACGTAGAATTTAGTAGCGAATTCTCCTTACAAATGTAGATTGTCAAAAGAGAGACATGTCTATTGCTTATCTAATAAAAGTTGTCTTCAAGGGAGCTTGAAACCCACACTGAACATTCATTTGTGATATTTTGAAGCGTTATAAACTTCTGGAGTCAGTAAACAAAATAAAAACACAACAAAAAATACACGTGTGGCAATATTAGAGGCAAGTGTGTAATAATAGGATTAGTATTGTAAATTTCCACGTAGAGTTAAAAATTAAGTAGAGTTTGAATTTTTGCAGAGCCAGGGTGCATCCCTCTTCTGTCACATTGCTTTTCGTTTAATTATTCCCCGACATCCGGTCTTCCTGTTGTGGGCCGGAAGTAAATATCGCGTTCGCCAAATTTTTGTCACTGCCGAAAAAAACCATAGACCCCATTCCCTATTTCCAAGAGAAATGTCCCTGAATATCATTGGACGGTAATAAAACTAAAACTGTTGGACATTCTTGTTGGGCAAGTCAGACATAGCCTGAAGTTTATTTATACCACATATGGTTGGATTGCAGAAACGATTGTTAATTTTATTTACGATTCCATGGGTGGCATTTTTATGGCTACCCTATATTATAACCACAGGCTAGAAAGCCGCTTAAGATTCTAGTTCTTGCAGACGACATCTGGCTCTTATTTAAGCATCATAATTTATACTAGCGTGACCCCGTAGAAATCAACAGTTGATTTCTTCATTAAATATTTCTTGGCTAGTCATAATCTATTACTAATGGAGATTTGGTATATGTCTGTCTAAAGCCGAAACTATATTATTACTATCAGTTTGCAATACTATTTCGGATAAATATATTATCTTTCAATGCTCAATTCAGTGTGGATGGAATAGTGTAGTATCTGTTCCGTGGTCATGATACCATTCTCTTAAGGATTGCCTTCTCACATGGCCGGGTAGTGTAGTATATATTCTGTGGCCATTATACCATCCTCCTTTTTTGGAGAGAGGGGTAGGGTAGTACTTATTCTGTAGTCTTGAGGCCATCGTCTCAGGATTACCTCCTCCTTTGAAGAGATAGTGTAGTATCTGTTCTGTTGTTATGAGACGACCATCCTTCGATAAATTACCTCATTCTTTGGAAGTAGTAGTGGAGTATATGTTCGATTGACATGATACAATCGTCCCAGGCATTACCTCCTCTATTAAGGACAGTGTAAATATTCGTTCGTCATATATACTAGCAAAAGTATACGTCCGGGGATAGGAGCATATTATTGCTAGTATTATTAAATATTGTTGTGTTTTAATTGATTTTGGTTTGCGTGTTTGGTACTGTAGTATGAGAATCTATCATGAAATGTTGAAAACTAAACATCTAGGTTTATTGCAAGTCTAGTTACTTTGTTGTGTAAATGTCTTTTTAGAGGAAACGAGAATTGCCAATAAATTTGGTGGTTGTCTTCAGGCGATTATTGATGGTACATTAAAGATGGAATTGTTTACTGGGATCTGAATGAATGTTGGTAAAATCTATAATAAGAGATACATACATGTGTTTGCCATGATTAGAAACCATGAGAAATGCGGCCATTAATAGTTTTGTTCTTATTAAAGCGAAACCTGGCCAATCATGATTAAGGAGATGTGTTGTATGGTAAGAAATGAAATTAGAATTATACGATGGATGTGTAAAGCAAGTCTTAAACAGGCTTAGATCTGACGACCTTAGGGTATTATTAAACCTGGATAGTATATGTATTTGTTCTTTTCATTGCATCTGAAGAATAAATGAGTGCTTGGGTTAATACATGAAGAACAGTTGCAGTAGCAGGGGCAGTATGCAGTTCCCGCTTTCATGAAAACAAAACAACTAATTGCTGCATTACCATGATTTATACTGACATGTAAAAACTTACCCATGCACTAACTAAGGATGTTATCACTCTTCAATCAGACCCCAGAATAAAAGAACAATAGGTCTATAATAATGATGATGATGATGATGATGATGATGATGATGATGATAATAATAATAATAATAATAATAATAATAATAATAATAATAATAATAATAATAATAATAACGAAGAGAATGGACAAAAGAGAGGACCGACGAAATCTGGATGGGAAATCAGACTGGAAACCCAGATCACCAAACTGCGGAAAGAAGCTAAAACCGTGAACAGAAGGAAGGAGGACATGAAACGATTAAGAAGCAAAAATCAGAAACGCAAGGAAAAACTAAATGAGAAACATGAAGAAATAAAACAAAAGATAGCAGCAATAGAAGGAAGACTGAGACAATACAGGTACAAATCAGAACAGAGCAAACAACAGGACCTTTGAAAACAATGAAAGCCAGTTTTACAAAAACGTAAATGGAGAAAAAACAACGACAGAGCAACCGAACCCAACAGAAACAAAACAATTCTGGAGCAAGATATGGGAAGTACCGAAAAAGCACAACAAGAATGCCCAATGGTTGAAAAACATGAAAGATGAACTGCAGGAAATCGAAGAAGGAATTGAAACGGAAATTAGCAAAGAAACGATAAAAAAAAACCTTAAGAAAAATGGCAAACTGGAGAGCACCAGACCACGATAGAATACATGCATACTGGTTTAAAAAATTAACGACCCTGCATGAAAGACTAGCGCAGAAACTGAGTGGATGTATCCGCAAAACAGACGTACCAGAATGGATGACGGAAGGAAGAAAAACATTAATACAAAAAGACCCCAAAAAGGGAACGACCCCCAGCAACTTCAGACCGATAACATGTCTACCAATAATGTGGAAAATTCTAACAGCACAACTGAGAGAACAAATCTACCAATCCCTGGACAAACGTGGACTGCTCCCCGAGGAACAAAAAGGATGCCGGAAAGGACAAAGAGGGGCACATGATCTACTATACATTGATCAAAAGACCCTGAAGGCGGTGAAGAGCAAACAAAAGAACATAACCATGGCATCGATTGACTACAAAAAAGCCTACGACAGTATCCCCCAAACATGGATAATTGAATGCTTAAAAATATATAAGATACCAGGCAGGATTATTAATCTCATCCAGAAAGCAATGGAAACATGGAGACTAAAACTGACAGCCGGAGGACAACACCTGTCTGAGATAAAAATACAGAGAGGCATTTTTCAAGGAGACTCTCTATCACCACTATTGTTTATAATAGCCATGATGCCACTCAACTACATACTCAGAAAGTGTGATGCCGGATACAGGTTTACGGATACAGAACAAAGAATAAACCACCTGATGTACATGGATGACCTTAAACTGTTTGCAAAAAACAAAAAAGAACTGGAAAAGCTGATAAATACAACCAGGATATTCAGCCAGGATATCCAAATGGAGTTTGGAATAGAAAAATGTGCACTGCTAGAGATTAAAAGAGGAAAACTGGAGACGACAGAAGGTATAGAACTCCCCAACCAAGAGGAGATGAGGGCACTAGGAGAACAAGATAGTTATAAATACCTGGGAGTTCTGGAAGCAGACACAATCAAATATACAGAAATGAAAGAGAAGATTGGAAAAGAATATCTACGAAGAACAAGGAAACTCTTAGAAACTAAACTATGTAGCAGAAACCTAGTAAAAGGGATAAACACATGGGCTGTATCACTAATAAGATACTCTGGACCATTCATAGGCTGGACCAAAGAAGAACTCAGGCACCTTGAACAGAGGACTAGAAAACTAATGACTATGCACAATGCATTGCACCCAAAAGACGATACGGACAGACTCTACATGAAAAGAAATGAAGGAGGTAGAGGACTGGTAAGTATAGAAGACTGGTAAGTATAAAAGAGCTGGAGAAATATGTAACCCAGAACACGGAAAGACTGATCACCACGGCAAGAGACATCAGCCCAACAAACAACTCAGGAAGCACTGAAACCAGAAACAAAAAGACAAGAAAGGAAAAGTGGGAAGAAAAACGACTACATGGACGCTTTATAAGACTCACAAGCGATGAATCCAATGAGAACAGCTTGGCATGGCTAAGAAAAGGACACTTGAACAGAGAAACGGAATCTCTGCTGACGGCCGCACAGAACAATGCGATTAGGACAAACTTTATTAAAGCAAAGATAGATAAAACCCAGGAAAACAGCAAATGCCGATTGTGTGAACAAAGAGACGAAACGATAAATCATATAATAAGTGAATGCAGCAAGCTAGCCCAAAAGGAATACAAGAACAGGCATGACAGCGTGGGGAAAGAAGTACACCGGGAAATGTGCAAACAACTGAATTTCGAATATGCAAAAAAACGGTACAAACACAAACCAGAAACTGTACTAGAAAACGAAAAACACAAAACCATATGGGATATGAATGTACAAACAGACAAACCCATAACAGCAAGGAGACCGGATATGATAATAATCAACAAGGAAGAAAAATCCTGCAAAATCGTAGACTTTGCCGTTCCAGCGGACCACAGAGTGAAGATCAAAGAGACGGAAAAAAGAAGCAAATATACTGAACTTGCCAGAGAATTGAAAGGAATATGGAACATGAAGAAAGTCAGTATAACACCAATAATCATAGGAGCACTAGGAACAGTCCCCAAAAACATGGAGAAAAGACTAGGAGAAATAGGAATCAAAGGGATAGCTGAGACCATACAAAGGACAGTAATGATCAAAACAGCTACAATCCTGAGAAATGTCCTCGAATGCGGAAACCAACCCACATAAGCAACGAATGGAGTACAAACACATGGAAGCACAAGACAACAGAACCGGGGAAAATACAACCGCGAGAGAGGGGCGCAAGCATAGGCTGACACCACGAAAATTATGGACAGAGGGTCGAGGAGGTAAAGCGCAAACCAGACCTCCACTGGAAGAGCGTGGACAGCTCTGGGACCGTGGGGAGGCTTGTTGCCACCCGGGCCCCAGAGGAGACCAATGCCCCTTATCACCGTGAAATCGTTGGTAGGTGGCTGTTGCGATACCGCAAGGTCATCAGCGGTGATGAACGAAAAGAGGTGGAGCATACTGGAAGTCTGAGGAGACTTGTTGTCACTCAGACTCCAGGGAATACCACAGGTTGTTGGCAGTGGGTGATCACTGACGATGACCGGTGTGATAACTCCTAGTGAGTAAATAATAACATTCTAGAAGTAAAGAGACTTCTTATTTTAATTATGCAAAAGGAATGTTTTAACAGATATGTCACAGTTTATACATTTTCTTATTAAATGTTTAAAAGCTAAACATCTAGGTTTATTGCAAGTCTAGTTACTTTAATGAGTTGTGTAGAATAAATGATGGCAGTGGTTGTGACTCAACGAGTCACGAGTATATCAAACACACACACACACACACACACACACACACACATACATATATATATATATGGGAAAAAAAGAAACAATGTTTCAGACAATATGTAGAAATAAAAATGGAATAAAGAATAAGCAATTCAACAACTAACAAAAATAAACTCAAAAACTCATGTTGTAAAGTTCCACCGAGATATTTCGGTCGTAGATACGGCCATTTTCTATCGGATAGAAAATGGCCGTATCTACGATCGAAATATCTCGGTGGAACTTTACAACATGAGTTTTTGAGTTTATTTTTGTTAGTTGTTGAATTGCTTATTCTTTATTCCATTTATATATATATATATATATATATATATATATATATATATATATATATATATATATATATATATATATATATTACAGAAGATCAGAACAACATGTTCTGATCTTCTGGAATACATATATAAATAAATATCACGCTCTTACTTTTAAATTTTCTTAATAATCGAGCACTCTTTTGGGGTTGTCTCCTACTAACGCGTGTGTGTGTATGTGTGTGCGTATAAATGGGTCATATGATGTAGTACTTACATTGTTCGGCTTTTCATCCTCAGTTCAATTAGTTCGGCGTCTTTTTCGGTCAATGTGGGCGTAAGAGCAATCACTGTGGCCAGGTAGTCAACATGATCGTGGTTGTTGTCGTCAACGTCCCAGATGTCAATCTTCAGTTTCACATTGCTCTGTGGAAAAAAATTTAAAAATAAAAATTAAAAATTAAAAAATAACGTCACATTTTTCTCATTTAATCTTTCATCAAACGGAAAATCCTGTTATGAGAGAGAGGGAGGGAGGGAGGTAGGTAGGTAGGAAGGAAGGGAGGAATAGAGAAAGAGAAGAAAGAGAGAAGAGAGAGAGAGAGAACATATTTTTGAATATAGTGAACTGGAATATATTAAAAGTGTTAATGTCATTGTTAATCCCCAATTAGAGACTCTTCAAATCGTGGCAATTTATCCCAATTTTGACCATTTTTTTAAAAATTTCAACATAATTTTGTGCAATTTATCTACGGTTTGAATCTGATTAAGATCGTAGGTAAAAGACATTGTGCAGCAATATTTGGGTGCAAGTGCGTGAAAATAATGTGAACAACGGTATTTTCCATGTAAGGTTAAGCAGGGAGTGGAAAATTCCATTTAGAAGTCAAGTTAGGAGTATATGTCAGATATGACGTCAAGGACAGGAAGTCCGAAATGAGACGTGGCGAAGAAAAGAGAAAGATCTGTCTCATTGGCATGTGAGCCGACTCTTTTGGGACGCTTTTATTTAAAAGCTCTGTTTTCGTTCGCCTCTCCGGGGTGTGGGTATAGGAAGGAGCGAGAGGCAGCTCATGTAACGCGTCAAAGAATAAAACATAAAAAACACGACGCCATTGAGCAAAGATGATGTTGGCATTTTTCTTTTAGTTTCTTACATTATTGCAGATACAAAGAGAGAGAGAGAGGAGGAAGACACAGAAACTTTGGCTGCCACATCACCACTACTTTACAATTAAACGTCACCAACTACTTCAAAGATACGCACAACTGTTTCTCTCGAAGAATAAAACGACGGTCATCCGAAGAAGCACACCCACCCAACCTACGCTATGCTATAATTTCAGTGTTTTTTTTTGTCAACCCCTTTATAAGAACGAGTATAAATAAAACCCCTTAAAAGAACCAGAGAGATTATTCCTACAAAATGTCATGTTCTTGTTTTATAGCCTAAAATTAATTAACGGACAGACAGGCACACATACATACCCCATATTAATATAGATGCATTTTATTGTAAATATATTGAGAGGTTTGTCTCGTTTCTTCAGATATCGTGAATAAATAAATAATGGCCACTGATGATCAATATGGCTAATTCAATAAAACTCGATACGTTTATATAATACATTGCTAATACCTAATATATGACGTCATTTTAACATCACGGGTACACCAATACGAATGTAGTATATTGAATGTCGTTGGAGGCATTCAAGGACAAACCAAAGAATACATGACAATGGGAAGTTGGAGGTTACGGAAGATCAATGACGTATATATGTCTACAAGGTGAGATAATGACTAGCGTGGGAAGATTACTTTTTACTGAGGTTCGTTACTATAACTACGAGTGAAGATAGACTGTTTGGAGATCGAAACACTGTGAGTAGTGACAGTATTATGATAGCAGCTCTCCACTTAAGCCAGTCAAATTGCCAACCCATGTTTACTGTCCTGTTTGATATTGCGCCTAGAGAAGCCTTCCCTGCCAATTTAAAACAAAGATCGCAAACTGGATAGAAACTCTTTATTTCAGGACTTGTCTGCAAATAAAGAAACGGTTTACCCTTTTGAAATAATACATTTCTATCAGGGGAAATACTATTAACAAAAGATGTACTCTTGATTATTCACTAAAAATTATTGTCATTGTCAACTAAATATTCTTTAAATAAATTTTTTCTTTATGTAAAATCGTAGCAATTTAAATTTTTTTTTTTAACGATAAATATTCTCTGTGTTCTTACCGTAAAAATAATTTTTAGATAAGTATTCTTCAAATCCAGGAAACAAACGTGATCTTTTGAAATATATTTATTAAATATTATACTGTTTTAGTCGATGTGACACATAATTCGATTTTGGAACAATTAGTTTAAAAATAAGTGATGTCGGAATATTTTACCTTAGCGACATCTTTACTAATCGGAAGATCTCATTTTTTAATGTCTGTGAAATGTTATAACGTACCACGAACATAAACCGCTTGGCGTATTATTATATAGATAATAATAATAATAATAATAATAATAATAATAATAATAATAATAATAATAATAATAATAATAATAATAATAATAATAATAATAATAATAATAATAATAATAAAAATAATAGTAAAAAATAATAATAATACAACTAATAATAATAATAATAATAATAATAATAAAAAATGATAATAATTAAAAAATAATAATAACAATAATAATAATATTATTATAATTATTATTAATAATAATAATTTGAAAAGATAATAATACAACAAATAATAATAATAATAATAATAATAATAATAATAATAATACAACTAATAATAATAATTACAATAATAATAATAATAAAATTATTAATAATAATAATAATTAAGATATTAATAATAATAATAATAATAATAATAATAATAATAATATTAATAATAATAATAGAAATAATAATGATAAAATAAGAATAAATATAATAATTATGATGATGCTAATAATAATAATAATAATAATAATAATAATGACAATAATAATAATAATGATAATCATTATTATTATTATTATTATTATTATTATTATTATTATTATTATTATTATTATTATTATTATTATTATTATTATTATTATTATTATTATTATTATTATTATTATTATTATTATTATTATTATTATTATTCGGAAGGATTTATGCCACTCAAATTCCAGAGAAGACTAATGGTCGATGCCAGCAAGAAATCAATGGTAAAGGGCTGTAGCGATAGCGCAAAATGATTTGTTATTGTAATAGGTGCAGATGTTGCATTACCCGTTCTTTCAGGGTACCCGATAAGATCCAACAAGAATGACAAAGAACAGAACGTATATGGAAAAACTTTGGTTTTCTTTATTTCCCATCACCGGATGGTTTACGCCGGTTACGCACACACATATAAAAAAAATCTTTTGACATACTTTTGTCTCATGAAAGTCTTTTTCTTGCTGAGGGGACATATTTGGTTTCCGTTAGAAACTCGTTCATATATACATCGGATTGGAAAGAAATTTGCTCTGCATTGTCTATCCGAGCGTGAACTGAAGCAATTGTTCCACAAGCCCTTCCAATTGTCTGTTTGATGTAATACAAGTCAGGGGATTCCTTCACATACCAACTTGCTTATCAGTCGCACTTTTAGTCAGCGGACACGGGCTTGGGTACGATAGCCAATAAAGCTACATCGGTGCCATAAACATCGGTAAACTCCCATTCTTCCAGTACTTCGATACTCCGATCATCAAGCGCTCCGACTCTTCGCGTTTCTGAAATCGCCGCACTGCGGAACCTTCTCCTTTTTTAACAGTTATCAAATCGCTTTCTTTCTTTCTTTCTCGACGTCCCACCCACAATGGACTCGTCCACGATTGATTTTTGCCACTCTTCATTATCTTACAGAGAGTGATGGAAATCTGGGAGACTTGTTATCACTCATACTCCAGGGTGTCACTACTGGTTATTGTCAGTGAGATATCACTTATACTGACTTGTGTGAAAACTCCTAGTGAGTAAATAATAATAATAATAATAATAATAATAATAAGAAGAAGAAGAATAACAACAACAACAACAATAACAACAACAATAACAACAACAATAACAACAACAATAACAACAACAATAACAACAAAATAATAATAATAATAATAATAATAATAATAATACTGGAAGTCTGAGGAGACTTGTTGTCACTCAGACTCCAGGGAATACCACAGGTTGTTGGCAGTGGGCGATCACTGACGATGTGATAACTCCTAGTGAGTAAATAATAATAATAATAATAATAATAATAATAATAATAATAATAATAATAATAATAATAATAATAATAATAATAATAATAATACTCACCGGTACTGTGTTAAGTGAAAAATTCATTGGGTTTTTCAGCCCTGCAATCGATGTTCCAAATCGAATATTATCTTGGTTGGTTATTTCTCCGGTTTCTTTCTTTCCATATTTGCAAGAATTGATGTCTTGGGTTCTACAATTACGAAGTTAACACATTCCTTTTAACATTTTAAAATTTACTAAAAACAACATCTATTGAAGAAAAACAATTTACCCCCCACCACCCAGTATGTAAGTCATGGTTAAAAGGTGATAGATATATGAGCGTGTGGTAGCCGGAAGCGGGAGAAACATGTGAACATTTAACATGCTTTAAGATTTTAATAGAGAGATTTTATTTAAAAGCGAAGTGAGACGGACGTCTGAAATGAATGTCTAAAAGTCACCAGTAGTCTCTCCCTCTCTCGCTCCCTCTCTTCCCCTCTCTCTGTCCGAATCTTTTACATAGGCAGCATACATTGAGGAAAAACACTTTACCTCCGCAGATGACTGGAGCCACGATATAAGCTGTCAAAGAGTCGACGTTAAAATGTGATATATTAAGAAGTAAGTCAGTGGTAGCTAGAATTAGATGAAACATGTGAACGTTTAGCAAGCTGTGAATATTTTATTGATATATTTTGTTTAAAAGCGAAGCGAGACGGATGTCTGAAATGTAGGTCGAAAAAATACTAGTTTCACTCTCTCCCCTCCTTCCCTCTACCTTAATCTTGTAGATAGTATACAGAAAAAAAACAGTATATATTTTGGAGACAAATGACTTATGTTAATTATAGACGAGAATTGACGATCCAGGCCACAGACAATACCATTAAGAATTACCTCCACCAAAGTCTCCTCCATCAGAGCCAAGAAGAAGGCGTCACCTCTCTATCCTTCCATCCCCTCAGAACGTCTCATCAAATAAGTCTTCACATCGAGTCCTTGATAAAAGGAACGGTATACAAAAGTATTACACTAATCAACTCACCCTGATTGTCGGTCGAGGCAGATGTAAAACATATGATCACATGCCGACCCGCATATAATCCAGCGACCATCACAACACTGACCATTCCTGCCCGTTCCGTCAACGTTCTGGTATTCTATGAGACGAAGAGTTACGGTACCGGTACTCGACACCAACTGTAAGTAAAATAGAGAAGAAAAAGAAAAATGAATACAAAAAATGAAAAGAAAACAGGTTCTATGAAGCGCACCATGGCCATTACCAGCGATTACCAAATGTCGACATATAAAAAAATACTCTGTTATTTAAGTCCTTATTAAATTTAAACGATGATATAAAATATAAATTGAAAATAGAAGCCTTTATCAATGCAAGATTAATTTTTTTTTTTAATCTTATAAAATTCGGAATAATATTCCATCATCAGAGTTGACCAGTATTGTGTAATTAAAAAAAAAGAAGCCCAAAACAACTTTTTTTTGTTTTTTAATATGATGTCCTTGTTATGGGTGTATCCGCCGTGATGTTGTTGGCGGTTATGAATTCAAATTCTGACTGTAGAACGAAGAAAGCATTGGCATGCTGGAAGTTTAAGAAAATGGGTCGTTCATTCAAAACCATTGGTGGGTCAGTATTATAAAAATGAAAATAGAAGCCTTTATCAATGCAAGATTAATTAATTTTTTTATTTTTTTACTTTAATATTACACACACACACACATATATATAAAATATTTGTTATTGTTTATCTATGGACGTATACGTTTCGTCTCTTTTCAATCAAGACTCATCAGCATAGAAGTACGACTATTCACCACCGGTCACACGATTCGAAACCCTGGACTACAAGTATTTTCCAACCCCAGTCCAACGTCGCTAACCGCTAGGCCAGTTCTGAACAGCTTATAAACAATGATAATTTTAACACATTAACGGCGGCGAAGCGTACAGGCATTCAAACTTCTATAAGTGAAGGAACGATGCATATAAAGCAAGTGACGCTACGCTGTGTTACTACTACCATTTTACAGTGCTCTACTTTTTAACGAGAAGCTTCAAATATAAAATATTTGTTATTGTTTATTTTTTTTCTCTCTCTCTCTCTCTCTCTCTCTCTCTCTCTCTCTCTCTATATATATATATATATATATATATATATATATATATATATATATATATATATATATATATATATACATGAAAAATGAAGAAAGGAAAACCAAAAAATATTATTTATGTTTCTATCAATATTTCGTCTTTATTTCAAGAAACAGTCACTGTTTCAAATATTTTGTACTTTGTGTGTTATTTTCTTAAGACCAATCATCTGGAGGAAGTCTTGAAATAAAAACGAAACGTTGATGAATACATAAATAATATTTTTGGTTTTATTTTTTTCATTTTCCATTACGTTGGAATATTAGTAGTTCCATTATTTATCATATACATTACGTATATAATATATATATATATATATATATATATATATATATATATATATATATATATATAGAGAGAGAGAGAGAGAGAGAGAGAGAGAAAGAGAGAGAAGGAGAGAGAATGAAAAGTCAAACATGGAAGCGTTTGTGAAATATATATATATATATACATGTACAGAATGCACTCCTAAATTAATTAATCGATCGTTATTAATTTTGATACACATTAGGCGTGAGTGTGGGCAACAAGAGCTATATTTAGTTTTATTTAGTTTGCTGAGTCACGTCGAAACCACGAAATAGCGCTTGTGTGAAAAACTCTTTCAAAGATAGATTTAAATTTCTGTTTATGATATTGTCCACCACAATCGCGTCCCTCGCATCCTTCGCTGTCCAAGTGAGGGTATTTAGGCATGACTTTAAAAATATGACAAGCTAAATTCACAAGTTAGATTATATATATATATATATATATATATATATATATATATATATATATATACTTATTACAGAAGATCAGAACAACATCGTAATACATATATTAATAAATATACCGTTCTTATTTTTTATTCATCTTAATAATCTTCCACTGTGCCGGGGTTCTCTCTCACTAACCTTATATATATATATATATATATATATCTTCTATTTGTTTTCATTTCGTGAGTCAATGATTATTTGAATGGGCTCTAACGACCTTTTTAACAACAATAAAAGGTCAGCCTATCTCAATGAAGCCATGGTACGTCTCTGAAGTATGTAACGTATAGTTTTTTAAATAAATGATTTGTATATTAGCTCTCATATTTTAGCGATCGAGCACTTTATTCATTTCTTTTTAGTATACAACGAAGAATATATATATATATATATATATATATATATATATATATATATATATATATATATATATATTAATTAGAATTTCAAATTCAAATATTGGAATCGAGTTCTGGAAATAAATACTTAACACGTCCTCTTTATGTATGCACGTTTTCAGAATGGTGTTCTAATAACATACGAAAGCTCTAAATTATTTAACCTTTAAATTATTGAGCTTATGAGGTATCTAGTGAGTATGAAATAATATCTAGTTTTTACTAAAGGTATATATATATATATATATCATATTTTTATTCGACTTTTTATTATATCCAATGTTTTGAAAGACAGATTTCCATATTTCACAGAATTTATTTTCTTTTATAGCATGCAATTGTTTGGGCATACACCAAGATATATGTCAATGCTCTTATGCATTTATTTCTTGGTGTGGCTATCCTCAGTGCTAATTCTATAAAAAAAACAAACAATGGAAAACATAGGCAAATAAAGTCCATAAATTACAGTCAGTATTCATTATCAGGTCCTTTTTTTGTTTCTCTAATGGAACTAGCCATAACGTATAGGCATCTAATATTTTTCACTGTTAATATTTTCATCGTTCCACATCCTCTAATATTTTGGTTCAGAATCTCTCTCTCTCTCTCTCCATCTCCCTCTCTCTCTCATCCTCTCATCCTCTCTCTCTCTCTCTCCTTTGATTTGAATGGAGTATATGCGGACTAACGTATAGACCTTTGAACTCTGATACTGCAATACGACCATAAGATCAAACAGAGCTATATTAGAATGAATAGTGATAAATAAATTGATCAAAAGATTTATAATTTTATTTATTACAGTTCCAAGAATTCAATGTCAACAATGGTCTGGCGTACCATCGTTTCAGAGACGATTAGGAATGATATTTATATTAGCTAATTGTGGAACAAACATAAGTATATGTTTCATGTGTTTTCAGTTATAAATTTTTTTTAATGTTTGTGAATTATGTAAAAGATGCTGATGTTTCTACTCAATTTTCTGAGTATAAGGATCTGAAGAATATACATATTGGGAATAATATATATATATATATATATATATATATATATATATATATATATATATATATATATATATATATATATATATATATATATATATATCAGTCTTCAACAATTAATACACAATAATAATAATTATAATAATAATAATAATAATAATTATAATAAAAATAATAATAATAGATATATAAAACAATAAAATAAAATAAATAAATAAATTAATAAGTAAGTAAATAAAAGAATAAAGATATATATATATATATATATATATATATATATATATATATATATATATATATATATATATATATATACATACATATGTAAATTAATAGATATATGTAAAAATAAAACCATAAATACGGCTCTTTACTAATAATAAGACACAGCCTCCTGAAGACGGTCGCGAGACCGAAAGCGCTCGAGAAATGGCCTAAGATACAACGTTAGGCGCCATAATCCATTAATGGACACCGGAAAACCGACGAATCGCTCGCCGCGTCGAGAAACTAACCGGAAAGATAGCAAAGAAAGAAAATTCCGTGGTCTTCAATGACACATGTATATATATATATATATATATATATATATATATATAGAGAGAGAGAGAGAGAGAGAGAGAGAGAGAGAGAGAGAGAGAAAGAGAGAGAGTGACGGCAACAGACAGACCGACAGAAAGTGTCTTAATGTAAAGGTCATAAATAAAATATCAGAATATTAATTTACATAAAATCGGTTATGTATAAATGTATGCATGCATGTGTGTTTGCATGAGAGCGTACACTTACGCAGTTACACGATTTCTCTTTTTAGTAAAGAAAACTGGCAAAATACGTAAACGAGAGAAAACAACGAATAGGCCCCCCAAAAGCGGGGCGGTCAGACGATTTGCCAGCACCCACATCTCAATCCATGCTTGGTGCCACCTCCCCTCTTACGTTCTAAATTTCTGTCTTTCCAGTCCACCGGGCGGAGGAGGCCTGTAAATGTTTGAATGTCAAATCTAATGTTTTACAAATGGGGTGGTTATCTGTCTTCCTGTGCCGGTCCATCTTTTTTTTTTCATCTAAGCCTCGGCTGACAGGTTGCGTTAGATAACAATGGCTTAGAACGCAGGCTAATTTAAGCACGCACACACACGCGCGTGCGTGCGTGCGTACACTCACAAGCACACAAGCACACACGCACACACGCACACACGCACATACGTATCATAAGATATACTTATGACGAGATATACTTATTCGCGAGGTATATGATCGGCGTAAATCTCTCGTGAATAAAACACAAACGTTTCTGTGTAACTTATTTTCTATAAGTATATTGTTATACTTGTACTAAGCTCTACACATGTATTGAGCGCTGTTGCTATAAATGCTGAATCAAAATATATACGTAACAGATTATTTTACAGTATATATATGAACCCTTACAGATTCAAGGTGTCTCTGTGAACCTAGTTCGCGCCCTGTGACCGTCTGAGATTGTTACTTCCCTGCGACGATGAGAGCCGTACGCTCGAAACGACGTCGTACGTAGGTAAAATATTTAAGAAATATAATTTGATATATATATATATATATATATATATATATATATATATGTATATATATATATATTTAAGAAGATAGGTCGTTCATTTAAAAGCATTGGTGGGTCAGTATCAGGACCGGCGACACAGTTATAAAAGTTGGAGGGGGGGGGGCTCTCCTAAAAAGTGTCTGGGGGTGGGGTGGCCCGGTTAAACACATGCATACATAACTTCATTATTGATAACCGTAAAGTGGGGGGCCAAGTCAAAAAGTGGGGGGGGGGGGGGGCTGTAGCCCCCCCTGCCCCCCCCGGTGCCGCCGTCCATGAGTATTATAAAATTGAAAATGCAAGATTAATTTATTACTTTTTTTTTTACTGTAATCTTATTATTCCTAAATTAATAAGATTAAAGTAAAAAAAAAATTAAAATGAATCTTGCATTGATAAAGGCTTCTATTTTTAATTTTATAATAAATGTTTAATTATATATTATTATAAATATTTGTTTTATCTACTTACGTATACGTTTCCTCCTTCTGAGAATCGTCAGTATAGAGATAAGTATTCATATCGGTCGCAGGATTCGAAACCCCGGAACACGAGTCATGTTATAACCAAAATTACGACACCTCGCCCACTATGAACAACCTGATAAATCAGTTTACATAAACAAAGAGTTTAAACCTGTTAAAGGCAGCTGTCGTCAAGAGTGTTCAACTACTCAAGGAACGTGCATAAAAGCTACAATAACGGCTGTGTTAATACTATTCACTACAGTGCTCAGCCTAGATTGGGGGCGAATAATATATATATATATATACAGGGTGGGCAAAAATAAGGGTCCTATTTTTAAAAATTCATAACTTTTTTATTTATTGATTTAAAAAAATTTTTTTTTTAGAATAAGTAAAGGACCCCTTCCGAAGCAAGCATGAGCCGTATTAGCCCTAAGGAACGTACCCTCATTTAGAAAACATTATTTTTGCTTAAAAAACTCAAAACAGTGTAAAAAACAATACTTTAGTTTTTGTAAGTTTTAAGAAGTGTTTTTCGGCTAAAATTTGTTTTGTTTATTTCAAAAAATCTCGGAAGGGTCAGTCTACACACACATAAAGTTTGGTGAGTTTAACTTTTATTTTGTGGAAGTTATTCAAATTCAAGTTATTCAAATTTAAAGATAGGACCCTTATTTTGGCCCACCCTGTGTATATATATATATATATATATATATATATATATATATATTATTTTTTATATATCAATACGATAGCGTGTGTGTTCGTGTGTCACGCTTCCGGCAAAAGCTCTGCGCATGCGTGCCGCACCTAGCTTTTTTTTAAAAACATTCAACTCGCCTTATTTTCGAAACATTTTCAGGTATTTCCCTTTAGCGCAACGGTAAGCGACGTAGTAGTTGTGACTTCGTCCCGACTGGTTTATAGTTCGATCCCAACCAATCTTAAAGATTTTTTTTCTACATTTCGAGGGGAAGGGGAAGAGAGATAGGGAGGGGACAACCGGGAAGACACATATTAATACAATAGCGTGTGTGATTTTTTGTGTCATGCTTACATCAAAACCAACGACCTTCCGAATCTTTGTATGCTATTCATGCATACTTGGCCTTTTGGCTAAGATCAAAGTGTAGTATCTGTTCCGATGGATACTACACCCCATAAACTGGTATTGTCTTGGCCTTCGGGACTTGATTTACGCCGGTCTATGGGTCTGTCCTGTACAGTTCTAGGAGGTCCACTCTCCCAGGCTTCGCCTCCCCTCTTTGGGGAGGAGTAAGTTTATTGCTTACTGCCTGAGGCGCCCCTACCGGGGAATGCCGACGAGGCTACCCAGGCAATTTTTAATGACCAGAGTGCTCAACTTCTCGAGTGCTGGTTTTTCTAATCCCACTTTCCCGACCTTGTGTCACATCTTACCTTGTGGGAGGTAGATAAATAAAACTCATGCATACTTGGCCTTTTGGCTAAGATCAAAGTGTAGTATCTGTTCCGATGGATACTACACCCCATAAACTGGTATTGTCTTGGCCTTCGGGACTTGATTTACGCCGGTCTATGGGTCTGTCCTGTGCAGTTCTAGGAGGTCCACCCTCCCAGGCTTCGCCTCCCCTTTTTGGGGAGGAGTAAGTTTATTGCTTACTGCCTGGGGCGCCCCTACCGGGGAATGCCAACGCAATTTTTAATGGCCAGAGTGCTCACCTTCTCGAGCGCTGGCTTTTCAAACTCCACTTTCCCGACCCGACCTTGGGTCACATCTTGTGGGAGTAAGATAAAACTGGCCTTGTGCCTAACTCTTGAAGAGGAGTAAATAAATATTCATGAATTGGAGCCAAATTTAATTTAATCGAAAACATTTACAAAGTAAGGTTTAGTCGTCGAAATATTACCTTCACTAGAAATATTGTATATAAAGAAGTTTTGTAAATTGTTTCATGTATTGTTCATTTTTTAAAAATAAATATACAAGTCCAAATCTTATCATATTTTATTCAAACATGTATAGGTTAGGAACAGGATAATTAGTATTGAAAACATCATTTCGTGTAATTTACACGGGTCCCGTTATTATTATATGTATATATATATATTATTAAATTATATTTTAATATTTTACCTACATACGACGTCGTTTTCGTCTCTCCTCAGTGTAGGGAAATGACAATCTCAGACGGTTAATAGAGACACCTTGAATTTGTAAGCGGTCGCCTAATTCCCTTGACCATGGGCGGTTGTCACGTAATAACAGAGAAATTAAGTTATATTTACGCTGAGAGCGGCGAGCGTAAACATCATATATATATATATATATATATATATATATATATATATATATATATATATATATATATATGTGTGTGTGTGTGTGTGTGTGTGGGGGGGGGGTGTATGTGTGTGTGTGTGTGTTAGGGGAAGTTAAAAATAGACTGACACGTTGAATACTGTAGTCAGTCTTTCGATATGTTTTATTTACTCCTCCCCAGGAGTTAGGCACAAGGCCAGTTTTATCTTACTCCCACAAGTAAGATGTGACCCAAGATCGGGTCGAGAAAGTGGGGTTTTAAAAGCCAGCGCTCGAGAGGTGAGCACTCTGGCCATTTAAAAATTGCCTGGGCAGCTCCGTCGGCATTCCCCGGTAGGGGCGCCTCAGACAGTAAGCAATAAACTTACTCCTCCCCAAAGAGGGGAGGCAAAGCCTGGGAGGGTGGCCCTCCTAGAACTGCACAGGACAGGCGTGCAGTATCCATCGGAACAGATACTACACTTTGATCTTAGCCAAAAGGCCAATAAGCCCAAATTCCCTATATTTATCTACCTCCCACAAGGTAAGATGTGACACAAGGTCGGGAAAGTGGGATTAGATAAGCCAGGGCTCGAGGTGAGCATTCTGGCCATTCGTCGGCATTCCCGGTAGGGCGCCTCAGACAGTAAGCAATAAACTTACTCCTCCCCAAAGAGGGGAGGCTAAGCCTGGGAGGGGGCACCTCATAGAACTGCACAGGACCAGACAACCCCCAATAGTCCGGCGTAAATCCAGACCAAAGGCCCGGACGATACCGGTCTATTAGGTGGGGTCTTGACGTGGTAATGTCTTTGGTTATGGCGCTTGCTTGCGGAGTCTAGGTTAGAACCTTGCGAGCGTCTGATCTTATCATTCCCTACACTGATGAGAGCGAATTTGGAAACGCTGGCGTATGTATATAAAATTAATTTAATATTATTTACTTTACATTTATATATATATATATATATATATATATATATATATATATATATATATATATATATATATATTAATTATTTTTACCTGTAGACATCAATGTTTTATGCTTACGCAATCTTCAGTGTAGGGATGTTAATTCACGTCGGTCGGAGGGTTTGAACCCGGTTTTTACAAATCGCCTCTGATTTGCAGTCGGGTATCTTTCCCCTCGGCCGACGAGAATCCACATGATAATTAGGAGGGATTTAAATCTATACACGCCAAATCAACGAGCGCGTATAACGAGCAGTTGAAAGCGATTCAACAACAACAAATGGGGGTCGCAATCTCGCTTTTAAGCCATAGTATTACTACTCGTTTATAAATTCTCTCAGTAAAGAGGGCTATAATTATATTTTTAAAGTAAATATTAATCATTTTTACCTACAGACATCGATGTTCCATGCTTACGCAATCTTCAGTGTAGGGGTGTTAATTCATGTCGGCAGGAGGGCTTGAACCCGGTTTTTACAAATCGCTACTGATTTGCAGTCGGGGATCTTCAGCTCCTTGTACTTAGGATACCAACAGAAAATTGAGTGAAAACATACGCATCTTTTACATAATTCACAAACATTAAAAAAAAAAAACTTATAACATAAATCACATGACACATACACTAAGACCTTCAGGGAATCCTTCTGTTATCCTCATGAGTCACTGCTTATCAAGGCCTAAAGGTCACTCGAGGATAAGAGGTGATTAATTTGTCAGGTGGGCGGTGAGACAACACTTGGAGGATTGAAAGCGATGGTTGAAATTGGTCAGAATTAACATTGGACTTGAAAACGACTATGTTTTAGTCAGCTGGGAAGCAGCCTCGTGGTATTGTGTTCCACGGACGGATAGTTCTTCGAAAGAAACTCTGCTCATGGAAGTTTCGTTTAGCTCTAGGGACACAAACGAAGAAATGAAAATTATTTACAGCGGTTGTATATAAATGAGATTTTGTTGTGAATGTTTTACCGGGGGGGGGGGGGCAGATACTTGACACATTCTGACAATGTAGGGACTGGTTCGCTAAATGCCTTTGTTTAAACGAGATATAGTTCGGTTCCGTCCTAGGAATTACCTCCTCCTCCTCCTCTTTCTGGAAAGAGCAGAAACATGCTGAAGTATAATAAAAATATTATAAAGTATAACAGTGACTATCGAGAGCTTAGCCTTTTGAATTAGAATCATAGGGTAGTATCTGTTCTGATACGCCACTTCATCTTTTCTATCCTCGGTCTAGACTGAGGCAATCCAGAGAGTCCCTTTTGGGTGGATGGATTTTCACCACATTAAAAATCGACCGTGTATCTAATTCTGCTCTCGTGGGAAGGCACGTGAATAGGGACTATTGAGAGCCATGCGGAAAAGGCGATTTGTGGTCGATTCCTGTACCAACCTACTTTCATTCGTTTTACATCGTTTTTTTACATTTTAATTCTTTCTTTCTTTCTCTCTTTCTTTTCTTTCCATATTACCCCTTTCTTTCCTGTCACTTTTCTCTTTCATTCTTTCTTTATTGTCTTCTCTAGTCTTTCTTTCTTTCTTTTCGTTATTGCCGGTCGCCTGGTGCGCTCTTATCGGTGAATGTCGACGTGTCCGTCCCAGGTTATTTTTGTACCCTTCAAGAGTGCCCTCATCGGGGGAGCTGCACTCTCTTTACGTTTAACTGACTTCCTGCCTAACCTTGCTGCAGCTGGAAGTAGGTACAGCTCTCCCCGAGGATTCAGGTCAATCCTTAATACCAGTAACTATTACATGGGTATAAGGATGCTTGGTAGGTCGTCTTCTATTTGTTTATTTTCAAACCCGCCCTTACTATGTCAATGCTGAGACCCAAACATCAAAGCATGCCTTTCTATGGTACCTACGAGAGGAGGTATCTAACTACAAACATATAATAATAATAAAAAAATACAACAGAGAGAGAGAGAGAGAGAGAGAGAGAGAGAGAGAGAGAGAGGGAGAGAGAGGGGGGAGAGATAATAAATAGTAAACAAGAATATATTGGAAACTACGGATGAAGTAAAAGAAATTAAATAAAAGCACAAATAGAAATCATGCCACTCCCTTTGACGTTTGAAAGAGAGGTACCCACCAGCGCCAGGGTGTCTGTCTTTGAGAAAAAACGGTGTCTGAGGCAAGAACAGCATTTAGTAGCGGGAGAGGGGTCTTAAATATATACATTTATAGCTATATACATAACATAAATAAACTTTATCGTGTTTAAAGCGATTTGCACTGAGCCACATTTCTGCCTTGCATAATCCCAGTTCAAATGATTTGCAGTTTGGCATCTACCAGTTTCACATTTTTAATTCCCCTCATCCACCATTTTTTTTTTCATCTACCAAATTTTGAATATAAATAATTATAATTCCTATAACATGCCGAGAGAGGTATAACATTTGAGGTCTTTTACTAGAGGCAGGATTTCCAGTAAGTCAGCAGAAATCTTTTTTAGCTGGAATGCTAACACTTCACTCCCATTGCTCCGAATAAATTCCATTCTGAAGGGGGATTTTAACCCATCAAATCTATTTAGGCTGATATTCTGTACTATATCATAAGGTACAAGATATAATTATGCTAAACCTTATGTCTAGAATCCTTATTCTAATTTTGATCATATTATATTTTATTATATCATAAATTATGTTTGCATTGCCTCCAAATTTGAGCCTTTCCTAATTAAACCCAGTGCCACCACTGCCGCTGGATTAAAAAAAAAAGTTTTTAGGTACTTTTTAGGATTAAGTATCCAAGAAAAAGCCAGTACTTATGTCATCAATTCCGAGTTTCACCGTAGAGTTCCGATACTGGCGAATGTTAACGAACTTTCTCGAACGAACTGAATGTACTATTAGTGATTATGTTTGTATTCTTTATTTTTTGCGAAAAAGTAATTTAATAAAAGAAACTGTTGTTTTTATCTTGTATTTTTAAGTATATTCTCTAATTTTTGTTTGTTTATATTTTATTTCCTGGATAAAAGAAATTTAGTGTGTGTCGTTTTTTTTTTTCAATTTACTCAACTCAACTTTTGATTTGTGTTCTGTTTTTGCAAATAAGCCATAGAATACACTCCACTCGAGATAATGTGGTAAAAGAGCAATCACTCATGGATTCTTCAATATATATTTTTTTTGCGGGAAGTTTCATTTTTTTGGTCGCTGCTTTTTTTTATGCAAAATGTCTTAAATTTTTTTTCTATCTTTGCTATAGCCGTATTTTAGTCTTTATTTTTTTATAAGTGCACAGAAGAGACTAAAATTATATTTTTCCTAACATTAACCCTAACTAACCCGACAGTTTGCGTAAATAAAAGCAAATTAAACTGCCAGGCAGAAGAAAAAAAAAACACACAAAAAAAGAGAAACGTTTGTAACACAGTTTGGTGTAAAAAAATTGTATAAAATAAAAAACAATTTTTTTTTATATACAAAATAACCAAAAATCAACCAAAATACACACCACCCCAAAATGCAATGTTCATCGTGAAATGATTAAATCTAAGTAAAGGTAAATAAAAGGTATCTAAACATTTTCAAATCAAGTTGATGCTCTCCCTCCTTGCTATTCTTATCCTCTTAGTCCCCTAAAGACCGTTTGCTGAAGTACAGACGGATGTTGGAAAGAGAGAAAAAGGAAAGAAAGGCAGTGTGTTACTAGGTGAAATATTATCTACAACCTCGTGTTTTTGTAGGCGAGTGGGGATAGGGGTGTGTCATATGGTTTTTATTTTATTTTATACTTACCCTTATATACTAACCCTAACCCTTATAGTTTTATTCCCCTTATTGTTATTATCGGCAATAATAATTGTAATAGTAGTAGTAGTAGTAGTAGTAGTAGTAGTAGTAGTAGTATGTTAACCCTATGAAAAACCTGACATGTCATGGGTTCTTCATGCTAAATGTAATTAAAATCTATCGAGTAGTTTGGGATACTATACATGAGCAAGATACAGACAGACAAAACATGTTTACGTATAATGAAGTTCTATAATGGTTAGCGTGTTCGCTAATGGGCCAGGAGATCGGGAGTTCAATCCTCGGACTCAAAAAATGGTACTTGATACCCCCTTGCTTAAATACTCGGAATTATACGGTAAGGATCCAGGGGTAAGTGGAGTAATCGAAGGAAAGGGGCGGCGCCTTCCCCTACATCTGGGTGCATGAGATCCACTTTTTGTTTTACTGATAGATCACCGCTTATCAAGGCCCAGGGTTCACTCGAGGATAAGAGTTAAAAGAATTGTTCGTTGGACGATGATCGAGGTCACGAGAGGTGGGGAAACAGTGAGTGCAATGGGCAGAAGATTACTTAAGAGGAATTGATTTTTCAAAGAACACGACTCAACAAGTATTTGTTTACATTAGACTTTAACCCTTAAATGCTTTTTTTGTTTCAAATATAACACATTCTAACAAAATGCATATTTAATATAATATTCAACGAAAATGTGTCAAACTGCAACCTGTTTCTCATCTGCAATGAGCCTGTTGGTAAGTGTGAGTAGGTATTAGTATGATGTTGCATCAGCACTCCTGCTAAATAGGTAATCAGTATCTTTGATGATAACATTTTTTCAAACTAATATAAAAAAACAAAGCATTTAAAGGTTAAGACATCCATGCTGTAGTCGGTTGGGAAGCAGACTCGTGGTATCTTGTTTCACAGATTGTATTTTCTAGGAAATAAACTTTGTTCATGGACGTTTTGTTTGTTTGTTTTGCTACAAAGATGGAGAAAGGAAAGTTCATTGCTGTGGTTTTGGCCAGACAAGTTCTTATTGAACACCTACCATGAACATAACGATACAGAGAGACTAGTAACATCTCTTCTATGTGGAAGAGGTTGCAGTGACGAAGGGAGATCATCCCCACTAGATTGTGAAGTCGATTTTGTACTTTGTCAAGACAAGAAAGAGTCCCCCGAGCGGCACCTCTCCAGCTATGACAGCAGTACTCCATTTTAGAACGAATCTGGCTCTTATACTGGTAGAGGATTACGTCAGGGGTTCGGTACTTTCTGGAGCAGTAGAATGGTCCAACCATTTTCCCAGCATCCTTAGCAACAGATTTGATATAAATCTTCCATTTCAGATCTGGGCTGAAAGTCAGTCAGACAAGCTTGTCATAGAAGGTGGCTTCCTCGAGGAAAGAGCCATTCATTTCGACTGGGGAGAAGTGAGGATCCGAGTGTTGGTGGTGAAAAGAGAGAAGCTTGGTTTTAAAGGCGCTAAAAGTAACAAGCCACTTTGGGCATTTTTAAAGACAGCTAACAGAACGGAAAAGGGGTGAAAAAACAAAACAAATAGGCAACAAATAAATGGTACCAAAGGCAAGATAAGTTACATTTCTATCTACCTGGATAGGTTTATTTGTATTTTAACTTATTTTAAAGCGTTTTTTAGTTCGATTTAAAAGTAGTGTCGCGACGTCACGTGGTCACCTGCGGCCATTTTCTTTTTCCATTCTGACGTGACGTCTCGACACTACTTTTAAATCGAACTAAAAAAACTCTTTAAAATAAGTTAAAACACAAATAAACTTATCCAGGTTAGTAGAAGAGAAACTTATTTTGCATTTGGTAACATTTCTTTGTTGTGTTTTTTTTTTACCCCTTTTTGTTCTGTTAGCTGTCGTTAAAAATGCCTGTTACTTTTTCCCCCATTGCACCACGTGCTCCAAGTCGGTGGAGAGAGGGTCAGAAAAATATTGATAATCAATGCTCTTTGAAGTGCTTTACTTACCTTTTTTTTAAAAGTCTACCCCAAACAAGGCAGTCCGCCACTGTAGACGTAAAGGGCTACTGAGAATTAGGGTGGAAAATGTTGGGTGACATCCTAAGTTAGGAGCTGTGCAGCGAGATGTCTGTTTACATTAGTTTTAAACTTCTGCATGTCGGTACAGTCGGGGAAACAGGGAGCAGGGGAGTTCCAGAGACTGGTAGCATGAGGAAAGAAGCTATTGGAGTAGAAGGCTCTCCGGCATCTGGGGACCTCCACAGTGAATGGATAGGATTTAGCTGATTGTCGGGTTGGCCTAATGTATTTACGTCGAGGGGGCACTAGTCATGCGAAAAGCAGATTTGTGTTTGATTCCAGTACCTCGCACACCACCAACTTTCATTCTTTTCACTACGCTTTTTTATCTCATGTGTATAATTTGCTCACTCTCTCTCTCTCTTTTTCTTTCTTTCGTCCTTTTTTTCTCTATTACTCTCTTTCTTTTTTGTCGCTCTTCTCTTCCATTCTTTCTTTATCGTCTACTCTACCATTTCTTTCTTTCCCTATGACCGGTTCTTTTCTTTCTTTTCAAATCACCGTCTCTTTCTCTCTTTTTACGCTATCAGTCTCTCCTCTATCTATTACTTTCCCTGCGACCTAATTTCCTCTTTATTCGTTTCCGTGTCACTTTTCTATCTCTTTTCTCACTCTATCTTGTTTTTTCTTTATTTCCATATCAACTTTCTGTGTCCTCATTTCTCCTAGCAACCTCCCTTTCTTTCTCTGTGTCGCTCCTATTTCGTTGTCTATCCCTCTCTTCTTTTTATTCATTTACCCTATCACTCTTTTCTTCTCCATTTTCTTCCCCCCTCTCTCTCTCTCTTTCTCTCTTTCTCTTATTCTGTCTTTTAATCCTTACCTTTTTCCTAAATTCTCTCTTTCTTTTTCTTCAAATGTTCATTCTTTTTCTTTCTTTCTTACCCCCCCCCCCCATTCCCCTTAAAACTTTGAACGGATAATCGTTATGGAAGAGGAGGTGATGATAACATCCGTTTTTATTCCCCGGGATTAGCGTCTACCAATCTGTGTGTCTATTGGTTAAAAACACTTTTCCTATCTTCCTGTAGAAATTTCATGAAACGATTTAATTTCGAAAATGTAAGATGGCGACTGAAGAACTTCCGGTTCTGACTTCCGTTTCATAACAAGCGTGTTATTGGAATGAGAGCGGCACTCAAGCGTGGACGTTGAACGATGTAGATGCGATAACAGCAACACATTTATCTTATCAAACGGAAGAATTAAGACTGAAAGGGAAGAGCATTAGCGTACACTAAACACCCGTTTGAGGTGGAAGTTTTATTGCTGTTTAAAGGTCAGGTGAACGAGTGGATGCAGGTGGACGTGCATATATTGGCCGACTTGACGAAGAAGAGACCAGTTTGATACAGTGTCAGTTGCTTGTTTTTTTTTTGGGGGGGGGATACGTCGTATCAACCCATGCTTAGTTATTTTATGTCAGGACCATATTTTTATACAATAAAATCCCATAATCTACCCCCCCCCCAGAAAAAAAATGGTGGCACCACACAAAATGGTCGTGAAGAGTAAAGGAGGATGGAAAGATCAAGAAGAGAGAATACCATCCAGATCTTTACTGGAAGAGCGCAGAAGGTACTGGAATCTTGAGGGGGCTTACTGTCACTCAAATTCCAGAGAAAGCCAATGTACGTTATTATCGATGTGTAATCTATGGTAAACTTGTGTTGCGATAATGCAAAATGATTTGCAACGGTTATCGAAGAGTTTTGGAAATTTGTTAGCACCATTTTTTATAGTCAGTCAGCAATCACTGTGAAAACTCCTAGTGAGTAAATAATAATAATAATAATAATAATAATAATAATAATAATAATAATAATAATAATAATAATAATAATAATTGTGACCATGGACAACGCACTACATCCAGAAGACGATACAGACAGATTCTACGTGAAGAGAAACGAAAGGGGGAAGAGGACTGATAAGTATAGAAGACAGTGTGGACGACACTAAAAAAGAACTGGAGAAATACATAAACCAGAACACAGAAAAGCTGATCACCGCAGCAAGAGACACCGTCCCAACGAACAACTCAGAAAGCACCAAAACCAGAAACAAACAGACAGACAAGAAAAGAAAAATGGGAACAAAAACAACTACATGGACGTTTCATAAGAATGATAAGAGAAGCGACGCACGAAAACAGTTGAGCATGGCTGAGAAAAGGACACATAAACAAAGAAACGGAATCCCTACTAAAGGCTGCATAAAACAATGCGATTAGGACAAGCTACATAAAAGCTAAAATAGATAAAAACCAGGAAAACAGTAAATGCAGATTGTGCGGACAAAGAGACGAAACAGTAAATCACATAAGTGAATGCCCAAATATGGCCCCAAAAGAATACAAAAATAGGCATGACTTCGTGGGGAAAGCAGTACACTGGGAGCTATGCAAACAAATGCATTTCGAACACTCGGGCAAATGGTACAAACATAAACCAGAGACAGTACTCGAAAACGAAAAACACAAAATCCTCTGGGATATGGAGGTACAAACAGATAAACCCATACAAGCGAGGAGACCGGATGTCATAATAGTCAATAAGAAAACAAATCCTGCAAAATCATAGATTTTGCCGTCCCAGACGACCACAGGGTGAAGACCAAGGAGACAGATAAACGAAGCAAATATACTGAACTCGCCAGAGAATTGAAAGGGATATGGAGTATGAAGAAAGTAAATATAATACCAATAATCGTAGAAGCATTAGGAACAGTTCCGAATAACCTGGAAGAAACGGCTGGGAGAAATTGGAATCAAAGGGAAGACTGAAACCATACAACGGATGGCAATAATAAAAAACAGCTGAAATCTTAAGGAAAATCCTTGAATGCGGAATCCAACCCGCATAAGCTACGACCCCCCCCCCAAAAAAAAAGTGATGGCACCAGCCCCGGCTGATACCACACAAAACAGTAGTGAAGGGTCAAGGAGGATGGAAAGACCAAGGAGGAATAGCACTAACCAGAACTAAGCTGGAAGAGTGCGGAGAGCGCAGGGACATTGGGGAGGCTTATTGTCATCCAAATCCCAGCGAAGACGAATGGTCGTTGTTAACGAGAAATCGATGGTAAGCGTCTGTTGTGATAACACAAATTTATTTGCAATAGTTATCGAAAGAGGTGGAGAGCACTGGAAATCTGGGGAGACTAGTTGTCACTCAGACTTCAGGGAGTACCACTGGTGATTATCAGTGAGCAATCACTGATGACGGCCTGTGTGAGAACTCCTAGTGAGTAAACATAATAATAATAATAATAATAATAATAATAATAATAATAATAATAATAATAATCACAAGAGCTCAAGGGAACGGAAACTGCAAAATATGCTATACCCCCCTTCTCTAAAAAAACAAAACAATCAGCCACACACACACAACAGTGGCAATAAGTCATAAAGAGTCAGCGGTATGAATATACTGGGAGGGGAAGGCACCAACCAAACCTCCAAATGAAATGGTGCAGAAAGTACTTCAACCTTTAGGAGGCTTATGGCAACTCAAATTCTAGAGGACATCAACGTTTGTTGCAAGCGGGAGATCAATGGTAAACGGCTACTGCAATAACACAAAAAGATTTGAAACGGTTATTGAAATACGTGGAGAGTGCTGGAAATCTGAGGAAATTTGCTGTCACTCAGACTCCAGGAAACACCACTTGTCATTGTCAGTGAGAAATCCTTGATGATTACTTATGTGAAAACTCCTAGCACAGCCCCACCATCATCATCATCATCATCATCATCATGATCATCATGATCATGATCATCATCATCATCATCATCATCGTCGTCGTCGTCGTCGTCGTCGTCGTCGTCGTCGTCGTCGATGACGACCTGTGTGGGAACTCCTAGTGAGTAGCAATAATAATAATATGGAACATGAAGGAAATTATTAAAATACCAAATGTTTGTAGGAGCGTTAATAACAGTTCCAAAAACCATGAAAAAAAGACATTTGATTCATATTTTTTGTCGTTAAAATACTTTAAAACACAACAACAACAAAACTGATTCATGTATGTAGAAAACTAACATTTTAAAGTAGTTTAACGACGAAAAGAATATTAATCAAATGTTCGTTTAATTTCGGAAACTGCGCTCGGCCGTTTTGAAAAGTCAGGGTTAAAACTATATCGTATATCCAACAAAATATTAACGTGCAATAAAACGACTTTAAAATACTTTAAAACGAAGAAAACCTGATCCAGTAACTTTTTTTAATTTTTTATCTATTTGTTTTCTTTTTTTGTTAACTTTTTTAGACAATCGCCAAATAAACTTTTACTTTTGCAAGTTAATTTATTTTATTACTTTTTAATGTATGACTACTACTTATGTTATTTTCAAAATTTATACTGATTTGCTATAAAAGCAAAAAAACAGATATAAGAAATTATTCAGCTAGGAGTAGAAATGTCCACGAACCGGGGCACATATGTCTAGTATGAAACTATCCTAGAACCGAAATTGTGCATATCATCTTTTGTCGTTTTAAGGATGGCTATAGCCTACGTCCCCGAGCGTTTAAAATGTCATAAGTAATCCGAAATAACTTTGCATTGTAAGCAGAACCTTTCATAAAGAAACTATAGAAGATTAAAATCAGTATTTAGTCGTTTTAATCGGAGATCATATATACAGATAGTTATATAAGTAAATGCCAAAGGAAGTGGAGAGAGCGAGAGAGAGAGAGGTAGAAATAGAGAGATATAGATAGATGAATAAAGAGAGAGAAATAGTTTAGTTTTGTTTTACGACATATCAACCCTCTTCGGGTTGTTTAATGCCGAATTCAGTCATTTTGGTAAAAGGTTTTATGCTTCAAGTTCTTTATTTACTCTACATATTTATTCAGAAACATCGCTCATGGAATATGAGAACTAAAGGACAAAATAAAAGAAGCGAGAGTAACGAGACATCCGAAAGTAAACCCAAGTAAACGTTCTACTCAGATAGATAGATAGATAGATAGATAGATAGATAGATAGATAGATAGATAGAGAAAGATAGAGGGAGAGAGGCGGGCGAGATAGGTAGATAAATAGAGAAAGGAGGAATAGGAAGCGATACATATATATATATATATATATATATATATATATATATATATAGAGAGAGAGAGAGAGAGAGGGGGGCAGGCAAACATTATTAAAGTATACGGAGTGTTTTTGCTTGATAAGACTTTTTTTTATTTTTTCAATTTTCCCAATGATCCATTTAATGTTTCGGTCAAATTGCTGTATGTAAGTTCCATGTGTTTCTTGTTCCATTTTCTTTCCTTTTTTGCGAGTACTTTCGATTTGATTCGTCAAATCATCTTCAGGCGGTGTTAATTTTTGTTTTTTACAAAATATGTCTTTACTGTTGAGTTTTTTATTATTATAACGGCCAGAAATTTACAACTTAAAACGAGCGTCTGTAATATTGAGATGTTACATGAGAGCGTGATTACGTTCTACGGGCGAGCAAAATTAAAAAATGTGATTGCTTAACCGTTAAGAATTTAATTATGTTCTGAGCGCGTTCAAGATTCAAACGTATAATTCCTTAGTGGCTAAGAATTTGGTAACGTTTATTACTATGGACACTTTAAAATATTATGACTAGTTTCGTAATTAACATTATTTATTGTGGGTTGTTTTTATGTAAAGGGCTTCAAGAATTTTAAAACTTTTGGTGTTAGTATCGTGGTGTATTATTTTAGTATTGTTAACTAGTATGTGTCTATATTGAAAAGGGAGCAGTCATGTTGTTTTAGGTGTTGGCAAATGGAGCTAGTATAAGAGAGATGTAAGGTTAATCTTCGGGAAATGTTGTGGTTGTGAAACCGATGTAAGAATTAGTTTTATTGTTATTGACGGAGATACATTCTCCCATAAGCCATGGAAACTGATATATTACATTGGTTCTTCCTAATGTATTTGGGGTCTGAGAAGTGTTATTTCTAACTACATGGTTCGATGCTTTCATTTTTTTAAATAATAAATGATGAATCTTATTTTATTAGCAGAGTTGATGGGGGTTATGTAGCAATGTATTATATTTTCAATAGCTTTTTCATCCAATTTAAATATGAAAATATGCTGCCTAAATATACACACAATATATATATATATATATATATATATATATATATATATATATATATATATATATATATATATATATATATATATATATATATATATGAAAATGAACCATGGAAAGTAAAACTTGGATAAAGGACAATGTTTATTAATCATCAAATAGTGCAAACAAAGAAATATACAGATAAAACTTTTAATCTTTTCATTAATCCATAGATTTTCAAAACTATACATTTATCATCAGAGGAAATCAAATTGATAAAACAGCAAAAGCATATTACTGTTAAGCACATAATTTAAAATATAAAAAATATTTAAAAAATACAAAAAAAAATATAAAAGTATAGAAAATATTTTTGAACAAAAAGAATCATCCCCCAAAAAGTGAACATGTCCAGGAAATCAGAATTATTATTAAGCAGATGTAGGGTAAAAAACAGAAATGAATCCAGCTAGCGTGTATAGTGAAAAGTTCCGGTTTGAATAATATAGGGATTCAGGTCCGAAGTTAAACAGTTCAATCGAAAACAATGCGACTCACCCAAAAGAATACAATTGTATAAATCCCCCAAAAATATTTTGTGAAAAACTAAAAAAAACTATAAAAAATCCATTGCCGAATATATCCTTTTCCTTGGCAGAGCAAAATAACATCTCCTTTGCCTTTTGGCTAAGATCAGAGTGTAGTATCTGTTCCAATGGATGCTACACTCTGTAGACCTGTACCGTCTCGGCCTTCGGGCCTTGATTCCACCCTGTACAGTTCTAGGAGGTCCACCCTCTCAGGTTTCGCCTTCTCACCCTTTGAGAAGGAGTTAGTCTATTGCTAATTGCCTGAGGCTCCCCTACCGGGGAATACCGACAGGGCTTCGCAGGCATTTTTTGTAGGCCAGAGCGCGTTAAACCTAGTGCGCTGGTTAACCATACCTGACCGTGTGTCTAGCCTCCTGGAGAGGAGGTAAATAAAAATACTTTGACCGTATGTCTAATCTGAGGAAATAACTTGGCAGGGCAAAACAGTGATGGTTATAGTCTGAGTAAAATGTATGTTTATTATCTATCCTTATATATATATATATATATATATATATATATATATATATATATATATATATATATATAGTGCCTCCCTCAAAACGGTCAACAGTCAACAGAAAATCATAAACGCACAAGTGGTAGAAAAAAGTATAATAATAGTTAATAAAAGACTAAGAATGAATTAAAAAATAAACGTGCAACTTACAATTTGGTACCGAATTTATTACACGATTTTAGAAGCAAAGTAAAGTAAACCCCAATTTCAGTTTTTTTTTTGGGGGGGGGATAGTCTGTAGGGAATTTTCGGGAACCATTCCCTTCTTCAAGCCTTCTATAAAGTGTGAGCATTGAAATACTTTCACTTAGGATGTTGGCAACCTTCACGTGGTCTCTCCTGTAAGTACCCGATGTCTTTCTAGAAATAATTCTAACTAGAAAGATATCGAGGAAACCAATGCCAACACTAGAATCATCTGATTCAGATGAAATAAATCAATGATATAACTTGACTTTGAACCACGGGCCTTCAAGTTGAGCTGACTTCCGAAAAGACTCGTAACATCTAATAATGATGGCAAACCGTATTCCTCGATGTCCCCGACTCTCACAAAAACAAATATAATTGGTCAAATCAAAATTTATGATAATCTATGACAACTTTTCGATAAGTAATTGTGGAACAACAGTATACATGTAAGGATTACCCCCCTCCTCGAAAATAATTTATCCGAGTCGAAATTATTTTCGTATAGCCGCCATGTTTAAAAAATGAGGTAACTCTGTATTCGTCCATACATAATTCTCTTTGTTTTTAACAGAAAAAATATTTTGGAAAAATCAAGAATAAGATGCGTCCATTCAATTAGCGTCACAGCTCAACGTTGCACTAGTACCTTTGTTATGTACTAACAAATCACCGCTTATCAGAGCCCAAAAGCCACTCGAGGATAAGGGTTAATGAGTTTTTCAGATGGATGGTGTAACCACACCGTGGATTCGTAACGATGGTTGAAACTTGACAGAATTTGATTATTTATGAAGACAGTTCAACAAGAATTTGTTAACATTCGACTTGAAAACAACGATGTTGTAATCAGCTGGGAAGCAGGCCCGTGGTAGTGTGTTTCACAGATGCGTAGTTTGTGGAAATAAACTTTGCTCGTGGAAATTCTGTTTCATTTTAGGCAAAAAGAGGAAGAAAGAGAAAATTATTTACAGTCGCTGTAACTAGACAAGTTTGTGTTGTGAATGTTTTATAAGGAGAACCATAGATTGGAGCTCAGTCGAGCATGTAAGATAAAAGTAAAGATAGAGCGGAGAAAGACTATCAACCTCTCTTCTGCGAGAAAGTGGCTATATGGTGGAGAAGAGGACATCCGCCACTAGATTTCGAAGTCGTTTTTGTAGTTTGTCAAGGCAGGAAATAGTGCTCTGAGCGGCATCTTCCCAGACGTGATAAAAATACTGCATCTTAAGGCGTATTTGACTCTTATACAGGTAGATGGTTGTGCCAGAAGTGAGATCATTTCTGAAGCGGAAGAATGATCTAACCATTTTTCCAGCGACCTTAGCAACGGATTTGATGTAAGTTTTCCAGTTCAGGTCTGGAGTGAAAGTCAGTCATAGAAGCTTATCAAAGCAGTGGGCTTCCTCAAGAAGAGAGCCATTCATTTCAATTTGGGCTAAATAAGGGTGCGAGCGTTGGTGGTGAAAAGAGATAAGCTTGTTTTTAGTCGTATTAAAAGTAACCAGTTGACCTCTTTAATATTGAACGACATGCTCCAGGTCGGAAGAGAGACAATCAGAAAGATTTTGCTCATCGATGCTTTTTGAAGTGTTGCCATAGATGGCTGTATCATCTGCATTAATCTCAACGAATGATCTTAGAATGCTAGTTGGGAGATACTTGATGGAGATCAGAAAGAGGGTTGGGCCCAGAATGGATCTTTGAGGCACATCGGCTTTGATACTATATGCTTCAGACTTCTGACTAGACACGACTACATTTATAAATCTATCAGAGAGAAAGAATTTTATTGTTAAGAAGCCATTTCAAGATATTCCATAGCTAGCAAGCTTGTGAAGTAAACCTTTGTGCCAAACCCTATCAAAAGCCTTTGCTATGAAAAGAGCTATTTCTCTAGAAACAAAGCCCCCGTCAATAGATTTACTGATCTTGTGTGATATTACAGTCAGCACATCAGCTGTTGATCTTGCAGGACAAAATCCATATTGCTTGGCACCAAGTAGATTGCTTTTGCTGAGGTGCAAGTTTCCCCCTCCTCCAAAAGAAAAGTAAACACACATTTAATATAAATACAATACTTGGAAATACCGGAATTAAAAATATATTTTGGAAAAAGAAGACGTAACTCTGTATTTGTCTAACATACTTATTTCCACTTGTTTCGAATAATAAAAATATAATTTAGAGATTAAAAAAAAAAACAGGGGAATTTAAAAACAAATTAAAAGAAAAACTAATCGCAAAATAAATACACAGCCGGGCAAAAACGGGCTATAACAGCTAGTTTGAAATGAACTGCATCTATTCTAACAGGCGTGAAAGACCGACAGACGGACAGCATCTCTCAAAGGGATGCGTGGACGCATCTAAAAAAGGAGAGCTTTGCGTAACCTCGTTCATCTGTTTGTGGTTCCATGTCGATCTGATCGTAGGCGGGTAGTTCACCTTTACATTCTGCATTTAAACGTTGTCTCTTGTAACAGCGTAGTTATTTTAATGGTCATTTTGGGCGTAAAGGTAACCTTTACTCTCATTATCAATTAAAACCAGCATGAAATGTATATATTGTAAAGGATAGCAGGCTTCCAACATTTTATCTAAGTAGACAATCCACTACTGAATGATAGTGTTTTTTCCTTACATGTGTGTGCGTATGGATGTATATACAGGGATTGGAGACGAATTTGTCAACAAAGTCAAGCACTCAATCGAGCTGGGGATGCTCTGGTTCAATTCAGATGGCTATATTGAGTTGCTGTCCACTATTGTAAAACGCTGGCCGGATGAGATGGCCACGGGAAGGCCATACGTGTGGCAGTAGGACTCAGATCTGTGTCACGCATTCGAGAAAACCCAGAAGTGGATGTCTGATAACTTCCATAACATCTTACTGCAACTGCATAGACTATTATATGTGCGATGCAGTTAAGAAAGACACCAACCGTACCGCCTGCAACATTAAGGACGACCAGATTGCCAGGATCAAAGCAGTGTCCAGCCGTCTCTCGAAGGACACTATGAAGGTCGCGTTCTCCAGACTCAAGTCTTGCCTGCAGGCCATGGCACTCTCTTAGGGTGGCTTCTTCGTATGGGCTATATTCCGCAAAAGATTCTCTTTGAATTTTGAGAATATATCAATTATTAGCCAAGATATGACGTTTGTTTCTTTCCCTTCCAAAGAATGCCAAATTTGTCTCGAACATCTTGCACTGTGAATTGGCAGTACTGTAGTGGTAACGGGCGCGAACTGTGAGATCGGCGTGCCGAGTTCGAGTTTTCTCGAGACTATTGCATCACTTTCACTAATACTTTTGAAAAATAGTATGACTCCATATATTTTCCTTATAGTTAAGGGTGTTAACTAATATGATAGATTATACTCTAAAGCTTTGGCAATGCAACTGGTCTACGAAAAGTAAAACATCAAAATAAAAATACGCCGATTCTGCTTATCTCAACATATGTTCCCGTCGAATTGGACTTCTCCTTGCCACGGGATTTAAGCAGTGTCGGCTCAGTGGAAAGTAGGTTGGTGATTGTGTAGCACCTGCTTCACTATGAACCTATAGCAGCTAGATATCCATTTTAGTTTGATAATTCTCTCTTTAGTGTGTATACATATATATATATATATATATATATATATATATATATATATGGAAATCGCTGCAAACAAGGCATGCAGCCAGTAGATGTAAGGAGCTAACAAGAACGAAAAATGATTATCGCAAAGACAGGAGATTCCTATTGGCCTTAGTTTTGAAATGGGCAAGGAGGAAAACAGTCATCAGGAAGAGAGTTCCACAAGCCTGCAGTTCTTGGAAAGAATCTACTGGAATAGGAAATCGTTTTGCAATGAGGTATCAAAACAGTGAATTGATGGAGACCACTAGAGCAACTAGTCAAACGAGCTGGAACAAAAGAAGCAGGGCATAGATCACATAATTCTGAAGAACACATGCCATAATAGTATTTATAGAAAAAACGGAGACTAACAACATCATGTATGTGGGAGAGAGTGTGTAGCAAAGAAGAAACGGGGGGCCAATCAAATTACAGATACGCTTCTGCACCTTATCAAGAACCCTCACATGAGACAGATTCACCAGCCCAAATATGACATCAGCAATCCATACATATATACTAAAAAATACCCGTCTTAGAAAAAGATTATTATTAATTTCCCATTTTTATGTCCCTTTACTGAAGATTAAAGTCGAGATAGAATGATACTAATCCTTGTTTCTAGAATCCTTATTCTAATTTTTTTTCTATTACATGATTTCGATTCTAAAATATGTCTAACATTTAAGGTTAAGCTGAAGTGGTCTTAAGAATGAATTGAAATTCGGAGTATCTTTCTTAATTGGTGTCTAATAAATATGGATAAAATTTGATGCATGTCTGAAATATCTGAAATTGCAAATAGGAGGTCGTTCCCATATTATGCCGCTTAAACCCCTTTAAAATACCCCAACGAAACTGAAATTTGGAGGCGATTTATTAATTGACGTCTGGACATATTTTGCATTTTGGCAACCTTCTCACACACTTGCATCCACTTTCTATTGTCTTCTCATATTTTTTTACATTTTGAATTTTGGCCACCTTCCTGACAACTTAGCTATCTATCTAACTCATCTAATTATACGATTCTAATCTTTGAAAAGCCTGGCTTAAGGAAAGAAAAAATAAACACGCTTTTATTGAATACACCTTGCATTGAACAACTGAAGATGAAATAGATTTGTCATTCTTACTTTTTTTTTAATTTCACTTCTTTCATTTATCTCTATAATTGATCTATCCCGTGTATTGAGCTTTAATCATTTCACGATAGGTTCAAATTTCTAAAAGTATCATACATCCTACTTTTAGTTTCATACCTTATAATATATATATATATATATATATATATATATATATATATATATATATATATATATATATTCACAATTAATGCTACACTGCAAGCAAAACATCCTAATTAATATAGGAAATCACCAAGAAAAAACATCCACATAAATATACCCCACTGCTAACAATACAGAAGCATTCCCTCCTTCATATTCGTAGTGACAGCGGTACTATCCTAACACAAATATGCGGCCTCCACTTCGAGAGATACTAACTAAATCCTAATATTACAGAATTGTAACCTATATATATATATATATATATATATATATATATATATATATATATATATAATGTTTCTTTTGGAAGCTCTTCCCATGCCCGTTTTATATTGTCTATGAAAGCAATACTAGATTACTGATTGATGTCATAGAAGATGTCATCCCTAATTGTTACCCCCCTCAACATCCACCCCATCCGATTGTTCAACATCCTTTCATTGTTCCCGGACGTCAACTAAAATAGAACAACTCCGTCCTAAATAGGAGTCACCCCACCCGAAAGGTCACAGTCGACCGACCCTCACACGCCGATTCTAGTCTGTCGCCAGTGTCAACCTTTTTTGTCCCTACCAAACTCCCGTTCGAACCCCAGTTTTGTCTTCTTTTTTTTAGCAAATGTTGAAGAATCCATCTTTTTGTATAGTCCCCTTACACCGGAAAACGCATGGCGTCTTTGGGGGGCTTTCTAACAAAGAAAACAAAGTATTTGATTGGTGGGTTTTAAAACAAATGCCCACTTTCAATGCTATTGATGTGACTCGACCTAAAGCAGGCTGGCATTTGTATTTCGGTTTTGAATTAGTTTAGCTCTTAAATCAGAACTAGTACGACATCTCCGTCTACATGTCTTTCCATTGACCATAATAATTCCATTAGGATTCTCCGCCTCACTGTTCCCATCGTATGCAAATGTTTACTATTAAGTAAAATAATGCTGGCCCCTCTCTTTATCTCTAGCTGATTTGAAATAAATCGGTGTGCATATACAATGCGGAGAATGAAAACTCTTTTGTAGAAAAAGCCCTGCCAAAAAATAACCCGTCACCCCAAAATTCAAGAGAATTAACCATTCATGTCACTAGGTATTTGCATAAAAAGATGGTTTTCCTTATATTTATTCATACACATTAACTAGCACAGATAGCTGTCGACCAATCCACGATGCGCTCCACAGTGGCGTTTATCCTCCATTATGTACAGTCTAACTCTAACCATAACCAGATGAATGTCTAAACAAGGTTAACAAAAGTAGGCCAAGGATGTGTGCGAGAACTGCGCACCACTGGCGGGGCTATTCCTTTTTCATTAGTGAAATGTATCTCTGTTCCCATCGTATGCAAATGTCTGTTATTAAGTAAAATAATGCTTCTCATTCTCTCTCTCTCTCTCTCTCTCTCGTTCTCTCTCTCTCTCGCTCTCTCTTTCTCTTTATCTCTCGCTGATTTGAAATAAATCGGTGTGCATTTACAAGGTAGATCATACAAATGATCTTTTGTAAAATAACCCTGCCCCCCCCCCCCGGATACTTTAATTCATCTCAAACAAGGCATATCGCCACCGAGACGTAAGAAGTTACTGTGGTTAGGGACCATGTTAATATAGTGCACTCCAAGTGGGGAGTCGTGCAATAAGTTGCTTCTTCACCTTACATTGAAGTTTCTGCCTGTTATCACAATCGAGGAAACAGGGAGCAGAGAGGGAATTATAAAGGCAAGCGGTCCGAGGAAAGAAGCTATTAGAGTAGAAAGCCTTCCAGCATCTGGGGACCTATAGAATAAAGAGGTGGGATTTTGCTGCTAGTCATGTTAGTCGCGGGTATTTACGTTCAAGGGGTACGAATGCAGTAAGTAAATCGGAGTACATTCCGTGGAAGTTCTTGGAAAACAAGCACAGGGATGTAACGTTACGGCGATGGGGCAGGGGCTGGAGTTTTGTAGACAGTACGGGACCTATTAGATTAAAGACTCTTTTTTGCACGCTGTCAAAGACAGCGAAGCTAGTGGTTGGTGCACCGGCCAGATGTGACAACCATACTCCATGCAATTGTGGCTTTATAGAGATATAGGATACTGGCAGGTGTGAGAAGTTTTCTTCTTCGCAGAAGACTTGGTAGTAGGCATTTACCTTCCTCCCACCGTGCGGAAGATGTGGCACAAGGCCTAAAGGTGGGGGATGGAAGGCCAATGCACAACAGGTAGCGTATTCTAGCCCCGCAAAAGATTTCTGAGCAGCCCCGTCGGTATGGAAAGTTACTACAGGTTACACCTCCTCCCCCTAAAAAATCCCATAATAAAATTCACAATCCTATCTGGGTGCTGATAGCGAACATGTACCAGTTTCAGGGAACTTCGAGTCGGCAGCTTTCGGGCATGTTACGTAAACATCTGAGAGATGCCGAGGCGAATGTTGACAGACGATAACTTTGATACGTTGCCGCGTCGTATTTTTCCAGTTTTATTTTCAAGAATGATAACAAATAACAAAAAAACGAACAAAACATAGCGAAATCACTGTTAATAAATATATTTTTTTAACAAAACAAATAATAAAAATGTATTTATTAACATTTGTTGTTTACCGTTAATGAATACATTTTTATTTTTATTTTTAAAAATTTCTTTTTGTATTCAGTCAACCGTTTAAAAGTAGTTTTTGGGGTTTTCTTAAAACTGAAAAATAATTATTTGTAAGTTTTGGGGGGCTTTTTTTACATTGTCTTGTTTAATCAGTAAGGTTAGGGTTAGGGTTAGGATTAAATAGAGACTCGTCTATCTCAAGCGTATGCACTGGGCCTCCGATCTGACGAGGATTTCGTAAAAAATGGTCCTGGCAGACCTCCCTTAAAAATTTCTTCCAATGTTCTGGCTGTAATCAATTTCAATATTGGTTATAAAATTTGTCGTCTGCCAGATGACAGCTGATTGGCTAATCGCCTCAGCATCTCACGGGTGTTTACGTAACATGCCCGAACGCTGCCGACGCGAAGTTCCCGGAAACTGGTTCATATTCGATATCAGTCCCCCTTTCTGAAATCCACCTCTATTTGAGACAAATAAACTTTAGTATATTCTTAGATTGTCAACCAAGTTACAGTCATGAATTCCGAACAGTCTTTGTTTTATCACTGTTCAATGATATGTATTGATTTACTCCTCTCCAGGAGTTAGGCACAAGGCCAGTTTTTATCTTACTCCCACAAGTAAGATGTGACCCAAGGTCGGGTCGGGAAAGTGGGGTTTAAAAATTGCCTGGGCAGCCCCGTCGGCATTCCCCGGTAGAGTCGTCTCAAACAGTAAGCAATAAACTTACTCCTCCCCAAAAGGTCAAACCGGTACGGTAAGAGATGTGATGTGACTACATTTTTGCTAACGTCGTTTTGTTGATAACTTTTTAGTAAATAAATATGTTTGGTGTCTGTGCATTGCACGCCATTCACCAATGATAACATGGAATGCTCAATATATAACTTTATTTACTGAATATTGAGCTATATAAAGCTGTATTTACTGAATAATAGTTAATAAAAAATTGAGAAAAAATAAACAAATAAACGTGCAATTTACAATTTCATGCCGAATTTATAGGACGATTTCAGAAGCAAAGTATTATAAATCCCAATTTACATTTTTGTTTTTGTTTTTTTTTCATAGTCTGTAGGAAAATTTTGGGAACCATTCTGTTCTTCAAGCCCTCTCTGAAGTATGAACAGAGTTCTTAAAAATGGCAAACTAAAATTAATATCATTAATATTTCACAAACCGGAAACCAGGGGTTGCCTCAAGGTCATATATGTAAATGCTTGTTGTCTGTTTTATTTCCGTTACACACACACACACACACACACACACACACACACACACACACACACCCACACACACACACACACACACACACACACACACACACACACACACACACACATACCAGGTGATGTATGTGCTTTCTGCTTATCTCGGCATTGTTTCCAGTCGTCCTGGATGTTTCCTTGCCACTGGAATCAAGTAATGTTGACCCAGGAGAAATGTGGTTCGAATTGTGCAACCCTTGCTTCACAATTACACGCGCAAGCACCCTCACAAGGGATATGCATTGTCTCTAAAGACTGAATGGAGGTCATGATATATATATATATATATATATATATATATATATATATCTATATATATATATATATATATATATATATATATATATATATATATATATATATATATATATATATATATATATATATAGCCACGTTGCAAGGTTCTCTCCCTTAGGAGGGCATTAAAATCACAGTACTTGTGTGTACATTCTCTCGCATTTCAAACCGTGATCGTCCCGCTTGTCGAATAGTTACGAGATCATGGCTCATAATAATTGGATACGGGGTTCGAATCGTCCCACCGGCGATACAGTTACGTAATTCCATACTAACGAACGTTAAAATAAAATCGCGAAACTTATATATATATGTATATATATATATATATATATATATTAATGATTGTTTTTATTCAAAATCTGTGACACTGGCATGTCGATGTTATCGATCTACAGCAGTTAAAAGCTAAGGTCTCATCAGGAAGAATTAGGATTTTATCCTTCCCTCAGATGGTATTTAGGAATAATTTTGTACATGTCTGTTTAAATAAAAACAATCATATACATAAAGCTATATGTGATATTGAGCACTTTTTATGAGCCCGGTTGAAATTGTTTTGATTCCTATCTTGTGGATATTTACTTTACCTGGATTACTATATATACATACATACATACATTTATATATATATATATATATATATATATATATATATATATATATATATATATATATATATATATATATATATATATATGTATATATATATATTTGTGTGTGTGTGTGTGTGTGTGTGTGTATGTATATGTATATATGCAGTTATTCTTTTAGTTTTCCGGTCAACCCTGAAAACAGATTTGAAACCCCGGCTCCAGAATATTCCGTATAAATAGAATTCGGATCCCGAGTAAATGTCTCTTGTGTCGCTTTTGCGCTTTTTTCTTTATTGTTTTTTTTTTTTAATATGTAAACTAAGCTCAGTAAACCATCTAAAAATACATCTTTGTCGCAATGTCGGTAGTTATGTTATTTATTTACCGTAAAGCTACCCTCCTTCGTTACCAAGGACGACCTTGAACTTTTAACTCACAAACAATCTTGTCTATTTAAGTTTCAAAGGAGCTTTTCTTTTGTGTCACCCGTTGCGAAGGTCAAGCCTGTCATAAAAATAGGAAAAAGGAACTTAGAAATAATCTCGAGACGTTTAATAAGATTCCGTTTCCTTTCTTCATCTTCTTCTTCTTCTTCTTCTTCTTCTTCTTCTTCTTCTTCTTCTTATTATTATTATTATTATTATTATTATTATTATTATTATTATTATTATTATAAATTATTATTATTATTATTATTATTATTATTATTATTATTATTATTATTATTATTATTATTATTATTATTATTATTATTTCTACTCAGTACGAGCTATCACACGAGTCATCGTCAGTGGTTGCTCATTGACAACACCCAGTGGTGTTCCCTGGAGTCTGGGTGCAAACAAGCATCCCGCGATTTCTATTACTCTCCATCTCTTTTCGATCACCACCGCAAATGACCTTACGGTAGTAAATGACCATGCGATATAGCAACAGCCGTCTACCATTGATTTCTCGCTGGCAACGACCATTGGTCTCCCCTGGGATTTGGGTTGCAATAAGCCCCTCAAGATTTCAGCACCCTCCGCACTCTTCCAGTGGAGGTCTGATTAGTGCTGCCACTTATCCTCATTGACCCTCTATACTATTTTGTGTGGTGTCAGCCGAGGCCGGTGCTATCATTTTTCTTTTGGATGAAGGCAGTTTGTGATATTTCTTTCAGTTCTATGGTTCGTGTGCTGGTGTTTTTCTTGTGGTTTTGCATTCGAGGAGTTTTGATCATTGCCGTCCTTTGTATGGTCTTAGTGATCCCTTTGATTCCAATTTCTCTCAGTCTTTTCTCCATTATTATTATTATTATTATTATTATTATTATTATTATTATTTGTACTCACTAGGAGCTCTCACGCAGAGTATCATTAGTGATTGCTCACTGATAATCATCGGTGGTATTCCCTTAAGTCTGAGTGACAACAAGTCTCCCCAGGTTTCCAGTACTCTCTACCTATTTCGATAACTATTGCAAATGACTTTGCGTTATGTGAACAGTATATTTCTCATTAGAAAACAATGCTTTGTCAATACACAAAATTCAGATTTTATCATTGTTTTGTAAATTTTAAACGGTAGCTTAAATCACTGTAATTTGTAAATTAATAATCAATTTAGACACGTTCCATTTGAAGGTTAGTACTTCATAAAAATCATATAGATTTTTTTATATTAGTGCCGCTATCTATACGTCAGACACGGGACTTATTGAGTGATGTGTTATATTCTGGTAACGAGTCTATTCTCAGGAAATTAAAAAAAAGATATAAACGCACTTACATAATATATATATATATATATATATATGATAATTTTATTTACACAGACATGTACAAAATCTGCGATTCTCTCCAAATATGATCTGAGGTTAAGATCGGATTCTAACTCTGCCTGATGAGATCTCAGTTTATAGTAACTGTTGATCGATAACATCGACATGCCAGTGTCGCAGATTTTGTACATGTCTGTGTAAATAAAATTATCATATATAAAGCTCTATTTTGATATTGAGCACTTTTTATAAACCCGGTTAAAATTCTCTGGATTGCCACCCTGTGGATATTTTTCACCTGGATTATTACCATTATTATATATATATATATATATATATTGGTAGCAGCTGACACTACTCAATTCGTGTTTCAAACATCCGCGTCTGGCAGAACCATACGGCGTTGGCTGGGTATTCTTAAGATGAAGAAAATTTTATAAAGAAAACGAAAATGAAAATGTTGGAGATATGTATGTCCAACGCAGTGTATATCTCTATCTTGACAAAGGAGTATATCTACGAAATATCGTGAAATTCCGGCATAACTAGTGCTAGAGGAGGAAAGCTAAAACCAAATAATATTTAAATTTAAAAAAAATCGCCTTGTTTTTAAATTTATTTTTTTACAAACCCCCAGTTTAATAAACGATTTATATATTGGACACAACGCTTCAAGCGAACTATCCACCCTTTTACCGTAAATATTTTTTGACTGGCACCATTTTAATTAAGGAACCCAAAACTAAAACTAAAAAAGCCCTAAAGCCGCCGCTGAAAACAACGCTCTTGGAGGGGGGGGGTCTTCTCGTAGACTTTACCTCCTACGCCCCTTGTCGATGGTTTTAGAAGTAGGTAGTGTCGGTTTTGATCCAGCATCTTCATCCTTTAATCAAATGGGTTTGGTTTGGGTCAAATGCCGCTGTGGAGAAGCATTGTTCCATGAAGTGAGGAATGTCCGAGTTAAACATCCTGGATCTAGAAACTCTAGGATCTGAAAGAGTGGAAGGATCAAGTTCGCTAAAGGGGGTCTAGATTTTCACCCATATTCTGTGAATTTATCGCGCTAAGCATCACTGTTGATATCCGAGTCACATTAGAAGTAGCTTCGAGTATAATGTGGACCAGATGTGCTCAAATGGCACAGAAAACCCTGCCGTACATTATCGCTCTCCCACGTCCAATACATAAACAACCGAGTGAAATATCCGTCTAAGCCAAGTGTGAGGTTATAACTATAATCTTACTATAATGGAAATGTCATGTTCGTCTGTAACCGCAGCCAAGTCACAATTATCAAAGATATTACGTTTTTTTTTGTTTGTTTTTTAATCTCAAAGATTGAGAGTTCATCTCTACTTATCTAGGTATGGTATATGTTTATATATTTCTATATGTAAAATCCACTCCTAAACTAATTAACCGATCATTATGATTTTTGTATCACAGCTGCTTGGTGTAAAGGTGAATAATGTTTGTTATATTTAGCTTAATTTAGTTGTATGCAAAGAGGCAAAAAGAGGGTGGAATCCCTTCGTATAAATTCAGATAATTCCGATTTTTGTGAAATTTTAACAATAGTTATTAGCGATTAATAAATATT
>OY744539.1:7872606-7887606 GCA_963556195.1 Sepiola atlantica | reverse complement strand
CTTCGGTCGAGGCGCCCCAGGCAGTCAGCAATAAACTAACTCTTCTCCGAAGAGGGGAGGCAAGGCCAGGGAGGGTGGACCTCCTAGCACTACCCAGGACTAATACCTCAGCCCGACAGATAAAAAGCAACCGAAATGGCCCAGTTTCTGCCGGACTGATTGTCGAGAACGGATACTCCACTAGTATCTTCCAGTCAAGTGTTTCTTAGCAACTAAACTTGCGGAGAGCCCGTCTCAAGACATCGTTGTAATCTCCTCCATACATAATTTTTTGAAGAGTCTATGTATTCACGAAAATGGGAAAATCACCATCACACCATATATGACATATATGCACAAATATTAAAATTTTCAACAAAAAATAATTTGTCTATGTTACTCACCGTGTTGACTAGAATATATATTCCAAAATTCATTATGATCTGTTCATTTGTTTAGAAGAATATCCACCCCCCCTCTCTCTCTCTCTCTCTCTCTCTCTATATATATATATATATATATCTATCTCTCTCTCTCCCTCTCTCTCTCTCTCTCTCTCTCTCTCTCTATATATATATATATATATATATATATATATATATATTGTGCGTGTGTATTTAGGCAGCATATTTTCATTTAGGCCCACATTATTAAATAATACGGAGTGTTTTTGCTTGTTAAGACATTTTTTTTCAGTTTTCCGAATAGTCCATTTAGTATTTTGTTCAAATTTGTATCTGTAAGTTCTGTGGGTTTCTTGTTCCATTTTTCTTTACTTTTTACACGAGTACTTTCGATTTGATCCATCAAATCATCTTCAAACGGTGTCAGTCTTGGTGTCTTTACTGTTGAGTTTTTTTTACAGCTAGTAATTTACGATTCAAAACGAAACTACTAATGTTTTTGCTAATAGAAATAGAACCTTAATACATCTATCGTACTTACTTCTTCTTAGTAGCATTCTTTTATTTCTTCGTACTAGCTATAAGGTAGCAGACGCTAAATAAAGATGGAAATTGGCATACTAACATGGCTCAAATAGCGAGTATAAACTATCAATAATAATAATAATAATAATAATAATAGTAGTAATAAAAAAAGAAGAAGAAAAAGAAGAAGAAGAAGAACAACAACAACACCAACAACAATCGCCACCACACGAAGTGGGATAGTGGTAAAGTAGATACTCTATTCTTGGCCACGTTCATTAGGTATTTTGCCAGCCTTACGTGGTCCCTCTTGTGGGTACCTGATTTAAAAAAAAAAAAGAACTAGATAAGCGAATGCCAATTATCATTATTTCAATGGAACATCCTCAACTGAATTCTAATCTCTGATTCCTTCTTCTTGCCTAGCGCCAGTTTCTTTCCAGGAACTTCCCATTTTACAACGTAAGTGCTTCCCTGCAGACTACAACATGATCGTATTCAAATCCAATGTCAACAAATACTTGTCATAAACCGTCCTCATACGTAATACAACTTTGTTCAATCCATTCATCATTTTCAATCCTCTCATAATATTCTTCTTTATTAAACCGACAAGCAATCCACCGCATTAACACTTATCCTCAAGTGGCTTTTGACCTTGATAAGTGGTGACCCATTACCAAAAAAGAAATAGAAATGAAAACAGAACCCAGCCGGTCAAAATGTCGTCACATGCTAATACGAATAGACGTTTTACCCTCCCCTACATACTGCCTATCGTTGATGGAGTACCTGTCATGGAACACTAATCAACGTGAGAGTTTGAAAAGCTATTAAAACTCCGCGAGTGCCCCACCAACACGGTGAGAATGTAGATTCCCGTCTAAATTAAAACATTTATAATTTTCTTGACGTCGTTTGACCTGCCATAATTAGCGTAAATAGACTCTGTATTGTTTCAGAACAACGAACTCCATCAACGCATTGTTCATTTTGAATTGTATACAATATACATCCATCATTCTCCGTTCGGATACTCGATACAATCTGTCATCGAACCCAAAAGTTTATAAATCGATTATTCATTCATTTTCCCTTTATTTCAGATCATTTATTTCGCATAATTTCCGTGGTTTGTAATCGGAATCCCTAGACAATTTATAGGGTGACCTGTAAAAATGCCACCACGGAATCGTGAATAAAATTTACAACCCTTTCTGCAATCCAAACATATTTGGTACAAATAAACTTCCGTCTATAACGTTTCTATAACGATGCAATCAGCTATTTTTTTCTGATCCGAAAGTGACGATTCATTTCTAACATTAACATAATGTCGGATACCAAACATACAACCATCATGCACCTCTGAATGTGCCAAATCACTATTTCAATTGCCTTTAACAAGATAGATCGAAATCTAGTGGGTGATGCCCACTTTTCTACTCTTCAGCCTCTTTATCACCGAAGAGACGTTGCTAGTCTTTCTCTGCTCTATCGTTATTTTCATGGCATATGCTCGACTGAGCTTCAACCTATGCCCCCCCCCCATGTAAAACATTCACTGTCAATAAATTCCCTTTCTCCCTCTCTGTACCTTGAATTAAGCGGAACGTCCACGAGCAAAGTTTCTTTTCTTTAAACTGCCCGTCTGTGGAACACAGTACCATGGGGTTGCTTCCCGGCTGACTATAACATTGTCCGTCTTCAAGTCCAATGTAAACAAATTCTTGTTGAGACGCCCTCTTAAATATTCAATTTCTTAATTTCTCACAACCATCGTTACTAATCCCCTCGGTGTTTCAACGTCTACCTTTCAAAGTCAAAAACCCTTATCCTTGAGTAGCATGTTGGCCTTGATAAGCGATGATTCGTCTGTAAAAAAAATACTCTGAAACCAAAGCCGCCTTTAAAACTGCCCGCAACTGCTGCAAAAGGGTTATAGAAAATGCGAAAGATCGACTTACAGAAAGAGACGTTACTAGTCTTTCTCTACTCTATCATTATTTTCATGGTAGGTGCTCGACTGAGCTCCAATCCCCCTGTAAAATGTTCACAACAAAAAACTCGTCTAGCTACAACTACTGTAAATAATTTTCCTTTCTTCCCTTGCGTACCTAAAACTAGACAGAACTTCTCATTTGTGGAATACAACATGGTTGTTTTCAAGTCAAATCTTAACAAATCTTTGTCGAGCTGGTCGCCTAAATAATAAAATTCTGCCCATTTCACCCATAGTTTCCAATCCTCTCAAGGTGTTGTTCATCGCTCACCGACAATCTCATTAACCCTTATCCTCGAATGGCTTCGGTGCCATTGTAAGTGGTGGCACATTAGTAAACAAAACATTATAGTGACGTTGTGTATTACTATAGCAGAAAAAATCATTTACTGGTTAAATAACATCAGAATATGTTTGCTTCACGTAACTATATTTATAAAAAAAACTAGCTGTCTCGACCCGGCGTTTTCCGGTCGTGTATTTACTTGCAAGTTGTTTCGCTTTTCCTATTTAAAACTGTATCATTTTTTCATAAATTTTATTTGTTTGTTTCTACCAAAGAAAAGCGAGTCTGTCAGACCTCCGTCTGTCTGGCAGTTATGCGAAAATAATTCGGACTCAGACAAATTATTTTCTGGGAAGAATTAACTCGAATTACATTTTATTGTTCTCAACATGCTGCAACGATGCCCAAGGAAAACTGACGAAACAGAATCAGATATTGATTTTTTAGGAAGAAAACTATCAACGACAAAGAAACAATAAAGAGACTGTCGTTATTTTAAACTTTCATTCAATAATTTTTAATTGAGAATCGCTAGGTTAGATGATGAACGATGAATGCAAATTCTAATTTTATCCTAGAATTTATTATACATTTTCTGCAAATAATTTGGCACCGTTTTAAATTTTCTGCAAATAATTTGGCACCATTTAAAATTTTCTGCAAATAATTTGGCACCATTTAAAATTTTCTGCAAATAATTTGGCACCATTTTAAATTTTCTGCAAATAATTTGGCACCATTTTAAATTTTCTGCCAATAATTTGGCACTATTTTAAATATTCTGCCAATAATTTGGCACCATTTTAAATATTCTGCAAATAATTTGGCACCATTTTAAATTTTCTGCAAATAATTTGGCACCATTTAAAATTTTCTGCAAACAATTTGGCTCATTTTAAATATTCTGCCAATAATTTGGCACCATTTTAAATTTTCTGCAAATAATTTGGCACCATTTTAAATATTCTGCTAATAATTTGGCACCATTTTAAATTTAAATGAAAATTCGTAATACAGTACCTGAGTTTCAGTGATAACGTAACGGACTCTTTTAAAACTTTTAGGTCTTGACTTCTGATTTATTTGCATACTCCAGAGAGCTTTGCTATATTCTTGAAAACAAAATTCCGCTACTTATCACGGTCGTCCTTCTACAAAGTAAAAGTTAACATCGACACCAATATAACACATCACTCAATAAATCCAGGGTCTAACTAATAAAATAACAACTTTTAGACAAAGTTCGACTTTATTAACTTTTTATCCACTTTTAAGTAACGTTGTAGAAACATTATTTTCTCAACTGGATACAATAAATAATTCGCAAGACGTATAGTTTCAATATTAAATAACCCCTAAAAAGGTTGATATGGCGTAAAACAGACAATACGAGCCTCCTACCACTACTTCTCCCTTGTTTCCATCCTCACACAGCTATTCGTCTCATACGCATCTTTCTCACCATTAAAAAACAATAATGTGCAAACAAGCAAGCCAGCAAGATTATTAGAGTTTTAATATAATATATTAGCTGCACCGACCCGGCATTGCCCGGGAATAGATTTACTTGTACTTTGCTTTGTGTTTCGTATTTTGAAACTATTCTCTTATTTTCTTTTACTACATTTTATATTTTAGTTCCAACGAAAGGGGAAGTAATACTGTAATGGACGAAAATAGTGTTATATACTTGTTTGTAAGTATATTATTTGTCTCTCTGACACAAAGGGAAGTAAGTCTGTAATGGACGAATACAGATTTACCTCACTTAAAAAATAGCTGCGATACAAAAATAAATCCGACAGGATAGATTATTTTTTCAAAAGTATAAACTCAAATTACATTTTATTTTTCTTAACAACATGGGCAACCGTTCAACAAAATAAAATGGCTATTCAGAATAAAACGTCGATTTTGTAGAACGGAAGTTATCGATGTCAAAAGTGGAGAATGCAACTGACTTATTTTATATATTAGAAAAATATATTCGCCAAAACAGTGAACCCCAATAAATAAAGTTGAACTATTGGAAAACAATCCAAATTTGTTTCTCAATAAACATCCTGATGGAAGCAAATCGAACTTCTCGCCAAGGGATCTAGTTTCCGGCGGATTGGTATGAGGTCCTAGTTGGGGTCCTTTCTCTTTATTTTATATTTTTGTACCAACGAAAGGGAAGTGTCTCACCTAAAAAAATGGCGCCGATACGAAAGGAAATCTTACCTGATAGATTATTTTCTAGAAGGAATTTACTCGAATTGCATTTTATTTTTTCTTAACAACATGGACCAACGTTACACAAAATTAAATGGTTATTCAGAATGAAACATCGAGTTTGTAGGACAGAAGTCGAGAATCCGACTGACTTAATTTTATATATTAAATTAGGTGGAGTGCTAAAAAGTGTAAGAGGAATCTTTTAGTTGCCTTTCTAGTTCTTAGAAAATATGGGACTAATTAGGGGCTGGGATTGGAAAGTGTTTGGACGGAGGCGGGAGGTGTCATGTGACGAAAGACTTGTATTATACTTCGTTATGTTGATATGACCTAGTTAAATTAATAATATCTGAAAAATAATATTTGTCTAAATTTAATAAAATACTTCAAAGTCAAACACTATTTACATAGTTATAGACAGTACACGGTTGCTGTGACCCGCAAATAATAATAAGCTGTTACTAGCAGTGACAATGGTGTAATATAGGGTGGGCCAAAATAAGGGTCCTATCTTTAAATTTGAATAACTTGAATTTGAATAACTTCCACAAAATAAAAGTTAAACTCACCAAACTTTATGTGTGTGTAGACTGACCCTTCCGAGATTTTTTGAAATAAACAAAACAAATTTTAGCCGAAAAACACTTCTTAAAACTTACAAAAACTAAAGTATTGTTTTTTACACTGTTTTGAGTTTTTTAAGCAAAAATAATGTTTTCTAAATGAGGGTACGTTCCTTAGGGCTAATACGGCTCATGCTTGCTTCGGAAGGGGTCCTTTACTTATTCTAAAAAAAAAAATTTTTTAAATCAATAAATAAAAAAGTTATGAATTTTTAAAAATAGGACCCTTATTTTTGCCCACCCTGTATAAACTATAGATTTAACTAAGTTCCGCTAAGACATTTCCCTGTGTTAGCGTTACATAGAAATACAGAAATAAATAAAAACAGTGTATTTTTATGCATTAACGAGTAGGAACACTCGGCGACATCCGGAATGAGGAACCCTGTTTTGTTTTGTTTTGCTCCAGTTCATAACACCGTATTTGTTGCAGATATTCATTTTGGGTGTGGATTTCAGTTATGTACTCATCATTGATTATTTGTGAGGGGTGTAAATACAGTGGCATATATTGAAATCATTTTCAGTAAAATTATAATCTTTAACCCTCTCAAGACACACCCGACATTTCCCGGGGATTAACGAGGTCTCAGTGAGACAACAGTGGAATTCTCCCTCCAAATAGAATTACAACTGTTATTTAAAACAAGTAATGCAGTTTTATTTTTAGAGGTTACAACGATACTCGTATTCTTCGACTGAACAACAGACTCGCATATGCAGATTTTTAGATCAAATCAAAACACATGTTCAACCGAACATCGAAAATCGACGTACTGTGAGAGACACAGCCAACCAACTGAGCTCCCCTACCTATCTGCTGGAATATGCATGGCCTACGCTCAGTTTTGAGAGACAATGGATATTCGCTGTAAGGATAGCTTCACGTGTAATTGTGAAGCAAGGGTTGCACAATCTCCAACCACATCTTTCCTGAATCGACACTGCTTGATTCCAGTGGCAACTAGAAGTTCAAAACGACTGGAAATAATACCGAGATAAGCGGGGAGCACATACAGCGCATGGTATTCACAAATAGTCACAATTTAGTTCTGACCAGGCTCAACGTCGCTTCAGTGATCTAACGGTAACCGGTGTGTCAACGCGATTATGCCATATGTATATCTGTTGGAGTATATATAGATAGTCAGGTTCTTTATGTCGACCACCCAGCTATCAACTTGAAAACACTAATCTGCTGCCAATCTATGGACATAATAACCTAGGGGGTTCCGTATCGTGATTCACATTATTTTTGGAAAAAAAACGAGTAGGTCATAACCACAGTAGGGAACCTCGTATCTATAGAACTATTACTTTTTCAAGTGGAAAAAAATCAAATTCTCGGGGGTCAAAGCTCGAGACCAGATATATTTCTAATTTTTTGTGTGGTTTTATTTCCACATCCAACGTGTTATTTGCATACATTGCAAACATACAACCCACTAAAAATGCAACCGCCTAGTGCAGGTTTAACAATGCGACTAATTGAAGTCGTTCGATATAATTTTTGCAGAACATTTCTGTTACTTAGAAACGTACAATATTCACGCAAATGTCTTTATCATTCCTTTTGATAGTACACTAAGATTTCACCAAGTTTCATTAAAACTGATGAAGTTGTCTTAAATTTTAATTCATACGGTTAGAACAACATGAAATTCTGGCTATACTTACCCCAGAGATTTATTCATGTACAGCGTGGCCAAGAAGTCACTGATGGATTTTTAACTTGAATAGATTCTTTATTTTTTGATAATATCTTAATAGGATGTCAACATAATATGGCGAAGACAATGGGGATTTTTTTTTGCAAAAAAAGAACAAAAATGAAAAATAATTCATTTATTAAAAATAACATCGTTTAACTGGTTTCACAAATTCGTGCCCTTGTAGGCTATCTCAAAAGAAAACTTTACATTAAAAAGAAACCTGAAACGCTACAGGAATTGAAGGTGAACATCAGGGACGAAGGCGGGAATTAAATCGTAATCGAGTGATCCTGCAATCCATCATGGATAATGTTTTAGAAACGGTACGAATGTATGAAGATGAAAATCGGAGCCATTTATATAAGAGTTTATTTTTTATAAATAAATTCATTTTGATTATCCTCTATCGGTATCCACAACACATATTTCTCAAACTTGTTGGCATCCGTCTATCTCAGGAGATAATGAAGTTCTGCGCCTCAGATTAGTCCGTGGGCCGAATTGCAGCGTCTGCTGTGACTGTGCAAGCCTATCCGGGATCGGCAGGCTCTGTTGCAGTTGCCACAGATGTAAGTGGCGTCTGATTCTGAGAGCTCTGGTGCTGCCCTCTGCCGTCTCCGCTCTCTCAAACTTAATATGTTACAGAGTATAAATGAACAAACATGTATTGTCCACAAAACACGGATGTAATTTAAAACCATTAGTATTGGTTAATTTAGTTTCTATCTATCTATCTATCTATCTATCTATCTATCTATCTATCTATCTATCTATCTCTCCTATCCCCAATAATCTTCTACTTATCTCTCCCATCCTCGCTGTGTCTACTGCCTCTGATTCCCGCGTCACGTCTATCTCTCGTGCCTACTGTACATGCTTTCTCCCTCATCTCCGCTGAACACCCTCTCTCTGTCTCATTCTTGCTGCAAGTCTCTCTCTCTCTCCCCCTCTCTCTCTCATCTCCACTGAACTTCTATGTATCTCTCATCCTCGCTAAACCTCCTCTCTCTCACACACATCTCAGCTGAACCTCCTCTATCTCATCTCGCGACACCCCATCCCTCTCTCTCAAGCGCTGAACATTCTCTCCCTCTACCATCTCCACTCTACCTCCATTTCTCTCATGTCAACTCATGTCAACTGTACCACTTTCTTATCTCCGCTGCATCTCTCTCTCTTTCTCTCTCTCTCTCTCTCTCTCTCTTTCTCATCCGCGCTGCACCTTTATCCCTCCAACTCCGTTACACGCTTAATATGGATTTTTGGACGCGACCCTGTCGAATCAATTACCCCTCTTTTTAACTATGTTGACGTAGAGAAGAGGAACATTTGAGAGATTTAATGTAAACGGGTACTTCGGCTAGTTCCTATATACATTTTGATTTAAAGCATTTCGCCGGGTTTCAAACCCGATTTTAAATAGACCGTTACCCCCTCAACATATATGGCGGTGATCGGGTTTCCCCATTGTTGTGTTGTTTGAAGTGCTCATCACTCAAACTCTCCCATTCTCTGCAGACTCGCACATGATTCTGAATGCTACGTCAAACATGAAAAAAAAAAACGAAATTAAATTCACTGTTATGAGTTTATGACATTGCCTGACGGGTCAAATCTGTTAACTTCATTTAAGTTCGCATAGAACGAAGTTTACAAGTTGGCAGTCTAACCTAATGATTAGAATGTTGTCTAGCTTTGTCAGATGACGAAGCAAGAATAACAAATATATATATATATATATATATATACATATATACATATATATATATATATATATATATATATATATATATATATATATATATACATATATACATATATATATATATATATATATACATATATACATATACATATATATATATATACATATATACATATACATATACATATATTACATATACATATACATATATATATATATATATATATATATATATATATATATATATATATATATATATATATATATATATACATACATATATACATTAGGGGAGGTCGATTTTGAAACTATAAATTATCGCACTCGAAGAAAGTTGCCAAATAATGTCAAAAGTTACCACAAGAAATATTTTTCTTCAAAATTTTGTATTTATTTGAGCATTGCAACTTTAAGATCAAATAAATCGAGATTTTTTATCACTGCCGAGATTTCACCGGCAGATGTGTCGCCTTAAATTAAACCCGGGTTTTAACAAAAAAAAGTAATACATTACTTAATGATAAATATTTTAAAGTTTATTATTATTTTTCTTAAGAAATTAAATGTACATATTCAAATTAAAAAGGAATAAAACACTATAATATTTAATGTTATATATAAATAATTATTTGTTTACATAGGCGTTTTATTTATTGGATATTTTTTATGGTATTCACCGGTTGAAAATTCATCGGGCGAATTTGACTTCCCGTGTTGATTCTGTGTTTAATTATCACACATATATATTGAATTGTCGAGCGCTGGCTTATCTAATCCCACTTTCCCGACCTTTTGTCACACCTTACCTTGTGGGAGTTAGATAAATAAAAACTAGTTCAGCCAGGGGGTTTTACCCCACCAAATAAACCGGTATCGTCCGGGCCTTTGGGTCTGGATTCACGCCCGTCTATTGGGGCTTGTCCGTCCTGTGCAGTTCTAGGAGGTGCATCTCCCAGGTTTTGCCTTCCCTCTTTGGGGAGGAGTAAGTTTATTGCTTACTGTCTGAGGCGGCCCTACCGGGGAATGCCGACGAAGCTGCCCAGGCAATTTTTAAATGGCCAGAGTGCTCACCTCTCGAGCACTGGCTTTCTCATCCCACTTTCCTGACCTTGTGTCAATCTTACCTTGTTGGGGGTAGATAAATAAAATCTAGTTCAGCCAGGAGTTTTTACCCCACCAAATAAACCGGTATCGTCCGGGCCTTTGGGTCTGGATTTACGCCCGTCTATTGGGGCTTGTCCGTCCTGTGCAATTCTAGGAGGTGCACCCTCCCAGGCTTTGCATTTCCTCTTTGGGGAGGAGTAAGTTTATTGCTAACTGTCTGAGGCGCCCCTACAGGGGAATGCCGACAGGGCTGCCCAGTCAATTTTTTAATGGCCAGAGTGCTCACCTCTATAGCGCAGGGTTATCTAATCCCACTTTCCTGACCTTGTGTCACATCTTACCTTGTTGGAGGTAGATAAATGAAACTATTTCAGCCAGGAGTTTTTACCCCACCTAAAATATATGTATTGGAGTTGATGGGAGAATGGATAAGGACACATTGATGTATAAGGAAATTGTGGATGAAAATAGACAGAGAATTATGAAAAAAAACTAAGGGACCAGAATACCATTTAACTTTTACAAAAGAAACACCATGTGAAAGTAAATATCTGACACATTCTTCCGAATAGTGGTGCAACAGGTGCTGTTCATGCAGATCAAGTGGTGGATGTTTTGCATGAATTCCACAGTGAGAACAGTATCAAGGCTATACTTGTTGACAACACTAATACCAACACAAGTTGCGAAGGTGGAATGGTTGCAATTTTAGAAAAAAAACTTTTTAAAACTCTTCACACAATTGGTTGCTCTTTGCATCATAATGAACTACTTTTCAGAGCCCTTTTTAAAAACATAGATGGTTGCGCAAAGGGCCCTACAACATTCAGTAGCCCTCTGGGGAAATTATGCTCAAATGATTGATATGATTTACCCCAAATATCATTTTCCACTATTAGCAATCCTCTAGAGTCAATTTTTAAAATTGATGAAATACATGATCTTAGTTCTGACCAAAGACTCCTTTATGAATACACAGTAGGTATTTCTAGAGGTAAGGTTGACTCTAGATATGCCTCCTGGAAAATTGGTCCTTTAAACCAAGCAAGATGTTTAACTTTGGCCATCAGGCTTATGTGTTTATGGACTCGTGGTGCATACCCACAAAGGCACACAACAAAACTACACTATGTAGTAAATTTTATTGTAAATGTGTATGCCACTTCTTGGTTTGAAATTAAAAGAAATAGTAAATTCCACAATCAGTAAGTGCACATTTTTAATATGATCCAGAGGATTAAGGAGCAGCCTCAGGAAATCCAAGATATCACATTTAGAAATATACAAGGTAATACATTTTGTTTACTGCCTGAAAACTTTCTATATTCCATGGTTAAATCTGAGGAGATTGAAGTAAGAGAAGAAGCTTTAAAAAGAATTTTGGCCATTAGGTAAGTAATATTTATTCATATATCTCTGACTCAATTATTTATTCCAATTTATAGAATGATTTTTAAAGATTTTATCTAATTTCACCATAATTATTAAAGCAGTACAGATTGGAATTTTTTAATAATTCAATTAATTAATTTGTTCTTTCAGGAGTGAGGAGTCAACCAGAAAAAGATTAAAAAGAATACTACCTATTAATTTTAATGCCACACATTGGACACAATTAATAGATTTAAAATTATGCGGCATTTTTGAACCACCAATGACGGAAGATTTTACTGAATCTGAACTTCGAGAATCGTTGATGAATGGAACCAAGCTTGACTTGCCAGATTTGCCCTCACATTCTCAGGGTGTGGAACGGGCAGTTAAGTTAATAACAGAAGCTTCACAAACTGTATATGGTTTTGAAGCAAGACATCAACACATTACAGCCAAAGTTTTGAGTCAGAAATTGAGACCAGCATTTTTGTCTAAGGGGTCTTATATGGAGCAATTTGACTCTCTATATTAAGCTTCATTAAAATAGTGTTAGGTTTTTCCTTATTTCTTTGCTTGTTATATTTTCACTAATAACAGAAAAAATCATTTTTTTAGGTATTCAAATATTACTGTTTAATTCATAACGTTAAAAGGTAGTTTACAAAAGCAGATACTGAAAATGAGGGGGGGGGCAAATTTTCAATTTGAAGATTTCTTTAATTCATATCATTTTTATAAAATAAAAGGACATTCCCTGCTTTTAAATGCTAAAATTATTTGGTTTTCACACCAATATTCAAGCAAATCTTGCAAAAACGAGGAATTTTCAGTATATTCTTGTCTACGATCTTTGATACCAAACGCTAAAAAAAACGCTGAAGTTTTTGATCTAATTTTTTGCATGAGTATTTAATAGGTCTATATACAACTTTCGGTACGTGCCTTTTTTTAATATTTAAAAAAAAGTGTAAAATCGACCTACCCTAATATACATATACATATACATACATATATATATATATATATATATATATATATATATATATATATATATATATATATATATACATATACATACATATATATATATATATATATATATATATATATATATACATATACATATACATATATATATATATATATATATATATATATATATATATATAGAGAGAGAGAGAGAGAGAGAGAGGGGGGGAGTATTAGAAGGCTATCACAATGCAAGAAATGGAAATATGTCAGCGTTGAGAAGTAAGACAAAAACAAGTGATTTTAATTATATATTTTTCAAAAGCTTTTTTAATAATTTTTTTTTCATATAGCAAATCTTACTTGATTAGGCAAGCATTTAACACTGATGTAATCTGTGTGACCGTGTTCCATAATATATTTCGAGGAAGACCTCTTTGTCAAATGGAAGTTGTTTTAAATCTAAAAAAACGTGTGGGTGGCAATATTGCTTATAACGCAGTAAATATTAATATCCGCAGCAAATGTAATAAAACTAAAACTATAACTGATTTTTTTTAATGATTTTAATTACTTACTTAATTTATTTATTTTTTCTGAATATTTTATATTTGAACCCATCGATGAAGTGCTACATATTCATATAAAAAAGAAAAAGAAGAGCAAAAAATAATAAATAAACAAAAAATGTTTTCTTCTTTCTTTTCTCTTTTTTTTGCTCTTCTTTTTATTTTTTTATTTTTTTCAGACCCATCCGGGTCCATCTTCAGGATTATGAGGTTAATCAGGTACAGACCATGTGTTAGTATTATTAGTAGTATTCCCGCCCAAACCTTCTATAATACTAACACATGGTCTGAACCTGATTAACCTCATTCCCCTGAATGAGCCGTCCTCTTAAATAGTCACTTTACCCGTCAAACTCAGTAACCGTTATCCTCGAGTGACCTGTGGGCCTTGATAAGTGGTGATTCGTTTGTAAAAAAAGCTACCGACTAAAGAGAGCGTCGAGATTGATATTCCCGAAACTACGACGGAGCGAGAGAAATGACTAGCAAAGGGCAATGCAAGATATTGCGTATTTTTTTAATTGAATATAACCCTTTTTTTGCCAATATCACTTCATGGGAAGGATCGGACCTTAGCCAACCGCACTTCCCGTCCAGGTCCGATTTTGCTGCTCGTAACTGGTTCACCACTTACTTAATACTTGAGTTAATAAATTATCTCTCATTAATGCGCACTTATTTCACATTCAGCGTGTAATTAAAAAGGAATTCTGCTCGACGCCATGAGTAGTCTTAGCTTGTAAACTGTGTAGTCGACCTTTTAAAAACATTTTAGGCCCTTGAGCGGATATTTTTGACAACCTTCTCAAGTGTATTTCTCATTAGACCACCTTCTTAGAAAGAAAAACATAGAAAACATTTAGAGAACAAAACAAAATAAAATAAAATTGAAGTAAGAAGCAAACTCTTTCACTCTCTCTCTCTCTCTCTCTCTCTCTCTCTCTCTCTCTCTCTCTATATATATATATATATATATATATATATATATATATATATTCTCTCTCTCTCTCTCTCTCTCTCTCTCTCTCTCTCTCTATATATATATATATATATATATATATATATATATATATATATAGAGAGAGAGAGAGAGAGAGAGAGAGAGGTATCCACATACACGTGTTTCGTCTTCTCCACAACTCATCAGTGCGGCTAGACCTAGTGAGATTTGAAAGCGCCCCCACCCTAGGTACTGTGGCTGGTGTCTTGTCTAAGAAAAAATAATCTCTCTCTTCCTCTCTCTCTCCCTCCCTCTCGCTTTTTCTCGCTATCTATCTATTTATCTATCTTTTTATGGAAGTTGCCCCAGACAAGGCATGAAACCACTTAATGTTAGGAGCTAAAAAAAAAAAACTACTTCAAGGTCAAAAACTAGTCAACAATAAATGTTAGATGGATTGAATCTGACCCAGAAAACAGCAATTCTCCCCCTTTTGTCAGAAATATCGCTCATTGAATGTGACGACTAAAGGACAAAATAAAGAAGCGAGAGTTACGAGGCTGACGAAAGTAAACCACTTTCTACTCTCCT